>OZ023210.1:26369623-27018749 GCA_963995525.1 Escarpia spicata
GGAGAGGGAGAGAGAGAATGAGAGAGAGAGAGAGAGAGAAGAGAGAGAGAAGAGAGGGAGAGAGAGAGAGAAAGAGAGAGAGAGAGCGGGGTGGAGAGAGAGGGAGAGAGAGAGGGAGGGAGATAGAGAGGGGGGGAGGGAGAGAGACAGAGAGCAGAGAGAGAGAGAGACAGAGACAGAGAGAGAGAGAGAGTGTGTGTTAGCTCCTGGATATATTTAGTGTAACAAGCCTACTAGTATAAATAACAAACTTCTTTTGTTTCTACATCACATGTCTGTGAATAATTCAATTGTGTTTGTATTTCTACCTGATCACATAATTACTAACGTAGCTACACGATGTTTCTTGTTAAACACAATTACTGAGATTCATAAACATATACTGTAGTACGATACAAGAAAGTCCTAATTAGTAGAAAGTTATTACATCGTATATATCGGTATCTAGTCCTTGCATAAAAGTTGAAAACGTTGAAAGTCTTTACGCTCCACGCTCGCGCCATACGTATTCACGTCAACACCAATGTCTCTGGGAAGCATTACATCTTAAAACTACTTGTTACGTTTTTGCGTTTAAACTGCCCTGTGTGTGTATTCCATCGGATACCACACAAGTTAAAATAGGTATCATTAGAACGTATCACAATGCTACTCGTTCACCGATGTCTGTAGCCATGTGCACATTTATACAGCCGAATAAATTGGTGAAACGAAATTAGCCCAAGTTTCGAAAACACACCAAGAGGACATAAACTCTCGATCTGGAGCCTGACGCTGTAAATAACCAATGCGCTCCGGTGAACGACGAACCAACAAGTGCCCTGCACCTGATTAGTGCAAACGCGGAGCTCTCGCGCACCGGCATCGGAACAAGAAACGCAGATTACGGTATTGATCAATCAAATACGTCCAGATGATATCGCAGTTGGGCGTGATTGTCACTCGCTAATACACTCGTTGTTCTCTTGGTGGCGCCGGATTAGTGGACACTCGACATTTGGGATATGTCACTAGAGTCATCGCCCGCGACTCACGTCGTTTGCAACAACTTTATTGCTGGAGATGTCGAGCCAATGACAAACGAAATCAACGGAACAACTAGAGCTGTGCAGAGGTAACGTTTAATGAACACTTTGCATTTGTTTTACGGCTTACCTGTCACTTGCGTCGTCGGCGTAGGGCTGGTAGATGTCGAAGCCGCTCAGCTGGTGGCGCTCGACTTCGCGAGTGTCAGATGTTGAAGCGGTGGCGCGCGCACGTCGTCTGCGCATGAGTAGTCAGCGCCCCTTTTGGCCAAGACTCCGCGATCTGAAACCCCGCCTCCGAGACCGTCATCGCACGGCAATGAGCGACGAAGCCCAAGAGAACGCGCCAGAGGCGGTGTGATGCGGCTGTCATGACACCAGGTTTTATTACATATTATTAACTACGTAATATTGTTGATAAAACTAATACATGAGCGTACTGCATGAATAGACATCGCATATACTCCGAATATGCCATACATTGCATTAGGCACGTTGCAGAGTCGGGCACTGCGACGAGTATCAGCTCTGTAGGTACAGATGCGTGGCCTCGCAGTACAAGCAAGCGACAAGTAAATTGAAAACACGTCTCCAATATACGCTACGCTAGGCCGTTGTCCGCAACCGACCTCGTAAACCTGCCACAAGTATGCTTTCATATTGCACCTAATCCTGGATGTTGCATGAAGGTGATCAAATAATCCCGGTCAGTGTTTTGACCTTGAGTTGTTAACTGAAGGTTTGATACAACGTTTGTTTCTAAGATACTTGTAAATTCCGATAGGCTTTAGTGTAAAATCATGTTGGAGATTATACATTGTATATCTATCGTAGTAATTGACAATTATCATTTTAATGTTTCGGGCAGCTGTCGGTTCGAATGTTGAATAAAAAGCATGCTATACACGCATATATACATATATATATGCGTGTATAGCATGCTTTTTATTCAACATTCGAATATATATGTATATATATATATATGCGTGTATAGCATGCTTTTTATTCAACATTCGAACTGACAGCTGCTATATATAAACACCAGCGTTAACGTCAGCGCTCATTGAAATGGGATGATTTGTGAATGTAGTTGACGATCAATAACGTAGTAGTAATTATAATTTGGCTTAGATGTAAGTTAGATATGCGCATTTGTACTACAGTTTTCTGCAGGCAACACAGCCTTGCACTGGGACAGCTTTTGCAAACGAATCAAGCAGACGTGCGTCAAATAGGGTCCCTCGAAGCATATTACTGTCCCTTATTTGACCACAACGCCTGAGTGTCGATCATTAATCACAGCCAGAATATCCCTCTACAAAGTTACATTCCAGAGTTGTCACTGTCTTGTTGGTTTATCTGGGTAGTTGCTGAATCGGAGCCGACAGATCGAATAAATGGAATCAATATAAAAGCGATGGGGGAATAATTTCCTCAACGGTAGATATAAGAAAATAACGGTGCGCTCAACGTGAATACATTTTAATCATAATAAAAATAATAATATAATAAAAAAAATATATATAATAATCAAAAAAAAATAAATAATAAATCACTTCTAACGCGCCAATATCCTCAGACAATCAAATTATAATTTGTTGAAGGAACAGATGTCATAAAGATGGCAAAACAATTTAAAGGATGAAATATTGAAGCCATTATTGATTAACATGAAAATAACGCTGCGAAAAACCTCACACAAATATGTTTCACAAATCTGTTTTTTCATGATGAGAAAGTATTATATATGTCCAGTCCCCGATGTGTCTAACTACACATTATGTTTCTAACGCAAAATCCATCAATCGTGTGCGAATTGTTTATTTATTTATTTTTTATAATGATGAACCCTTTGGCATACGCATCAACATAATTACATCTATATGGCACGAGCTATGTTGTGTGAAGCGACTCAACAGACAGGTGGATTTAAATAATGAGTATCTTTTAAGATGAAGGAAAAAGGTAAATTGACAGTGAAATACAACCTGTATACTTAAAAGAGAAACTAAAAGTTACGATGTTTGAAGATTCTATGATGGTTATTAATGTTTCCCGTTAATTCGACGTGATGGTTGCCGTTGTTATTGTTGATGTTGTTAGTGTTGTTGTTGATGTTGTTGTTATTGTTGGTGTTAGTATTGTTCATGTTATTATTGTTGTTATTATTATTATCATTGTTATTATTATTATTAGTGTTATTATTGTTGATGTTGTTATTATTGTTGTTGTTGTTGTTGTTGTCTTCGTTGACGTCGCCGTGGTCGCCGTTGCATTGTTGTCGTCTCATTCAAACAAAGTTTGGCTTATGTCGTATCGAGCGTCCAACATTACAAAATGATGTGCAAGATGTCCTTCTAAGATGTTTTTCTGTTTTGTTTTTAAACACATTCGTGCACGCTGCTACCGATAATTTGTTCCTTTAAATACAGTAATCTTCTGGGAAAACGAATGCTTTCTTAAATCTACTCCACACGGTTCGCTCACTAAAGTCACTACATCTCCTCTAGTTCCTCTCTCTTTCCAAAATGACTAAAATCACGCCTATCAATATTTGCATTACCATTCAATATCTTAAAAAACTATCAGATCTCCTCTTAATCTTCCTGTCTCGGCGATAATTAAACCACACTCTTTTGGGCGTTTCTCAGAACTAAGATATACAGTCGGCAACGCTACGACATCGACTGCCATGTATCGACTCGCAATGTAGATGTCCATTAATCCTTCTGGCGACCATCGACTACGCGTGGATCGGGCACATTTAATTAAAGCGTCCCCGGCGGAGCGGGCCTCTCGCCGGTCGACGGGCGCGCCGAGACATGCCTCGACTGTCAACGCGGCGTTATATCCCGCGTGTCGTCGTCATTATTCCGCCCGCGAGTCGCTTACCAACACCTTCACTTAGCGCTCGTCACTGTACCGCCGTCGTAGAGCACCACATCTCGTTCGAGGTTCGTCTCCAAGTCAAGTGGCTACTCGTCGGGAGAGTGGGATCACGTCGTAGTCCATGTTGTCGTCGATGGCCGTGTTAAAGCGACCTTCCCCGGAATCACCCCGTCGAGCCAGGGGTGGTATTGGTATGAATAGGAAGTTCGCGAAATCAGGTGTGTTTTGTCGAACTTGCCGACTTGATCGCGTGAACACCAAAGGGTAATTCCAGGAACTTGTAAGCTCCGCTTGTTTCCGCAATATTGCCAATACTGGAACATCTTTATCTGACAGATAACAAATACAAAACATGTACCAGCATTATCACAAAATAAGAAACTTCTGCCGCGAAAGTCTCACTAAGGCTTACAAATATGCCGCCGACATGAGAGCCGCCCACTCACTGGTAATTGTGAGTAACTAAACATTCCCACTACACCCACCGTGGTTACAAACCATATTAAGTTAAAGATATACAAGTGCTTATAGATGGAAAGACAGTACGTGATGTACGTTGATAGGCTAAGTGCATATGTAGCAGTTTGTGTCCGTGCTAGTATCTTAGTAAAGTGCTAGTAAGTATTGCTTGGTGCATGTAGAAAAACCTATGATGCTATGTGTGTATACTTTATCCAGAATTGAATGTTTCTTTCTAAACGCACGTCGACGTAACACACATACATACCTTTTAGGATCAAACGCTATTTGACCAAGTTATTTTATTGAAGGTGAAACCTGTTAACACGGTTACACCAATATGTGCCTCTTAACTAAAGAACTATGGAATTACAAAACCTAAAAAGCAAAAACAAAACTATTTTAGTACGTAACAATCACACACATTACATCGCAAATTTCGTCATATGGGTCAAACCGCACATGCCCAAATAACGCGTGACGTATCTGTTTTATTGGACTACGTAACTGTTTCTGTCCTGCAACGATCTCTGGGCCCTATTTTGGTTGAAGCAATGTTCAAACAATCATGGTTACACTATTACAACATGACTCACGTTTAGTTGTCAACTGACAAACTTTCGGGATCGTTCCTTAATCGGAATCACAGTTGTGGCAGGTGCAATACCAGGAGTGTAGGCCTCTTGAGCTGTTTCCGCGCAATCTTCACACGAAGTTCATTGTCCTCTGCTCCGACTGAACGCACAATGCATGGACACTGGTTGTCATCTTCTTCTCCGTAGTTGTCACCTCCGCGCTTTGACATTTTCGGGGGTTTTCTCCAGTTTTCTTTCTCTTGGGCACAGTCACTTCCGATGAGCCAGCAACAGCATACGTCTTATGTGCTTCGTTTGCGTTTTAGAACACTGTCTTCCGTCTTTCTTAGGATTTTTATGACGATCATTTCCTTGTGTGGTGAGGAGGTCAGTATGTTGGTTACGTTCTTTGCCGCTGTATTGCGGATTTTCTTGACATGCGGACAACAGCCGTTTACGGCCTACGCAATTACACCATGGACGAAGGGCGACAATCTATTTATATTAATAATGTGTTTTATTTGTATAGCAACATTTCCAAACATATCCTTGGCGCTTCGCAACATATTGGGGCAAAGCGCACCGGTTGACACCGGAATCACAAAAATAACACGTGTTGTATTATTGGCCGAAAGAACCAATATCATCTATCATAGCAAGATAAAGGGGATAACTGAATTTATATTTCACATTTTGAATTGTATAAAGTATTTATGATATAGGATCGGTTCAAGCTTTTTCGTTTCTAATAACAAAATATGGGCAAAAACGTCAAATTTATATAAATTACTTTGGGTGCTGCGTCTTTTCAACCCGAACGTGACCGAAATGGTGTGGCGTCGTGCTGTATTCGTTGATCGGTAGACAGCGGCACAAAACGTTGGATCTGCCGAGATTGTGAGGGGGTGCGCCGTGTCCCCGTGCCCCACACTACTCTATGTAACTACTCATACTTAAGCATGTTGTATATAGTCTTGCCAGAAAAACAAGCGGTTTCCAGAATGCTCACTAACACAATACCTAAGCATGTATTTGTGGTATGACCTAGAGTATGACCTTGAATATAATTCGCAACCCCGGAATACATGTCACGTTTACCTGTGTGTGCAAGTATAAACACTTGCCTTAATGATAACATTCCGCATAGAATGGCCGCCGATGTAATCACGTGATCGGCAGACGAATTTATATCGATCTTGCTTGCTTTGTTGTTTATAGAAAACACGACCGTATGACGTGAATTGGAAATACTTTAATCAGGCTGGGAATACTATTACGTGTACATGTTTCCCCATTGCGACTAAATTACGTCATGAGCAAATAATCCATCTTGTTTGTTGGTTGTATGCGTCGTGCTTGGTGAAGAAATAAGGAGTAAACCATCAAAGACTCACCAGATGGGGCACCAATCACTAGCTCACCAGGGTGACATTGTGGAAAAGGAGAACAGACGTATTTAAGGAATACTACTCTGGAGCTGTGCCTCCTTTATTAATACTAAATTACACTCACCAATGACTTTAGAAAGAGTGTTTTTAACGTCGACAATAATATGGTAAAATGCTTGTGTAATTGTACAAATATTGTTAATGGGCCCATGTCTATACATCAGTCTCAGTACCCCCTGGCAGATGCGAAACTCTTAAGATCAGTTCAGCCAATAATATCGCTTGCCGGGAAGGTCTGGAGGTCTTCATTTCAGCCACAGCCTCGTGGAAATGGTTGAATCAGTCGAGGGCTTCGTCTTGGAATTGGAGCGCGGGTCGGACGTGTGTATGCAGTGTTCTCATGGGTGGTACAGTCACGAACTGCGAAGTCATTTACGAGTTTGATTCCACTAATTTCCATACAATGCACAGGAGTTCTGCCAGGGGTAGTGTTCGCAGTCATCACCCCTGGCTTGAATGCGAGTATGAGAAACATCAATCGTCGTGAGGTTCGTTCCCGTAGGAGTTCGCTTCTTGCTGAACCGATCCGACCAAGGTAGTCTCCCTTGAGGAGTTCATCAATCGGCCTGGTGAAGACCGGGCTCTCGTGATCCCGTCGTCTAGTTGGTCTGGATCACCAAGATTAGCCCGCCATGCCGCCCGGTGGCTGTATCGCGTGGCCACAAGGTCCCCGAGAGACGCGGTCCGGTCGCTAACTCCCTCGGGCTTCTCGACCACTGCTAGTTGGGACGAGACAGGCCAACTACGTCAGTGTCCGTCACATGGTGTCTGAGTTATGGGTTCAGGTTCCGATGAATCTATAATAACAATTTGGGTCATAGTAGAACGCACTTTAGTCGTGTTCCTTGTTTGATCTTTGGCTGTGTTCTGTTTTTTGGTTATGCTCTTTGCTTGTTTTTACCGTGTCCCACTGCTTTATCTTTGGCAGTGTTCTTTGCTTTTTTGCTTGTTTTCCTTAATTGCGTGTTATTTGTGTTTTTGTTTTTGCTCATAAATAGCTCTTTGGCAGTATTAAATGCCTAATTGCTCGTTTGTCATTTCCCTGGCCTTTTCTCTCGATAGGGCCTACATTCAAGTATCCCCCAGGAATGCGTTGCTGCGTATTATTGCAATTCAGATTAGTCACAGCAGCAGCAGTAGCAGCAGTAACAGCAACAACATCAGCAGCAACAACAACAACAACAAAATAGCATCAACGACAAGTATGTGTTTCTTCTACACCAGATAATAATGTAGTTACAAGATGTGTGAATTTATTGCCCTGAGAAACCAACGATTACAGGGCAGTCCACATTAATCGCAATCCACCCCAACATGCATGTATACAATGCTTTTCTATATCACCATCCTTCAAACCTTTCGCATTCATTCACCGTTGACAAGTTTGTCTTCCAGTGTTGCGGCCATTGCTTTGCAACCGCCACGAGTGCCCGGATGGTGACCTACTTATATCGGCGTCGTCATTCACAGTGACGACTTCATACGATCGCTTTAATTGAGTCGAGTTGCGAGACATTTTCTGTGGTAATTGTGCCGAAAAGTAGCACTTAGGCGATCAACGCCCAAGTCTCCATCGAGTGCCTACAGCAGGTAATTGCGTTGGTTGCTATGCGTCAGTAACTGATGTGTTTACTTGCTTGTTACGTAGGCCTAAGTCGCTTTCCTTAGCTGTCCATCAAATATGGGCCGAACACGCGGGACATGACGATGACCAACTACCTTTACCTAAACATAGTTGGTCAATGCTGCTGCTGTCTATGTTTAAATGAATGAACAGTTATCACACAAGGAGCTTACTGCGATAAGTTAGTTATACGCATCTTCGCGTTATATAATAAGTGGCGCCTCTAGCGACTACCTTAACACTATTCTTCCTGGCATTTCATCGACAAATCAATGAGACAGCTTTGTGTATTCTTGGCAACGTCCAGTGCCGGATTAGCCACGATGTAATCGTTCCAGCACCCACAAAAATGGGCACCACAAAATCAGTCATAGTCCATCTGATTAGCCTCTTAGATGTTATCTTTGCTTCTCTTGAAGCGAGCTCAGGTTTATGTTCAACATCCGAGGTCAGTGTGCACTTTGGATATCACAACACAACTTGACGGAGATGGGAGTTATGGAATCATGCAAGAGAGATGCATCAGACTGTTGAGAAACTGGTGGAACTAGTCTAATCCCATATGAAACTATAACCGGTGACCAAGAGCATGAAGTCTCACGGTCTCAACAGAAAGCTTGGGAATGCATCCCCAATTGTGAGAGTATTTATCTGCGTATATAGTGCAGCTTCTACTTTGATGATTAGTAAATAGAGCAGATATATTTTTCTAAGTTTAAACTGATCTAGGACAAACACTGATCCACCATGAGCCAGAACAGACTGATTCATCTGACAATGCTCAGCATGGAACAGCACATCATGTATCAGATTAATATTGATAAGATGTTGTCGGACTGTAATGTTGCTAAACCGTGCAAAACGTTCATTAGTGTTTGAGAAAGTTCAGCAGATGTAGAATCAGATCTTATTATTCACATGATCACACTTCTAGATCCCTCGGTTACTAATGTAATGGAAAGTATGTGGATGTCACTCATTGTTTGGTCAGGAGAACATGTATGATTTATATTATTCTATTCGCTATGTTTTCTACAATTTGTGATTGTTATTGTACGCTGTACATTCTTGTTTGCTCCATGCGCTGTTTTTATTGTACACGTTGTATGCCATCGTCGACAACAATATGTAAGTGCATATTCTCAAACATAGTTGAATACACGATGTATGAAATATATGGAGGTTCTCTCTACGACTCTACATATATAAGTCAATACTACATCATCGTCTTGCACGCAACTGGAACTCGGTAAGGGTCTCTACACGAAACGTTGCACCCGGCCTCCACATTGTTAATCCGGCACAAACAACGTCAATTTGTTTTCCCATACATTTGGGTAACGCGCAATTTTACAAATTAAGGCATTTATTAGTTAGTTTTACCTTACTGTCCGCATTGCCTACTAGGAAGCCTACATTACGTTTGACAATAATTATCATACATTTCATCTCATGGGCAAATTGTTCAATATCCTGAAAGAGTTGCTATATGCAACAACGAATTGCTGAAAATTAACTTTTCTAAAGTTCACCCATAACATAATAAATATTACCAAAATACGCTGTAAATAGGTTATTTTTTTACAGCAGTTGAACAAAAGTGGAATTTTTTGACGAAACATATTACTCTCGGCATATAAAAGTCTCACTTTTGCTTGCATGTCAGACTCATCTGACAAGTTATTAGAAATGACAAGAGGTGGTAAAGGTTAACTTCTTTCCTCCTAATGTCATTTCTTTAGAAAGATTTGAATTTCTAGATTCAAAATACATGCACGTCATGCTCACATCCATATGAATTATACATGTCTAGTAGTGTTTGTAGTCCTTTATCAGAAGGTGCAAACAGAAGTAGATCATCGGCATATATAAAGTGATTAACAACCATGTTATCAAGGCTACAACCAATTTGGTTTTTGTGTAGTTGTATACTCAGATTATCCATATAAATGTTAAAATGTAAAGGGGATAACTTCCCACCTTGCTTAACACCATTGCCTACTGAGAAGAAGTCTGAGTAGGTATTTTCCCATCGTATGCATACACATTGATTATTGAATTCATTGCTGAGTATTCTTAAGATACATTTCGTTGTTCTAGTTTCGTTATAAGTTTATATCGGTTGACACAATCAAACGCCTTTGATGCATTTAAAAACGCGACGTGCATAGCTGAACCATGTGCAGTGTAGAACCTTAATAAGTCCTTAAATGCAAACACGCATAACTCCATTTCATGTTTAGGCTTAAAGCCAAATTGATTAGGAGTGGTTTCCAAGTACATTTCCTTTCTGTTAAAAAGAACAGTGTCTGTTATTTTTCAAAAATATGTTCGATAGACATATTGGCCTATAATTACCTTTGTCGTTTACTCGTCTATTCTTGTCTTTAATAATTGGTACAATAACAGACTGTGAAAGTTCTTTTGGTATATAACCATGCACCAGAATCGAAGACACAATGATAGACAAAAGCACAGCGAGTTGAGAATCAGCGAACTTAATATGTTCTTATTTTTTGCGAGTCCATTAATAATATCCATCAGTTCAACTGCACCAACAGTCATTCCCTCATTGCCAGTGGAACAATCATAACAAACTATCACATCGGCTATCCTCCACATCACTAAATAATTTTTCATAATGATGCTTCCACATTGACCCGATGTTTACAGCACCGTGTATATTATCAATGTTTGTCGGAAGTTTTACTTTACTGTTCGTACAGTGCTTAATTTCTTTCCAGAATTTGCAGTGGTCTTTTTGACACAACTGTTCTGCAATTTTATCAGCAATGATAGTTTCTTTCTCCCTTTTACATTTTCTGATCGCCTGCTTGAATTTCATTCTGGATAATTTCATAACATTAAAAATGTCACCTTGTCTAGGTTTACCAATATCTTTCCGTATACAGTAAGCATCACAGGCTGCACAATGAAGCTCTTTCACTCGCTCGTTCCAACCTGGTACACCATTATACTTATAAGCACCTTTGCGATTTGACCGGAGTGTGTGACCACACTTCTTCAATGTACCGGGTAATCACGATAGAATTGTAAAAGTCATCGAGATCATCATGATGATTACAGTTATGACAATTGGGATCAGTGCATTTAACACCCGGTGGAATATTCAGTTTGCTAAATTCAACGTTCGTGCATTCTCTATATGCGTCAATATATTGTGGGTGTAATCTGTCCCAGTGTATTCCTTGCTTAATGTCATTAGTATTGACACTACCACTAACGCATTCTGGTACAATATAGCACTGTTAATGCTGAACGATATGGGGTGGTGATCAGAATAAATAACGTCATAAAGTATGGACGTGTTAGATAGGCAATCCTTCGCATCATATAATATTATAACAAACAATTACATACATTATTGAAAAGGCATGATAGTTTAAGTTAGATATTGATTTGATTTAATAATAAATCGTGACTTTTAGAAATCATCTTTCTCCAACCCGTTCCAACCACCACAAGTCCCCAATACAACCAACACAATACGTCATAGATTATCCAAGTAAAACCCATTCTATATCCTCCAACTTCTCTCTCTCCTCCCCTCTTGTAAGATCCCAACGCCAACCCGCTCCTTTTCACACATCCCTGGGGGCAGTGAAATGTCGTAGAATCGACGTTGTAACTGCGCCATCACGCGCTCAATAATTCAATCGACGTCGTTCGATTCCATCGAGCAATGCGAACATAGACGCCGGTTTACGCAGAAGACGGCGCCTGCGTAACGAGTTCCCGGGGGTGTTAGCTCAGCCTCCAAGAAGGCAGGCCGCTGCAAGTTAACGGGAAAGAACGCCGAAATATATACGGCACCCCCGGCCGTAATGAGGCAGGACGCCTTTGAAGGCCAGTGGGCATGGTTACTGGCCGCCCCGAGGGACACCAAACCGGACTTGGCGTACGAGGGTAGATTATCCTATATCTCTTTATTACCATCGATGTTTACATCAGCCGTGGGAAGGATCTGAGTATACAATGTTAGGTTTCGTAATTGTTATACGGTCAATTAGGTTTGTTATTTTGTATTTTAAGGCAGTTTTACCAGTACGGGTGTATCTTGTCCGGTAATAAATTAAGAATAATATATTCAATGAAACATGATTGTGACAGTTGCATTATTGATATTCATTGTACACCGTGCATTTATTGTTATTATGTGCGCCTTTGGCTCGCCTGATATACGATGTTTTCAACACCACAAGTTATTAGTGATAACAGCTATGTGTCGCTGTCTTTTCCTTTTGAAGAACACGGACTATTGAACGACCGCATGCTGACACTAATATATACTATTGTAAATGGTGATGCCGCTGCTTTGATAAAGTAGCCAACTGATGTAAGTGAAGCCGGATTTTTCATATCTATATATCTGAGTATGTCTTAAACATCCCAGCGAGATGTCCGTTGCTGCCCGGTCACTTGTCTTCGACTGGGGTCTGGTGTCCATGTTGCTTCCGTGGCAAACAGTAGAGTCAGTGCCAGTATGATATCGATGAAGAATCCGTTACAGAAGCCCTCTGTCGGCAGAGAAAATGTCATATAAAGCGCCAGACATGACAATGTTAATGACACCTTGTTGGTTACCGTGACCGTTGTCTCTGTCGACACTACCATCATGTAGGCAAGCATCAGCACACAGCAAGGCCACACGTCCGTCGCAGAACGCACCCCGAACGGGTGACGTGTCTTCAGCATCGTCAGAGTCACGCGCTCGATGACATAGGCGATGGAGAACCACGTGACCGTGTTGGCGAAGTGACCTCTGCGCCGGCGGCAGAGTTTCGCGTCCAGCGGCACGTCTGTGCGCTCGATGAAGAAGACGAAGATGAGCGCGACGAGGAACCCACAGATGGGGAATCGGCCTATGTACCAGTTCCAGTGCCAGTAGTCGAAGAAGCCGCTCTGCCAGTAGATGTTAAGCCACAGACTCAGCAGGCACATCATCCACGGTCGGTGGGTCAGTTGCACTGTCGCTAGTGACACGCATAGATACATGGTGACAAAGACGAAGCTGAAGATGTTCCAACTCCTATGCAATTCCGAGGTCTCGTCTAGTATCATGAAGCCGATGGTGACGGCGAGAGTTGCCGACAGAACGACGAGCAGCAGGAATATCGACTTAACGTGTGAGGGCCAGCGGTGGAACACAAGACAATAGGCGAGACCAAGCGACCCACCTATCACAGGGATGTGCAACAGTTCCGCCTGGCTAATCATGGCTGCTGTGGCCCCACGCACATCCTTGTCGGCTGCTAACGTTCCACCGACGGCTTCGGCGAGGAAGGCCGACATAGCGCCTGTCGATAGCCCGGTCAGTAAGTCGACGGTGTCGGCATGGAGCGACCGACGCAGAGTCAGCGTGGCCATCAGCAGGCCGGGTAGCAAGAGAAACCACACGGACAGGCGCTGCTCGTGTATTACACGGAACACGGTCGCCGACGTCGCTACACACGACAGCGCCTGCATTATGACGAGGATGCGTCTGTAGGCCGAATCCTGATCCGACTCTAGGTCCGAATCCTTACCCGACTCCGTTGTCGCGCTATGTCTGCTAGCTGGCGTCTCTGTGTCGAACACTGACTGTGAAAACTTCGTTAGTAGATTTAGTAAAGTTGATCCGATGGTCATCATCGTGCCTAAATAGTACATAAAGCATCAATATTAAAAGCACACTAAAACTTTCCAGAATTGACGCAACTTTACACACATCAAATGGCTAGAATGTTTAGCAAAGCGATTTTTAACTTTTCGGTGCTGCGACCCAAATTTCGGTCATGGGACTTGCATGGCGACCCATATGAAGATTCAAACAGTTCACTTGCGACAAAATAGACAACGATTAAATAAATAGATAGAAGTGAATAAACAATGACACAAATTTTCGACTAGTGCGTACATGGCACATTTTGGCGGCATCAGACAGAACATGATTTGCCCATACCAGATGGGTGCGTGCGAACAATTTAGGCCAAATGTCTCGAGAAGCTGATATGCCTTGTGATATCATATAAGACAGCGTTTCATATTCGTGCAATGTTTGGCATATATTATTTGTTTCGTATTTATCTGGTACGGGCAAGCGAGAAAATACAGGAAAGTTTGACTAATTACTGGAGACTCTCAGCGATCCACTCATAATGGCTTGGCTACCCAATTTTGGGTCGCGATCCAGGGGTAAAGAAATGCGCAAAACCATAACGCCACCTATCGTATGCCTTCTAAGGCTATGATAGTGGCGCCACCTTTGGAATACATTCTATTTAAGCCATGTTATGGAAACGCTGATCAAACGGCGATTGGGCAGTCATGTGTAGCGAGCTATAACAGTGTACAGTATTTCAACTCAACCACATGTAAAGAAACATGTATTTAAGCAAAGTCGGTACCGTCAATATACTGGGAATAAGTAAGACTAGTAACACATTTTAGTTGACAGGTTGCTTCGTCTGTACTTTGTCAGTCAGTCGGTCAGCCAAACTCAACACGTTGCAATGCATGCAGGATGTATGATCGAACCTGTGAGTTAACCTGTAGAAGGGCACGAACGAGACCAGACGAGCACAGCAACGACCCAGGTTGTCAAACAGCATCAACAGCAACAGCAACAGCGTCGATATTGCGGACATTCACGAAATGTCAACACGTGTAGTACGATACCTTTGCTAATGCATGTCTCTCGAGGCCTTCCGCAGGTGCGAATGACCTACTTTACCGGTGGCGCCGCACTGTAGAACGAGCGGTATTCCCGTTGTCGTAAAACCAACTGTGACAGTGGCGCGGCCCATTCACCTGTCTTCCAATAAGTATACAACTTAGGCATAATTATACAAACAAATGCATGGGAGAACTGAATAAGGATTGTGTTGACACTCTCAAAGCAGTCTCAAAGCTTTCTATAAAAAGTACTGATTTATGTCATTCTTACACATAAAACACATCGTATGATAGTTGCATTTTAAAGGTACATGTATGTGAAATCTAGCTACAATATTATACATCAGGATTGTATACTTCGCAATGTGCATGTTTACCAAAGGGAAATGTGGACTGAATATGCACCAATGACGTGGGACCTCATCAGATGAAGCTCAGGTCTAACATTGAGATGGATATGAGGGGAGCCAATCTTTCACGATTTAATAATTTAGAACAACAAGCGTCCCCGTCCTCGTTGCCAGACGTGGGCTTCTAAAACTTGAAATACCAGGTAAGTAAGTAAGTAAATTTATTTCCTCATCCAGATAATATACAACACAATTCAAGAGCAATGTAACAGATGAGGTGGCTACCAGAGAAGTATAACTTATCGAGCTGGTAGCCAATTAAATCAAACTCATATAGGTTACTCCCACATACATAATATTACGTATATAAATGTTGCATTCAATTGCAATAGCTTCAGGTTTACGACTTTTGTAAATTAAAGCTAGAGATGTTGTACCAATATAAGAACAAATTCACAAGCGAATTTCTTACAATATGTAATTAGATTTAAACTTTAGTTAATGCCAATTATAAAGCTCCTGGCTTTATGCTTAAACATATTTAGCGTTTTCGAATGTTTAATGTCTACAGGTAGTTTATTCCAAAGACGAGCCCCTATTACTTTCAAGGAGTTCTCTCCAGTTCTATAATTACATCTATGTATATATAAATTGTTCTCCTGTCTGGAACTTCTGATTATGAAGTCACTATTGCATTGGTAAAATTGGTGGAATAGACTAGGAAGTTGATTCGTACGCTGTTTATACACAAATATTAGAACATTTAGTTTAAATAGTTCCTGAACTTTAAGTATATTAAGTTCCCTATGCAATGCTGTGGCACTGTCACGGCGGTGACGTTTTGCTAATGTTTTAAGTAATACATTTTGTAAAACTTGTATTTTAGATAAGTTAGTTTTACAAGCCGATCCATATAATTCAATCCCATAATAATAAGAAGAAAGGTTGACATGCAAGGTCTATATGGTGTACACAATCATAGGTCCCTTGTCAACGTAATACATCTCACCGAAATACACTACACAAGCAAATACACCACCAAAGGACATCATTCAAAACTTACGACTCCATATTCCAAGACAGATGTACACCTCAACTCATTCTTCGTTTCAGCCGTACCTCTGGATCGCCCTCCCATCAGCCGCACCAGATACCACCTTTACATTTAATCAAACATCGCATATGAATACATTTAAGTGTTTTAACCATTTTATTCTACCATTACGCATGGTTTTGATTCATATATAGCACACGTAATAAGCTGGTATCGTGTGTGCACCAACAATTAAAATAATAAGAAAAAACTGATATTACCCGGAAGTCCGTGATTCCGGAGAAGAAGAACACCGTCTAGACGATATAAGACTTCTCCGGTAAACGTCCGGAAAATATATTACAACCATATCGCGTCACACACTCTCCTCGATTGTACAACAATCGAACCGAGCGCGTGGAGCGATCTGGGTCGGGAAAGGAGTCGCGATTGGGATCGGGAAGGTAGTCGCGATCGGGATCGGGAAGTGAATCGCGATTGGAAAAGGGAGTCGCGATCGGGATCGGGAAGTGAGTCGCGATTGGGATCGGGAAGGGAGTCGCGATCGAGATCGGGAAAGGAGTCGTGATCGGGTTCGGGAAGGGAGTCGCGATCGGGATCGGAAAGGGTGTCGTGATCAGGATCTGGAAGGGAGTCGCGATCGGGGCGCTTGCAGACATTCTCTAATAACATTATTTGTACAATACCTACATATTTTTACAATAATTTATAAAATGTAAATATAATTGATACAACTAGGCCTGTAATACCTGGTCATTGTAACTTGTTACATCGTAAACGTTTCATGCATGCGAAACTGACGGAGATATGCTCGGACATTTAGAAAACAAACAGAAAACAGAGACCCGCATTCTGTTTTATAATACACCCGTACATACGTACATCTTCTCAATACTGTTCAAATTGTTTCACCGCTGCGCCGCTGTAACTTCAGCTTCTGCGCTGCTGTCTCGGCTGTGAACTCATGACATCCGAATAAACACGGGGGACAATGCTGTTGAGGAATTTTATTGTTTACGTGGCGCCGTTGCTGTCAATTTACCTTCTCCAGCTTCTTTCCGCTGTCTCCGCTGAAATTATGACATCCGAAGACGGGGGAGGGGGGTGCTTTGAAACATTTTTCGCCACCACACCGCCTACTACTGGGGAGGGGGGGGGGGGGCAGAAAACAGTAAGTCTACCCTCCAATTGCACACACCTTTCACAGTCGACAAAATACGCATTAATCGTCTTACAACATTTATATTTCCACCCGCCATTGACGCTCGCCATAAAAAAACATTAACGCTCACATGTCATGGGGGGCAGAACCATGTGTCTGCCCCCAGAGACATTCCAGGGGCAGCTCTCCCCCTCCCCCCTGTTCGCTAGTCAATGCATATAGCATAAACCTATATATGCTGTAGTGCTGTTGAAAAATTAACGCGTGTCAATGATTGGTTACCCCAATTTAGGGTAATCAATCATTTTCATCACAGCGAGCAAACGTATTAAATGTAGATCTGCCTCTAGTCTCGCTTTGTAACCGACTTTCGCCCGGCTACGTGATTTCCTGAGAGTCCTGTCAAAGATACCCGTATGACTGTTACCTTCAGATGGCATAACTTCAATTCGGCGATTATGCTTGTATTTACGTGTACACCTTAGGAGACTACAATTAAAATATGTATAAGGCGATATTATAAATGTTTTATAGATAATGCAATTATATTTCAGACAGATATACAGAAACTAGTAGATACCCCAAATAAAAATGTTTGGAACAATTTTCTATTTCTTTTTTCTATTTTCTCGTCTGTACGTGTCACCCAGGCGCTCCTGTGAGCGACAAACAGTGGCGCCACACCACGGAGTCTGGATGATCGAGGCAATAGATTTATTGTATCGAGTCAGAATCAGATGAAGTAGTGCATGAATAAGATCATTTCGAAGCGACCATGTCCATCAATTGTACATGTTTATTTATGTCCGCTACACTACACGTGCATTTGTGTTTCATAACTCACCGTTATTAATACCTTTCGCCTGTTGGCACTAGGTGGCGCCACGCACAACCAATTCGCCATCTAACAGTAGACTCGATTATCCAGCCGCCGTGAGGTGGCAGCATTGACAATGGACTGGAATATTAAGATCCAGCCATTGTTACCGGTAGGGGGCTTTACCCAGATTCGGGTAGAAACGATGAATTTTGTTCGAGCACTTTGGCATGGCACATGTCAGTCCAGTGAATATTAAATGTACTACTACATTAGATCTTTCACGAGGTAGCAATAAACATACGCTAGTCGCTCGCGTATTCGCACAGTGGCTATTTTGCACAACGCATCAATATTTCAAAATCTGTCACCAGATTGGGGCGAAATTGAGGAGTGTCAGGTTTGGGTGGATTTTTCTGAAAACTGATGTATTAGAATTTTACGAGTTTTCCACAGCACTTGTGTCAATGGAGGTTAAATATGCTGTGAAATTTTCAAGAAAATTGTTCTTCAAATTTAGCAGGAAATGAAGGAAACGTTATAATGGCCGCCTATGTAAAATTTAAATGTGGTCTTACCCCAACTATGAAATAACAAATGGAATAAGGATACACTTTTATCAGATAATGCTATACTATAACAATTATTCGACATTAAAATTATACTGAAACATGTCACACACACACAAAATAAACCGACATTAAACTTGTTCGTAGTTTAACGCCTTTTAATCGCAACTCTCATGGCATAACATTCAAAAGGGCCATTCAGAGCCAGACTATCGTTTTGGCGAAGACACGCAGCCAGGCGATAGTCGACTAAGCGAGACTATTCTAACAGCTGAGTCACAAGCCTTGTGATCCCCTCTTCGTTCACCACGGATCGAACGTATACCAACAGCCACCCTCGTGAAAAGCCTTATGATCCCCTCTTCGTTCACCACGGGTCGAACGTATACCAACAGCCGCCCTCGTGAGCCAGAGGCGCTGCTGTCTGCGACATCATGAGTAGAGGGCCTAGTCGTGTAGCACTACTCCTACAGAGACGCCAAGTAATATTGCACAAAAACGTTAGATCTACCGCTTTTTAAGACGTGATGGCAGAAGATGAAGATTTGGACACCAAGAGACTCACGCTGCAATTCGAAATTGTTATATTTTATGGCATACTTACTTATTTTGACGCATTGTTACGTGACATGTTCGTTGATTTGTACAACTGGATTAAAAATGAATATATGTTTTGCTTGCTTAACTATAAAATATCGGTTCTGTGGTAGATTTCAGCACTAAAGCGGTAGACCACCGTGAGATTATCTCCAAAATGTTCTACCGCCAAAACTGGTTTGCGAGCATGCCATGCAGCCCATCACCGAACTTTCTTACATCACATACAACCAGCGTGTCACTTCTTACACTGCTCGATTAGTGTAAGACGTTGACAAATCTTACGATAATAATATATGTGTGTGCGTGCGTGTGTGTTTGTATGCCTAGGCATCGGAACCGGGGGGGGGGGGGGGGGGGGGGGCGCTTGTGGTTGTTCAACCCCCCGATGTTGAGAGAGGTAGGCTTAATTAGCCCCTAATCATTAGTTTTTCTTGTTTTGTTTATGTTTAATGAGAGGCCATGTAAAAATTAGAACGTATTTGCGATTTTTTAACAACACCCCCTCGTCTTTCAACGTCACACCTGACATAGTATCCGGTTTTGAGTGGTGAGAGGCGACTTGGGGCAAGGCAAACAATATGTCCGTCATCGCGAAAAATCCCCCCCCCCCCCTCCACCCCCACCCCCATCTTCCGATATAATGTCTGACCGAACCGACAGCGATAGCGGTGTGTTGAATTGAAGCTCCTGGCTCAGCCCCCTCAATACTAATTTGATTCCGTCGCCAGTGCAGCTAGTTAAACTGAATCATACAAGAACTGCTCAACTGCCTAATCATGGTTATTGACTAATTCGGTTCTTCGTGGACATCATCTTTTTCTTCTTCCTGGTTCTCTGTTGTACACGAGTGAGATTTAAGTCCTATAATGTTACTCAGCTCTTTCCGTTCTTGTTCTCCATTGCTTCCTATCAGTAGCACCTTCAATTCAACTTTCATCTCCCCCCGTCTTTCTAAAACCCCTCTTTACGCAGTCCTCCCTTCTCCGCGGTGGTATTTCCCTTGTCTCCGCCTCCTTGCGCTTCGCTTGTATGCATGTATTCATTGTTATCAAAGTGGCCTACAGATGCCTTTCGGCTCTTTACTAATCTTTCCGTTACGCTGCACTGCATCCATTTCTCTTCCCATAGGTAATTCGTTCTATCCACCTTCCTTAGTCTTTTAATTCTTCAAACCCAGTTATTCTCGCAAACCACCAGCGTCACTGGTGTCGGTGTTACAGAAGCTCTGACTTTAAGCTTTTTCGAAACAAAAATGTGTCCATCATGACTCTTCCTATCTTCCTCCGTTGAGTCGCTCCTGTTTGTATGCGACAACGCACCTCTACTTCTAAATGCTTATCTTCGATAACCATTCTGCCACGTTACACAAAGCCATTCACTTGCTTGGTCTCCTACCCCTTCATCGTGAAGTTCAACTCATCTTTAAGGTGTATAATCACATAACTTCTCTCTTTTCCAGGCTCATCTTCAGTGCATGCTCCGTGAACACCCCCTTCCATTCCTCAAGCAGTTCTTGCACTTATTGTTTGCTATCTGCTACTATAGCACACATGATCTTCCAGAGAAGAGTCTTCATGCTGATCTCCATGCTGATTAATGTCATCACCACGATAAAGAGTACCGGTCTAAGGACACACCTTGCATCAAACTAATGTTAACTGGAACCGCTTCAGACTTCTCAGATCCACTACTTTTACTTTTGTTCTACACCATCCTGTCGTCTTCTGCCGTCAGCATCACTCCCGGGAATGTGTCATCTGTCGTCTTCTGCCGTCAGCATCACTCCCGGGAATGTGTCATAAGCCTTCTACAGGTCCACAAATCCCAAATACCCCATCAGTTGTTCCTATGCCTTTTTTGAATCCATATTAATATTCCCACAATTCCTGCTCTACTCTCTTTTGAATTGTCCCATCCAGAATCTTCTCCAGCAACTTAAATTCATAATGTGACTTAAAAGTGCGATGCCTTGGTATTTCCCTGGGCCATGCACGTCCCCTTCCTCTTCCATATGGGGAGAATAAGCCATATCCATTACTCCTCCGGAACATTACCCTGTACACCTCATGCATCTATTCAAAAGCTTCTCTGTCCAGCTGGCTCCAATCTCCCCCGCTGCCATAACCATGTCCACAAGCGTCTCGTCGGCTAGGCCTACCAGGTGCGCTTTACCTCTTCGTCCATCTCATCCCGGTTTGTATCCAAGTATCACTAATAGCAGCTACTGCCACTCTCCGTTCTACTTACTTTACTATATATATTGGTAACTCCACATCGTTGAACGTTATTTCCTCCCTGGTTCAGCAGCTCCTTGGAATAGATTCCCAAACCTTCAGCGGTGCCTCTTCTTCTGTGAACAACTTCCCATTTCTATCCTTGATAACCTTCGTCCCCTTTATACTTGTCTCGGGCTACACTATATATCAACTTCATAAGCGTTGGAACCGCGGGAGGGGGTTGAAGGGCTCAGCCCCCCGATATTTTAGATGGGCGAGCAGGATATAGGATTAGCCACCAATATTTAGAGTCTCAAGATGTTTTTAAACAGCCTCAAAGTGGGTTTTAATGAACCTCAGGGGTGCAATTGGAGGTTTTTGGAAACCCTCAGTCCACAATATTCACCATGTTCCGACGCTAGTGATCTTATCTTCTTTCCGCAATCATCGTGTAACTAGTTTAATTTTCGAAATAACTGCCGTTACATGTCAACACTGACGAAGAGGGAGGGAGGGAGGGAGGGAGGGAGGGAGGGAGGGAGGGAGGGAGGGAGGGAGGGAGGGAGGGAGGGAGGGAGGGAGGGAGGGAGGGAGGGAGGGAGGGAGGGAGGGAGGGAGGGAGGGAGGGAGGGAGGGAGGGAGGGAGGGAGGGAGGGAGGGAGGGAGGGAGGGAGGGAGGGAGGGAGGGAGGGAGGGAGGGAGGGAGGGAGGGAGGGAGGGAGGGAGGGAGGGAGGGAGGGAGGGAGGGAGGGAGGGAGGGAGGGAGGGAGGGAGGGAGGGAGGGAGGGAGGGAGGGAGGGAGGGAGGGAGGGAGGGAGGGAGGGAGGGAGGGAGGGAGGGAGGGAGGGAAGAGAAGCTATATGCAACAAGCGGGCGACGGACGTACGGGTGGACGCGCAGGTAGAACCTGCTTGTATGTGTACGTTGGTGAACTCCGTCGTTGACCCACTATGTAGCGCTGAAATATGAGCTCGCTTTGGCAAACAAAGCTACAAAGAATGAAATGCCATTATGGCCATGCACATGCATGCAATCAGGCACGAGAAGCCGTCATGGTCGCTAGTCAGTGGAGCCCCCGCACAGCCTGAGAGGGTCACACGGCGTTTAATATTTATAAACGGGTTTTGATCGGAATATAAATGTATTAATAACACTTTTAAAATAAAGCCCTGATACATATCGTAATACAATAATATAGATTGTCCCATGAATATAAATTAGTGTGCAACGTTCATAAAACCAAACAAATATAAAAGGACAATGTAGTAATTTTTTGCGTATTTTAGAACGATTGTGGGGTTTAAATCTAATATTTCGATAACGTGAACCTCAAATTGTGTCATTCTAAGATGTTTTGTTTGTATTATATTTCGTATGTAAATCGCGATGCGTATACAGATGTATTATGCGTGTACTAAAACACCAACGCTCACCCCAAAGTGTTCCAGAATGCACACAAAACAATTAGGAAATTAAGATGTTGACACGTTATGGATACATCACGCATTAAGTGATACAGAAACAGCAACCCAAATGCTGCATCCGCCGTGGGCTGATCCATGGTGATCCGTGCAGCTTCAGTAGAACTCTGCAAGACCGCCGTCTCATAACAGTGACGGGATGTCCAGTGGCCGTGGGCTAAGCGGGGTACTGCCGCGGGTGTTTTCGCCACCTCATGGTACGAACTGACTCGTCCGTCCACACACAGTGAATGGACGAAACACAGCTCACGTCACCAAATCGGTTCAGTGTACCTTCAGTCGCGGCTAACAAAGGTGCTAAGCGCTTCTGAGAAATACCAGCACTCGTCGTCTCATGCAAACCGCAAAGACAACCAATTAATACGTTGTGTGGAAACGGAAATAACATCATTTCTGAGTACCTTTGTTGAGAAAATCAAAACGTCACACAATGATCGCAATAATGAATGCAGCCAGATTTATGCCATATTTGCAGTCCATAAAACTCCAGTTATACTATCATACTTCGCTTGGTGTTTGCGCTGGCCAAGAGTAACATGCAAGCTGTGAACGCGAGCAGGCACGCTCGTCACACTTGGCTGCACACGCGGACTCACAAACGAGTGGCGTTCAGCGGTGCGTAAAAACCGGTTTCATTGGGTAGCCGGGGAGCGTGCTCCTATTTCCGTCTAGGCGGTCTCAGTGTAGCGGGACACGCGTGGTCACACAGTCGTTCGCCGCTGGATTCGCTCTGCCTTCAGCGGAACGGGCGCTTCGTCTTCGTTCGCCACTGCCAGCCACTGTCTTCGGGCATCGGGATTTCGCGCTGTGGAGAGCTCCTATAGTCCGTCAATCAGCGTGCGCGTAGCTCGGTGTTAGAGCACGGGCTGGCAATACTTCCCGGCGGTTTCAACAGCAGCGGAGTTTTCGCAGCCACGAGTTTGTACTCTAAGGTGAGTGTCGACTCCGCGAGGAACCATAATCCGTGATGAATTGTGTAGCGTAGTGGCTTATGTCGCATTGTACGAGATTGACGCGGTGGTCGTTCACGGCATAGCTGAATACCAACGCATACGCGCTAGCTTGGATCAAACGTCGTATTCTCGTTGATCATATCCGACACGGAAATGTACAGTAATTAGTACCAGCAGTTACGTTTATGGGCTTATATTGGAGTGACGGAGGTTGTTTCATGTTTGGAAACTGCAAAAATGTTACACGACTGAATCAGTATTAATGTAAACTTTGAAGATACTACCGCTCCTAGTAGTTATTAGTTGTAGGCAGTTGATATTAGTTCAAGGTAAAGTTTGCCCCTTTCAATTGATCAAGCACGTGCTTTGTTGTTCTGTAAATAACACGATGCCAAAAACGTCGTCCGTCTCTTTGATCACATCAGTTAATAATCACGACTACACCGTTCGGATCATGTAGCGTGCCATACGCAACATGGTGGATTGCCAGTTGACAAAAGATTCTCGTCTAGATATTTATCGACATGTTTTTGCTGGCCATCGTCCTTCTGACCACCACTTGAACATACAAGTAATCCGGTGTTATCTCTTTACACAAAGGCAGATTGCGGGGTATCATTATAATAATCAAGAATACCAGGCCGGCGAAGTCCCTCTTTTCCGTTATGCGGTTAATCACGACGAATGGTATTTCCTGAACTCATTTGCGTATGCATCATTAGTATAGCATCATTACGCAGCAACCTAAACGCCCCTTTTACTAGAATGTCGAACGTGTTACATAGGCATATAAGTTACTCATACACAGCCTGTACATCGATTGAAAATATGTTTCATATTCCTCGTGTTTTATAATTCATTTATTTAGTGATCCGCAGTGAATTTAGGCCTGGTTGTTCAAGCCACCGACTCAGCCTGATTGATTTACAATTCCCTAGGCATTACGTAATATAACAACACTTCTGGTCTTCTGTTAGAGCCACGAATAGAACACACACCTTGGATTGGGTAATTGTGTTAAGGAACCATTATACAAATGACGTACGTATACACTCTCCTGTATGCACACCCTACGCAATATGTCTGACCCCTCTACGCAGTAGCATCGGGTGTGCCCCACCCCCTCCTATGTACACGCAGGCTCCCCACGCTATTACGGTCACCGCCGTTCATGGCGTACCCGGTATGCAATTTGTAGATGTATCCTAAACAACGTTTCAGAATTTAACGTGATGTGCATTTTTATCAGACTGTAGAATACCAATTGTTTCATTGTTTGTTGGTGGTCTATAGTAATTAATGCAACGTACGTTGGGGTTTCTTTCAAGGATTTAGTCGACGGCATTATATATTCGTCTCAGTCATAGATTAGCTATATGGGGTCGTACTTCTGCGTGAAGTAGGCGGGTGTTCAAAGTTGGGACTTTTGACAGGAAACTGTCACCCCCTCTGTGGGTCATGGTTATAGGAAATTATACCCTATATATGGCCCTGTTGTAGTCGATAGGCTCAGACTGTAGACCTAATCGTGCGCATCTTACCATAGGAGGATTCAGGGGCGCGTGCCCCTTAAACATTTGGAATGTGGCCGCGCTATGCCTGCGCTATAGTATCCCCAGACCTGTTGAATATGCTCCCCTTACGTGCCCCCAGACCTTCTGAAACTGTGGACGTCGTCGCAAACAAAAATCAACAACACGCCCCCCCCCCCACCGTATTTCGATGTCATGATTCAACATCAGGACGGCGCGGAGTGGCGACAGCGGAGTGATGCTGAAGATCCGGGGAAAGTCTTCAACAGCAAACCTCTAATTGCACCTCCCCTTGAAGCTCGCCAAAGCCCACCTTCAAACTCTCCGAAAACCTGAAATTGCCTTGAGAATCGTAAACAAACACAAATCCAGGCTCTCAAAAAACTTCCAATTGCGCCCCCATATCATGAGTCGCCAAAAGGTAAAACAGGACACATTCCAAACGTCTGGGGCACGAGCTATTACTCGTTTATAGAACACACATTTTATGCATACCCTAGATCACCAAAACACAATAAACATAAATTAAATCCGAACATTAACACGCCGATCTATCGAAACAGTTCTAAGTTAGTTGTTGATAATATTCGTGAAATCAGGAGCATGCCCTACGACACGCTGACGTCATCCTGCGAGGGTGGCTGATGTTGTTGTTGCCGCTGCTGTTTATTGATGGTGACGTTGTGCATGTCAGAGGCTTGTGTAACTGTGTCATTTTCTGATTTTGTTAATGAGTTTGTATATTCTGAGCGCGTTTCGTGCTCTTGTAACGTATCAAAACTTGGTGCGCCAACCCAAATATGGAGAACCTGTCAGCCGCCATTTCGTAGCAGACGACACCCCGGCGATAGCAGACGACTCATCCGGTTATCGTGTCATCACGGTCTGACTCGTCTCGCGTTACACTACTCGAAGACTTAGAATGGGATGCACTGTCCGTGGAACGGTGTGGTTCCAAATTATGCTCCAGACGAAATGGTAAGCTAGAGAAACGAGGTCGTTGTGTGTGATTATGATGGCCGCAATTCACGCGAACGATAGCCGTCACAATTTCACAAGACAGTTACTGAGTTAGACACAGCAAGTCACAATGTCTACTCTTCGTTGTAGCTGGATAATCATTAATAATGATAGGATGTTCGGGAATGGCAGTATTCATTCAATCACCAGCCCACTGTCTCCCAGTAGAAGAGGCCTACAGCAGCAGCATCTGTCTGTCTCTTCGTGCCTACTCCCAATGTTCCATGAAAACGGGAGTCTATCAACTGTGAAGTTTAATCTAATTCCGTCAGGCATTTTATCAAACTAAGTGCTAGTCACTACCAATGGCACTGGTTAAGACTTAAGCTGGTGAACAGCATTGTCACGCTGCCCAGTGTTCCTAAGATTGATGAGCCGTTTGTTCAGCCAGCATGACCAGACACTGGGGCAGGGGAAGGTCATCAGTGTTGGGACTGGAATGGAGGCATTCAAAGCCAACAGGACATTCTGACTGTTAGACCAAGTGCTTGGTGCTATAGCTTCTGTTGCAAACAGTATTTGATTGGATGTCATTTGGATTTGCATCAATAGAATAGGTGATCTGTTTAAAGGGAATAACACATCGGTTCATGCCCTCTCTTCTCTAGGGTCAAGAGGTCAACATTTTTCTGTACTTACTATAATGCAACATTTATCTAAATTTAACAAAGTGAGTCATTTGTGCAGTTATCTTTACAGTTATGTAAAGTGCTTTGTTTTCCTCAGGTAGCCATTCAGGTGTGAACAAGCCTTTACAAGGTGAAGGGTACGGTTGAGAACATATTTAATAATAATATTATATTGTTTAACACCAGAACTATAAGAACAATGCCGCTACTGTTGTGGGAACCCCGTTAGACGATTGACTTGACAGCAGACAAGATTCCCAGGGTGCTACCTGTTTTCATTTTTTTAAAGCACGGCCTAGACAGAAAGAATTTGCACAAAAACCTGTTTGAACACCGCTGTCTTGTTATGTGTTCAGTTGCTGTCCTTATCTCACATCAGCGTGTTACCAACCCCATGCCACGCTCCGTGACCCCTGTTTTGTAGCACAGATAATATCTACAACATCCTGTGTGATAGGCTGGCCCATTGTCTGTGACACATTGGGTCTGCATTGCTGAAGCTCATCGTCTCTGCTCGCTCGGCAGGTAGTAGCATTATGACTCATGGCAGACACTTTTGTTCTTTGTCCCACAGCAAACCAAGCCAGCTAATGCTGTACTCCTGTTTCTCAGAAAAAATCCCCCACACAGGAATTCCATTTCACAAAGCCATGTCTGCAGGCACCTCCTTTCACGATGAGAACACAGAGCCAGTCGATGTGTATGAAAGGACTGCTTTTTTGCAGCTGTAACTTTCATTTCTGTTTTTTTCCTTCACGCAGCATGGATTCCCTTTTATAGGGGAGTAGTCCATGAAGAATTCTATTCACCAGTCAGTCACGAGAAACAGGAATGTTCAGAAGCATGCCTTTTTACAGGGCAAGGTTTAGAGTTGTCTGACGAAGGTTCTTCAAAAAGGTGTACCTAGTACCATGTCTGGGGCTTGACAGGCAACGTCTGTTATATGATTTTATGATTTATAATTATGTGTTAGAGGCTTTTCATTACTCTATTGCTGTCCTTGAAAAAGTAATATTTTACTGTACTGTGTTTATGGTATGCTGGTCACTCACTGTCATTCAGCCGTCTGCTTCATAAGAGTTGGTGAACTGTGAAGAGTACTGTTCTCCACAATCTCACGCTTGTTTCCATTGTTGTAGTTCATTGCTATTATTAGCTGCTTTGTATTTTGTCTGCAAGAGGTACGCATTTCAAACCCTAAAGGCAAGATGCCTTCCATGTATAAATAGATATGTTTACACTGACACGTCATATTTTTTAATGATGTGCTAGAAATGGAATACATTTGCCAAATTATAATGTGAGTAACACTGTTGTGCAGCATATTTTGTAGTGTTAAAATTATAAAACAGTACTTAGAAATAAATATAATCTAACAAGACTTGTCATATTTTTAAAGAAAGTAATTCAGATTATGAACACTACAAGAACAAGAAATGGAAAAACATGATGATATTTGGTTCAGGCAGTCACTGGCCATTAAAATTAATAATGGAGTGTAGGTTCGGTAAATAAAACGTAACTGTTAAAGACACTTGATCAGATCTTTTTTTAACGTAACATTCTAGTATATATTATAAAATCTTCAGATGAGTAAATTATTGAATCACAATTTTAAAATATTTATGTAATTTCATTTTAAAAGTTGACAGTTACCCATATAGTTTGAATGTTTCAACTTGAATTTACAAATCTACATTGCATTTAATGTTGAATGGCAAGGTCGATATTCATAAACAGTTCATTAATGGTCAAGTCATATTTATTAGTCATGGTTCACTAACAAACAGGGGATCATGTGGTCTAGATGTTAGGTTATGTTTATTATATTACTTTATTATACTATATTTAACATTTTTTTAATGAAAACAATTGACAGACTTTATACCTTTTAATACCAGCTAACACTGTTGCAAGGAACCGCTACATGCAGAGCCAAATACTGGTGCCATGTTTCTAAATGTTCTAAGTTTGTCATGATTAAGCAGCCCCTCACTTAGGAATGGCTGTTTAGGGGTATAAGATCCGGCAGCATGAAAGAATCACATAAACTATTCCTGTTCGAGGCTGTTGGGTTTTATTACTTGTGGGTGGCTGCAGTGTCATTTAGGGCTTTGTTAATTTAATGATAACTTGCCCTCCTGCTGCAGTGCCATCACAAAAGTGCCTTTAGGACTGATTTGTGGCCCATGTTTCTGGTTCTATGGGAGGGTAAATGTTTGGCACTACAGCCTGCCTGCGTTTTTCCACACCGACATAGCTAACGCTACTTTGAATCAAGAAAGTAATTCTAGAAATAGAATTGTTTTAAAACGTTACAAACAAACATGAAACAATACTGTTTTTGGTCATTAATTCATAAACATGATTTAAATACATTTTCTAGTAGTAACGTAGATCTATCAAATACAGAACATCAAGCTATAGCAACATTATTTTCCATTTTCAAGAGAAAAGATTTTCATTATGAATTCATCGACTATCAGTCGGCTCATATGAGGAGGTCAAAGTTGAATAAGATTATTGTGCTTTCAAGCAAAATCATGTTTCGTAGCTTTAAATATCTATTTAACATTCTTCAGATGTTGTCATGTATTTCATCAGTTTCTTATCAAAGTGTGATGAGCTGACAATCCTTTGTGGTATTGACAGCAGGCTGGGACAGAGAGAGGGAAGTTACCTTGTGTGGGGTATAATGGATGAGCTTTATCTCTGCAGGGTTATTAACTTAAGTATGTAGCCATATTGAAAAACTTGGCTACCATGATGCTATCTGCTATCTCAATGACATTGTGGGTTGGTTTTGCTAATTAGTGCTGACAGGCTCTTGTAGTAGAGTCTCAGTCATGCTTGAGCGGTTACAGTGGTCAGTGGTCCACTACAGGGAACATTCACTCAGACTGACCACATGGGGCAGCTCAACTCAGAGAGAGAAAGTAGAGGGCAGTTGTAATCACACCAGAATATGGATGAGAGAGCCTCCGGAGGAATCTATTTATTTATTTTCAAATTCAGGCATCTCGATCTGTCAATAAGATATATTGGTTTCCGTGGGGGCCTTATGGGCGTGTGAGTAGATAGAAGGTTGCACATTTATTAGAGTACGTGGAATCTGTTACTTCCCCAGGTACGCTGGTATTGACACTAGGTAGAAATAACCTACCATGCAGGTATTTAGTGGCTCTTATGTGAAAGACACATTATTTTCAACTTACTGTCTGTGTGCTTATGTTTGATGAGCCAGCGAATTGTAGCAAATCTTATAAAGCACTCATGATCCAACCCACAATCGCCAGGACCCGGACTAGTATTAGAATGGTGCCTTGCAGTTGAGTAGTAGTTTCTTCTGCTTGATGATGGTAAAGTTAAGTGTCCCACATGGGGTATGTAAATATCTAGCCTGCTGTGGACTGCATAGTGGATAACTGTATGGCAAACTCACCAGAACATAAGCCTCAGTGGAAGTACACATGACTTGGTACATACTGATGACATGGTGATCTAGCAGTTAGCTCATTGTGACCGTTGGGGTTTTGGTTCACCTCCTGCTGTTTTGAGGTTTTGTTCCCCCTACTTAAAAGGTGACTCTAAAAGTCCCTTATACCGGATTTCTATGCTGGGGGTGGGTGGGTAAAGAATAAATGCATAATCTGTCAAGGAATTGCGAACAGAGCTGAGTAACTGTGATTATACCAAAAATGAGGACATCTAATAATATGAATAAAATGAGGTACAGCTCTGAGTTAACCAGCTTGCGTGAGGACATCATTGAAAGAAAAAATGATGTCTGACACACGTGCCCCCCATGCAGGGAGACCAGCATCCTACACTAGTTAATGAAAACATGGTAAAATGTATATATATTGTATATATATATATAAATAACTCTCATAGTGACTATATTTGGACAATTTGTGTGAATTCAACAGGGTGACGACCTAAGAGCAAATTCTTAACACTTCTAACTGGGGCAATTGACACACAGTGTGGCGAGGTGTGGTAAGAAAACACACAAATACCCCTCACAACTCAGAACAGTACCTCTATTTATTTAAACACATTGACTGCCATTAACTATGCTTTCCAGCTTTTAACCCCTGCATGTTTACATTATCATTCCTCTTGTGCTTATTATTATTCAACAGGCTTTACCCAATATATTGTGTGTTGTGTTTGTTATTCTGTGTGATTATATTGTGTTCGTGGTTTCTAAAATTGTTGATGGTTCATTTTGTGTACATTTGCTAGTAGGATTAGTACTGTGTAACTAAACGTACTTAGTAAGGATGTTTATGGTAGTACATGATTGGCCATGTAATGCAGCTCTCTAAATTGCGACTGAATTGGTCGCATATGCAACTGATTTTTCTGTTTGGTGACTGACACATTATGTACGGTCGCCCGCTGGCGACTGCGACGAGTCTGTAATAACAGATCATGCATTGTCATTTGCCGTTTCATAAACCACGTGTTGTTGTTTCTCGGAAACACTGTAAACTATACTGACTACTGGCGGTATTTTTAAACAAACATGATTACTCTGCACCGGTATTCGTTTATTTTGGTGGATTTATGACACAGGATTTTTAAAACGCGCAAGGCACATTATTACGAAGTGTCATGGCGCCCGTGGTACCTCGTGCCCCGACGTAAACGGGGGTGTGAATGGAAGGCGCTGACATAAACCGTTTTGCGATCGTTGTCTGGCTGTCCGATAAGCGCATGGAAGACATGTTGCTAATTGAATGTATATAGTTGTCACATCGTTAGAACACACATAAGTGTACATATTCCGGTTTTGAATACAAAACTTGAAGGAATAACCAAGGCTTACGCTGGCTGAAAGTGATATAGTCCACGTTTCGTAGTTCTCACAAATTCCGTTGGATGGCGGGCGTCATGATAGTTGAACAAAATTGTCAGTGAAACAGCTTCAGTGATTTAAACATTCATAACTATTAATATGACAGCTTGTGTAATTAACATTTGTTAACTTATATATTAAGTACTGCTGCATTAGAAACAACCAGTCATTTATGTTATTGTGTGACAGGAATTATTTCATTATCTAAATTGATTCTGTATTGTTGTTACTGTGTTGCAAATATTGCACAAATAAATGTTGTTAGAAAAGTGAACCATACAGTAAAACAGTATTATACAGATGCACGGATCATAACATTGTAATATTTTTACTATTTGACATCTATTATTTCTCAAAGTTAACTTTGAAATAAAATATAACTTTTCTGAACAGAAAAGGGCTTCTTTTTCACCATAAACAGGAAATTGCATACATATGCACACACTTACTTGGCTCCTACTTTTAAAATTTGGCTCCTAAAAAAATGTAGGTAGGAGCCAGTTAGCTCCTAGACAAAAAAAGTTAACTGTAATGGTCAACATCCCGCAAGTTAAATCATTTATATATATAATAAATTAATTTGCTGTCTAGAAAGTTCTGCTACCACGTTTGTGTAAACACTGTATAGTTGAGTACAGCGTAGATATGCTAAGTTTGGTTTTATAACAACAAAATGTATAATCCAGAAAGACAAAAGTGAAAACATTGTGTAATAGAAAAAATGTAAGCAAGCTGATATTTATTTATGACGAATGAACAGGTTATACGACCCAGATATCTGATAGAACAGTCATGTGGGAAATTGATTGATCAGATGATGAAAGCAGAGATGTAGACAATTCAAAATACTAGACACTAAATGGATGCTCACCGATTATTTCAACACAATGACTATTATTGGAAAATCCTTTGTATATAAGTTGTAACTATGCTGATGGTCAGAAGGATTTGTTTTAAAACCACCCATGATAACGTCATATCTAGAATTGATACCTGCGGATAGAAACCAAAGGAAGATTATAGGGCCGCCTGATAGCAGCCATCAAGAAACTATGGGTATTGTAAGTGTCACCTTTTGTATAAGTTGTATCAGGTCGGGGTAGAATTATCAGTGAATTCAAGCAGTACTGATAGATCTCCACATAGATATGGTCAATTCTATGAAGTGCCATTTACTTTGTCCTTTCACAAGGCCATTGTTGCCATTGTAGATGTTAGCGGACAGTATAAGTTGCAATATGGCATTGATCTTGATTGCTGGTGCTTTGCTGTGTCGGTTTGATGGAAGACAGGCATTAGGTGGGACAAAATATGCAGTTTAATATGCACTCAGCAACAACATCTGTACAGCTTACATTAAAGTGGCATGCACTTACCTGTATTAAATCAAATTACTTTCTTCTGAGTTGGCTCATAAGATTGGTGCTTAAATTTAGATTTGTTGCTGCAAGCTGATGGCAGTTTTAATTCCTCCTTGATGTGGTGCCATACTAGTGTATTACATTTAACCCTCTTAACTACAACAGTCGGTAATTAATGTATGTGGATGAATGAACAGAGGGCATCTGGGCAAAGATGTTTCAGCCAATGGCAGTGATGAGAAAGTGTTAGCCTCTCCAGCAGAAGAATGTGGAGAATGCTCCATCTGCTTCACCAACAGTCACAATTTAGTGCACCAACAGCACCCTGTTTTTATACTGTAAAATATATAAATTTGAACAAGTTCATTGACATAAATTACGACTCTGACTGAATTGAGGATAAATTAAGCACATATTTATAAATAAAAACCTTTACATTGGAAATTTTTAAACAATGGTTTATTGTTTTAGCACATGAATTTCAGCTGTTTCTGCAGCAATGTGTGCACCTATTCGAAAACTAGCACATGTGCACTATTTAAATCTGTTTTATATTTAAATGTGGTAAATGGTACCTCGTGTTTCCGTTTACTGTAGTGTTACCAGTTAACACAGTCTGTGAGAAATTGGTGGCTCCTGACAACTTGCAGTCAATTAAGCAGTGGACAATTAATTCATCCAGGTATTTTCGCCCTTTGAAGTTGGATGTTGAAGGTTAATAAATCTTGCTGTAGTTTTATTCACTATGAATACTAAACTGAATCTTGCTATGTTTAGCATAGCGTTCTTGGAGTTACCCGGGGTAGTGAAACATGGTAAGGAATGCGGGTAATTGTTTCTGCGTACACAGGGGACCATGTGACATGCTGATGACAAGTGTTTTGTTCAGACTGACTGCCATATCTGTCAGTGTTTGTCTGTATTGTCTGCAGTAATAGTCCCTTTGCTCCAGTGAAACGTAAGGCACTCTCTGTCTCAGTCACTTGTCTGAGTAAATCCCCAAGGCTATTTGAACAGTGATTAGTTGTGCATGTCCAGTCCAGTCTTTATCGTCATAATAGAAGATTCATCGATCCCCTTATGCAAAGTCACCAGGTCTTTAAACCGATAGGGCGACAAGGATGATACTTTTATGTCGACAGTTGTGGTTAATTTCTTTCAAACCCTACAAATACATTGATGTCCATTGGCCACACAGCAGTTTTTCACTGATGTGATCGGTTAACTGTTTAAATGTCCCAGTTTCTTAGAACAGAGCATACAGTATGTTAACATTTAGTCAGGTGCGAAAGGTGACAGCATAAATCATGTCCGGAAGACAGTTATGTGACTACTGTTTTTCAGACGAGTTTGATATAGTGGTCAGGTGAACATGCATTATGTAAATCAGGCAGACTAAATGAGAATCGCCGCAAGAGAAACATTTACGCATACAATTTAATACTGTCAGTGAAAGAACATACATATTTCAAGTGATTTTGTTTATTGTGTGCTTAATATTTATTACAAATAACAACACATATCCAGGTGGAATATTCAAAATTCCTAAGAAGAGTTTATGCGAAGTCAAGTATGTTGGTGAAGCAATTTGAATCAGGTAATGTCGTCTTTACTAGCTGTGTACAGTTAAAGAACAATTTGGGCTTGATCTACTCTTGTAGAAACAGCAGGCAAGGATCAGTCGCCAGCTCAAATGTGTTACTTCTCTGTCTACAATGCTTTCTCCAAACACCTGCATTCCTTCCCATGAACGCTATATTCCCTGTGTCTGTTTTATTCTCAGAATCAATGTCAAGACTTCTGATACCATCTCCATGTACCATGTAGACCGGTTATATTACCCTATTGTAGTGATGAGGTTTTATTCATCTCTGGTATGCATATCCATTACTTCTGTGAGGAGCACTTTCATAACTGCACTACACAGACCTGCTTGTATTATGTTTCCATAAAGCCTTGCTCAGCTACAACTATGATCATTCAGTTTGTTGTAGGTTGGACCCATTATGCAGGTTGACTGTCACAGTTTCCCCTGGGTAAAATAATCGGCGAGGTGGTAGGGGTGGGTTACACGAGAGCCGCAGGTGCGAAGCTTTACTAAGGGGGTAGGGGGCATGCTCCTCCAGAGATTTTTTTTAAACTAGCTTAAAACGTACATTCTTAGGTATGTTTTAACCTTTATTCTTGAATATGGAGGGAAGATATAAGAAAGCACTACTTGTAAATGTAGTAATCATGATTGATAAAAGTCAGTAATCATGATTGTTTCATCGTGTTGAGGTGTGGTTTCCACTTGACCACTGGTACTTGGTTGTGGTGATGTTTTTCTTGCCTTAACCCTAGGCATGCTGACAGAGTCGGCAAAAAGTAAAAGATAAGTCCTTATAGAGCGCAGTAACCAGTCCTAAGGACTGCTCAAAATGCTTTACACTTTACTCCCTGGCAGACTCAGCAGTTCAGTCGAACACCATCTCGACTTCTCTGGGAAGCATTCAGTGGTATCATCTGAAGACTCTTTCATCATCACCTTTAAATGATTAGGCCAAAGATATCATAATATTATGGTAAATTGGTGGTTTATGTTCCAAAGATTGTATTTTATTTGTTGGTAGCATGCTATTTCATGATTGGACAACTGACAAATGATGTCAATCGTGTTGTCCATTGGAGTTAATTCCAAGAGGTAAATCTTAACTGGCCCTGAGCAATGTTAAGATGACTAAACGATTTTGCTACAAATCTGCGAATTTGCGACTATAACTGCCTCTGTGGTGTCATTTTGCATCACTCGTCGATGCTGAATATATCGTGAAAGAATGAAAAAAAATGGGTGCACAAAATAGCTATGAGGCGGCAGTTTTGGCATATTTTGGGCGAAGCTGCATAGAAAATCGATGAGGCGGCCCACCTCGTTTGTTATATACCAGGGGAAACACTGGACTATCATGTAAATGTTTTGAGGTCCTGCTGGAATCTTCTGTAACTTTGAGAGTTTTTTGCTTAGCTGGACTGTCAGGCTTTGTAGTGATCTTGTTATATATATACACCCCTGTACATGTAAATAACATCTGCGGAACACATTTGTGCTCTCCATTCTGGACTTTGCTGTGTAATTCACCCATGACTATTATAAGGAACACTGGATATTCAAAACATTTTGCTCACACTCCTTATAGTGAGAAACCACTATGTATATTTTTGAGGTCTACTTTAGCTGGACAGTAGAATTATGTAGTTATGTAGCTGGGCTGCTGTGTTACATAGTCTTCAGATTCTTCTTGTGTCATTGGATTGTACTGTTATAATTATGGACTGTCATGTCGTGTTGTCTTGAGGTCCTACTTGTGTAGTGAGTGGACTTGTATTGAGGTAGCTGCACTCTACTGTTATAGTTATGGACGGTCATCTTATGCAGTCTTCAGGTCCTGCCTGTATAGCTGGACTGCAGTGTTTCTGTTGAGGAGTTGCTGGCCTGTGAAAGAGGTGTCCCCTAATGAGATGTCTGCTTTGTGTTCAGGTAGCAGTGACTCCTGCATACATTCCTCTCAGCACTCGCTCCAGTGCTCAGGCACACACCTCCAAGTGTCTATTGTCCTTCCACTAGCATCACTTCTGTCTAAACACAAAATCCAAATTGGCCTGGCCTTGAATAGAGTGACCATGCTCAGGCTGGTCATTTATCGCATTAGAACGCTTGGCTGTTGTATCACTTTATTCCAGATGAATAAACTTTTGATTGTCTGCAGGTGGAAATTAAATGTCTAAACTGAATCCGACTAACACTGTAGGCAGCACAGCAAGCACCCGGAATTGGGGTGTTTTACCAGCATGTAATAATTTTATAAACATTAGTTTTGAACTCATTAAAATTTGATAACTCACCAGCATTTCTTTCTTAAATGATGCAAGTTACTTTAAAAATAAGTGGTGCACAAGATATAGCAGCATATGTACGCATCTTATAAACAAGATTAAACTTGAGGTCTGTAGAACTATATACTTAAAACTTTGAAATTATACTACCAGTTTCAAGTTGTTTTATGATACACATGAGTTTTTATCACGCTGAAAATGAGAACTTAGCTAATCATGTTTTTCAAAAAATTTGGTGTATTGTAAATGTAAGGTTATATTAAATTCAAACATCGTAAGTGGGGTGCCAATAAAGAGTGATGTGTTAGAAGCAATGTACCTAATTTTAAGTAGGTAACAAGCCTTAGGATTAACTCACTTATCTGGAAACAATATTTATTACATGAATTTTTGATGATAGACATTTTGGTAGATCTATAAAGGATCTAATTTTTATATTCAACAGTATTTAACTTTGAAGTGGTGTCTTGTGATGCAGCTATGCATCTGTTGTAGTTTGGTTTAATAATAATGCGAATATATACATCACTGTTCACAACTGTGCAAAACTGGAGCTTACCGAATGAATTGGTATACACCTGTACGCTTATATAATCATCGTCCTGGATACACGTTGATGGGCAATGTTTGGGGATCACTTGTTTAGAATTCAGCTCCTATTTACCACATGATTTCACGCGTTTAATACGGGACCCATATTATTTTTAGCACTAATTCTCAGTGAATTTAGACCAATGTATACCTGTTTGTAGTACACAGTTCATTACGTGGTTCGTTGTTGCACTGTTGAATAGGTTGTCCTGTTTACGCTCAAGCAGAGTTTGGTTTTAGTACTTTACCGAACTCTTAGTCATGTTTTGTTTTGTTGCTAGCAGTATGTTTACAACTGCTCTTTCCTTGATTACGTCAGACCTGTCCACAGGTTACCTGTAAGTACTGTATACGAATGCCAATGCTTCCATCACAAGTTGATCGTTATTTGTATTTAGGCCGTAACATAGTCATTGCTGTTTTTATACTCATTATCTCTGGATCATTACCTTGATGAGCTTGCCTAGTTTCCTTCCCACATGCATTATCTGCAGATGGCTTCTTCCAACACTGTCCTCAAAAACAGTTCAGTCGCATTCTTTTCTCCACGAGTACTTTACAACTGGATGGCTGAGTAGAAGGAATGCATTCAGACACTTATCAACACATCCTTTATCTCGTCCTAGCGTAGATCATCATCCACACGTTTTCCTCACAGTCACTTGTAATGTTCACTTGATGGCCTCCTGTTCATTCACAACATTTATCATTAGCATCAACTTTGATATGTCATCTTTTTTGTGTAATCTGTTCAGGAGAGACATATATAGCTGTGATGTAAAGATTGGTCTAGGACATTACCTTCCTACTCCCCCCGACAGTTACCACCTGGACAGATGTCACCTGGACAGTGACCCCCCTTGGGACACTTACCCCGCAGACACTTGCCCCCTCAGACAATTTACCTTTTATTTCCATAATATGGATACTTTGGATTTTCAAGGTTGTTGTGAATATTATTTTAGGATTGTGTTGTAGGAAATGCAACATGTCCAGGATACACATCAGAAAGAAACCAAACCATTATTGAGTCATTGTCATGAATCACTTGAGAGTCATTACAAATTGCAGTTGATAGTCAGACCCTAATCATAGAGATTAAGAACAAAATGGAAGTACACTTGAGGTGGCAACATTTATACACTTACTAATTGGTTGTTTTGGGTACTTAAGACATAAAATCACTTAGATATAATGTATTATTTCCATTAGTTATTTATGTGGCTAACTATATAAATTCATCTTGTGTTTCAGTTGGTAATTGTCACAAGTGCTTAATAAAATTTAATGTGTAAACACGTATGCATTGAATAAATACTCTTCAAATCAATTAGATGCTTTGGGTAATGTTTTCATGTTGTGACTTTTCACTTATACTTTGCAGTGTTGTATGTGACTGAGTGGGTGTTTGTCCGAGGTGGCAATTGTCTGGAGGGGCAACTATCTAGGTGACATCTGACCCTAGGGGCAACTGTCTGCAATCCTGTAAAACCAGTACAGGTAGTCACTCACTAAAGCACAGATCTATGACCTGTTGCAAGCTGGTCACATTACTTCGCAGAATTGGTTTTTCTTCATATGCGTTCTGTATTGAAGAAATATGGCTTGTTTTTGTTTTGGGCATCATATGTGATGTTTTGTTAACACACCTGTGTTGCCTTAGACTGACTCACCTGTTGAACACTCAACTAGCTGTCCTATATCCCTGTGACATATCATCTGATGGACTTGACTTTGATTACCTTTGAGTAACTTTCCAGGATAAGCTGAACAATACTTGTGCGTTTCATTATCCGACTTTTTTAGGAAGTCACACGAATCCACACACCAAGAAAACACTATTTATATCTGCTCAAGTTGCTGGAGTCAGGCTGAAGAAGTCTAAATTGTTTGCCGTACAATCTTCGACCTTGCTGTTACTGACTCAGGTTTTGTCATCCAAGTAACTGGAGCATCAAGGAAATTCAATAGTCATTCAATAGGTAGACAGTTCAGTCCTTTGACGGATGGCACAGGTTAAACTGGTTTCAGTGTGTTGTGGGTCAGTTATGATAGATAGGCAGGCGTGCCTTGTGTGTGTGCGTGTGTGTGTGCGGTGCCTTTCAGCATGCCGATTTTGCACAAAGGTTCACTGAGCTAACACAGGTCAGAGTGTTCGGCATGTAAAAAGCGATCTGCTTCACGAGTCACACGGACTGCCACAGTGCTTATGTGTCTTCAGTGTGTTTGATTGTTACCCAGATAGTAGCGGGATAACTGCCGCTGTTGCAGATGCAGTTCTGATACTGATCCTTTTTAACTGCAGAAAGAGCTACCCATAGACCTGTGAGGAGATACTTTTGTCATTCATGAGGTGGTTCACCGATCAACTTGAGTCCCTTGTGACATCTTTGAGTACCATCAGCACTAGATTCATTCCACTTGATAAGAACTACTCAAGACATATGCAATGAAGATGTTATTTACTGGAATGTGAATTAAAACTTTTTATAAAAGGCTGTGCTTTGATAGGTAATGTTCACCATGGTTGGAGTTACTTAGTAACTTACTGACAGGAGGATGACAGATATGGTGAAGTTAAGGTAGAGTGTGCGTATGTAGTGAGAGGTAGAAAAAGCAGGTGAGATGGAGAGGGAGAGGGAGACAGATAGAGACAGACGTGAGACAGAGATAGAGAGACAGACGTGAGACAGAGAGGAGAGACAGAGATAGAGAGACAGACGTGAGACAGAGAGGAGAGACAGAGATAGAGAGACAGACGTGCGACAGAGTGGAGAGACAGAGATAGAGAGACAGACGTGAGACAGAGAGGAGAGACAGAGATAGAGAGACAGACGTGAGACAGAGAGGAGAGACAGACGTGAGACAGAGAGGAGAGACAGAGATATAGACACAGACGTGAGACAGAGTGGAGAGACAGAGATAGAGAGACAGACGTGAGACAGAGATAGAGAGACAGACGTGAGACAGTGAGGAGAGACAGACGTGAGACAGAGAGGAGAGACAGAGATAGAGACACAGACGTGAGACAGAGAGGAGAGACAGAGATAGAGAGACAGACGTGAGACAGAGAGGAGAGACAGAGATAGAGAGACAGACGTGAGACAGAGATAGAGAGACAGACGTGAGACAGAGAGGAGAGACAGAGATAGAGAGACAGAGAGGAGAGACAGAAATAGAGAGACAGACGTGAGACGGAGAGGAGAGACAGAGATAGAGACACAGACGTGAGACAGAGAGGAGAGACAGAGATAGAGAGACAGACGTGAGACAGAGAGGAGAGACAGAGATAGAGAGACAGACGTGAGACAGAGAGGAGAGACAGAGATATAGACACAGACGTGAGACAGAGTGGAGAGACAGAGATAGAGAGACAGACGTGAGACAGAGATAGAGAGACAGACGTGAGACAGAGAGGAGAGACAGAGATAGAGAGACAGACGTGAGACAGAGTAGAGAGACAGAGATAGAGAGACAGACGTGAGACAGAGTGGAGAGACAGAGATAGAGAGACAGACGTGAGACAGAGTGGAGAGACAGAGATAGAGACACAGACGTGAGACAGAGAGGAGAGACAGAGATAGAGAGACAGACGTGAGACAGAGAGGAGAGACAGAGATAGAGAGACAGACGTGAGACAGAGAGGAGAGACAGAGATAGAGAGACAGACGTGAGACAGAGATAGAGAGACAGACGTGAGACAGAGAGGAGAGACAGAGATAGAGAGACAGAGAGGAGAGACAGAAATAGAGAGACAGACGTGAGACGGAGAGGAGAGACAGAGATAGAGACACAGACGTGAGACAGAGAGGAGAGACAGAGATAGAGAGACAGACGTGAGACAGAGAGGAGAGACAGAGATAGAGAGACAGACGTGAGACAGAGAGGAGAGACAGAGATATAGACACAGACGTGAGACAGAGTGGAGAGACAGAGATAGAGAGACAGACGTGAGACAGAGATAGAGAGACAGACGTGAGACAGAGAGGAGAGACAGAGATAGAGAGACAGACGTGAGACAGAGTGGAGAGACAGAGATAGAGAGACAGACGTGAAACAGAGTGGAGAGACAGAGATAGAGAGACAGACGTGAGACAGAGTGGAGAGACAGACGTGAGACAGAGAGGAGAGACAGACGTGAGACAGAGAGGAGAGACAGAGATAGAGACACAGACGTGAGACAGAGAGGAGAGACAATTAAGATAGGTAGAAACTACCATGTAGGATAATTCAGAAGCTACTCATCAAGATGGCAGAGATTGCATGCTAACAAACACCATAGTGTGACTCTTTACAGAGACCTCAAAGTGAAACAAGATGAATGACAGTCTTCATACGGATTGTCTTCCATGCAGTGAGACACATCGCAGTTTGAGCAGCTGCACTGAACCATGGCAGATACCAACACAGTACATTATGTGAATGCAAGCTGCAGAATACCTGCCGCTGAGTTTGATGACCCACCTTGTCTCTATTCATGTTACCCCTCCCTGACGGACACCATGTCAGTGTGAATGCCCTCCATCATTGGCAGCCCATGACCTGCCATCCATGTCCTCCATGGCTAGAGAACTATGGCAGAGTATGTAGCAACATTAGTCCTAGGACATCACAAGAATGTCGTTTCATCAATCAGTCCTGGCACTGGCTATATGCTACGTAGTCTCTTGGTGTAGTACTAGAACATGCGATCAGTTGCATTGACCGTGACGTGTTCCCTGTGCCTGGCACGCTGAATGTGAAGGCTGGTCATTGTGAGGGGTAGACAAGAATGGGCAGTTAGTCTCTCTGGTTTCACCCCACCATTGTCTGTGTTCTGGATATGGCTGAGGTGGCCACCATAATACTTGATTCTATTTCGGACACGGATCCGTCATTAATTACACATTGGCGATGTCAAGGAAATGGTTTAATGGTTTTGAGGACCATTGGGTTGCATGCACGCATGCATGCACACATGCATGCACGCACGCATGCATGTACACATGCATGAAAGCACAGACACATATGCACGGATGCATGCACGCACGCACGCACACATGCACACACAGACGCACACACACAGACTTGTAAATGCGGGTGGGCTGGCAGACATACATGCACACATGCATGCGTGCATGCCAGATCTGGTATGTAACGAATTACATTGAATTCATTACTTTGCTTAAGTAGAAAAGTTTACTTTTCTTGAGTAACGAAGTACAATTTTTTTAAGTACTTTTACTTGTAATGAATTACAAATGATGTGTGCTTTTCCAGAATGTAACAAAGTATTCATAGTTTCTGTATTAATTTTTGAAGCTCCAGACATTTTTCAAGGCACGATCCATGCCGGAAGCTGAAACTGTTTGCCGCCAGCACAGATTTATTTATAGATATCAGTGGGAACAACACACTGTATCATTTTCTGATTGGTCAATTAATTTCCATTAACTGGAATGATCACCAGGTGGCATGCAAGAACTTTGCAAATGCTTTTTCGAGCCATTTAAAGTGTACGAGTTACAGCGTCCAACGCCATTTTTGTTATCACTGTTCAAGATATAGATTATAAACAGGAACAACGTTAAAGTAATTATGCTTGTTGTGCACACCAGTGTATTATATGTGTTCAGTGTACAAGACATCGACAAGACATTGCTATCGAGTGATTGTGAGCATGCAGTGGTAACACAATATTATTCCTATATAACTACATGTTTGCCTAAATTTGATGCATCATTATCAGTTTTATCCATTTCATCATTCCACATCTAATGCTATACAATATTACATTTTAGGGCTCTGTTAAGGGCCAAATACGGTTCTGGTTCGCATCAGTATGTGCTGTTATATTGCTCATGTTAACCGGTCCTTGCTAACCCAAAAGCTCAACATTATGAACTCTAAAATTACTGAAACGTTCACCAACCAGTATGTGTTATTCTGTGTAACACGTTAGTTAAATAAAGCTCTCGTTTGGTTTATATGCTAAATGACCTTGTGGATGTTTTGTTTTACTTGCAACAGGCGGCTGTGTCGGTCTTTGTATAAGTTACTTGAGAAAAGTACTTTTACCGGTAGGTTTACTTCAACTACTTTTGTTTACTTTTTACTTGTACTTCTTAGTTACTTGTATTTTTACTCAAGTATAAAATTAATCTACTTGTACCGGCTCTAGTGCATGCGGACATACACAACACAGATTATCAATAAATAAACGATGTTTTAAGCACATAACTTGTAAGTTTAAACATATTTTTCACAGTGTTCTAAATAAAGAATGAACAAGTTCAACATTGCTTTTTGTCTGGTAGATCTTGAATCCTATGATTGGCTGCTCACTGATTAAGTCTAGTAGCCAGCTCATTGACCTCAGTTGAGTTTATCTTGCATGGGTGTGACTTTACTTAAACATAGTCGTCGCTCAGACTTTCTGTAATATAAACCTCAATACCTTGAATACATTTGAAGGTTTAATTTGTGGCTGGCACTGGATGTTCAGAAAGTGTCCTGCATGATAAGATAATTGTGTTCCTCACTTGAACTCATGTACAATGGCCGATTCATAGCCTCCTTTTTGTCACGAGACAAACAGGCTGTTGATAGTCTGGCACATGGAGTATTGTCTTGAAGACAGGTTGTTGAATGGAGATAAGTTACACTATGCAGTGATGAGAGCCATTCACATGAACTCTTTCAAGGACACTTATTCAGAAGGTAAATTTATACATTACTCTCTTCATGGTTGACAGCATTTTGAGGCAACTTCCGTTCTGGAAACAGTTAACTCATTAGGCTTATCTGTTTTCCTTTGTAATTGTGTTTAAATATCAACTGAAACCACTGTCGAACTTAGGGCCTATTAATATATCACACACCTGTATATTGGTCGTACCAGTTGAACCATGATAATTTGTCTTTTTGGTCCCTCAGTGGTCAGATAGTGATGACATCCACACCTTCCAAAAATTTTTGATTTCTATTTATTTTAGGGCTCAGTGGTATAGTGGTTAGAACATTTAAAAAAAAATAGAATACCGCGGTCCAGATGCTCTTGCTGCTGTGTTGAAACTTTGGCAACTTTGTCATGTTTCCTCATTTCACTCAGCTATACAAGTACTTGGCTACAGACATCAGTGAATTTTTTAATTATAGTGAATGAGCATTTGTGCAGTAAATGTGGCATGGCTGGATGCTTCCCAGTGAAGTTGAGATAGTGTTTGTTCTTTAGGAGTGGTTGCATAAGTCCCAAAAATAAATAGTGTTACGTATGGGTAGGTGGTATTTGGTCATTACAATGTATTGCAGGGAAAATAAATCTGCACAGTAGCAACAACTATCAAATTGACCAATTATGGATGTACCCTGATGCTAATCTGGACAACAGAAATGGGCAGTGTTGTGATGTCTGTCTTGGTAGCCGTGTCATGTCAGTTGCATCCAGTAGCGATCCAAAAGGTACTTAAAATTAAGTTCTATGTACCACGTGCATACTGGTGGTGTGGGTGGTGTTTTGAACCAATACAAAACATGGTACATTGTTGGAATTTGCAAAATTGTGCGATCACTAGTTATTGGCGAGACCTTGAGGGTCATAGGAATTGTGAGACTTTGAAGTGACAAACTGATGGACACATGGTGATCAGTACTAGTGTGGCCCGCTACTGGACATTTGGCCTGTGGGCTGTGGCAGTAGGGCCAGTACAGTGGCATGGTGTCTGATGACTGGAGCATATTGTCCATAATGTCACTGGCCAGCAATGACCACCTGGTAGCTGAATCGCTTAAATGACAACGACAGAAACGATTCTATTTATGTTATGTAAATGAGGCGACGTTTGAGGTGATAATAATCTGAGTAGCAGTAAGAATCCATAATTTAAAAATGGACTGACACTAAGCTTCAATAAGGACACATGAGAATTTTGTATTTAGTTGAATTGGTTACCCGGTACATTTTGTGACACCATACTAACGACACGACCAGAACACGGATGTAATATTTGGCGATGTCCAACTTTATGTGTACTTTCAGAGAAATTTTTTTTATAATGTAGAAAAGAAAATTACAAAAAATATTGAATTACATTAAAGTAGTTTACATTTTAGGCGTGTTTTCAAAGCAGGACGTGTAATTTTTCAGTTTACTCTGTAATATATATTATTCAAATCATGCTTTATAAATAAGTTTCCCGTAAATGAAATACTAAACACAAGTAATTAAAGTAAAGTTAAACAAATTATATGTAGCAGTCAATTCAAAACTTCTAATTTCTAAAAGTGATTTGTTACTATTAACCAATTTTATGTTTTGATAATTATACCCTCATGAGCCTAGGTAATATTATGGGCTTTGCATGTCATTAACCAAACCATTGATGTGACATTCTTGCTTTGAAGTTTGATTTAATTGGTTGTGTGTGGACCATCCAGCTGTTGTCCAGTCATCATTCTCTGACTATAGTTACAAGGTAGAGCTATGTCCTATTGAATCACGGACAATTGCTCATTGGATAAATGCTCGCTGGACAGTTGTTCACTAACAAATTGAAAAGTAGCCATTTGCTCACCATGTCAAATTTTTCATATGAAAATATATGTTGTTAATAACATGTCGCCATTAAAATTCCATGTATTAAAACAATTCCAACTGGATTGATTGTTATAAAGAAAATTGAATATACACAGGGTAAGCAACTTATGTCTTGCCACTTCTCAAATAAACAACTGTCCTGTGAAGATTTGTTTGGTAAGCGTCAATCTATGCACCTTTCTGTAACCTGTAATGTAAATTGTAACAATGAGTTAGCAAGCTTTTGCAAGGCTATGCATTGAACAAGGAGCAGTTTATACGAAAACTTCTTGCAACAGCATTCTTCCAATGGCATTTAAAACAATGTTAAATTTAAAATAGCAATTTTTCACTTGAAGAAGGCTTCCCTTTCATGTTTACAGTGAATTGTGTTGTAGGAATTGTTGATTTGTTGGTACCAGCAGATTAGAAAGTGCTCTGGTTCAGAGGCACAACCCACACAAACTAAACTTGACCCCATAGTCATCTGTCTGCCTGGATGGTGTCACGGTCCATCTAATCTTGTTACTTCACTGTTGCATCAGTCTATCTGGCTGGGTGTGTGAATTGTCATCATATTCTATGCATGAAGCGCTATATCCAGGGCTAAGACAGGAGTGGAGTGTTTTTATGGTGATGTGTATATAAACGGAGACCATCAACTCTGAGTTATCGTCAGGCACACTTGTATGGAATGTTTTTACTTCCTCTCACATAGGAGTCTATTTCTCTTTTAGTGTCTTATTAGAAAAACATGTTTCCAACTTCTTATACCCTTAAGCTCGGGTATTTGCACCCCTGAGTAGATGAGCTGTTGGCTTGCGCCATATATGACTAGCCATGTCTTACTAGCTGTGTCCGTCTGGCCATGTCTGTCTGACCATGTCTTGCTGACCATGTCTGTCTGGCTTTGTTTGGCTGTTCCTGTCTGGCTAGCAATGTATGACTAGCCAGGTCTGTATGGCCAAGTCTCACTAGTCAGGTCTGGCTAGCCATGTATGACTAGCCAGGTCTGTATGGCCAAGTCTCACTAGTCAGGTCTGGCTAGCAATGTATGACTAGCCAGGTCTGTATGGCCAAGTCTCACTAGTCAGGTCTGGCTAGCCATGTATGACTAGCCAGGTCTGTATGGCCAAGTCTCACTAGTCAGGTCTGGCTAGCCATGTATGACTAGTAAGGTCTGTATGGCCAAGTCTCACTAGTCAGGTCTGGCTAGCCATGTATGACTAGCCAGGTCTGTATGGCCAAGTCTCACTAGTCAGGTCTGGCTAGCCATGTATGACTAGCCAGGTCTGTATGGCCAAGTCTCACTAGTCAGGTCTGGCTAGCAATGTATGACTAGCCAGGTCTGTATGGCCAAGTCTCACTAGTCAGGTCTGGCTAGCCATGTATGACTAGCCAGGTCTGTATGGCCAAGTCTCACTAGTCAGGTCTGGCTAGCCATGTATGACTAGCCAGGTCTGTATGGCCAAGTCTCACTAGTCAGGTCTGGCTAGCCATGTATGACTAGCCAGGTCTGTATGGCCAAGTCTCACTAGTCAGGTCTGGCTAGCCATGTATGACTAGCCAGGTCTGTATGGCCAAGTCTCACTAGTCAGGTCTGGCTAGCCATGTAAAACTGGCCAAGTTTGGCTAGCCATGTCTGAATAGCCAAGTCGGGCTGGTCATGTCTGGCTGGCCGTGCCTACTTTGCTGTGCCAGTTAAGCAGTCGTGCGTGTGTCGTGTGCTCTGTAGTTTGTGCACATATCATTGTTGTGACATGAAGCAGGCCAGTTAACAACAATGCAACAGTCTCATCCAGTCAACCAACTATGGTCATACTCAAAACTTGACAGTCTCTTCATATGTATGTAAAGCTGTGTGTGTTCTCTGTCCGGTGGTTTACTTGAGCAGTTGAATGAGTACAATTTATGGATGTCGTTTCCTGTGTCCAGTATTATCTAGATTTGCAGTACCTTGGAAATTCGCTTAGATGACTGTCGCAGTAATTCATTCAGTATTAAAAATGGAAACATTTGCCTGTGACCGAGGAAATATGTCGGTCGATGTTCCGGTTAAGGACATGTTTATGTAAATCAGAGCTTGAAGATGAGCTTGTCTGTTAGTTGTGATGTGTCAATTTTGATATTATATATTTATTTTTAAGTCTGTGTGAGACCCAAGGTAGGAAGAGGTGTACCAAGTCATGTCATTGCACTATATATAGGAATAAATATTATTATTGTTATTAATAAAATGTCAATAAGGTTAACTCGGAGAGCAGAGTGCAGAAATAGTGGTACTGGGGTTGACTGTTTCTGTGGACATACTGTTGATCAATATTTGTACATTACATCCCAAGAGCATGATAAATACATTACATTTCTATTGCTAGAAATTGTCATTATAAACTGAGCTTTGACCTGTACTATTTGACCTACTATTATTTAGAATTTTCCTCATGACAACCATATGGACATCCGGTCAGTTGACTGCACAATACTGTGATTGCTTTATTAGAATAGCACTGCATCAATATAAGAGGCATTGTTGCAATCACAATGGTAATTACACAGTTGAATCTATAACCTCAGACCGTCAATTTTGTCAGTCTGTGTTCATTCACGCGTTCATGATCCCACGCGCATGCATGCATGTTCAGCTGCTGCACGTATGAGATTAATTTTTGATGAAAACCGATCAATAATCGTTCCTCAACATGGGTGAGACATGCACCAAGATGATCCATAGTGACAGGGCCTTCCATGGTTGCCAAGGCCCAGTAGTATGTGATATCATCACATGTGTTTTATATGTTGGATCACTAAGTGATATTCAGCCATAGGAAGCAATGCTGGTAGGCGTGGCCGCTTATGCAGGTATCGACTAAACACGACACTGCTAGTACCGCTCTGATTAAGCTGCATGCTAATTCATTGGCGTGTCACATCAGCCGCCATGAGTGGTCACACATGGCCGCATCCACACCGCTACTGGAGTTTGGCTGCATTCGTGCTGCTATAGTGAGATGATGGTGTAGCTTTGATATCCTAGAACATTGTGACCACCTACTCTTGTGCCACTGGAGGTTGAAACAGTTGAATTTAGTGTGTTATATACGTCAGGATTATTCCAAAAGCTGAGCCGTAGCTGATGGTGTTGAGCAGTTTTGAAGGTAAGCTGATACGCATCATTGACACTGGGTCTTATGCATATCCATCGCAGGAAACATTAATTTGTCTTCGCATTGATCATAGAGCATTGTTATGTATATTGGTGTGTTGAAAACAAGAATCCCTACTTGCACTGGTCATATGTGCGAAGCATACGTGTCAGTTCATGAATTTCAAACTAGTTTGCTACGATTAATGAGGTGTTGTGACAACAAGAGCAAAGAAGTAGTTGTATTGGACTGGACCATTCATTGTGTGAATAATTCATGCAATCAAGTACCATGCTTTGAGTTATGTTATGTGTGTTTATGTACTTGTATAGGTCTGATTGATTTAGAGTTACTCATGAATGCAGAAGAATTAGTCTGTTATCATTGTTTCTAAGAAATGGGCAACCTAAAGATGTATATATATATATATTTATATATGTATATATATGTATATATATATGTATATATATATATATTTATATATATGTACACACACATATACACACACCCACACACATATATATATATATATGTGAAGGATTTCAGGGCAAAACGCAATACATCCATTTTCTTCGTGTTGAGAAAAAGTCACTTTTTGCTTCATCCTCAAAGTTTATATAACAACTTGTCAGTTAAGTTGATATATATATATATATATATATATTTAGAATCCAGAATCATATAGAATACTGGCTAACTCTGAAATATTTGTTGTTGTTGCACATTTGTTACACAAAATGTGATTTTAATTGATGTTGTTATCTAAACGGTGCATATTCATACAGTGCTCGCCATCACTCTGCGTAGCTGCACATGCAGCGCGGCGGTGCTGATTGGCTGAACATGGATATATTGTGTTTGAGAAAAAAGGCGGATGGTGTTTATCATATTTTGAAAACAGACGCTCTTGTGCACATTGTTTCATGGAGATTTATTGCATTTTTGTATAAATTAGATAGTATACTAGCTCAACATGTGTTTAAACAAATGTTTAGTCCTGGTTTGGGCAAAATTTTGTTTATTGCGTTTTGCCCTGAAACCCTTCATATACAGGTATATATATACATGTATATATATATATATATATATAATAGTATCCAAGTAAACAGGGGTGAAAACTTTAAGCAGACCGGCTTTGGTCTGCTTAAAACAGTGGTCTGCCTAACGATAAATGAACTGTGTATGTTGGAGGCCAGGTGTGGCAGGAAGTAGCAGGTTGGTCCAGAACATTGGTGGAAGGAAGCAGGCTTTAAAACATAGGCGGGGAGGGGAGATTGATAGGAGGCGGGAGATGGGAGGTGAAGTCCCATAATGGAGTGAGGATGGATCGTTCGTTAGGTACCACAACGCCTCGTATGTAAACATGCATACACGCACGCACGCACGCACGCACGCACGCACGCACGCACGCACGCACGCACGCACGCACGCACGCACGCACGCACGCATGCAAGCACTAGTTATAAGTTTGTTGCTCACACAGTAAACAGTGTATGTACTGAGTGCTGAGCTAGTCCTCAGAGGGCACCACTGTGGCGTTATGTTCACTTTAATGTGAGAAATGTCAAGGATGACAACAGAAATTACCTAAACTGCGGGAACAAGTTTAAGAATAAAATATGTAATGGTGATAATGGGTGCAGTTGCTTTGTTACTTTGATCAAGATTTGGTGTAAGCTAGAGAATCATAGTTGAGACATTTTAGTGCAGAAATATTTACTTCTTCCTTAATTTCTGTGGAAACTATTGTTACAAGTGCTTACCCCGGTAAGCAAACATTTGCTTGATTGGACCAATGAACTGAACATCTGCCTTCTTTGGCATTCCTCTTGTGCACATAACATGGGTGTTGTAACACGCACCTACAGGTGTCATAAATGAACACATCATCACGGTTGAGTTGCCCCATAAAACCCCTTGCATGTTGTTTTTTTAGAATTGAGAATGCTTCTCAAAGTCATTGTGTTTTTATAGCCCCGTAGTTGTGTACGTTATGTCAGACTAGAGTAACTTGTAGCACCAGACGGATGCAACAACTGAAAGAGGTGTACAGGTAGTACATTCTAAGTAGAACGAGATGAACTTGACAGGCCCACTTAACACGTCGAGTGAATCATTGAGTGGACATGGCCTGCTGATCGGTGTTGATTCGGGAGCAAAGTAAAACATATTTCCCTGTCATTTACGTCACGCCTTACACACGCAAACAGGATCGTATGTCGTGTGGCATTTGCTGTTGCTGTAAAAGGCTTGTATCATCAGCTCTTAATATATACTCCTATCTGACTTCTGCCGTTAACACTACCACCACCACACTGAATTTAGCCCATCGTGAATCAATGGACTGTTTCAGTAAGATATTAAGCTCTTAAGGAAAATCCATCCTAGTACAGAATCTGATGGAGTATTTTCAAAATGTGTTTCACTAACGTGATTGTTAAATTAATCTTAAGGCAAAGAGTGATATTTCCATCATGATAATTGATAATCTACACATTTGGCACAATTTGGCCGCTATGCACACATCAACGGGTCACGACGCTAATGTCTTATAAACAAATCATGCTTTAGCAAACTTTTAATCGCTAACATTTGGAAGACTTATTTGGCTGTGATTAACAACTGGTTCTCTGCGTGAAAGTGGACCCAAATTAACACGCAGTTAGTAAATTCTAGCTGTTTATGATAGTTAAAGAGTGGTGTAACGTCGTCTTAGAAATTTGCATTTTTAGGACCGTTTTTATGGACTGTATCCAGGATGAATTGTTAGTGAAATGCAGTTTTTCATTTTTGCTCCTATGTAAAGAGAACACTCAATTTTATGGAGCAAAATCGGGCTTATAAGCTCTTTAGAATGTTGGTGAAATGGTCCCCTGGTTCATTGAAATCTATGCCATAGTGTGTGAATAGTTTCGGTAATATGCACATTTGTAATTAATAATTCACTTTGATCATTAGATTGGATAACTTGCATGAAAGTTAATTTAGTAGTTTGTCTGATGCTTTCTCAAAACAAAATAACACATTTGCACAAACAGGTATTATTATGTCGTAATGGATACTAGCCTGCAATCATTGGTGATCAGCCTTGGAGTTCACTATAAAATGGTGTCTAGTCAGTGGAGTTATTATAAATAATAAATAGCAATATTACTTACAACTTGGCTGCACTGTAGAAAACACTTCGGATTGTCGAAGGTCATTATTATCAGCACAAAATACAAAACAGACGGAGATTCTGGTGTTGACATGCATGTGTGTATTCATACACGCATGCTTGGACACACATGTGCATAAATAATACATAAATATATATGACAATTTTATCTATTTAATATTTTTATTGCTTTCAGGGTAAGGGCGCAGGGTGTTGCCCCTCTCACCCTCTGCCACGATGGCGTGGTCTGAGCAACAGTCGATTCTCCCGCTCTTCCTCTTACTGGTGCTGCCCTCTGTCATCAGCCTCGAGCTGTGTAGTCCGAAAGATGTGTATGCTAACGGGAGGCTGAAGGTTCGAATCTTTGAAGCATCACAAGAAGGTATGTTGATTTATTGATAATGGTGATGTGTGTCTTGTGTAGCTCAAGTATCCACGTAGTCAGTGTGCTCACAGAGCTTCAACATCAGAGCAAGTGTTTTGGCAGCAGCTAAATTAGCGCCTGTGTGGAATGTTGTGGAATGGAAGTGTCATTGGGTCTGTGAGATCACAACATGGTTTTCCTTTTTCATCTGTATGATCTTTTGGTATCGCTGGTAGACAGCTAACTGGCCACCAATGCAGAAGAGACCAACAGATTTGGTGTCTCTTCTGAAAGAAAGCGGCATTAACAAAATTGCGTACATTTTAAAATGGCTGTAGATAGACATGAACCTGGTGATTTCAGTTGACAATCTGGCATTCTTCTGCTACTGTATACTAGTGGCTCATAATTTCGCCATACATATGCAATAGGACACAATTTAAAAAAAAAAAACATGGAAAAACTTCCATAAGATAAACATATTTAAAATCTCTGCCATATAGATTCAAATGTGTGCAAACAAATTGTTTGAAAAGTTGCTTTGAGTGAAGTACTTACAATTTTAAAACTGCAAAACTGCACCATCATGAAAACAATAATGCCTAGTATATGCAGCATTGGTTTTTATTTCTGTAAGTTATGAAGATGTTCTGACATGTTGACCTGTCATTGCATTATCAATCACATATATTTTATCATGCTGACTATTCACAAATGAGTTTTCCAAAACAACTTTTTGTTCAGCAACGTCTTCACTGCACGTTTACTTAGCTGTTTCAATGGTAAACACAGCATGGCCAATTGTAAGTACTTCAACTCAAAGTGATCCAGCTAAATATGTGCCCTTCGTAACTGTGTCCTTCGTGGGTGTCCAGATTTCCCTCATGATTTCAGTTAATGCTATATGTTTTGTGAAGGTTTATAGAAACTGGTTAAATTTTCCATGCCACCTAGTAAATATTGTAATGGTCGCCTGTGGAACACTCTACTGTTGCCTCTCCCCAGCTGGTTATGCTACCCTGATTAGATCATTATGTGACTTGTCATAGTGAATCATGTATTAAATAGCTAAGTCATGTCCCATCAATGTTGTAATTTTGGCAGAAGTGCATACCTTATAATAATTGTCATCTTTCAATATCCAGATTATTTTCCTCAACAGATAATACCAAACTAATCAAATGTAAGCATTTACAAACCCAAAGATTGACAACACAATGGACAATATGAGTCAAAATTATATTGTTTCTCAGAATGTTGCTTTTTAATGTTGGCTTCAATTTTACCAATAAATAAAAAACTACTGAATATATTTCAACAAATGAGGTATCGTTTTGAAGCCTATGCATTGTGGAATCCAAAAAATTACAAAACTCCATTTCAAAATTTGCTATGACAGATCATGTATAGTTTGTTGACAAGACAGATCACTGGCCATGTGTATATTAAACAGAGCTTGTTGTCTAGAAGAAGATTTCTTGCTTTCAGATCTGAGTAAGAACCCGAACAATGAAAAGTACATGGCCAGTCTGGGCCTGGTGGGGAAACTCTCCGGAGGTGATTCTGATGGAGTGGTCCTTCTTATGCGGAGGGATTTTAATACAATCAACCCTGAGGAATATTTCACCATTTTCGATGGCAGAGATGGTCTTACGATAAGACTGAAACACGCCCTCGACAGAGATGTAAGTAGGCAGTGTAGGATGGATTCTAGTAGTGTTAGTTGTTACAAGGATACGTGTACCAATTGCAGATGTGAAAATATGAAAGCACACGCAACACACATTGTTTGCAGTTCACTTCTGTATGACCATTGTCAACCTTGAATGGTACATGGTGGCTGTATCAACTGAGCATGTATCACGGTGAAATCACCTGATGTACTAATTGTAGGTACCTCCGATGGTTCAAATCACATATGCCCGGAATATCAGATGTTTTGGCTGAAGTACCTTATCTGACTTGTCAGTTCAATCTAGTTGTATCGTTCTCATTTGAATGAGTAGCTGTACTGGCAAGATTGTACCTGAGGTATGGACCGGTATAAAAAATCACCAGTGATATGAGGATGTGTAGACAGTGGAGGTAGAAATAGACGTAGCAGCGATATATAGCACTAATGCATGGGTGCTTTTTTATGTAACTGTTCTGTACACAGGGAAATCGTTACGACACCGGGGATGATGTGAATGACATCACGTTCACCATCGAATGCACACCGAAGGCTGGAGGTGATACGGTAAGATTTGTAACGTTATTAATACACTCTTTCAGCCTGCACATGGTGGCTACTTTTGAAACTATGGCATTGGTAATCTGAATCACAGTCAGGCACGTTACGCAAGAACTGATGACGTCTTTTCACAAGCGTCAGAACTATCTTGGCATTGGATATTGTAATTATGACCAGTTTACCAAGGTACATTTGTACTAGCCTACCCCCCCACTATGGAGCAATAAAGCAAGCAGTTATCATCATTGGATTTTTTTGCATGCAGATATTTCCTGATAACATTGATTTGTATCTAATAGCATCTAGTGTGGAGTATATTAAAAGAATATCTGCGGTTACTGGTTTAATATGTAGCGATTTCAATGGAATATTCCTGAACCAAGACCCTGAGCACATCAAGCAAGTTGAACATTAATGGTGTGTAGCAAAGGTCTCAACCACTCATCACACATCTAGCTGTTTGGGAAACCAATCCCCCATCTCTCACCTGTTTTTTTGGGGCCCCCACACAACCAACTCCTCCCACCAACCCCCATCTTACCAACCCCTCTCACAAACCCCATCCAACCTGTTTTTAAGACCATCTCCCCTCTTCCTGCCACACTTCATGCTTTGAGCAGAATCACATTATTTTTGTAATTTAAGGTCAAAGTACCTCACATCTTTCTGATTTTGTTGTGTCCTGATAATAATATAAACACTCATTATTTGCACTATGTACAGCGTAGAACTAATCCTGCCTGTGCACCATGTTCGTCCCTTCCGATAAGCAATAATCGTCTCCAAGTTGCAGATTCTTTTAAATAGTTCCCAGTCGTTGTTTGCACTGTTGTCTTACATACTGGGAGCTCTTTCGGACCATGTTGTGACAGTATGGAATTGAGCAGTGTCTCAGACATGGCACAGAAAGCCTTCAGCAGAACCATTGTTGTTACGGCATGCTATTCAGACTGTCCGATCTGGCTCATTAATTACACCCAGTTGCGGAACAGGGCCACTGTTGTGAGGGTTTAGAATTTCACATTGAACTAAACCAATATTGTGACTTCAAGCTCAATTTATTTATCATTACTTGGGTGAATGAGGCATTGTGGTGTGTTACTGCGCTGATCAGACGGAATACCTATTAGCCGCTCCTTCTGCCAGATCTTGTTGAATGCTGCAGACATGGATGTTCCGCATGAGTACACACATGCTTGACATTCATTAGATCAACAAAACTGATGTGCCAGTTACTATCACAGAAATACCAGATATTGCCATGGCTTTGATAATTTTTACAGAATTAATAATGACAAGTTAATTTTGCACAGGTGTTGATAATGTGTATTAGTATTTTAGTTTATTGGTCATGACCTAATGTATTGTAAAGCATCACAAACAATTGTGGATTTGACGCTGTAACAAATTAAATATATTGTTATTATTATGTAATATTTGAAAATATTAAATAGAGCCAAACAAGTTGATGACAATAAGTTTGAAATACAGATGTACCGTCCATGTCTTAAGAATTGCTATTAAGATGACTTTTGTTTGTTCATGCTTTTCTGCACATGTTTTCCAGTGTTTGCATACAGTTATATCTGTCTGATTTATAAAAAATATATGTTCTAAGCATTCATCACTATTCTTGGCCCCGTAATCATACTACATGTCTCTGCCAGGTGTACGTAGCAATTTTAGTGGTGTTTGCACCCATTAATTCATGTTAAAATGTAAATTAAAACCTGCATGTGTGGCAAATTACTCTCTGTTTTGCAGAGAAATTTACAACTCACAGTTGAGGTGATGGATATCAATGACAACGCACCTGTCTTTCAAGGATTACCCTACCAGACTGTCGTGAATGAGGTGAGAATTACTTGCCAACCTTTGGCTAACAAATACAACTATTTTTAAACTTGTTTTAATTATCAATACACAAGCTACAGTTAATGCCTGTTGGTACTACCCGCTGCCTAGGTAAATGACACTGTCTGATGTTACAGCTAACACCCATTGGTACAACCATCTTTCTAGGTAAATAACTGATGTTACAGCTGACACCCGTTGGTACAACTAGGTAAATGACACTGTCTGATGTTACAGCTGACACCCGTTGGTAGAACCATCTTCCTAGTTAAATGTTCATGTGATGTTACAGCTGACACCCATTGGTAGAACCATCTTTCTAGGTAAATGACACTGTCTAATATTACAGCTGACACCCATTGGTACAACCATCTTCCTAGGTAAATGATACTGTCTGATGTTACAGCTGACACCCATTGGTACAGCCATTTTCTAGGTAAATTACTGATGTTACTGCTGACACCCGTTGGTACAACCATCTTCCTAGGTAAATTACACTGTCTGATGTTACAGTTGACACCCGTTGGTACAACCATCTTCCTTGGTAAATGACACAGTCTGACGTTACAGTTGACACCCGTTGGTACAACCATCTTCCTTGGTAAATTACACTGTCTGATGTTACAGTTGACACCCATTGGTACAACCATCTTTCTAGGTAAATGACACTGTCTAATGTTACAGTTGACACCCGTTGGTACAACCATCTTTCTAGGTAAATGACACTGTCTGATGTTACAGCTGACACCCGTTGGTACAACTATCTTCCTAGGTAAATGACACTGTCTGATGTTACAGCTGACACCCGTTGGTACAACTATCTTCCTAGGTAATGGACACTGTCTGATGTTACAGCTGACACCCGTTGGTACAACCATCTTTCTAGGTAAATGACACTGTCTGATGTTACAGCTGACACCCGTTGGTACAACCATCTTTCTAGGTAAATGACACTGTCTGATGTTGCAGCTGACACCCGTTGGTACAACCATCTTTCTAGGTAAATGACACTGTCTGATGTTGCAGCTGACACCCGTTGGTACAACCATCTTTCTAGGTAAATGACACTGTCTGATGTTGTAGCTGACACCCGTTGGTACAACCATCTTTCGTGCCCTCACTGCCACTGACCGAGATGCTGGACCCAATAGTGTCATTGACTTCCACATTGTACCCAGCTCCAACGATCATGTGAGTATCGTTCAATATTATCTTTATATGTACACCTTAGCTCCCTGGCATATCCATCCATCTGTTGATGATTTTAATATGGCTTATTGATTCTGAAACTGACTATCGCATTTGTATTTTGATGCGCCTCTGAGCTTGGTTTCCAAGGATTTAGGCACAAAAGGACTTACCTTATTATTATTATTATTTTTAGTTGGGCTGTGGTACTTCATGGTACCTAGATGGATGGAGTAAGCACCATGAGCACCTTGTCTAGGTGCATACTGGTGCTATAGTCTTTATGAAGTACATTTTTATTTAATTTATTACGTTTAGAAAACGTAACAATTGCATTTACAAGTAGTTGGGTTCTTATTTCAGTGTTTTATTACATTTAATTGCTTTACATTTAAATTAAGTTGTTTATAGGTTTTAGCACAGTTTATAATTTGTTTGTTTTTATGTCTACAGATTTTTTTAAAATAGACGTAGTTTTCCATGCTTTTTACGTAAAGCACTTTGAACTAGCATGGAATTGCACTGTACAAAAATAAATCTATTATTGTTATTATTATATAAGATGACAAATTATTATTATTTGTTTGCAGGTGAATGGAAGTAGAAAGTTCCTGATCCTTCAGCCACGCAGGGGGCTCATCACAGTTGCCCACCAACTTGACTTTGAGAGCCTGAAGGCTGCCGGACAGAACTACTACACACTCAACATCTCAGCCACTGTGAGTACAGAGGGTTTATACATGCTGCTGTAAGATTGGCGAATGTTAGGCAGCAGTCATTTCATGATGGACATCTTCATATACAGTTTAATTGAAATTGATTTTGCGCTATTACTTAGACTTGGTTCCTCCTGTTCCTTTCTTGACATCGGGTGACGAGGTTTCTCCATCTGGTACGGTCATTTGTGACTTCTTTGGCCTCATTCCAGGTGAACCCATTTCTGCCAAGTCTTCTATAAATGTCTTAGTCAACCTTCTTCCTGTTACCACCTTCCGGTACCCACTCCATCGCTACATGTGCAAGTCTCTACCTCGGAAGATGTAGCACATACCCAGCTAGTCTCCTTCGCCTGTCAAGCAGTCTCTCCAGACCTTCCCTCCTCATCACTTCTTCATTGGTGATGTGCTCTCCATGATATACACCTATTATTTTACAGGTCTGTGTGGTTGTAATAAGACCCTTTCTGTCAGATTATTCACATTCAAAATATTACTATAGGATTCAGTAAACTAAGCTATGATAAGTAGACTAAAGGTAACAAAACCCTTCACCGCATAGGGTTCTGTTCTGATGAAAATATTGTAAAAAGACTGGTCAGGAAGACAAGTAATATTTACTGCTTTAACTTCCGACGTGTTGATGGCCACATTGTTTATGTTTTTTGTATAACCCAACACTGTATTTACAAGCCTTTGGCTATACGTAGATGTCAAGTTTCCACCTTGCCATAGCACAAACCTGAGGCTATGTAGATTTGACAAACAGGTTCTCGTGTGTGAGGCCTGAGGCCCCATTGACAACTCGTGATCTACATGTGACAAAGACAATGTCGGAAACAACAGGGCTGCAGGGTGTTTTGTCTTGTTAACTGTGTCCATAAACAATCATTTTGTTCAAGCTGTTGCTAATTACCATATTTAGGGCAAACATATTACTTAGGTTTTGCATCCTTAACATATTTAAAACATGTCATGTTATGTGTGTATTGTATAATAGACACAGTTCAATACTTGTTGTAACCTATGTTTCCAAAAAGTCTGCAGTATAAAGTAGCTCAACATATTTTTTATGTAATTCCAAAATGTTATGGAAGAAAACATCAGCAATTTATTAGAACCTCAATTTTAGCCATAATAATCATGTCTTATTTAACACCATCTTAGAACTCATTGTAGAATATAGCAAACAAATTTAGCAGCATCAGAGAGTGTTCTTGTATGATTCCAATTGAAAGTGAAAACTGATCTATGGAGTAGAGTGGTGCAGTGGTTGGAACATCATACTCTTAATTGAGAGGACCCTGGTTCGAATCCTGTGCTTCCATTTCGAACCTTTGGCAAATTTGTTCACTCCAGTTGCTCAAGTTCACTCAGTTGTATGAATGTGTACCTGGCTATAGACAGTGTTGGATATTTGTCTACGAATAGTCTTTGTGCAGTAATTGCATCATGGCTGAATGCTTCCCGAGAAGTCAAGATGGTGCTCAATTGAACAGGTCTGACAGGTTGTCAAGTGTAAAGCGCTTTGAGCAGTCCTAAGGACTGGATACTGCACTATGTAAGAGCGTACGTTTTACTTTATTCTACCATGATAGGATGCGAGTGAAGCATTCAAGAAGCATACGTCCTACACTACGCTGAAAGTGGTGGTGTCTGACGGTGATGACCAGGGCCCAGCGTTTGAGTACCAGGGATGTGTGCGCTACAACGGAGCTTGTATCAATGCACACTATACAACCACCATCAAGAACAACGTCAAGGTGAGTACTGCGACTCCCCCTTGTGGCAGTTCGGTTTACTATGAGCTGCCCTATCAGCCCAAAGGATAAAAATTATACCAATGTTGCTGCCCAGGTAAAAAAAAACATAGCAGTTGGCTTATCAAGAGGCCACTTTTTAATATATGTTTAGTGTACTCACCTTAGATATTTGTAAATTTTGATTTCAAATATATTCACACAACCAATAAACAATTTGTTAATTTCTTTTTTGTGAGAATTGATATTTTCTGATGTCTAATCTATACTTTTCCTTCTGCTATCTTAAGTACGAAAAAATACTTTTGTGAATATTTTCATAATCATTCAACATGTTAAAATCGTCTATTCGATTTCCTCTTAATCTCCTTGTCTGTAGTAACCCTACAGACAAGGAGATTAAGAGGAAATCGAATAGACGATTTTAACATTCTTTTAGGCATTTCTCATAACTACGAACTCACTGCATGACTAATTTGAGTTGCTCTCCTCTGTAATTTCAATTATCTATGTCCTTCTAATTCGGTCACAACTAAGATGAGTTCCTGTCACCTCTCATGCTATCTTATTGTGTGTGTGTGTGTGCCCTGGTGATCTCAATGAATGCCCGGCTGACATACACCCCTCACATCAGTCACAGTCCCTTGTCATTCATCACGTGACTTATGTGTCGGGTAAAGAAACAGTTAGGCTCCGTTGGTTGGTAGTCACTGGACCATGGTGATACAAAATGTGGCCTGTTCTTGTTGAATGGAAAGTGTTACCAACTAGTGACCCCTGTAATTTTCTTACCGAGCTGTTTCTCGTGTACTAGATTTATCACACAGGCGAATGAATCACTAATATAAAAAAGTGGACTATTCATAGATAGTTTCAGGTGAGATGTTTTGTGTTTTATTGCTGTCTGTTTAAATACAGAAAGTTGCAAAAATTCATGACAATTTTAATGGTCATGCCTGAAGTAATCACAAATATATTCCATGTTTTGTATAATCATTGACTTCACTAACTTTCGTCTTTCTCTTTATACATACATTAGTTTGTTGTTATAGCACCTGCACCTGTCATTAAGATCTTAATAACAGCAAACAGTAGTTGTTGTTTTACGTTACATTATAAGGATTTGTTTGCAGTCTGATCAGTTGAATATTCGACCTGGCGCAATCAGAGCAAGTGATTTGGACACTTTAAATTACCCAGTAACCTACAGTATAGCAAAAGGTAAGCAGCTTACTTTTGTTGTTCTGAATTTGACATTGATCAAGTATTCCACATATTTATAATGCATTGTTGTCATGTTGTCTGTTGATTCTGCCACAGAAGCGCCATTGTTGTCATGTTGTCTGTTGATTCTGCCACAGAAGCGCCATTGTTGTCATGTTGTCTGTTGATTCTGCCACAGAAGCGCCATTGTTGTCATGTTGTCTGTTGATTCTGCCACAGAAGCGCCATTGTTGTCATGTTGTCTGTTGATTCTGCCACAGAAGCGCCATTGTTATCATGTTGTCTGTTGATTCTGCCACAGAAGCGCCATTGTTGTCATGTTGTCTGTTGATTCTGCCACAGAAGCGCCATTGTTGTCATGTTGTCTGTTGATTCTGCCACAGAAGCACCATTGTTGTCATGTTGTCTGTTGATTCTGCCACAGAAGTGCCATTGTTGTCATGTTGTCTGTTGATTCTGCCACAGAAGCGCCATTGTTGTCATGTCTGTTGATTCTGCCACAGAAGCGCCATTGTTGTCATGTTGTCTGTTGATTCTGCCACAGAAGCGCCATTGTTGTCATGTTGTCTGTTGATTCTGCCACAGAAGCGCCATTGTTGTCACGTCTGTTGTGCAGGTCTGCCTGAAGGCACGGCTCAGTTCTTTGAGATCGACAGCACAACTGGCAGCATGAGACAGAAGCAGAAAATCAGCAGAAAGGATCACCGCACCATTGACCTCTTTATTAAGGTGCCGCTAATGTTATAGCATCGTCAGTTGCATTGGCTATAATGTGGTATTAGTTTGCCTTAATAATAGTCTGTATGGTTTTAGTATTTGGCGTTATTCAGAAAAAGAGTAAATCACATCATGCCTTCAGTATTTGAAAGTAAAACAGCAGTTTCACATTACGTGTGCCTTAGCTTCATTTAATAAGTGCACTAGGCCCTTGACTATAATTTAACAATGTTGTTATGACTTAGATTTGCAAAATCATATGATTATTTATGCAAGCAACAACACGGAGACAAATATAGATATGAAAAAGGCCAAATGGATGACGTTTGTTTATTATGGGTAACCAGTGTATAAGCCTTTTTGGCACACTGTAATATTTAAATAAAAGAAATGTGGACTCTACAACCCAATGCCAGGCCTGTGACTGAGCCCATACTAGTCTCCTGAGCATCAGGCTGTTAGAGCCCACATTTCAACATATAAAGCAGCATTTTTTTGAGTAATTGACTTAAAACATGTTTATATCTGATCAGCCCACACTATGATTCTATACTGTAATTATATATTTTGTTCACATGTCAGAAATAATATAATAATAACTTCACGACACGTGCAGTATAGCTGAACATTTCTTATTGCATGTTTTTATGTTTTTTAGGCCCAAGAGAACTCGTTCAACCAGAGATTTCAGATGGCAACTTTGACCATCACAGTGCTGCCAACCAATGAGTTCGCACCAACTGTGAAGAGCTCCTTTGGTTCATTCACTGCCTACATCTATGAAAACTCAAGATTGGGAACTCAGGTGAAAAACCAGGCCGGGAGTTCTGCCCTGGTACTGCAAGTCACCGATAAAGATCAGGTATGTTAATTTCTGCCAACAGATTGTTTATTTGTTGTAATGCAGCTTGGTAAAAGCTGTCATTTGTGGATTTTTTTCTAATTAATATACTTCACAATGGCTGTATGTATTACAGCAGTTTTCTCAGAGAACTTGCTGCAATCTGTTGACAGTGGGACAGGCTGCATCTATTTAAACTAGATTCGCAGGGGGGATTCACAGAGAAGCCTGAAACTGGAGGCATAGATAAAGACGGCAGAAATAAATCGGCAAAGAACAGCCTGGAAAACTGTTCTGAATCAGGATATAAATGCATTTGTTTAAATGCAAGGAGCATAGTAAACAAAAGAAGTGAACTAAACATTATGGTAGAAGATATTGACCCTCACATAATAGGTATAACCGAATCGTGGGCCACCACTGATGTATCAGATGCCGAATTGGGACTAACAGGATATGTAATGTTTAGGAAAGATAGAATAGGAAGAAAGGGAGGTGGAGTTATTTTATATATTAAATAATCTATCCAGGCTTATGAAATAAAATTAGAAAGAGAAGCAGATTGCGAAGAAGCTGTTTGGTGTAACATAGTTACAGGAAACTCAACGTTAACAGTTGGGTTAGTTTATCGAAGTCCAAACATAAGCATAGAAGAGAATGAAAAAATACAAAACGCTATAAGGGAAGTAAGCAAACGGAACTGTATTATTATGGGGGACTTTAACCATGGGCATATACAATGGAAATCTCTACAGAGTATGGGGAGTGAGGACCACAAGTTTTTAGTTTTAGTACAAGATAGTTTCCTTTCTCAACATGTGCTAGAACCAACCAGGGGAGAGAATGTGTTAGACTTAGTTTTGTCCTCACAGAAAGAATTAGTTGACAATGTCAAGATATGTGAGCCACTGGGGAGTAGTGATCACAACCAGATACATTTTACCATCAAAGTAAAATCAGAAAGGAATAGTAAAAAGCAGTATAGGAGAAATTTCCACAAAGGAAGGTATAAGGACATGAGGAAATATTTAGCAAAGATAGACTGGAATAACACACTGAAGAATAAGACAGCAACCGAATGCTGGAATATCTTAAATAGTGAAATTAAGTGCATAGTCGATAAATTTGTACCTTTCAAAAAACAAGGGAAACGGTCTAAAAAGAAACACTTATCGAAAGAAGCCATTAGAAAAATTAAGTATAAACAAATGATGTGGAAGTCATATAGATGTACTGGAAATGATGAAGACTACAACATTTATAAAGAAGCACTTAATCAAGCTACAGCTGAAATTAGAAATTCAAAGAGAAGCTATGAAAAAAAAGTAGCTAGTAATATAAAACATGACAGTAAGAGTTTTTATGCGTATATTCGAAGCAAACAGAAAGTTCAGGATAAGGTCGGTCCTCTAGAAGATAGTGCTGGAAATACAATATCAGAGGGATTCTTAATGGCAGAAGACCTGAATGAGTATTTTAGTTCAGTGTTTACTGCCAGTACCAGAGGCTAAGTTCAAGGGGGCAGATTCAGACTATTTAGGACAGTTAGTTGTAACCTCGGAAATGGTAGCTAAGAAAATAAGGGCTATGAAGGATAATAAATCACCTGGAGTGGACGGGATTCCGCCCAAACTACTATTGGAAATTGTAGAACAAATTAGCGCACCGCTTGCAACAGTTTTCAATTTGTCATTAGAAGAGGGAGTGGTTCCTTTAGAATGGAAAGAGGCAAACATTATACCGTTATTTAAAAAAGGTTCGAGAAACAAGTCAGAGAACTATAGACCAGTGAGTTTAACATCAGTGATTTGCAAATTATTAGAAAGACTAATTAAAGATCACATGGTGGATTTTCTTGTTAAACATAACTTGATAAACCCATCTCAACATGGGTTTTTAAAAGCGAGGTCATGCTTAACAAATATGTTATGTTTTTTGGAAGACATCACTAGGTGGGTAGATGAGGGATCACCAGTAGATATCATCTATTTAGATTTTCAAAAAGCTTTCGACAAAGTACCACATCAAAGATTACTCCTTAAGCTAAAGGCCCATGGCATAGGAAATGGTATAATAAACTGGATAGAAAAATGGCTGAATGACAGAAGACAACGTGTAGTAGTTGATGGGGAGGCTTCTAACTGGAAATCGGTATTGAGTGGGGTACCACAGGGATCAGTACTAGGACCTATATTATTCTTAATATATATCAACGATTTGGACGATGATATAACAAGCAAGGTGTTAAAATTTGCGGATGATACAAAAGTGTTTAGAAGGATTAAAAGTGATGGAGACACAGCATTTACAAGATGATCTTGATAGGTTGATCAAATGGTCTGAAAAGTGGCAAATGCTGTTCAATTTTGGGAAATGTAAATGCCTCCACACAGGTCATGGGAATGAAGAGGTAAAATATAAAATGGGGGGTACTGTTCTAAGTACTACTGTAAAAGAAAAGGACTTAGGGTTAACCATTAGTGCTGATATGAAGGTTTCAGAGCAGTGCGGAATTGCAGCGTCAAAGGGAAATCAAATCCTTGGATTAATTAGGCGAAATATAGCGTATAAGAAAAAAGAATTAATAGTACCGCTGTACAAAACAATAGTGAGGCCTCATTTAGAATATTGTATACAAGCATGGAGGCCATATCGCAAGAAGGACATAGATATGCTAGAAAGAGTACAGAGGAGAGCGACTAAAATGATACCAAATCTGAGGGATCTTAGTTACGAAATACGCCTAAAAGAATGTGGTTTAACAACACTAGAGACCAGGAGATTGAGAGGAGATCACATAGAAGTGTTTAAAATATTGAATGGTTATGAAAATATTGATAGAAACATTTTTTTCTCAGTTAAGAAAGATAGAAGGACCAGAGGACATGAAGCTACATTAGTAAAGGAGCAGTGTAGATTAGATATAAGAAAGTTCTCATTCTCACAAAGGACTGTAAATGAATGGAACAGATTATCTCCTGATTGTGTTGGTGCTAGTAGCGTGAATATGTTTAAAAATAAAATCGACACACACCTTAAAAAGGCGGGATACATGTAGATAAAAAGTATTGGACTCTCGATAAGCCAAAAGGCTTCCTTGTCCAACTGCCATCCAGAGTAATTTTCTGGATGGCAATCTTGTTAAATCTTGTTAAATCTTGTATTTGGACCCTATGTTTTTATATACCGGTAGTAACTATGTTTTTGGGCACCAAAAGTAATTTTGGACAGCAAAGAATTAAGTAATTTTTAGGTGTCCCAATATAGTCATTATGGTAGTTATAGTAGCGGTAGTTCGGCAGTTAGCGGCACTGTCAGTTGAGAGAATTTGGGTTTAAGTTTTGAAAATTGTGTAATTTCATTCACCTCACGTTGCCTGTGCCTTTTGGAGGAAACAGTAAAAGCAGTTGGATGGGTCAACCTGATACATGTATCAGGGAAAGCGAAAAACCAGCAACAAGTATGACATGGACTCGCCAACTCTAAAAAAAGAAATATACAGTGTATATAATATACTAGTGGAGTTGTGATTGCAGTAATTAGAGCAGAAGAAGAATCACACTGTTATTATTGTTGACCAAGGTGCTTCGAAAGAGATTCATTGACAAATTAGTATGATCTATAATTAGTTATGGGTGCAATTCCAAAACAAAGATGATGTAGAAATGCGGGTGTGTGATTAAATTGTGATGTTTTGTTTGACAGACGGAAGATGACGAGGCAGGACAGTTCAACTTCCGCGTTGATGGCACTGGGTCTTTCACTGTCACCCCTGATGGTTACATTGTCCTCAACAAGGAGGGACTGGATTATGAAACCACTAAAGAAGTTAAATTTAAGGTGAGTGCATCGGTCCTGTGCTTATTAGTGACTAGTTTTGAAGATGACCTGAAATGCATTGTAGCCTATTTAATAATTACACGTAATGTTGCCTTGATAACTTGTATATGTTGGCCTTTTTTCATCACTATATTGGACTCTGTGTTGTTGCTTGCATAAATGTAGTTGTTGACAACTGCCAGTGTCAGGTTACAACTCCAATAAGATTCAAGTATATTTAGCCATATATGACTAGTACGGTTATGCCTCATTACCTCATTTATTAATGATTCATGACTTAGTCATTACTTCTGTGCTAGATAAAAAGTTGGATAAAAGGAGTGGCGCCCAGGTAACACCCATGTACTGTATTGAATAATATCACACAATGCCTACATCTGGTTGACATTAACCCCTAGAAACAACTTGACGATCTGATGATAATGAAAAATTGAGCCCCTTAATTTCTGTAACGTCTACATCAAACCACTGTATTACTGCTATACAATTATAATAATTCCATCTGGAGCATATGTACCATTAGACGAAGATGACTTTTAGATTTGTTTGCACTGCAACGACAACAATACAACACTGTGTTCAGTTGTATCGGTACATCTGTGTGCAGGTAGTAATGTGTTCAGTACAAATGTAAAACAGAAAAAGTTATTTAAACATTTAATTTAATAATGCCTTACACATTATATTGAAATGAAAATCACGAGTTTAGACATTTGTGTGTGTTAGATGCGGACACAGTTTTGACATAGCAAATGATCTGAAGTGGTCAATCACGAGATGTTTAGACATGCCTCACCTTCTCCACTTTCTCATACAATGAAGACTAACATGTCTATGAGTAGGGTAAATCAAGTTGAAACAAATCTATCCCTTCAGGCAAATGAAAACTTGTCAAATCAGGGAAGAGAATTAAGAGAAAGCAAGGAGAAATAGTAGTCAGCTATGGTGTATTGTAGGTGTTGGTGTCTGAGAAAGATGACCCTCGTCCGAAGACGTCTACCAATGAGGTGACTGTCAAAGTGATGGATGTCAACGACAATGTACCTATCTTCCCACCTGTGGGTTACGAGGTGAACCTGAAGGAGGGTGAAGGGCGACGAGAGGTTGTCAAGGTGAGGGGCATTTCATGTGTGGGGGGGTGGTATCATTCTAAATGTCTCGTATTGCTTAACGGTTTAATTGTGGAGATCATTAATACAAATATAAGTGTTTTCATCGCTGTCATTGCTCTATTGTCATTTCTGTCACATTTTGTGTGTCAACAATTACATCAGTCTCCCATACATTGTCATGGATTTAGATTTTATTGTTATTGAATAATAATAAGTGAAAATGAAAATGCAGTCTGATGTTAAACGACATCGGTTTAGCGTACATAACATTTTTGAGATCAACACTAAATCACTCCACTAGATACATAGATAATCCTCGCTATCAGTCTTGTCATTAGGTCTCATGGCAGCAAGATGTTACATGAGTGACATGACAAACACTGGTGCATTGTGGGTGCAGGTGATGGCAAGTGACGAGGACAGTGGTGTATTCGGTTCTGTCAAGTACACCATCCTCAGTGTGTCGAATGATGGCAAGAACAAATTTGCGATCAACGCTGACAACGGACAGATCTACGTGACACAGCCCGTCACGTTAGGCGAGGTCTACATACTCATGGTGCAGGGTGAAGACCAGGGTAGCTCCGCAGGGCGCAGGTCAGTGCCCTTTCTTCATGATACTTTCACAAACAGTTGATCGTTAACATTAATCATTGCAGGGTTATATTTAGTGTGATTCATGGATCATTATTGCATTATTGCATTGACTACGTATTCCGACTATGTTTTCGGGCATCCTAAACACCTACAAAAATAATAATTTTCTGTACCCGTATGTTTTTATTTGTTCTATTATTTTTAGGTGTGTTGAATCCATACAATCCATAATGATTTATGTTTTCGGACACCAAAAATAACTTTGTGCTGTGTGTTTTCAGACAGGTGAGAATTTTATTATTTTTAGGTGTCTGAATATAAACAGTCATTACGGCATGTGTAATTTGATTCGCAGTAGTTTCTTTAAAATTACTTTAGTGAGATTGGAGATCGATTCAAGTTTGTGTTTTTACTTTCAGGAGTTCTGTTACCATGGTAACAGTGACAGTTGTGCTGGCTAAGAATCGTGGACCCCAAATCCCAGCCACCCAATACACAGTGAAGGTCAGCGAGGGAGTCGAAATAGGGTCCAAAGTTTTCAGTGTTCCGGTAAGCAATTTCAATTGTTTTTATAATACCCAAAGTGATATGTGTATAGTTATGATAATTAATGATAATTAAAATGTGCAGAATGCTAAGTCTGTTAATCATCTGGTAGACAAAGTTGATATGCAGTAGAAATCAGCAACGGCTCTTTCTTAGGACTGTGTAACCAGACACAGATAGGTCTGGACTTACAAGTTGTGTAACCAGACACAGATAGGTCTGGACTTACAAGTTGTGTAACCAGACACAGTTAGGTCTGCACTTACAAGTTGTGTAACCAGACACAGATAGGTCTGGACTTACAAGTTGTGTAACCAGACACAGATAGGTCTGGACTTACAAGTTGTGTAACCAGACACAGATAGGTCTGGACTTACAAGTTGTGTAACCAGACACAGTTAGGTCTGGACTTACAAGTTGTGTAACCAGACACAGTTAGGTCTGGACTTACAAGTTGTGTAACCAGACACAGATAGGTCTGGACTTACAAGTTGTGCAGTTGTCAAACATGACAAGTGTCAGGCAGGTAACAATTAATTAATAATTGTATCAGGTGAATGTTTAGAGCATTATGTTTTAGTTTGCTGAATACTTCAACAACAATTCACCAGCCACCATGTGTGTGGATGAGGCGGTCGAAGTCATTAGTGTATTCTGACATTCTTCATCCTGCTGTTTGTTCCAGGCGACAGACCGGGAGGAAGACCAGCTGAAGTACAGCATCATCAGAGGAAATGACAAGAAGGACTTCACCATCGACACAAACATGTACGTAGAACATATATGAAATAGAGCACTCTTCATATTAATGCTCTATGGCACATATTGATATATATATATACTTTACATCAAATGCAGCGTGTTGTTCTGTGAGTCGATACAATACGCTGGTGGGTTGCTCAATGTTTAGACACTACGCTGGTGTGTTTCCCCATGTGTTGACACTATATGCTGGTGTGTTTCCCCATGTGTTGCCACTATATGCTGGTGTGTTGCCAAATGAGTTGACACTATACGCTGGTGTGTTTCCCCATGTGTTGACACTATACGCTGGTGTGTTGCTCAATGTTTAGACACTATACGCTGGTGTGTTGTCCCATGTGTTGACACAATACTATGGTGTGTTGCACTGTGTGTTGACACTGTATTGTGGTGTGGTGCTCCATGTGTTGACACTATACTGTGGTGTGGTGCTCCATGTGTTGACACTATACTGTGGTGTGTTAACATTATACTGTGGTGTGTTGCTCTGTGTGTTGACACTATGCTGTGGTGTATTGGTCCATGTGTTGACATTATACTGTGGTGTGTTAACACTATACTGTGTTGCTCCGCGTGTTGACACTACGCTGGTGTGTTGCTCCGTGTGTTGACACTACTGTGATGTGTTGCTCCGTGTATTGACGCTATTCTGTGGTGTGTTGCTCCATGTGTTGACACTATATACGCTGGTGTGTTGCTCCGTGTGTTGACACTATACAATGGTGTGTTGTTCCGTGTTTATGTGTGTATTGACACTGTCTTGTGTTGTGCAGAGGGATGCTACAGAACACCAAGAAGTTGGACAGAGAGAAGACGGCTTCCTACTCTTTCGTTGTTGCCGTGAAGGATAGCAAGACTGATAGGGTATGAGTAGCTTCGTGTCGGGCAAACACTTGTTTGCGGTGGCATTGTTTTTTGTACATTGATTCATATAATAACATTTTTTAGATCTAATAATTGTTTTGATCAGCTCATTTAATTTCGACTATATACTTTTAAATACACACACTGTATGTAAATAATTTATGCAATTTTAAGTAAAGTGCACAAGCACATTTAATCTTCAATGGATTATGGCACTGTATAGATTCATATTATTAGTATTTTGTAATAATAATAATAAAATAAAAATTTCTGTTGCACCTCAATCATGTGATGTTCTATGATGCTTTTCAATAATCTAAAAATTAATAAGCAAATTTAACAAGACCTTAATTTCAAAAATAAAAAAATTACATTGGTGCATAACTGACACATCGTTCATCATGCTTTTTGGTGACACTTGGGAGGTGACAGCCAATTGACACAGACTGTGTGTTGTTGTTTCAGTCTGCTACCACCACAGTGCTCGTGACAGTGACAGACATCAATGACAACAACCCCGTCTTCACTGCGCCACAGCCCATCAAATTCAAAGTTCGCGAGAACCTCGCAAATGAGTTGGTTGGCACTGTGAGAGCCACAGACGCAGACTTGGGGGCGAATGGCCAGGTGTCGTACTCCATACCCAACAGTGACCAGTGAGTCATAATTTTTTGTAGAACAACTATGTGACACTAATTACATCTACAAGATTTATATGTCAATTATGCTTTAAAAATGTGTCAGTGCATGTATTATTGTATACACATATATATATTTATGCAAGCAACAACACAGAGTCCAATATAGTGATGAAGAAAGGCCAAATGAATGACGTTTATTTATTAACGTGATAAGAGAGAAATGTGGGCTCGACATCCCAAGGCCAGGCCTGTGACTGAGCCCATACTAGTCTCCTGTACCTCAGGTTGACCGAGCCCACATTTCGGCACATAAAACAAGCAGTATTGGTATACATGATATCATATATCAAACAATGTCATTACTGCTAAAATCACCATAGACCTACTGCACAGTATAATACTAGCCAAGCACACCAGTCAACCACACCAAATCTAAAACCAACACTACCCGCTAACGCATTACACTATATATAACTGAGGCTAAACCTTAAAAGTGGGGTCGATTATGCCACCGGTCACCTTAACCTTAACTGTAAAAGGACGACAACGCAAACGCTCTCATTCAAGCAATCCTAATGTATTTCTTAAACGCATCCGATGTCCATCTACCTGCCGCCCTGATCTGTGCATCTGATTCGCCTCTCAGAGCCGCAGCAGTGGCTGCCCCGATGCGGAAGCTGTGTCCCTTAAAGGAGCTAGTCTCATAACCACAGAAAACCAGCAGCGTCTTTAGGGACCCATCAAATTCCCTACGCAACATGGGGGAGCCATCGGGGTGCGCAAAGAGCAGACCTGGAAGTGCACCTCTAGCCTGCTGAAATTCCCGGAGGAAAGCAGCCGGATGGATAGCTGACCCATGTATGCATTCGCCTCTGACCTGGAGAGATTGCGGACCCTGCCGAGCGCTGTGTTTAAAACGCCGGAAGGAAAGCATAATCAACTCTCCTGACAGTAAAACGTCGCCCATATGCAAACATCCGTGCACCATATTCCGGGCCCTAGGCACCATTTCCCCAATGCGCAGATACGCTTTGAAGGCAAGTACCATCATTGCCCGGAGCATGAGACACTTGTAATGCGATGAAAACACCGTGGGTAACGCCTGTATCAAGCGTGCAAGCACTGGTAGGGTGACAGGCAGACGGACATCAGGCACTGCCCCGAGATTACGTGCACCTGCTAACAACTTAGCTACCAGGAAACAATTGGATGGGTCGGCAAAACCATTAATCTTATGGAAATAAGCGATAGCTGACACGGTTGAAACAATGGATGCCGGAGCAGAGCCAGTAGCATGGAGGTGGGCAATAAACAGCAACATCATAGGTATAGAAACAGGCATACAAGTTGTGAGAAACAATGACTCGTGGAATGCAACCAACTTTTTCCATGCGCGCTCATAATGTAGTCGAGAAGATGGTGCCAATGAGGCCTCCATCAACCTGCTGAAAGACTGTCTAAGCCGGCTGGGGACACACTGTGGGGCACTTCCACTGGGTTGGCATTCGCCCATGGCGCCAGTGCATGGAACTCTTCCACCTGCGAACGAGATAGTTTATCAGCCAGCGTGTTAAAACGGCCTGGGATATGTCGTGCTGTAAAGTTGATATTAAACCGCAGACATGCCAATACCAGGGGACGGACTAGGGCCATGATGTGGGGTTCCCGCGATGTCTGGTTATTAATCACAGGTACCAGGGCCTCGTTATCCGTAAAGAAGCATACGCTTTTATTCTCCCAAACATCACCCCACACATGTACTGCTGCCACTATAGGATACAACTCCAAAACCGTGACATTGAATGAACGCCACTCCACCGGCCAGAGGCCACAAAACCATTCTGCCCCATACAGTGCCCCGTATCCTACTCCCCCAGCTGCATCAGTGTATAGTCGGAGATAGTCACCTGTCAGAAATTTCTCATCCAGAAAAAAGGCCTTGCCATTAAAATGCTGGAGAAATTCCAACCATACTCCTAGGTCAAGTTTAGTTTGTCTGTTTAAACGAATGTGATAGTGCGGTTTAAGCCTACCCATGGTTTGGTCGATTAAACGCCTGAGAAATGCCCGGCCAGGGACTACGACGGCCGAAGCAAATGAAAGGAACCCGATTAACTGTTGCAATTCCTTAAGTGTGACCTTCTGCTTAGACTGAAAACTCAAAAGTAATGCCCTAGCTTTCTCAAGCTTATCATCTGGAAGTCTAGCATGCATTTGGACGGTATCCAGGATGATACCCAGAAAAGGGAGTGAGGTGGATGGGCCCACCGTTTTTCCCGGAGCAAGTGGTACCCCAATCTGTTCACACATGGCGATAAAAGCCCTAAGGTCATCATTGCACTTCTCAAATGAGGGTGCCAGCAGAAGAAAATCATCGATTACATGTATCACTTCAGTTACCTGTAATTTAACCTTGGCAGCCCATTCTAATGCTGTACTAAAACGCTCAAAGATAGCACATGCACTCGAACAACCCATAGGAAGAACTGCATCCATGAAAAACTGGCCCCTCCACTTAAAACCCAGTAACGGTCTGTCTGCTGGTGAAATTGGAATTATCCGAAAAGCTGATTCAATGTCGACCTTAGCCATGTACACAAGCCCTGCTGAACGCTTAATAAAATCAATGGCATCATAAATCGTTGCATATTGGACAGAAGAGAATTCTTTAGGAATTAAGTCATTGACTGAAGATCCTTCCGGGTAAGATAGATGATGTATCATGCGAAATTCACCTGGTGTTTTCTTAGGGACAACGCCCAGAGGCGATATTCTATAATTAACATCAAATGGTGGAACAGCATATGGACCAAGTATTCTGCCTAATCCTAACTCCTTTGCCAATTTAATGTCAATAACCCCCGGAAATTCATCAGCAGACTTGAGGTTACGGATGTCTACACCGCGCAGAGGTGGCAGGCCAACACAACCTATGGAAAAACCAGATGTGAAGCCATGTAAGAGGTAATTGAGTGAGGTAATATCATAACCCTGCAAAATGTGCTGGAGTGCTGCTGGGGAAACTGGTGTGGATATTTCACTTTCTAAACCAAGAGGTGGACGGGCCACCAGGGGGGCTAGAGGACGGTGGGCCGCTGGGGCGGGGACGCTTACCCTGGGCCTTAAAGCACCGGACGAAGGGGTGGGAGCCACCGCAGAAGTTACACTTGTGGGCGTATCTACATGTGTCCCGATTGCACAGCTCCCCCCTGTTGTAGGCAAAGCATGGACTGGTAGTCTGCGGCCTGGCCCTGCCCTTGCCCTGAAAGGGGGACCCAGTAGCCGACCTGCGACCAGCCTGCGATGCCTTTAGCCACAGCTCCCAGCTGATAACATCCCAGGACCACCCCCACCGATACCGCAAAGCCCGAAAGGCCTCGTCATATGCTCGCCAGTTGCCCCCATCCTCTGCTAGACCCCGGATGACCTCGATGTACTTAAGCATCTTTACTGCTGCATGCAAGTTTGTTGGCTGCAGGAGGTAAACTGACATGTACAGTTGAAAGGCCTGCCCCCACTGCTCGAAAGACAACGCTGTGCTTTTTGGTTTTGTCGGGGACACGCAGAAAGTTGGGGTACTAACCCCTCGATGGATAGAGAGGGCATAGTCTTGTTGCTGGGTCAGGGTGGGTGTGAGAAGGAGGGACAGGTCGATAAACTCGCCTGCCCAGATCTTCGCGCGTAAGGCATCGGGAATTTGGGAATCCAGGGGGAGGGAGGTTGAAGTACAAGAAGAAATTAGATTCTGCGTGTCCTCCGACAGTGACCCTACAACACCAGTACCTGGGCAGACCGCCTCTGCATTGACCCATGGGACGTCAGGTCCCACCGGGTGCAGCTGAAATGCAGGGCCCGGCTCCGCCCCCACAGGTTGAAGCGGGACAGGATGTCCCCAGTCCACCACCGGAGGTGCTGCCACGTCAGCAGCAACCATCTGTGCAGCGCTGCCTAACGCAGCTGGGGCCGACAACGCTGCAGGGGGAGGACGCAAGGCCTGGACCATGGCGTGTATCTCCCCCAACAGACGTTCGGTCGACGCAACCCGATTTTCCATGTTGGTTTCCCATGTGCTCCGCGCACCGGACACGACCGTCAGCAGGCCAGGTGCATCATCAAAATGCTGCTGGACGGCGCACTGGGGAGGCGGTCATCCCATCGACACCGGAGGTAGATACGAGACAGTGGCGGCTTCGAGAGGCACTGCGCTGACCGGGGGGCGAGACAGTCTCGACGTAGCCCCGGACGGCCGACTCGGCAGTGGCGCGACACTTCGTGGTTGATGTGACTCAACAGCCCGAGTGCGTGAACGGGTCTGTCGTGTGGTCGCCTCGCTCCGTGGTGGGCGCCCGCGTCCCCGTGGTGCTCTGGCTGGAGGCATGCTACAACCGCAAAACACTGCATAAGGGAAAAAGATAACAATGACCAACCGCACACATCCCCACCTAAATGGCAATACTGTGTGTGCTGACAACTGTCAGGTACTGAAACATGAGCGACCCAGTACGCACCAGCCAACTGTCACAGCAGCAATCGTGACAAGTCACTCGATGAGTGTGTAAATTATACAAGATGTGTGAGAGAGTAAGACAGTGAGTGTAACTCTAAAACCTGCCGGAGCTGTAAATTGGAAACACGCAACAAACTGCACCAAGCAGCAAAACAGTGACTTAGCACTACGTTGCGTGTAACCACACTACGTTACGTGTGAGAGAGCGTGACAGTGTGTGTAACTCCCACATCTGCCAGAGCAGCAAAGTGGAAAAGAAGGTATACTGTGTCGACACGCAACAAACTGCCAAAGGCAGCAAAACAGTGACGTAGCACTACGTTGCGTGTACCCATACCATCATTTATAAAACCGTATACTGTGTGAAACGCAACAAACTGCGCAAGCAGCAAACAGTGACAAAGCACTACGTTACGTGTGAGAGAGCATGACAGAATGTGTAACTCCAAAATCTGCCAGAGCAGCAATTTGGAAACGAAGGTATACTGTGTTGACACGCAACAAACTGCACAAGGCAGCAAAACAGTGACGTAGCACTACGTTGCGTGTACCCATATCCTCATTTATAAAACCGTATACTGTGTGAAACGCAACAAACTGCCCAAGCAGCAAACAGTGACAAAGCACTACGTTACGTGTGAGAGAGCATGACAGAATGTGTAACTCCAAAATCTGCCATAGCAGCAATTTGGAAACGAAGGTATACTGTGTTGACACGCAACAAACTGCACCAGGCAGCAAAACAGTGACGTAGCACTACATTGCGTGTAACCATACCATCATTTATAAAGCCGTATACTGTGTTTAAACGCAACAAACTGCCCAAGCAGCAAACAGTGACAGAGCACTACGTTACGTGTGAGAAAGCATGACAAAATGTGTAACTCCAAAATCTGCCAGAGCAGCAAATTGGAAACGAAGGTATACTGTGTTGACACGCAACAAACTGCACTAGGCAGCAAAACAGTGACGTAGCACTACATAGCGTGTGAGATAAGGTTACAGCATGTGAAACGATGTAAGATCTGAGCAGCAGATCGTAAAACTACCAATTAGTGTGGATACATATTGTACAAAACAGCAAAATAGTGACGTAGCACGACAGTGCGTGTAACCATACCATAATTCATAAACAAGGACTAGCATGTGAACACGCTACAATGACAGACAATTGCGAAAATTTTTATTCGAAGTGACCTATACTATTTCTTTTAGCCTAGGAATGCCGCCCGGTTATGCTAGTTCCGCGTGGTCAGAGCGATGTATTAACCAAGATTTGCCCCACTAACCAAGATTTACCCCATTAAGTTTAAGCAAAGATCTGCCCCACAGCCTTGAATATCGCGCCCCGCAGACTACGGTATAGCCTGTAGTTGCCGATGTCGGAAAAATGCACCCCATCCCGTCGAAAAACCTCCCGGACACTGTTCCACAGGCGCTTATGCCTCCAGAAAATAACCCCCTCAGAATCCTGGCAAAACGCCTCCAGGTACCGATTTATCTCCATAACCTGAGCGGCACCCACCTCATAGCTACAATGGCGCCATTTTTGCCGCCGGCAAAGCTGGCAAATCACCACACGACGCACGCCCGAACTGATCAGCCGTCGCGCCAGACGCTGAATGTCCAGTGCAATTAGAATGGGAGTACACTGACCAGTAATGTCATTCCCTCCAATATGCACGACCACAACGTCCGCACGACGGGCGACAATTCGGGCCATCGTCGCCGGAGCCAACAGTGTAGCGACCCGAGCCCCGCGAATGCCCTCATATGAGATATCGCAGGGTCGGCCGTGCACCGCGAACTCGGCAAACAACCCAGTCGGACTTGCCGACTGCACAAATGCACCCAACCAATATACATGACTGTGGCCTAAAACTAAAACTTTACACGGCGAAGACGCGATCTTTGAATTCGCCACTGACATGGTAAAGGCCAGCGACGAACTCTACGAACAAAATGGCGGCCAACAAAGGAAATTACAAACAACGAAAATACTCAGCTGGAACCGGCCGAAATGTTCAGCAATCACCTGCCGTGGAAGGTCAGACGCAGATGAAACGCAACGCAAAATGGTGACGACGATGTGGAAAAATGACGGCAATGAAAACGCAGTAGCAAGAACGCAAAACTCTCGACCGAATAGTTTGCTCTCTCGAACCAAAGTGGCCGACTTCTAGCGCGCGCTACAACTGCTCGCTACTACTATGCGCTGATTGGTTCTTTGCGCCCACGGCTAAGCTGAATTAGCATATAATTAGAATAATCCACTGGGCCAATCATCACTTGTCTGCATTGTTGCCCGCACAAAAATATGTATGCCGCATCGTGCCGGTGCAGCATACTCCCATATATATACACAAAATTATATATACAGAGTGCAGGGCGGTCTTAGCCGGCTGGTAGTCCTTCGGACTAGCTGACTCACAAACAACTAGTCCTGATTTTTTTTACTAGTCCTTAAATGTACCCAGTAATGACTAAATACATACATGTGTATGTGTGCGTGTGTGCGTGCGTGCGTGCGTGCGTGCGTGCGTGCGTGCGTGCGTGCGTGTGTGCGTTATCTCCACAGTGACGTATCATTTGACTAAAATTAGTTATTGGTTTTATTTAAGAAGGGTACATTGTTGCTTGATAACAGTGTTCATCCTTAATTACATGTGCATCAACTTGTTAGCAGTGTTTGTCCATAATTAAATGTCCATCAACTGCTTAGCAATGTTCGTCCATAATGAAATGTTAGTCTGTTTGTTGATAATGTTCGTCCATAATTAAATGTTCATCTGCTTGTTAGCAATGCTTATCCATAATTGAATGTTCATCCACTTATTAGCAATGCTATTCTTTAATTGAAAAAATATGAAGAGTGAATGTAAATGAATGTTCATTCTTCATCAACGAATCATGTTTAACAAGATTTAACAAGATTGCCATCCAGAAAATTACTCTGGATGGCAGTTGGACAAGGAAGCCTTTTGGCTTATCGAGAGTCCAATACTTTTTATCTACATGTATCCCGCCTTTTTAAGGTGTGTGTCGATTTTATTTTTAAACATATTCACGCTACTAGCACCAACACAATCAGGAGATAATCTGTTCCATTCATTTACAGTCCTTTGTGAGAATGAGAACTTTCTTATATCTAATCTACACTGCTCCTTTACTAATGTAGCTTCATGTCCTCTGGTCCTTCTATCTTTCTTAACTGAGAAAAAAATGTTTCTATCAATATTTTCATAACCATTCAATATTTTAAACACTTCTATGTGATCTCCTCTCAATCTCCTGGTCTCTAGTGTTGTTAAACCACATTCTTTTAGGCGTATTTCGTAACTAAGATCCCTCAGATTTGGTATCATTTTAGTCGCTCTCCTCTGTACTCTTTTTAGCATATCTATGTCCTTCTTGCGATATGGCCTCCATGCTTGTATACAATATTCTAAATGAGGCCTCACTATTGTTTTGTACAGCGGTACTATTAATTCTTTTTTCTTATACGCTATATTTCGCCTAATTAATCCAAGGATTTGATTTCCCTTTGACGCTGCAATTCCTGACGGTCAATGGCGTGCTACCAATTGAGAGGTGCAGTCTAGCCATTTCTTGACGGCTCCTTAAGAGTTTCTGGCATGGCATTGATACACATCAGAGTAGAAAGGGCGTCATCAGAAATTCGCATTCTGCATATATTTTTTATTGCATTCATAGCACTGAATCTGTGTTCATATACTGCTGTTGATGGAGACATAGCAAACATCAGTCTTGATAAGACCATCTTCAGTTCAGGCCACTGGCCAACGATTTCCTTTCTAGCATCTTCTACAAGATTGTCTTTGAAATGTTGACAAAGTGCAACAATATCGTCATGACTGTGGGTAGCAAAGTCCTCATCACTTATTGAGGGATGATCATGGTAGTCGAATGTTTGAAAATTACACAAGGTCAACTGTTTCAGAAACTGAAATCTTGCATCGACAAAGGCAACTACCTTATCAACGAAGCTGCACATGGCCGCTTTCTGTACTTCAGCCGGTGAGCTGTCCTCCGTTGCAGTAAACTCTGTGAACATTGTCCTTTCCTTTCAACTGCTTCAGTGCCTTCACTTTCAGACATCCTGCTTCTAACTTGACTATAATGTCAGTGATCAAAAGGTCATCCTTCTGGAAGGCGCAGCTGATTTCGGCAAGGATGTTCAGCATGTCAATCATGAAGTGCAGGGCTTGCTTGAAGTCTACACTCCTCAGTTTCCGAAGGTAGCCCCTGCACTTCACTGCTTTGTCTTGTAGCAGCGTCTTCCATGTGCAGACAGACTGCAGTTAGGTTCTGCCTAAGAGCTGTGTAGACTTGCTGTCTACTTGCCATCCAGCGAGTGCCCTGTAGTGCACTGAAGTATGCGACATCTATGATGTCACCAATCTGTTTGTGGCTGTGGCGTCTTTTAGAGGAATGGTAGTAGAAATGGTAGACAAAATCGTTGCCCTCTTCAACAGCAACCAAGTCATTGTTAGATGTTTTGATGGCATCCAGCATAGCCACATCTAACTTATGCGCCACACACCATATGTTTACAACGTGCGGAACAGCATCAGCAATCTTCCTGGCCACCCCATTGCGTTTGCCTTGTTTGACATATGCACCATCCATGTTTGTGCACCCACATTTCTCAAGTGTCACACCAATGCTCTGTAACCCCTTCTCTATGGCATCAAATATGCCAGTGGCATGACAGGTACAATGTTATCTAGTTCCATTTTCAGAACACCACCTCCATTTACGTATCTGACATAAACATTCTCTTGATCTGTTGTGCTGTGGTCAGTACCATCAGCCATGACAAATATCCACTTTGTTTTTTCCACTTCGTCTCTGATCCTGTCTCTTTCTCTGTCTCGCTGATGTGGTCTATGAATATTTTGTATGCCTTGTCGTGTTCATAGCAGCCACTCATGCGTACAGCATTCTTCTCTTGCAGCTCACACAGTGACTGATAATGACAGAATGGCAGTTTATATATGGCAATGTGGTAGGCTGTGTTGAAATGGTGCTTCATCAGTTTGGTGTTTTCTTCGCTCATCTTCATTATCACTGTATCCATACGACCTTTCAGGGTCATACGGGCTGCTTCTATTCGTCTGTGAGCTAGGCTCCGGTCATGTATCATCAGCCCGTCTGTGTTGTACTTTCCTTCGTCGCCTGAACCCAACACCAAGGGACTTTTCTTGTCGGCAAGTCGATGTGGAGCTCTGTCGCTAGTAGGCCCCCACCATGAACAGAACATCCTGTCTGCCTTCTCGTCTTGACACAGCCACGGAAATTCATCCGTTCATGATTTAAAAACTTTCATTTGCGTTTTACCACCTCTGTTGTGTTTTTTCCGCCTTCCGTTTTCCATGGCCTTTGCGGGCATGCGGGAGGTGTGCGAGCTGGTGCCAGGACCATCCATAATTGAATGATAATTGGTAACAAAACGTAATGACGTCTGCAACCCAAGCATGTATTTTGTTCATGTCGCTCTGCACTCATAATCTCTAGGGGGCACTACTTCCGCTAGCCAGATGTAAACAGCTGCCATTTTACATGTGCTGGGCCGCGTATAGTAGGTTTCTTACATGCAACTGCTCATTAGAGAAAGTAGGTGCGATTGACAAAATGTTAACTTATTCTTTATTGTTGTTTTATTCAATTACAACACTTCCCTAGCATATACACAGTGTACATTCGCATTATTACAGCTAGTCCGATGGAACTGTTCCTCTGAAGTACTAGTCCGGTCACTGAAACTACTTGTCCGGGACAATCGGATTTCGCAGCCTGTATATATACTATGTATATATATACTATGTATATATATACTATGTATATATATATATATACGTACATTTGCACTGGATTGTGTGTGTGTATGTATCTACTGGGACATTGTTGGATTTGTAAAAATGTTATCCTGCCTAAAGGCCTGAAAGAAGGCAAGGTCTTCAATCTCAATGGGATGATGTCTTGCTGAGAGATAATCAGCCTCAATCTTTGACTTCCTCTGCAGGTTTTTCAACATAGGCGCTACAAACGGCCAGATTCGTACGAAACGACCACTGGATTACGAAACAGCCACATCGCACACTGTAGAGGTGACTGCATATGATGCTGCGGCCGACAGTCGCAGTGTCACTGTGAGTGTCATCGTTGAGGTAGAGGACGTGGAAGACATGATCCCAGTGTTCAAGGAGCAGCTGTATGTCGCAAGTGTGCCAGAGAATGAAGTCAACTACCTCGTCACTGTCGTGGAGGTATGTCACTAGTAGCAATCACAACTACCTCGTCACTGAGGTGGAGGTATGTCACTAGTAGCAATCACAACTACCTCGTCACTGAGGTGAAGGTATGTCACTAGTAGCAATCACAACTACATCGTCACTGAGGTTGAGGTATGTCACTAGTGACAATCACAACTACCTCGTCACTGAGGTGGAGGTATGTCATTAGTAGCAATCACAACTACTTTGTCACTGAGGTGAAGGTATGTCACTAGTAGCAATCACCAGTTGGAACATTAAAAAGTCAAGAGATTTGTGGTTATTGATCTGTTCAGGCAGTGTTATCCATATATCAGAGCTACTATTTCTCACATTTGGCATGAGACACATGCAGTTATATTCCAATTCATGCTCTTGGTCTTATGCGGCTACCTGTAAATCTCAATCATATTGGCAACTTCCAAGAATTATTAATTAAAACAGGCTTACTTCCATTCATAATTTGTTATATTTTATTTATATCATAGCGCAGATCCTCCACGGAATCTGCACGGTTATTCTTAGTGTTGTTTATGACACACACAAAGTGCTGTCATCAGAAATTTTATTTGGTAGTGCTGCCACCTGGTACCCTGTATGGAAACAGGATCTCACGCATATTTCTCGACTCAACTTGGCAGCTCTAATATAGTTGTTAAGATCATTATATATTATTCTATGAAACATTGCAGTTTTCACTTGGATCATATTGCTGATTGTTTTCTGCATGGATCATCTTATGAGGATCATTGTTTCAGGCTGTGGACCAGGACAAGAAGAAGGCAATCCACTACTTCATCAAAGAGGACAACACTGGCAAGTTCACAATGGATGAGAGAACGGGTCAGCTGAAGACTCGACAGAAACTCGACTATGAGAAGAAGAACAGCTACCGGTTGATCGTGTCCACACGGGAGGCTTCGGGCAAGAACAACGCCCAGTACAGCGCCACTGTCACGGTCACCGTGCTGGTAGGAACTTACTGTCATCATTCTGTCACCATACTGTAGGACATACTGTCATCATTCTGTCACAGTGCTCATGGACATATTGTCACAGAGTCATAAGTATGTCACACTCATAATTCCACATTAAATGTCCAGTAAACCTTGTCATAACAAACGGTTGACAGCTATGATCCACAAAGGGCCTGACAACAACATGCACACTTTCCCAACCCCAGGGGTCACTGGGTTACAGTTTTTATTTATTTAATAAAACGAAAGCCTTAACAAATAAAGACCATAATAAGCATCACTGTTGAACACGTGCATGAGAGTTTTCTAAGTGTGTTTCATCTGTTAATTATGTGCCACATTTTGTAGGACCGCAATGATTTCACACCAGTGTTTGAGAAGAATTCATACACTGCAGAAACACTTCTGGAGACGGTCTTCCCTGGAACCCCAGTTTTCAAGGTGAAGGCCACAGATTTGGACCCAAAAGTAAGTGTTTTCTCAGTGTGGTTATATTTCCTCTCTGGATTGTTTATTACAGACATAAATTTGTATGGATGTTTTTAATGAAAATTTGTGATTTGTAGTTGTGTCCAACAGTTGTTTGGAGTACAAGAAATTGTTTTTGTGTCTCTATATTCCTAATTTTAAATACTTTTATTAGTTATTTTAGTACATCTAATTCTCAGTCAGCTTGTGATGGAATCTCTGGTCAGGACAGAACAGGTCTGTATTATGAGTCGGCTTTGTTTCAGGGTCCAAACAGCGATGTGCGCTACAGTATCCAGTCAGTGAAGCCAGCGTCTGGCCTCACATTATTCTATGTTTCACCTGAGAGTGGACAGATTGTGGTCAGTCGGCCACTCTCATCTGACCACCAGAATACCAGATATGTGGTGAGTTGGCGACACCAAATAAAAAGAAGCTGGTTCCATCACGTTTCATTGTGTTGACCTTTCACTAAGTGTATTTATTCATATGTTATAAAATATTTAGAGAACTCATGTTTTTCATTAATTGATTAGAATAAAAAGAAGATAAATATATATATATATTCCAAATGCTTGATCTGATTTGTACGAAAAATATAACAAACTGCAAAAAATTAAACCTGCCATTTTCTAACTGTTTTAATTTGCATACACATAAAGATGTATTAAAACCAACTAACCATGGAGCAGTGGTATGTATCTGAATGCAGTGTGACCTGTTGGGTTTCAATGTGAATTCTTGTGTCGTCTTTCAGTTGTCGGTGATGGCCAAAGACCTCGGTTCTCCACCCCGCAGCTCTGTGGCCCAAGTGACAGTTGAGGTGTCGAGGAACAACCATGACCCTGCCTTCAACCCGGCCACCTACGCTACCAAGATTGATTTCAACAAGTCGCCTGGCTCTGTCATAGAGAAGGTTTCTGCTAGGGATGCTGACGGAAGCGTGAGTGTTTTATCCCTCCGTTAATATTCACTCTTGCTTGCTTTCTTATGTCAACTGAGTTCCTCATATTTGCTTGTCAGATGTTTATCACTACTTAATTTCCTTATTTATTTCTACAGGATTATGTCATCTGATTGGGTCTGGTTTGGATTTTTGCTTATGTTTAAAGTCAACTAGCTGTTTAATTACGGCTGAACTCTGTCTGGTGATCACATGTTTTCTTCCGTCCTCAGAAAAAATAAACTAGATGCTGCTCAATGCCAAGCAACAGTGTAGACAGATGTATGTTATACGAAAATCATGCTAATGAATGAACTTAGCAGTATGCATGATGAGTTTCCATCGTCTACTGAATACCTATTTACTTCACATTTCCTCCATTACTATTGATTGCTCCCAAACAACTATTGATGACTTTTAATAAATTACAGATTGTTGATTTGGTGTAGCCATTCATGTTGATAGCTATTATTGGAACTATGGCTTTTTCTGTTGTTGCACCCACTCTTTGGACTATGCTCCCTCTTAGTGTTTGATCAGTTGAAAATATTAAAAAATTCCGTCGTCATTTAAAAACTTATCTTTACAACCTTGCTTATCCACCATAGCTCCCTAGCGCCTTCACTCATCTGCTGACAACTGGAATACTGCTTATGGGTTTTGAGATTGACCAATCCGTCTTGATGCGCCTCTGAGCTTGGTTTCCAAGGATTTAGGCGCAATAGAAGTTATCTTGTTATTATATATCTTTGGTTCCACAGATTATAGGTGCTTTTTAAATCTTATCTACTGTAGCGTGGAGGTCTGTCTTTCGTAAAGTGTCATACAATTCACAAGAATTAGATTAGTTACTGTTATAAAGGAGCATATTGTGGTAATTAATTATTCCATGACATGTCACTGTGTGTTGGTAGGCACCATTCAACAAGTTCACCTACACTATTGTGGGAGATGGCACAGCTACAAGTCTGTTTGAGATCAACAAGAACGGCGGCGAGATCAAAGTGAAGGGAGGCCTGGCCACAGACACTGAGCTCACCTACGTCGTATGTAACCACATCTGTTTCTTCACTCCGTCTATTTCATAATTTATTGCTAGTAGTTGACATGCTTGGGATTTGTAGTAGTGTTAGTAATAATAATAGAAATGAAAATAGCAGTAATGATAAAAGTATATAAATATTTATCTATCAATGTTTATCTTTAGACAGCAGTGTTGTTAAGGGGCCTTATGATCCCAGGTTGAAATTTTGTAATCATCTCCGTTCCTTTCACATCGCCAATTTTCCATTTTTTGGGTGGGGTAGGTTGGTGCTATCAAATTTTGTGTTGTAATTTTATTTGCACGACTTCTAATGTTGAGTTGATGTATGTGTTGTGTAGATCCGGGTGCGTGCAACAGATGGGGGAGGTCGGACAGGGGAGACTCTTGTTACGGTGACTGTGAACCGTAATCTCAAGAGTCCTGTCTTCACCAAGACAGAGTACAAGGAGACAATACAGGACAACGAGCCGCTGTCATCATCCATTGTCCAGGTGAAAGCCAAGGATGAAGACGCACAGGTGAGTGTCACCAATGTTCCTGTGACATTAGGGGCGTGGAACCATTTACAGTACATCTTAATTTTTCACGAATGCACATCTGGGTGGCTATTACGATGCCCTCTTAGATCTGTCTTAGGATTATAATGAATGTTACACTATTTGAACCATTGTTTTAATTAGTGATATATAATTAATTTATTATTATTATTTTGTAAGTAATATTTCTGTTGCCATATTCATGTTTTGCTTGATGTATGTTATGATGCGATGATTTATTCATCATTGTTACAGAACAAGTACTTGCATGTGGCACTATATTAGAAATGTACTAATATCATTTAGGTGTCGTTTTGTTTGGTTGTCAGTGTAAAATATTATTTTAACTTCTCCAGAAGAAAAGTGTCATTGAGGTAATAGCACTACACGATGGTGTAAATCTGTTTTGTGGATGATAGCATTTATTAGAATCTGACAAAAACAGTGTTATTTTGACAATGTACACAGTGTAGACCTATGTTGTACATAATTCCAGTGGAAATTAAATAGACATGGCTGCATCCTGAAACTGATGCCACGTTTTGTGTTGATTCGACAGAAACCCCACAACGAGGTGATGTACACCCTCACTGGCGATGCGACTGCCCTCGAATACTTCATGGTTGATGACGAGTCTGGCTTCGTCAGTCTCAAGAAGTCTCTTGCCCTTGACCCAAGCAAAAGGACTCAGTACACGGTCAGTCTCACCTCCATCACACGGCCTCACCCCATCACGTCTCACCACATCACACGGTCTCGCCCATCACACGGTCTCACCCCATCGCACAGTCTCACCCCATCACACAGTCTCACCCCATCACACGGTCTCGCCCATCACACGGTCTCACCCCATCGCACAGTCTCACCCCATCACACGGTCTCGTCCATCACACAGTCTCACCCCATCACACGGTCTCGCCCATCACACGGTCTCACCCCATCGCACAGTCTCACCCCATCACACGGTCTCGCCCATCACACGGTCTCACCCCATCGCACAGTCTCACCCCATCGCACAGTCTCACCCCATCACACAGTCTCACCCCATCACACGGTCTCGCCCATCACACGGTCTCACCCCATCGCACAGTCTCACCCCATCACACGGTCTCGCCCATCACACAGTTTCACCCCATCACACAGTCCCAGCATTGCACAACACCACCAATACACAATCTTACCAACACAGACTCATCACTTCAAAAGATTAGAAATATGCAATCTCACCAACACACAGTCTCATAACTATACAACACCACTGATATACAATCTCACCAACATATAATCTCACCATTGCACAACACCACTGATATACAATCTCACCAACATATAATCTCACCACTGCACAACACCACTGATATACAATCTCACGAACGTACAATCTCACCATTGCACAACACCACTGATATACAATCTCATGAACGTACAATCTCACCATCGCACAACACCACTGATATACAATCTCATGAACACACAGTCTCACCACTGCACAACACCACTGATATACAATCTCATGAACATACAATCTCACCATTGCACAACACCACTGATATACAATCTCATGAACAAACAGTCTCACCACTGCACAACACCACTGATATACAATCTCATGAACACACAGTCTCACCACTGCACAACACCACTGATATACAATCTCATGAACACACAGTCTCATCACTGCACAACACCACTGATATACAATCTCATGAACGTACAATCTCACCATTGCACAACACCACTGATATACAATCTCATGAACGTACAATCTCACCATTGCACAACACCACTGATATACAATCTCATGAACACACAGTCTCACCATTGCACAACACCACTGATATACAATCTCATGAACGTACAATCTCACCATCGCACAACACCACTGATATACAATCTCATGAACACACAGTCTCACCATTGCACAACACCACTGATATACAATCTCATGAACGTACAATCTCACCATCGCACAACACCACTGATATACAATCTCATGAACACACAGTCTCACCACTGCACAACACCACTGATATACAATCTCATGAACGTACAATCTCACCATTGCACAACACCACTGATATACAATCTCATGAACAAACAGTCTCACCACTGCACAACACCACTGATATACAATCTCATGAACGTACAATCTCACCATTGCACAACACCAGTGATATACAATCTCATGAACGTACAATCTCACCATTGCACAACACCACTGATATACAATCTCATGAACACACAGTCTCACCATTGCACAACACCACTGATATACAATCTCATGAACGTACAATCTCACCATCGCACAACACCACTGATATACAATCTCATGAAACCACAGTCTCACCACTGCACATCACAAATATAAATCACTACTTCCACCTCTTCAAATTGAATAACTCTGATTCTGCTATAACAGCATAGAGCCTAATACTATAGCTTGTCAAGCAATATCTAAATGTTTCCAGCTGACGATCTCTGCAACGGACAAGGGTTTGCCGACACCACGACTCGCCACGAACCGCGCGACAGTACAGATCAAGGTGATTCGTAATAAGGAGGACCCGATCTTCTTCCAAACATCGTATAGCGCCACACTGGAACAAAACAAGCCTGTCGGCACACAGGTGAAGCTAGTGAAGGCTGAAGACAAGGACACTGCGGTGAGTACATCCTTTAAGAGTGAGTATAAATAGGTCTGTTGATAGCCCCATATTCTATTGATCTGTTGTGTTGGTGGTTCAGTGGTATACATGTGATAGCAAGTTAAATGCCAATGCAAAGCCCCTAACAATCTTGCCAAATTCAAATGTTGACTAATGACTCATTTCTTTCGAATTGTATTTTAGTATCTCTTGCATTCGAGCACTGTTGTTGCTGTACTCATAATTTAATAATTAATATTTTCTGTAATCTTATTCACATTAGTTAGCAATATTTTAAAACTTAATTTGACTATTTAATATATTATGAATTTTACATTTTTTTAAATATTTAAAGTACCATTTAATTTTTGATTAATTTATTATTGATATTCAATTACTATGACATTACTATATTGTGTTTATTTATTTTGAATTGTTTTTAGTCTTTTTAATCTGTTTATTTATTCTGTAGCAGTTCTGTACTGCATTTTTCTAACTTTGTAATATGCTGGGAAACGCCACCAGATATTTGATCTAGTGCAATATTGAAAAAACTATTTATTATTATGGGAAGCAATATTGTAGTGATGTTGTGGTTGGGTGTGTGGCTGCAGAAAGACTTCAAGACCATCACCTATGAGATTGTTGGAGATGACACAGCTCCTACGTACTTCGCTGTTAACCCCGGGTCAGGTCAAATCACGACGAAGGCAACACTAAAGAATGACATAGTGGAGCTATACAGGGTAAGCGATAGGTAGACGTGTCCTGTCCACGATAACAAGTCAGTAATTCATCGTAGAGGTACAACAAGTTGAGATGTTGATCCATTTACATAATTAGGGCTATTCTAGCAACAGTAATTCAATAGTTGATGTTATTGGTCCATTTGGCCCATCCTTGCACCAAGTTATTAACTGTGATATTAAGCACTTTGGGGCTTTCCTATGTGTAATGTAATAACTAGTGAGAAATGTTCTTTTGTATCCGATCAACTGAATAGGCCAATTGTCAGTGTTATTTTCATCACATTTTCCCATCTTGTATATATCCGAGATATGTTGTGGAACAGTTACCCTGTGAGGCTGCCTGGTGAGTCACTTCAGAAACCTCTTCAGAGTATACACCAGTGAATGTGGACCAGTACCAGACACAAGCAACTGTTATCATCAAATCTGTCAAAGGAAAATCCCACTGATTTCTATGAAGGAAACTGTGTGATGAAAGTTTTTACCAATTTTGAATGGTGATTATAATGTGTATTACCAATTTCATTACTGGCATCTCAATGTGGAGCTAAAGGAAAATTTTTGTTTTTAATGCAGTGTTTTAAATGGACAATAAAGTTATTTAATCTTGAATTATTACTGGCACCTCAATGTGTAGCTATATATATATATATATAGCTACATATATATATAAAGGAAACGTTCCATTTAGTGTGTGTATTTTAAATGGACAATGAAGTGATTGAATCTTGTAGATCCGGGTCATCGCCCATGATAACGGCTACCCAGCTCGCAGTGCCACAGCCATTGTCTATGTGACGGTGATTCGTAACTTCCACCCTCCAACCTGGAGTCAGGCAAACTACAATCGCAGGGTGCTGGAGACTCAACCCCTTGGAGTCACCTTTGTCACAGTGAAGGCCACTGATCAGGACAGGCAGGTCAGTGTGACAAACCCACTAGTGTAGGGTATTGACCCTTTGTGTGAGTTAACAGCATACCATAGCTGTAGCAACATTGACATTTTGTAATTTCACAGACATTGCCACACAGTAGTGATCAATCCTTATGCAAGTGACTTAAGCAGTGAAATGCCACAGCAGCAGTGAAATCTCGTAACAACAGCACAATGTACTGCCAATGAAATTTGTTAGCACTTGTAATGTAAGCAGTAAAATTTTGCAACAGCAGTGAAATATCTTAAACAGCAGTGAAATCTAGTAGCAGCTATGTGTTCTTATAACAGATGTTGAGGGTTTACATGTGTGATTTGTGTGTACAGGGCACTAAGAATAGTGACGTCTCGTACCTTGCTACTGGAGATCAAGTTGCCCTAAAGTACTTTGACGTAGACAGCAGCTCTGGCAAAGTGTCTGTGAAGACATCGCTGCTGGTGGACGAGCAGCATACAAAGACATACAAGGTGAGCTAAACTGGTAGAGTTGAAGCGAAACCGAGAAAACCATATCCAACTGAATGAAACAAACTTTACCCATGTTATACAGTTTTAGCAAGCCAGCATTGCAAAGTCTGCGATCAAGTCAACCATACTAAATTAAATCTGGTGAAGTAAATTTTGCCAAAGTAAACTGAACTTTCACAGAGTCAGACTGAGACAAACTTTGCTTGCACAACTGAATGAATCGGACTTTCCCAGAGTTAAATTGAGACACACTTTGTTAGAGTCAAACTGAAAGAATCAGACTTTCCCAGAGTAAAATTGAAACAAACTTTGTTAGAATACAACTGAATGAATGAAAGTTTCCCAGAGTCAAATTTATAATTGATACAAACTGTATTAGAATCAGACTGAATGAATCAAAGTTTCCCAGAGTCAAATTGAGACAAACTGTTAGAATCAAACTAAACAAATCTAAGTTTCACAGAGTAAAATTTAGACAAAAACTGTGTTAGTATCAAACTAAACGAATCAAAGATTCCCAGAGTTAAATTGATACAAACTGTGTTAGAATCAAACTAAACGAATTGAAGTTTCCCAGAGTCAAATGGAGACAAACTATGACTAAATGAAAGTGCATAGGCCATTGTGACCTATATTCCTGCTGTCTTCATTCCAAAGAATCGGTCATGGACATCTATTCTCTCCTCAGCTGAGCATCATTGCAAAGGACGCTGGGAATCCGCAGCGAAGAAGTCAGGTTGCTAAGGTAACCGTGGAGGTGATACGCAATGAAAACAGCCCAGAGTTCGAGAAGAAGATTTACTTGTCTCCGATTGATCAGAATGTCGGAGAAGGCCACGCCATTACTGTGGTGAAAGCCAAGGAATCAAATGTTAAGGTAGGGTATGCGTAAATCTGTTATGTAGGATGTGTTAATGTGCCTTTTCATATGATTTTACTACTTGTTTGTATTGAAGGACATACAGTCTGTAATAATATATCATAAAAACACTACAATAAATGTGTGCTATCTGTCGCGTGTTGTCCTGTACAAATAAAATGCAGATAAAATAAACTTCCAGATGACATTCAATGAAACTGATGAGACTATTATTGTATTAAATCTTACTTCGTAAAGTGCAGTTTTCTTGAGCGTATCGCTGCTGGCTACAAATATGTCCTTTGGAAATTGAACAAGTGTTACCCCACACAGACTTAAAAGCTTGTCCCCCGTGTGTGTGTGTGGTTAGTGGCACGCCATGACAACCTGGTGAGAGGTGGTAATGCAGTGCTTAGCACATCTGCTTGGCATACCAGTGCTCTGAGTTAAAAACCTGGACCAGGCAGGCATGGTGTATGTGGTGTATAAACCTGGATCTCAACATTGGGGACTGTGAGATCATGTTAATGTCAGTCCCGTTTCAATTTGGGACGTAGAAGAACCTCTGAGGATGCCATGCACCCTGGCAGTGACCACCCTCATAGAAAGGTCAGCATGGCGATAATGTTCTGAAAAAAGCTGACTAGTTGGATGAATCCTCTGAAGACCATAACTTTCTAACCACAATGTATGTACAGACTAGTCAGTTAATAGAACATTGCTGAGTGCTGGAAACAACTAGAACAACTAGAACAAGATATAACACCTACATAGGCTGTCTGTTGTCACTACAGCAGGAGGGGTTTAGCCTGATACGCTACATGATCATTGGTGATGATACGGCACCCAACTACTTCTCAATCAACTCAGAAACTGGAGAAGTGAAACTGAAGAAGAAAGTGGAGACAGACACTCTCACGGAGTACCAGGTGGGTGGACAATGACGCACAATTTCCCTTTTATCTCTGTGACAATTTATCTAGTGAATATCTGCGTGACATGTTGCGAGTAACTGTGTGACAACTTACCTGGTGAGTATCTGTATTGTGAGTACCTGTGTGACAACTTACAGGGTGAGTATTTGTGTGACAACTTCCACGGTGAGTTCATGAATGACAATTATAACTTAACCTGTTGAGTACCTATACGACAACTTACCTAGTGAGTAGCTGTATAACAACTTACATGGTGAGTATCTGTATGAGAACTTACCTGGTGAGTACCTGTATGAGAACTTATCTGGTGAGTACCTGTATGACAACTTACCTGTTGAGTACCTGTATGACATCTTACCTGGTGAGTACCTGTATGACAACCTACCTGTATGTGTATCATGATGTATCTTTTTGTGTTGCAGGTACGAGTGAAGGCGTATGACAACGGCAGCCCCCCGAAGAATGACATTGCCATTGTTAAGGTGATTGTGAATCGTAATTTGCAATCACCGAGGTTTGACGGTGGCGAGAAGACGCTGAATATCTTCTACACCCAGGCCCTAGGTGAGCCGATCACCACCGTCCATGCCAGAGACTCGGACACACAGGTATGTGCACACAACACTGGTCACAGCAACACTTTGATAGGTTAAAGTTTCAAAGTATTGGGACACAGCAGCATAGTCTTTGTAACATTAGACTATCAACTGAAAGGATCAGTGTTCGAATCCTCTCGCTGCTGTTTTGTATCTTTGCAATTTTGTTCCCTCCACACTGCTTCAGTTCACTCAGCTGTATAAATGTCTACCTGATGGTGGTAGATATAAATAAACAAGTATTAGCAGTAATTGCAGAATGGCTGAATACTTCCCAGAGAAGTTCAGTTGGTGTTCTGGTGAACAGGTCAGCCATATGTCAGAGTGGCATGAGAGTGCAACACGTGTACTACTGCAGACATTAGCCTCCACGTTTCTTGCCACGTATGACCCAGGCTGCGAAATAAGGCCGGTCTGATCGTCCTGGACGAGTAGTTTCAGTGATCGGTCTAGTCCATGTATAGAGGTGCAGTCCCATCGGACTAGTTGTGATTATGTGAATTAATTTAAGCTGTGTATATACTAGTTGGGTGCTGTGATGGAATAAAACAAAATAAGACAATAAGGTAGCATTTTATCACACGCAGCGGTTAGCATAGGTAGGTAGTGCCACCTAGCGACCATGATTGATGAGCAACATGGACAAACACAATACATGCGCGGGTTACAGACATCATTATGTGCTATCCCATCGTGATCGTAGTTGCGTTATTCCCGCATCGGTTGATTATTTTACCAAGCTACGGACTACCTGTCAGCTAAAGCCATCGTGCACCCTGATGACCACAAATATCTTGATTCTGTTGATAATGACTGTTTGAGTTCTAATAAAGTACTTACCGCGTACTCTCTGCCGAGCTACTTGTAGATTTGAGGAAACATTTCCAAAGCACCGCAGAATAATTACCTTAATGACAGTATAATTACCTTAATGACAGTATAATTACCTTAATGACAGTATGTATTCAGACACTACATTTTCAGCCACCTTAAAAATACAAATATAATTCTCTTTCTGTACTGTATGTTTTTGGACACCGATAATGTTTACATGTCCGGGTACACAGTACATATCGACCGTGTTTTCGGACACCAACAATATTTGTTGTACTGTATTCGGACGTCTGAGAATTTAATTTTCAGGTGTCTGAACGCACACAGTCATTATGGTGTTTGTGTGGCGCACTGTATAAGCAGGGCCAGATTTTGGGCAGAGCAGATGGGGCAGTTGGAGGCCTCAACAAAACTCTTTTGGTGATTTTGGAGCTGTTGTTAGACATAACGTGAGTGCATCAGTATGATGCAAATCAATGTTCTAAGTGGGCAAAAGTTGTATGCTGTGAAGTCCCTATTATAGAAGGTAGGAAGGAATGAGAACTAGTACGATGCGATACCCGGCTAATCACTGCTCAGGGGCCACCACTCTACTAAATCCAGCACTGTGTATAACAAATTTATTAGTATTAAGTCATGTCTGTCCTCATGCTTGTGTGTCTGTTGTAACAGGCGCCCAACAACAAGGTGCAGTATTACCTCATTGAGGACAACCTCGCGAAGCAGTACTTCATGGTTGATGAGGTCACCGGCGAGGTATCGGTAAAGAAGGACTTGGCAACGGACAACAACCGACAGTATACTGTATGTCATCAACACCTCCCTTTTTGTATCCATGTCGCTGACTCTCTCAAATTATTCAAATTTCAGCTTAAGACACGTCTTTTTAAGAAAGCATTTGAAGATTATTTGTTATAAACAAATTTCATTCTAGCTATTACATATCGTCACTGACATCTGTCAACTACTTACTTTATGTTCAGGGGCCTGTTTCATGAAGCAGCAACAAAGATCGTTCTAAGATGTTTATCTTAGTAAATGTTGCACGTTTTTTATTAAGCGAGCACAGGAGTTTACGCAAACATGTGACGCTAAGTAATTGCAAGAACTCTTGATGCAACTGGCCCCAGATCTATAGTGTATGAATAATAAAAATAATATGCACTGTCAGTTTAATGAAGGAATAGATGCTTCTGTTAAAATGACAATGATAATGAGATTGGTAAATTGTGAAAATATGACTAGTCTTATGTTGTAGTGCAAAGAGGCAGAGCATTTTTTTTTTGAATTTTGACTTAGCCCAGTTAAATATAATTGAAAAGCTTATCCAATGATTTAATCAAAACTAAATAAAACATTGCTAGGTATGAGCTACCATGTCACACTGGATACTAAACATGTTTTATATTTGAAAAATTATTCTAAGATGAACCAACCAAAAAAATTGCAATCGGGAATGAGCTTTATTTTAATGATATAATTTCATGATATGTGTACAAAAGTCGCAATAACAGGTGTAATGATTGTGTTGTGTTGGTTTAGTTGACGATCAGGGCCGAAGACAAGGGTGCACAATCAAAGAGAAGCTCACCGAACAAGCGGGTCATTGTGAAAGTGGATCGTAACCTTGAGTCACCAAAGTTCACGGGGTCAACTTATACTGCCAACGTGAAGCGAAATAAGACGGTCCACACACGTGTCTTAGAAGTACATGCTAGAGACAGTGACAAGAAGGTAATTTAATTATTTATGAAGTTGGTGACTGAAGACACTGCATTGTCTGACCCACCTCCTCTTGTTGAATCACTATGCAAAAGACCCTGCTAAAGCAGTTTTTAAAAAACATGAATTATTTTCAGTTATTTTCATCCCTGGAGGCACGCTGAAATATGTGTTTATTCCATAGTAATTATGTTTATTATGACAGTAGGTACAGATATACAGTTATTATTTATATAAAATAGTAACATTATGTATATAAAATTAAACAATATTGTATAAAACACCTATCCATATCCTGTGCAAAACTGAAGTGATATAGAGTTAAGTCCAGTATATACTGTACATTTAATTTGTCTTTAATTAATCTGATTGTTGCACTTCTAAGATGTGAAAACTGATTGTTAATGTCTGTTACTAGGCATTTAGTGAAATCGACTTTTGCGCTGAACATTGATTATGTAATACATTCATGGAAGTGAGTAAGACAGTGTTTAGACGTGTTCTACCTCCAGGAGCTGTTCCATGTTGGATTATTATTCCAGGCACCATACAACACTGTCACGTACAAGTTGATCGGAGACGACCAGGCTCCCAGCTTCTTTGCCATCAATAAGACGTCGGGACAGATCACGGTGAAGAAAAGTCTCAATGAAGACAGCTCAGAGGTGTACAAGGTCGGTTACATGGAATCTGCGGGAATGTACTTTCTAGTAGGGACGACTATCGGGGATAGTTGACAGTCTTCTTACACACCTACTCTTTAGGTAAAAAAAACGATTTAATTGTTTCTGGTTTAGTCCAGCCTCACATGGTGCCTGTATGGGATAGATTGTCCCAGGGTAAGTCATGCATGCATGTGCGAGTCTCTTACTGTACAAGTCGTGCTGTGTGGGTGATGTATGTGTGAGTCATGTACTGTATGGGTCATTTACTCTACAAGTCATGTACTGTGTAAGACTTGTGTGCGAGTCATGTATTGTGTGAGTCATCTGCTGTTTAAGACATACTGTATAAGTCATGTATTGCATGAGTCGTCTACTGTTTAGATCATGTATTGCGTGAGTCATGTACTGTTTAACCCTGTGACCGGCCAATGAAAATCGTAACTTTGCTAATACGTATCACAAAAATATGAATGAGGTATCATTTTATTGCTAAAGGAATGCTTAAAAAAAAAAAATTATAATTTTTTTTATAATCATGGGGATATTATCATCTGAACTTCATCCCCCCCAAAATAAAATGTTTATTCTGCTACCACATAATTACTTAATGGATATTTGTTCTACATCCAGCGAGACAAATGTAGCCATACACAATAGCTATCAAATAACATAAAAATGAATCAAATCCGTTGAGAACTTTTATTTTTATGATTTTTTCCAGTATAAAAATAGGCCAATTCTAACAGCCTGATCACTGCTGCTACCGCTACCGGCACTGAACAAACATCACACTGCCAATTGTTTAATTTTCACCTCAAAAAGCATCCAAAGTCATTCTAACTATCTGAACTAGTATAATAACCTTATTCATAAATGCTGTTAGGCATTTTGTCGAATTATTGACGAAGTAACTTGAGATAATTTGAAGTAAACTTTTGAAGTGAACAATTCTCCGCAACGATGTCCACCATTTTGTTGTTTACTTCAGCTCCGGAGGGCCGGGGGAGGGGTGTTTGTAATTTGCTGATTCATTGTATTTGCTTAGCCAGATGATGTAAGTTATTGCAGATTGGCCAATAACAGAGCTTTCCATTGATACCTCGTGGGCGGGGGTCTCAACTTTATGAATGGATATGTAAATTAATTACGCGGGGCGTAGTAAAACCACCAAAATACAGTAGCTGTCAATCAATCTGCTCATGAATAAATATACACCATCTTGATAAATCTGTCAACTATCCAACGACACCAAATGTTTGCTACTGTGTAAGTCATGTATTGTGACTCATCTGCTATGTAAGTCACATATTGCACGGGAGTCGGGGACTGTCTCTGAATGTCATGGTCTGGGTGAGTCATGTATTGTGACTCATCTGCTATGTAAGTCACATATTGCACGGGAGTCGGGGACTGTCTCTGAATGTCATGGTCTGGGTGAGTCATGTTGTGTGACTCATCTGCTATGTAAGTCACATATTGCACGGGAGTCGGGGACTGTCTCTGAATGTCATGGTCTGGGTGAGTCATGTTGTGTGACTCATCTGCTATGTAAGTCACATATTGCACGGGAGTCGGGGACTGTCTCTGAATGTCATGGTCTGGGTGAGTCATGTTGTGTGACTCATCTGCTATGTAAGTCACATATTGCACGGGAGTCGGGGACTGTCTCTGAATGTCATGGTCTGGGTGAGTCATGTTGTGTGACTCATCTGCTATGTAAGTCACATATTGCACGGGAGTCGGGGACTGTCTCTGAATGTCATGGTCTGGGTGAGTCATGTTGTGTGACTCATCTGCTATGTAAGTCACATATTGCACGGGAGTCGGGGACTGTCTCTGAATGTCATGGTCTGGGTGAGTCATGTTGTGTGACTCATCTGCTATGTAAGTCACATATTGCACGGGAGTCGGGGACTGTCTCTGAATGTCATGGTCTGGGTGAGTCATGTTGTGTGACTCATCTGCTATGTAAGTCACATATTGCACGGGAGTCGGGGACTGTCTCTGAATGTCATGGTCTGGGTGAGTCATGTTGTGTGACTCATCTGCTATGTAAGTCACATATTGCACGGGAGTCGGGGACTGTCTCTGAATGTCATGGTCTGGGTGAGTCATGTTGTGTGAATAATGTACCATGAGTCATGTACTGCAAGTCATGTACCGTGTGTCATGTCCCGCAAGTTATGTACCACGAATCACATACTGTGAGTCATGTGCCTTGAGTCATGTACCGCAAGTCATATACCGTGAATCATGTCCCGTAAGTTATGTACCGCAAATCATGTACCATGAGTCACATACTGTGAGTCATGTACCTTGAGTCATGTACCACAAGTCATGTACAGTGAATTGTATACCGTGAATGATGTACTGCAAGTCATGTACTGTGTGAGTCATGTACTGTGGGGAAGTAACTGCCTAAATGAGAAACTGTGAGTCGGGAAAGTGCTGGTGTAAGTGTTGAAGGTGAATGAACTCCTCTTGACTGATGCGTCACTGATTGTGTCTGCAGCTGCGAGTGGAAGCGGCTGATGGTGATATCCCTCCAAGGACAACGGTGAAGATTGTCACGGTGTCAGTGGATCGCAACTTGGAATCGCCAGTGTTCAGAAAGCCAGAAGGTTCAAAGCATGAGGCGTCTGTAACAATCAAAGAAACGGAAAACTTTGAGAAAGTCATTTACAAGGTTGAAGCATTTGATGCAGACAGAAGGGTAAGACATCGCATGTTAATTATGTTAACTAAACTGTATCTTCCGGCATTTGTGAAAGGCTATGACATGAAGTTATTTCATGATTGTTTTCATAAAAATTGATTTTTATGTAAGCAAAACCTAGATTTTGGTTTAAAAAAACTAGATTTAACAACACGTTTTTTGTATATGAAAATGTTTTGTAAAACAACTTAATTTTGTTGTAAAAATGCTTTTGTAGCATGGTTGTTTACAATGTGTAGCAAGCTTATGTTAGCTTCATTTGCTGGTACTGATATATTCATATGAGAAGTATAGTTATATTTCCACATATATTTTTGTGTATGTTAGACTTGTTACGCTTTCATGTATGAACGTTGATGGCCTTTCCATCCAGCTGTCCTTTGTGAATATAGATTTTCATGAGATTGAGAGCTGTATGTCTGCGATGTGTAGGCTCCATACAAGAGTGTGTCATACATTCTGAGAGGCAGTCAGGAGGCAACCAAGTTCTTTGTGGTGGGAGAGACGACAGGAGAAGTGAAACTGAAGACGTCTCTGCTGCAAGACAGCAAGGCTGCTGATTCCTACACTGTACGTATCTGTCATGGTCCCCTAAGTCAGCGACTTTTGTAGTCGTAATAGGAGTCTCTTACACCATATTATACCACATTGTAATGGTCTGAATTTTCAAATTAACAGACATTATTAGATTCAAAATATAAAAACCGCAAATACGTGACAGTCGGAAAAACACTAACGGATTGGTATGAACTCTTACTGTGATCATATTTTAAGTATGTCATAAATATGTTATGTTAAAGCTTTATGATAATGTTTATTTTATATAGTGTCATATCCATAAAGTTCATAGCACTTTACGTAAGACTAATACATAAATTGTAGAAATAAAACAAATGTATATATAAGAGTAAATAAATTAACATAATAGTGTTGTGTAAACATAGTAGATTCAGTAAATTGGTTAAAATTGTAGTTCCTAAAAGCTTTCTGCTCGATTTTCATGCGGTTTTGTTGTGTTTATTCAGCTACGAATAGAGGCCGTGGATGGAGGTGACCCACCGCGCCGCAGCGTCCAGATGGCCACTCTGGTGGTGAATGTCATGCGTAACAAGCACACGCCTCGCTTCGTGAACGAGTCATACAGCGCCATTGTCAAACAGAACACGGGGGCAGGAAACAGGGTCGTTACACTTCTCGCTCGCGACCTCGACACCAAGGTGACTTTCATATTTATTTGTATCTTTATTATTGTTTAGCAAACCGACTATATGTTTTTGTTAAGTCGTACATTATTCTGTGTTATTCTGTATAAATAATTTTACATTGAAATTCCTTGAACATCTATGATGGTTTCACTTTCTACAGATAACTGTTTTAGCCACTCATTTGCCCTAGTATATACATTACAGTAACCATATTTCAATATATGCAGTAACTAAATAATAAGCTTGCATAGGTAACTCTAGAAAACAGCTGTGTAATATCTTTATATGTAACTTGTATATACATTCACCATTCAAGGCTAAGCAGCTGGAAGCCTAATTAAACAGTCATGCAAAAGCAACAGATTCGTTGAAATGTAACGATGCTTTCAGGGCACTTTTGATACGGTGACATACGAGGTGATTGGGGACGACTCAGCGCCCCGTTACTTCCGCATTGACCCCAAACAAGGGGTGTTAACTGTTGCAAGAGACTTGAGCAAGGACAGCAGGACAGAGTACACGGTGGGTACAGCATGTATGTGAAAGTGCTATGAGTGTGATTTAAATATGAGAGTGACCCAATATCTATTGGTGATGTGTTGGTCTAATTCGTCTGTAGCTATTGATTTGTTACTGGTCTGCAAATGTGAATGGTTTGGCGTGGTAAATGATCTGTAATTCTTGGTCTATCACTGGATGGTCTGTCGCTATGGATGCTCTGTATCTGTGAATTGTCTTTAGCTATAAATGGTTTGTCGCTGTAGATGGTCTGTCTGTGGATCATCTGTATCTGTGGATTGTCTGTGGATGGTCTATGTATGTGGAGTGTCTGTGGATGGTCTGTTGCTGTGAATGGTCTGTCTGTAACCAAGAATGGTTTGTCCCTGTGGATGATCTGTGTCTGTCTGTGTTTGTGGATGGTCAGTCATTGTTAGTCTGTATCTGTTGATGATCGGTGTCCTTGGATGGTTTGTGCCTTGCTGTGTCAGTCTGTGTCTGTCTTTCCCTATGTGTGGTGCGTGGTCTGTAGTGTTCTGTGAACCTTGTAGATCCGCGTGCGTGCGTCAGACAACGGCCAGCCCCCGAGGGCAAGCGTGGTGACTGTGAAGGTTCAGGTCAGTCGCAACCTGCACTGTCCTCGCTGGATCAATGACCGCATCACTGTCTCCATCATAGAGACACGCCCACTCGGCGAGCAGATCACAAAGGTAGAGGCACGGGACTCAGACACCCAGGTATGTCACTTTTGACATTTCCCTCATCACCTGAAATATGTCGTGACAATTTAATCTCAAACTGACGCCATCTTTTGTTGATTTTTAAAACAGCTTGCTAAATTGTGTTTACAAAGCTGGGAGTGATGTTTACAGTTTTTAATGTTGCACCTGCAAAATAAAAATATTGTAAACAAATTATTGTTATTATTAGGAGTATTTATAGAGGCAAGTAGGACTAATCGCATATGTCCTTAGATGTTCAGTGCATTCACTTTGTTCACTCAAAAAAGACTTGATTCTGTGAACTTCCTGCTAATAATTGCCACCATGGGCATGAGAGGATGATTCCCAATCATGGCACAAACAACCTCGCTTTAGCTGACGATTTTGTTGTTGTAATTAACCTGTCAGAATAATACAGTGCTATTGTTATGACCAATGAGCATGACATAACTGCTAGAGTTTGCAAAAACTGACATGGCTTGGACCAAAAGTGTGGAAACCACCAGAAACTCTTTTGACTCATTTTAGTATAAAAACAACTGCATATATGTAAAAGCAATAAGAATCTAAGTTTTACTATCAAGCGTGACCCATTGTATTTGCTGTTATTTACCTCTTTCTGTTGCAAAAACTATCGTAACTGCACTTGTTAATAGTAGGTTTGATGGGTGTAATTCCCATTTTTACAATATTGCCCTTAAGGAAATCTCTACGTTACAACGTGTACACAATTGCTTGGCTAAGGTTGTGACCCGGTCTCCGCAGTTTTCTCATTCAGTGCCTCTTCTGAAGTCCTTGCACTGGCTTCCTGTATAATATTGTATTATTTTTAAGATCTGTACCATTACCTATCAGGCACTTTCATGTAAGCAACAATCATATTTATATTCATTGCTTATTCTGGTAAAAAAGCCTTTCCAGCTTCAATCATCTAGTTCTGATTTAATCAAATCAAATCAAATCAGATGTGATAAATAAATTTGATTTGATTTGATTTTAGTTCTGGTTTACTTTTTGTTCCAAGAGTCAATACTAATATTGGAACTAGGGCATTTTCTGATGCTGCACCAACTCTCTGGAATTTGCTCCCTCTTAGTGTTAGATCAGTTGAAAATATTATACAATTTTGCCGTCATTTAAAAACTTTACTTTATAACCTTGCATATCCACCTTAGCTCCCTAGCATACCGAACCATATGTGGACAACTTTAATATGGCTTATCGATTCTAAGATTGACCAACCCTTTTGTATTGATGCGCCTCTGAGCTTGGTTTCTGGGGATATAGGCGCAAAAAAGTTACCTTATTATTATTAAACAAAGGTACTTAGAGGTCAATGAAAATGGATCTATTGACCTTTAAGTACTAAAATCTTTAACAGAATTTATATTCTACAAGAAAGAGGCATCAGTAGCTATGTCGTAAATTGCATGGAAGCTCTGGGATAGTATATGGAGAAGGGTGGGTGATATTATGTAGCACCTGTGCTGATTGAGATGTCTGTGTTTCTTCAGAGTCCGTTCAAGGACGTCAGATATGAACTAGTGGGAGACGAGACGGCTTTGCAGTTCTTTGTGGTCAATGAGAATGGCGGACTGTACCAGCGCAAAGCTGTGCAGTTTGAATCTACGAGGGCAAAAGAGTACAAGGTAAAGGATTAGTCAAGTACTAAGACTTCTAGTACAGTGGAACCTCAATATTAAGGTCACTCTTGGGACTGGAAATAAGTGACCCAAATAGTGAGGTGACCATAGATAAGCAGGACAGATTTCCTATACTTTACTATTACAAAAGTAATTTGGGACTGTCCCATGGTGACCTGAATTGCGAAGTAGATGTATTAGTTACCAGGGTGGCCGAAAAGTGAGGTTTGATTGTACTTGTTTTTTTTTCCTGTAAGACGTAGAAAAAGTTTGATAAGAAACACAGCAATTACAAGTTTGTGTGGTTCCTATGATAACAGCCATTTTTGTTTCTTGCCCCGTAGTATTTTAATTTTGTACTACCATATATATTTCATTTATATATTTCTATATTTATTATCTTGTTGCCAGTTGGACGAATTAATGTTTTCTCTTCCTGTAGTAATAGATTTTATGCAAGCACCAACACAAGTCATGAATAGTGATGAAATGAGGCCAAATGAATGACGTTTATTAAAGAGATTAAGTTAGAGTGAGAAATGTGGGCTCTACATCCCAAGGACAGGCCTGTGACTGAGCCCATACTAGTCTCCTGTACCTCTGGATGACAGAGCCCACATTTCGGCATATACAACATTAGCAGTATTGTTATAGATATATAAAACAACAGCATTACTACTGTAATCACAGTAGACCTTATGCTCTGTACCGTACTAACCAAGCACACCATTCATTCACACTAACTATAATCCCAACTACCTGCTGAAGAGTTACACTATATCAAGATTTAGCCTAAACCTATAAAGTGGGGCCATTACGCCCAACTTACTAAAATCACCGGGGGAAGAGAAGCGAGCTGTCTCGGCATCAAAACCCTGTGAACACATTGTCCACCTGCACTAAGAAAATGGGGAAAGCGTTGAGATCTGCTATCAACCCCTCTTCCACCAACGATGTACATGTTGTGTCCCTAATGCTATCAAAAACTGGGAGGGAAGGGAGAGCAAAAATGTTTGATGTGACGACACTGTCTGCTTTCACCAAACGAAGAGCTCGTTGCAATCTGCCATCGAGTGCTATTACCGTGAGGTGATTGGTTCCTTGTGCCAAAAGAGCACCAAAGACAAAGGGGGGTAATTAGCACCAGGCCTTAGGAGACATTAGGCCAATCATCACTCGTCCTGCATTGTTGCCAGCACAAAAATACATATGCAGCACGGTGCCGTGGCCGCATATTCTCATTTGTACAGTACATGAAATCATACATAATAATACATATTATTGACAAAGCATGTCTTTGATTACAGCCCATTGTGTTTTAATACAAGACCTTCATTAATGACATGACCTTGACCTTGCAGGTGTTGATATCGGCCACTGACCTTGGCATTCCACAGTCGTGTAAAGCAGACAAGAACGCCACAGTAATTGTGAAGGTGAAGCGTAATGATAACGCCCCGGTGTTCACCAATGACAGCACCTACCGGGCAGACATCAAAGAGACATTGGGGGTGAACAACAGGGTGACTGCCGTCAGTGCAGATGACCAAGACAAGGAGGTAGGCAGCAGGCTCATCATTTCTCAGTGTTGATTTCAAAGTGCAGGAAATACTGGTAATTTTAGGTGTGGTCATTAGCACTTGACACTTCAGTCCACTAAATGTGTAAAAAGTTCTTTTATAGGGCGGTGTCCAGTTGTAGGGACTGTTAAGGTTGCTTTATACTCTACCCCCAAATAGTCCCACACCAAAACAACATGTTTGGGAAGTATTCAGCTGTGTTAGGATTACTTCACAAACACTGTTCATTCATATATATTCGTCACTGATGAGGTCATGTTTGTCTCTCTTAGGTGATCTTCAAGCGGGTGCACTATCGGGTGATTGGGGACAACGCAGCTCCCGTCTTCTTCAGCGTCAGCGACAAAGGAGAGGTGAAGGTCAAGGCCAACCTGAGGGCGGATGTCGAGACAGAGTACACTGTAAGTAGCAGGTGGCTGCACCAGACGTATACCTCATATCTACCTCAAATTAAACTTATGTTCACCTGATGGCAACATCACATAGATTTCATGCTCGCCTCACATCTATCAAATGTTACTTATATAATTATATAATTGACATTCTTCTGCTACATGGATATTTTATGCCATAATGACAGTATGTACTCAAACACTATGTTTTCAGACATCCTAAAAATCTACAAAAGTAATTATTTTATGTATTGTGTATTTTCGGACTCTTATTATTTTTACATGTCTGAATACAGACAGTACATACTGACAGTGTTTTTGGACACTAAAAATATTCTTTTTGTACTGGATGTTTTCGGACTGCTGAGAATTTAATTAATTTTATGTGTCCTAGTACAGACAGTCAACATGGTACATGAAACTGTGAGGCAGACTACGTTTCTCAGGTATCACAGCCGCCATTGCCTCACTTCCTCTGTGTGTGTGTGTGTGTTGTAGTTGAAGGTGCTGGCGTATGACGAGGGCTCTCCGGCCCGCAGTGCTACGGCCACAGTGCACATCACGGTGCAGAGGAACCTCAAGTCTCCTGTGTTTGTGCCCAACCGCTATGAGACTGAGATCTTGGAGACCCAGGCCCTCGCTGACACCATCCTCACAGTGACAGCCAGGGACGAGGACAGACTGGCAAGTAGACCATGTCTTAAGTAAACATGCCAATACATATATATATATATACCATCCAGAACCTTGCAGTAAATCATTGCCGATATATGTGGATGATACCTATTTAATACCAGTCTTATCAAGCCAGGGGTGGTGACTATACACTACCCCTGGCAGATATTCTACGCAAAGTGCGGAAGTTTGCTGAATTTGCTGTACAATTGTAATTTTGTCATATAAGTATCTGCCTCTGCCAGTCTTGCTGTGGGAACCATGTAAATGTCTAAACGTCATGCATTTTCAGGAATTCCCAATGTAATAACCCATGTCATGAGTTATTACTGTGTATTCAAAATAATTACTTAAACTTCCCAAACATTACATATAACATGAGCCACATTTGGTTGGCTGAAATTAAAACGGTCTGAACAGCCTGGCAGAAGATAGGATTGGCTGAGATTAACTTCAGCATTTTGCAAGGCGATCTGCCTGGAGGAATTGAGACTGATGTAATTAGTAGCACCCCGTGGCACGCAAGGATGAGTCTCATTAACCTTCCCAACAACAGAGTTCTTTATAATAAGCATTGTGGGTTTCAGGCTCCACACAATTTGACACGTTTCTCGCTGCGTCCGGGAACTGGGGATGACTTCATGATAGACCCAGAGACAGGCGAAGTAGCCCTGAAGAAGTCTCTGCTGGGAGCAAAGAATGAGAGATACGAGGTATGCATCAATTGTTTGTTGATGAAGTTTCTAATGTTGGCGAACAATGTATGTGTATTTATTGTCCTGCTTGCTACAGTTGACTGTCATCTTACCTCATTTGATCTCGATCGATGTCATCTTCAACTAGCATGTTAATGTGACTCACCATGTCATGTTTTTGTGACCATAGTAAGCCAATGTAAATCACATGACATGTCAATGTATCTTACCATGTCATGTCAATGTGAATCAGTATGACATGTCAGTGTGGCTCATCATGACATGTCGGTGTGGCTCATCATGACATGTCGGTGTGGCTCATCATGACATGTCGGTGTGGCTCATCATGACATGTCGGTGTGGCTCATCATGACATGTCGATGTGGCTCATCATGACATGTCAGTGTGGCTCATCATGACATGTCGGTGTGGCTCATCATGACATGTCAGTGTGGCTCATCATGACATGTCGGTGTGACTCGCATTATCAGTGTGACTCACATTGTCAGTCATGTGACACACCATGTTGTGTCAATGTGACACACCATGTCATGTCATTGTGACTCACCATGTCATGTCATGTCATTGTGACTCACCATGTTGTGTCATTGTGACTCACCATGTCATGTCATTGTGACTCACCATGACATATGTGTGACTCACAATATTTATATTGTATTTTTACATTGTATTTTACCTTGCAATGTGTCAGTGTGTCTCATCATATCCTGTGTTTGTAGTTCCGTGTTGAGGTGACAGACCTGGGAATACCCCCGAAGAAGGCGAGTACCTCCGCCCTGGTCATCATCAAGGTGTTACGCAACAAAAACCCCCCCAACATCGTGAACTTGCCGAGCACCGCCACTGACCTGCGCCAGGTCGCGGGGGTCGGCACCAGGGTGTTCACCGTCGAGGCCAAAGACTTGGACTCGGCGAAACCATTCAACGAGCTGAGCTTTGACATTGTGGGTGACGATAATGCCCCCGCGTACTTCTCCATCAGTGACAAGGGGGTTGTGATGGTGAAGAAAGACTTGAGAGCTGCCCCTGGCACGGAGACCCAGTACAAGGTGAGGGCCACGGCATACGCATCTGGCAGTCTAGGGACGTGTTTTGTTATGATATACAGGTGGAAGAAAATTCTGCAGTAAATTGATGATTAATTAAAACAACTGAAGAAACTTGAGATCCATATTGTAAGCAAGTAACACTTATTTTTTGCAAACAAATTGTTCAAAAAGTGATGTTGACTGAAGTACTTTTGTTTGATAGAACCATGAAAATTGCGAAAAGATACCCGCTGGTAAATCTGTGTTAACCTATCACGGCCTGTTTAGAAAGTAATTATTTATCATATGGCCAGTTCATGTCACATGGCCTCTCGCAGGGAGCAGTAATTTTGGTTGTAATGTTACGTGTTCTCGTGTCTTGTGATAATTCATGGGGTGAACGTGAAACCTATCGTGGACTCACATAGTGGTGGTCTCCGTCTCCAACTGACTGTTTTTGCCATCTCTGGCAGAGTTTCTTCCCGATCTTGAGAAAGCAGGCAGTGTGTACAACAGCAATGCTACAGCTGACCCTATGCAGTATGTATGTTGATGGTTGGTGTGCAGCAATATGGCGATGGTGTCATCTTGTGGTATTGTGGTAATTGCTTCCTCGTAAGCCAGAGGTGGTGACTGTGTACACTATCCCTGGCAGATCTGCTACGCATTGTACGGAAGTTACCTGAAACAAACGCGTTATTGACTTTGCAGAACAGTGCAGTCACCCGTCCAACCAGTACTCCTGTTCCAAGATAAAGCCCTTGGCTTCCAGGAATCCCAGTAGTACTGTGTATTCAGATAACTACATCTGCGTCCCAAACATTCCATGAGCAGCGTATGGCTGAATTGAAGACCACTGTAACTTCCTAGAAAGCAATATGATTGGCCGTGCTTATCTTCAAAGTTTCACAGGATGAATGCCAGAGAGTACTGAGACTGGTGTAATCAGCAGCGCCCCCGACTTGCGAGGATGGATAGTTGTACAGTGATGTGATGTCTTTTCTTCCAGTTGCGTGTGCAAGTGTCAGATGCCGGGGAACCAGCGCTAATGACGACACGTATCCTCATTGTGAATGTGCTGCGAAATGAGAAGTCGCCAGTGTTCGTGAGGGGCCAGTACAATCCCACAATCCTCGAGACGCATCCTGTTGGTAGCACTGTCGTTACCGTGACTGCCACTGACGGGGACACTAAGGTACAATTCACACAAACAACTCTTCTCATTTGTCACTTTTCACAAAACTTCTTACTTGGGATGATTCAAAAGCTGAGACTTAGGATTGTGGCGTATTTGTTGAAAGCAGGAGGCAACCACTTTGATGTAAGATCTAGAAAAAGATTAACTCATTATACATCAGTGCTGTCTATATGTACACTATTTAAGCAGTCAAGGTGCGGCATGTATTATTTGAAAATATGGAGCATCAGCAGAGGCAGAGCAATCAGACACACCAGGGTACGCTGTAAGACAAGAATTTAGAAAACGCATGTTTTATTATGTAAATTATTATTCTGTTTCATTTTCTTACGCAAAAATAAGTAATATTTCACTGAAAATATTTGGATTTGTAATGTGAAAAAGTATTAATAATATTTTTTGTACCATCTGTTTTATCATATCACAAATGTTGATTTCCAGGCTCCTCACAATAAGGTTACATACGAGTTGAACCATGACTTCTTTGCAATCAACTCTGAAAATGGCATCATTCGTCTCAAGCGGTCTTTGCTGGGCAGTGGCACAAAAGTCTACAGGGTGAATTGTGAACTTTTATGTCTAAATTCATCTACCAGTTTACCGATTTCAGCATACTTTCACATGATCTGAAAAAAACGTGGTCATTGCTTAGTGCATTGATTAATCAAAACATACTAATCATCCGGATGTGTTGATACGTTTCTGTGATTTGTAAAATTTAATATGCCTTTTTATTTAGCAAATATGTTACCATATTTAATTTGAGTTCAACAGTATTTAGAATTCAACAGTAAAATTGTAGTTTTCTGAAACAGCATTTTCAATTACGGCATGTCTTGTTTAGTTGAACATCTACGCCAACGATAAAGGCGTGCCGTCGAAGCGCATCGGCCCACAGATTGTGAGTGTCAATGTGGTGCGCAATCTCTTCCCGCCCGTCTTTGAGCGAAAGTCATACACAAAGACAATCAAGGAGGACTCGAGTCCAGGCACTGAGGTCCTTGGTGTCCGTGCGACAGACAAAGACACAAAGGTGCGGTCACGGTTTCATGGCATGTAGCTCTTGTACATAGATAGTGTTCATTTGTTCATATAAAACTGGAGTTTTTACACAGCATGTTGTTCTCCTTGTCATTCCCTGTCTTCAGGGGTGAGGCTGGCTTGGATACGTTGACTTTTTATTTTCTTTCTCTTCCTCCTCATTGCACTTGCACTACTTTCTCTACCACCATTCTCCATTCTCATCTGTCTTTTGCTCTTTTCCTCCATTCCCCTTTCCATCCCTCCAGCTCTTTCTTCACGCAAATGTTGTGCGAACCTTGGTTTATGGGAAGATTGTCTGTTCCTTGTTTTTTTATATGAATTAATTTATTGTTCAGTGAATCGGTGTTAAGTTAGATGTTAGGTGTTGGTTTATCAGTGAATCAGTGTTGAATTTGACATGAGGTGTTGGTCTATTAGTGAATCAGTGTTGAGTTTGACATAGGATGTTAGTCCGTCAGTTGAGTTAGACATGGGGTGTTGGTCTGTCAGTGTTGAGTTTGCCATGGGGTGTTGGTCTGTCAGTGTTGAGTTTGCCATGGGGTGTTGGTCTGTCAGTGTTGAGTTTGCCATGGGGTGTTGGTCTGTCAGTGTTAAGTTTGCCATGGGGTGTTGGTCTGTCAGTGTTGAGTTTGCCATGGGGTGTTGGTCTGTCAGTGTTGAGTTTGCCATGGGGTGTTGCAGAAGCCGTTCAAGGACATCACGTATGATATCATTGGAGACGACACCGCGCCAAGTTTCTTCCGCATCGACCAGTCGACTGGGAAGGTGTTGGTGAGCAACAACCTCGTCAACGACGGCACCCGCAACTACAAGGTGAGACTAATGATACTCTGTGTATGAGACTCAGTGAGATATTAAAAGATTCTCTGTGTCTGGCTCAATGTAAAACCGAAAGATACTTTGTTTGGCTCAAAGTGAGACTGAAATATATTCTGTCTGGGTCAATGAAAGACTGACATATATACTCTGTCTGGTTCATAATGTGAGACTGACATATATACTCTGTCTGGTTCATAATGTGAGACTGACATATATACTATGTCTGGTTCATAATGTGAGACTGACATATATACTCTGTCTGGTTCATAAAGTGAGACTGACATATACTATGTCTGGCTCAGTGTGAGACTTAAATATACTCTGTGTTTGGCACAATGAGAGACTGAAAGATACTCAATGTCTGGCTCAGTGTGAGACTGAAAGATACTCAGTGTCTGGCTCAGTGTGAGACTGAAAGATACTCACTGTCTGGCTCAGTGTGAGACTCAAAGATACTCAGTGCTTGGCTCAGTATGAGGCTGAAAGATACTCAGTGTCTGACACAGTGAGAGACTGAAAAATACTCAGTGTCTGGCTCAGTGTGAGACTGAAAGATACTCAGTGTCTGGCACAGTTAGAGACTGAAAGATACTCAGTGTCTGGCAAAATGTGAAACTAAAAGATATTTTCATCCCAATTACTAGTACATGTTTATACTGTCTAGTTTTGCACCTGGAAATGCAAAATTCTACTTACTAGATAAATTTTGAAATTGTAATTGCAAAAACCAGTTGTTTTAGTGCCACTGTGTCAGTATAACAGACTCAGTCCCATTTTTTTTGGTGAACTAACCATTTTGACAACTCGTGGTACGGTAGGTACAATGTGATGATATCTGTCTGTGTAAATTTCCACTCTTGAGTTCTGTTGTGCTTTGCAGATTCGTGTAATTGCGGAAGACGGCGGCTCTCCTAAGCTGAGGGCAACGACTGTGATGGAGGTGAATGTGACCCGCAACCTCAACAAGCCACGCTTCAGCCCTCAAACTTACACAGCCAGGGTCAAAGAAACACTGGCCCTTGGAACCAGCATCAAGAATGTGATAGCCACTGACTCCGACAAGAGGGTATGTCCAGTGCCGGATTTAGGACTGAAGGTCCCTAGGCAGTGATTGCCGGATTTCACATCATAATAGTAATAGCAAAATACACCTTTTATCCACTTAGAACACTAATTTACATCATATGGAAACATTTAGTTATATAAAAAAATGGATCCCAAAGTAATTACCGAAAAGTATTTTGTAGAGGTCCCCATAAAAATACTTTGTGGAGGCCCCTGTGTAATTACTCCTGTCAGCTCTGCCATAAATCCAGCACTAGGTATGTCAAATAAACATGTGAGAATATCAGACATGGAGTCAAATGCCAGTGCATTTGCATTTAAATGCGACTTAATTTTTGGAGCCAAAACTATTTGCATTTGCATTTAAATACATTAAAAAAACACTTTTCAAATACTTGTAGCATTTAATTCTGTCAATGAAAACTGTTATCACAGCTGTGCTTAATTAAACTGTTGCTTGGTATAGGCAGTTGATACAGGTCACTCATGTTACTTATGTGATCACCAAGGCATGGCATTCACTGAGAGAAAACTGACCTTCCTATAGCTCTTTTATTAGCTGACCAACTGCAGCCAGTTGCATGCTTTGATCATTAACTCAGCTTTAACTTGGGTCATTATCAGATGGATGGTCAGTGTATCAGCTGGCCTGCCACAGGGTCAGGTTAGCAAGCATGTAATTAACAGTGGGTGGCTTAAGCTAATTTTATTGCAAGACAGTGCATCAGTGGGCACAGGAAATGGAAAACAGGATTAACCTGTCACTGGGAAACATTTAACAAAGTGTGACCAATTATAGCATAATACTATTGACTCAATGAACTCCCTTAATTCTGGATAAACAATGGTCAAATATAGCTCTTTTTTTTCATTATTTATTGCGCACGAGCACGAGGACGTCAAGAGAATTATAAAAGTATTTGAAAAGTATTTGACGTACTTTTGAAAAGTATTTGCATTTGGCACAAACAAAATGTATTTGCATTTGAATTTGCATTTGAAATGTCAAAAGTATTTGCATTTAAATACTTTTCAATGTATTTGACCCTATGTCTGGAGAATATTGCTTGTGTAAATCTGAAAACTTACTTGACTTACGTCAGTTTATACATCTACTTGCATCTTGGCTTGCTTGTGTGTTCACACAATTACACATATAATTGTCAGTATTAAAACAGGATAACAAATTGCATAACTGCCTACAGTATGAGAGCTGTAAAACATACCATTCCTTACTATAACGAATAAAGTGAACATGACACGTAATTTCTTTCAGTTTTATGTGTAAGCACCCAAAACATTTTATTGTAAGTGGATTTGAGCGCTGACGAATTGTTAATTTTATAATACTAAACTCTGGCTGTCCTTTGCAGTTCCCTGACAATAAGATTGAGTATGACATCGTTGGCAATGGCAAGGCGAAGTCTTTGTTCCTGATTAATCGCGAGACTGGAGAAGTATCTCTGAAGAAGGCACTAACAGCAGACTCTGACTCGAAATACACGGTGAGGCAGTGATTGATTCACTTATCATAGGGTGTGTGGTACGGTGCTATCATATCACATGAATAGGCACTTCTAAAGAACCTACAGTGCTTTGACATGCATACCCATATTGCATAATCATTTTGGGGGTTTATGTAGCCCCATCCAGAGGATGGAAATTTTTGCTAGTGTAATGTAATTTCTCGGAAGTTTGACATGTTTGTGTAATCAAGGCCATGTGTGCACTAGATCCAAATGGCAGCCATTGACATGTTTATGTAATCATAGCCATGTGTGTGTGTGTGTGTGTGTGTGTGTGTGTGTGTGTGTGTGTGTGCGCGTGCGTGCGTGCGTGCGTGCATACATGTTAACCAAGTGGCAACCACTGACATGTATTTGTAAGCAGAGAACCTGGGTTCTAGTCTTCGTGCATTAATTGCAGAGTGGCTGAATGCTTCCCAGAGAAGTTAAGATGGTGTTCGAGTGAACAGGTCTGCTAGGGAGTAAAGTTTAAAGCACTTAGTGCAGTCCATATGATTGGATACTGTGCTATATAAGAACTTACCTTTACTTTTTACTTTTTAGATCCAAGTGGCAGCCACTGACATGGGCAGTCCGCCGCAGAAGTCACAAAACACTGCCACAGTGACTGTGACTGTGGACCGCAACAAGAACACGCCCACGTTTAAGATGCCTGACCAGTACAAGGTGAAGATCAACGAGAAGTTCTCTGCTGGAACGGAACTCTTCCGTCTCAACGTCGAAGATCGTGACACAGTGGTTAGTTGTCTCTTAAATCTGTCATTGCTTCAGCCTCATTCAAACTTTGTTCAGTCATGTGATGGATCTGTGCCCAGCATTCTTATATATTCTGTATATATAATTGCATTTATTATATTTCCTATTTTTTATGGTAGATATCTTCTATGGATAGTTATCTGATTGCAGTAAAGTGTGAGTCACACTATACCATAATCAGATTATTGAATTTTGTGACAGCGTTGTCAGTAGTTGCTGATTTGCATTAATGCCACCTGAAGAAATGCTGTATGACACAAAAAAGTTAAGATATTCCTTTAGTATTCCTGGTTTTTGTTTCTAAAAATTCTTACCTTTCCTACAATTTTCTTCCGAACGTAAATGAGCATAATACTTTGGTGGGATCACACTGCAGTAACAAACTACATCATCTGTAATAATGAAATATTAATTGTGTATTATTATGTACTCAGAATTCTGATTTGAAATGTGTGTGTTATACAGAAGCCCTTCAATACAGTAACTCTGAGGCTGATTGGTGACGACGCAGCGCCAACCTTCTTTGAAGTGACACCCAGCAAACAAGTGAAGGTCAAGGCCGGAGTGAACCTGACCAGCGACACAGAGACTGAGTACATGGTAAGGTCATGACGTAACTCAAGGCTGTGTATTCTACCCAAACTGTAATAGCTTATAGAGGATAACATTTTAGAAGTGCAAAAATAACATTGATCACTGTTAATAAATTAAAAGGCCTTATTAGGCCATTACTGTGGCATTAACAGCTGGTTCAAACACATGCCAAAGAAGATGTCTTTCATCTGTATCTTGCACCAGCAACGCCTCATTAATATACAAGGTGCAAGATGTCAGCGGTACCAGTGATTTTATTATTTACAGTGGAACCTTGCTTTATGTCACCTCTGTAATACAGCCACTTCACAACTACGGTCACCCTAGGACAGTCCCAAATGTCACCTCACTTTATGTCACCTCTGAAATAGAGCCACCTCACAACTACAGTCACCCTAGGACAGTCCCAAATGATTTCCATGAGGATGAGGAAAGTATAGGAAATTAGTTCCACTAATAGGGTCACCTCTCTATTCAGGTCACTTTCACCCAGCCAGAGTGACCTTATTAGTGAGGTACCACTGTATTTACCGTATTTGACCGCATTATCGCGCATGGTCGATTAGGTGGAGATTATCTCAAAATGGGGGATGGGCGGTTATGCAGACATCGGGGCTAATGTAGATCCGCGTTATCACTCACTCCCATGCGAAAATTATCCAAACAACACAAACTTAAAGCGGGTGTAGGAGATGACAAGTGGACATCCATCAGCGCCAGGTTTCCACAAAGCGTTCGTACCATATGAAATGATAATCAAAATTTTGTTGTATTTCTGAATTTTTATTGTCTATATTTTGATAACAAATGTATTCATGCATGTGGCTGAGATGGGGGGGTGGGCAGTAACGTGAGCAGATGGGCGGTTAACACAAATTTCGGGGAAATGGGGGTGAGCGATAATGTGGGTATGTGCGATAGCATGGTCGAATATGGTATTTACTCGCTATGGTGTTGTTGTCGTGTTTAGCTGCGGATAGAAGCTCGTGACGGTGGCACCCCAAGCAGGAGCAGCACAGTGACCATCCCCATCACCGTTATACGCAACCTGCAGGCGCCGCAGTTCAAGACAAAGAACATCCGTGTCACGATTCAGGACCATGATGCACCTGGCACCCTGGTGACGACCGTGAATGCGACAGACTCGGACAGGGAGGTGGGTCTGCTTATGGTCTTTCTTGTTATCGTTACTATAAATGATTCATTGAGAAATAAATAGTTCTAATTTCTGAATGAATAATTGGCCTTGATGCAAAGCGTTAATGTGGTTGTGATGAAAGCGATAGAATTTAATTTGATATTTAAAGTGTATAGCTGTTTAAGGAATTACTTTAAAATGGAACTTTTCCTTTTCGACACAGTGCATTGTCAGTAACAAAATAGGCAATGCACACATCATAAATAATGCATACACTAGCTATTGGAAACAGTTTACTTAAAACCACCACTTAAGTCTAAAATACCAGCAGGAATACAATATTTCTGGTAAAGGTTTGCTTTGATGTATTTAATGTGACAGATGGAAAATTAGATGTATTTTAGAGAACTGACAGTTTGCTGTAAAGTGGCACTGAGTACTTTACTGCTGGTTGTAGGCACCTAATAATGAGATTGAGTACCTGCTGACTGGAGAGGGAGAATCACCTAAGTACTTCTACGTGAACCCACGCACCGGACAGATCAGCATCCTCAAGTCTGTGCTCTCAACACAAGCAACAGTCTACAGGGTGAGTGACGTGTGTCAAACAAACCTTAACTGTTCCGTTACCTGGAATCAGTTGTTACATATGGTGTAAAATTTTATTTTTGCCAATAAATAAAAATTTTATAAATAAAAATTTTAATATACAAGTAATTAAACAAATTTGACTTTAAAATATAAATCAGTTTACAAAATAAATAATTATATATATATTTCAGCTTGTATAATAAGCTTTATATTTGTTATATTTAAAATGTATATTTATATATAAATTGGGTCTAGTATAAACATTGCACACAATAAAGTGTTACTGAGTGTATCCAGTGATTTGAGTGGTTGTTGATATTGCTGTGTTTGGTCACAGTTGAAAGTGGTGGCGCGCGATCATGGCGAGCCCCAGAAGGAGTCTACGTCATACGTGGAGGTGACAGTGAAACGTGACAAAGGCACACTGAGGTTCTCGACCGACAACTACAGAGTGACCATCACCGAGAACAAAGAACTCAACTCTAACATCTATAAGCTCAACGCACAACCCTCTGTGAGTGGAGAGGTGTCCTAGCTGGAGTTCTACATGTGCAAAGTTGCCATGGTGCCTTCTTCATTACCATCACTGCCCCTGTGTAAACAGTTAGACTGACTTACAATCACCCACCAAATCAAACTGACTGTTTAAACTGTCAGATAATCTATCTTACACCAATATTTTGTTCCTAAAACTAAGTTCAGTCTTTATATGTAGCTGCACCCAGTATCTGCATTGAATCAAGTTGTGTAACAAGAATAAGCCACACTGTATGAGTCCTGTGTTATGATTGAGTCATGTGACACCATTAACATTCTGATGTGCCATCAATGAGACATGCAATGGTCTGAATGAGTAGTACAAAATTGATGTGTTGTGAATAATAAGAAGTAATCATGTGACATGACCATAGAGTCATGTAGGATCACCGAGATTCATATATACCATGCCTTGTATCACCAGTAAGATATATAATGGCTTATCTATCTTATGTGATTGGTGTTTTAGGACCGGGTGCAGTATCGCATTCTCGGAACGGCGACGGCGGCAGAATTTTTCCGCATTGACAGAGATGGAAACATAAAGTTGAAGAAATCACTGAAGGCTGACGAAGCCAAGCTGACAAGTTACATTGTGAGAGTCTTACCTTATAAACTTACTCAATTAGCCTTCTCTCACGACTCGGCTGTATTGATTGTTGCCCAAACTAAGCAAATTAAATAAAAATGTTATGTTTATTCTGTTTGGACTACATCTTTCGTGTTAGCATCATTAGAAGTGAAAGACTTTTGAAGTTGACAATAGAAGGAAGGTTTCTAGGAAATGGTCAGTGGGCACACAAATGGACTTATTTGACAGACAGAAAAAAGGATAATATATGAGACCGAACAGGTAGGAGATAAAGCGAGAGCTAAAAACTGCCACATGTCAGAACACTGAAGAAGACGCATGTTGTGGTTAGTTTTGTTGATTGCCTTTGCATTTTATTGACACCACTGCCTTGCCTGCAATTGACAGTGATATGACCCAGGAGAGCAGTGGCACAGTGACTAGAGCATTGCACTCTCAATCGAAAGAACTTGTTTAACCCATGTTCAAATCCTGTTGCTCCCGTTTTGAACCTTGGACAAGTTTGTACACTCCACGATGCTCCAGTTCACTCAGCTGTACCTGGCTATAGACCGTGGTGATTATTTGTGTACACATAGTCGTTGTGTATTTATTGTAGCATGACTGAATGCTTCCCAGAAAAGTTGAGATCTTGTTTGATTGAACAGGTCTGCCAGAGAATAAAGCATGTTAGGCAGTCGCAAGGATTGGATGCTGCGCTATATAAGAACTTACCTTTACTTCTGTACCCTCTGTGTGTAGCTGGAGGTCGAGGCAACGAGGAAATTTGAGGTGACAACTCAGGTGGCGCGAACAACGGTCAACATCACGGTGACACGCAATGAGTACACGCCCAAGTTTGAGCGGGGAGAGTATCGCAAGGATTCGCTGTCGGAGAAGACAAGTGTTGGCACGGTCATCCTCACCGTCCACGCTTCCGACAGGGACGGGGTAGGTCTAGGCCATATGTTTAGCAATTTGAGTTGAAACAGGCCAATTGTCCAGGTACCCATTTAAAAAAAAACATTTACATAGAAGGCATGTTGTTTAGATTTGAGCATTTTTCAAGACACCTCGAAAAATGCTTAAAGTTAATGTCCCATCTCAATACAGTTATTGAAGTCCTTGCACAAAACCACATTGTCTGGCAAAGAAGCATGCTAGTTAATAATTCTTGCCAATTACACGATCACACGTACAGTATACATATAGCTCAGAATATTTTTTTGCGAATGCATGCCCCTCTGTCACACTAGAAACATTCATTGTCGTGGTAGTACACAAGCAGATGAACCTAAATTCCACACATCATGTACTTTTCATTTCACTAATTAGGACTCCAAATATGGTTAAGATATTTTCAGTATTAACAGAGATATGGCCTATGGCTGTGTTTGACTAGTGGCTAACCTTAAATAGCAGAAAGATTGATAGCCCAAGACATGTTCAATATTATTGTAGTTTAGCTGTGTGAGATGTTGGATGCATTGAGTGTTTGTTGTCCCCAGGACAAGCCCCAGTATGCGCTGGTGAAGTCCAATGACACGGCCCACTTCTTCATGCACCCCAAGACAGGGGTTCTCAGTCTCGCCAGGGTGCTTACGAACGAGAGGAAGCTTGAGTATAAGGTCAGTCACATCCAACCTTTACACCTAAAGTCGACCAAACCTGCCCATATACTGACACTTCAGTCAGCCAAAATAACCGCGAAATGTTATGTAATGTGGTGGCACCATCTAATGGAGTTTTAAAAATACATTAGAAATGATGTTTGAACGTACGGATTCCACATTTTCCTGTTTCCTGTTTAAAATTGATTTAATTCCTTGACAGTCATCTTGTTTACTGAAAACTGTCAACGCCAGGATGCACCACCAGGACACTTTCACTGGTGTATCTTGGAAATAGTGTCCTCGCTGATGTGGCGGCGTGTTTTTGCAGTTTGAAAACACTCCTTAAATTAAAAACTGGATTCTGTTTAATGATTCTGTTTAATAATGATTTCCTTATGAGCCCATTGTCTTTGTGAAACAGTCCCTAGGTGAGTCTCGTAACGTACATGTTCAGTGGTGACATCACTGAATGACTACCGATGTAACACCACGATGATTGTGTGACAGTTCTATGCTCCAGTTCACTCAGCTGTATGAATGAATACCTGGCTATAGACAGTGGTGGATATTTGTGTACGGATAATGTTCATGCATTAATTGTAGCATGGCTGAATGCTTCCCAGAGAAGTCCAGATCGTGTTCGATTGAACAGTTCTGCCAGGGAGAAAAGTGTAAAACGCTGTGAGCAGTCCCAAGGACTGGATACCATGCTGTATAAGAACACCTTTCCTTTTTTCTTTTACAGTTCCGGGTGACAGCGAGTGACGGTGCTCAGCCTCCAAAAACGGCAACAACACGCATCTTCATCAAAGTGAGGCGTGATCTGAAGCCGCCCCGCTTTGAGGGTGTTCCCTACAAGAAGACAATCACGGAGAACTTGGACGTTGGACGCGAACTGTTCAATCTACGGGGCAGGGATGATGATAAGATGGTATGTATTGCATCATTTCTTCTTTCTATCACGTGTTCTTCTGTCTTTCTTTCCATGTTCTGCAGCAGAACTCTGTCAGCGTTCAGAAAGACACTAAAGACGCACATGTTCAAACCTCAATACTGCTGAAATTTTTTACATTTAATTTCATTTGAGGAAATGATTACTTTTATACATATTATTTTGAGTGCATGTATCAGTATTTATTTTTGTATGCGTGCGTGTGTGTGGGTATGTATGTATAGGTATGTATTTGTGTAAATAGAGTAATAATACGTCTAATTTATAATTTATCTAATTTTTACTTATTTACAGTCTTTAATTAATAGTTTTAATATACCTAACTTAATTTGTTCTACATTTGATGTGAAGTTTTTTTGCAGGTTTTATTAATATACATTGAATTGCCTTACTTATATTTATTTTTACTTGCACTTGATTATGTGCATGAACATTCATCTGATCACGTGAGTCATATAATAATTATATTACATTAGTATGGGAATCTCTCTGACCTTATTACGAATATGACATTGTATTTTCATATGATCATGATGTTCGAAATAAATATGTGTGTCTTTGTTTGTATGTTGTCATTGTCATCTCACTGCATTGTTGACAGGGTCGTCTGTCGTATGAGATCGAGGGCATTGTGCCTGCACCATACTTCTTTGGAGTGGATAAAACTTCAGGCAAGGTTACTGTGAAGTCTAGTCTGAGGAATGACAGGGGCTTTGAGTATGTGGTGAGTATGACACCTCGAGCCTAGTCACAGAACTTACCAGTAGCATTCTGATGAAACCTATGTGGAAGAAAGCCATTTTTGCAGGAGACCAAAACCAGTGTTTTGTTTTTGTATCTTTATAGGTGTGATAGGTATCTAAACAATTTTGTTTTATACACTTTTGTATCAAGAAGTAAATTTGCTCAAAAAGTCACCAGGTTTTGTTAGAACGCTGTCGCTATGCAGATATTGATCATTCTAATTACAGATGGTGCATATCACCTGTAAGTGAGAATGTAGACACACTATTGAGATATGAAGATTACTAAATGTTATATTGCTAACAACTGCATTTCATGTTTAGTTGTTAACACATGTTCTCATTGAAAATGTGATATTCTTTTTATAATACAACTGTTAGTGTGTACTGTGTAGTATTAATAATAATTCACCAAACTCTAAAGTACAAGCGACGTCAGTGAAGATATATTAAGTATGGAGCACTAGATTAACTCACTACAGTGGAACCTCATTATTAAGGACACCCACAGAACTCGGTGAAATGAGTAGCAAGATGACCATATTAGTGACACCAATTTCCAATATTTTCCATCTAGAATCAGATCAAATTTATTGTAACTCATTACAATACATACAAATCCAAATCAAATTAAGACAAATCATATGTAACAACATAATGAGAACAACAAGGGAAGAACATTATATAATGTTATACTCCCAATATGGAAATCATTTCGGACAGTCCTAGGGTAACCATTGTTGTGAGGTGGCAGTTTTAGCAAGATGACTATCATTTATTTCACTGTGCATACACCGGAGTGTATAGCTGTGATCTTGCTTGACAAAGTGTGGTTTCTGCATGGCAGCTGTCAGTGCTGGTATACGATGACGCAAACCCCAGCCAAGTGGCACGCACCAATCTCACAGTGACGGTGGAGAGGAACAAGCACAAGCCACGCTTCAACCAGGGAGAGTACTCCAAGACCATCCTCGAGATACAGCCCATAGGCTCCACCGTACAGCGCGTGTCGGCGAGCGACCAGGACAATGTAAGAACTGAAAGTAACATTTAACTGAGGTTGTCTATACCTAATTTTTTTTATATTATGTTCGCAGTACTAGAATAACTGTGTTGAATGTAAACCGCCGGCATCTAATAAGTCCAAAACAGTGTTTGCAATTTTAATGATGCACCTGTAAAATGTTGAGATTGTAAACAAAATGTTGATCACCCTTTATTGGTGGTATTACGGGAGAAGGCAGGGCTAGGCTGCAATTGCCCTTTGATTTTCACTTGGCTCCCACACAACACCTGATTCAGCAAACTGGTGATTCTGGTTAATGGAACATGCAACACTGAGAATTAATATTACCATTAAAAAATGTATTTACCAGTTCTTATTATCATATCAATGTCTAATTACTTGTGTAGAGACGTCCACCTGTCTACTTTAAGGTTTGAGTGGCCGTTGTCATGTCAGTTGATTTTTTTACTTTTTTCTTCGGAACATGGCATTAGTGCCATATATCACCAGTCCGTCCTTTAAAAACTACTACATTGTGTTTCTCTGTGGAATTCCCCTTCAAATTCTTGGAAACTATAACGACGTTTCCGTAGAAACGATGATGTCGGTTTCATGCCAGCGCAGATGTCCGCGAGAGTAGATTCGCTCGCCGTGAACACATGTCATATAGTCTGGTTATTCTGATATCGGTATCAAGTTTTATGAAGATTACACAATTGCATCGCGATATTAAATAACCAATGCTGGCGGTATCTTCTTGTTTTGCGACCGCTCACAGTTCCACGTTCGACAACGCCGCCATTTGTCAGTAACCCAGGGTTGACAACTGACCAATCAGGTGCCACCAAAACACAGACTAGCAAGTGGGGACGTAGGCCAGTCATAAACATGAGGCCGTTCTACATTTAGTTATTACAAATACAGATTGCAGGGCCTAGATGGCGGGAAAACATGGGGATATCTCAAAAACAGGTGTTTCTGTCAGTTTGTATTAAAAATATACTGCATGCCAATGAAAAAAAGTCACATTTTTGGTAAAACCCGCCTATCTGATGACATGTCTGTTATCAATGATAACCAGGCAATATTTACGAAGCTATAACTTGGCATGCAAGCTGGCTTTACATGTGTGCCAAATTGCACGGGATTGTTTAACAATCGGTGAAGGGGTTGCGCCAAAAATACACTTCAAGTTTTGGCTGTCTTTCAACATTGTTGTAACATTTTTATGAAGCTGTAGCATGGTTAATATGCATTTGTTCACAAAACAAACCCGCACAAATGTCAATAATATATTTGTGCTTACAAACATGCACATTTTTCTTTCTGGGTATATCTGGAAATGAAATAAAATGCCATTTTTAGGTGATTTTTGACACATTTTTGTTTTGTTTTTAAAAGCATTGAAATGTCACTAAACAATCTATAAATTGAAGCATGTTTTGGCCACCGAACCACCTTAAGATGGTTTTTGGTGTATTGATAAGACAACACTTTAAGTTAGATTATTGGTGTGTTGGTAGGACGCGATGACGTACTTCCTGAGTGCACGGTCGGAGAAGGAGGTGTCTGGCTACTTCTACGTGCTGCCAGATTCCGGAGACGTGATCCTTGCGAAGCCACTCAGCGAGACCAACAAGACCACGTTCACCGTACGTGATACACTTCTTCACCCTAGAACCCTTGCAGGGTTGAGGATCACATCACTAGATCCGCTTCATTTTCATTGCTCTGTCTCTGTCAATCAAACTTGATTGCTATCCTGGCAACTATCTAATTAATACATATCGTACAAATGAAATTGACACTTTCAAACACTTGTCATTAGAAAAATTAACTGAGAAAGAAAAAACACAAAGGTATCGATTGTGTTTTAACTTTAAAAGATACATAAAGTAGATGTTTATTTCACATATTTCACATAAAGTAGATGTTTATTGCAAGTTTATTTGGGATTCTGTTACATTGATAATTGATCAGATTAAGTTACCTCTCAGAATCCCCTGTAGTGCTCACAGCAACTTTGGGATCTTCAAGGTGCCAACATCAGTTTTATAGTGTGTGCCCCTCTGTTGTCCTCTGATGCGATTGGTAATCGTCTCATAATTAAGAAATTATTATTTGAATAGATAAGATGAAAGATAAGTTGATTTCAGACTCAAAGGTTCCATAGGCATACATGTAGTAACACTAACACAAAAACACTCAAAGCTACTCAGTGTAAATATATGCATGTAATAGCAACCATATCAAGAATCATTAGTGTAATGTCCTAAAGAATATTACTGTAAACAAAATAATTGTTTAATCCATTTTTCTCAGCAGACACAATTAGATCATGTCATTATTTACAACACTGAACAATATAATGGCTAATCTTCTCCATAAGTTTCATAAAAGTAGGTATATATACATATATGCACACACACACATATATATATATATATATATATATTTATGCAAGCACCAACACAAGTCATGAATAGTGATGAAAGAAGGCCAAATGAATGACGTTTATTAAGAGATTAAGTTAGAGAGAGAAATGTGGGCTCTACATCCCAAGGCCAGGCCTGTGACTGAGCCCATACTAGTCTCCTGTCCCTCAGGTTGACAGAGCCCACATTTCGGCATATACAACATTAGCAGTATTGTTATAGATATATACAACCTCATTACTACTGTAATCACAGTAGACCTTAGGCACCGTACCGTACTAACCAAGCACACCATTCATTCACCTAACTATAATCCCAACTACCTGCTGAAGACTTACATTGTATCAAGATTTAGCCTAAACCTATAAGTGGGGCCATTACGCCCCACTTGCTAAAATCACCGGTGGAAGAGAAGCGAGCTGTCTCTGCGTTAAAACCCCGTGAACACATTGTCCACCTGCACTAAGAAAACGGGGAAAGCTTTGAGATATGCTATCAACCCCTCTTCCACCAATGATGTACATGGTAGTCCCTAACGCTATCAAAAATTTGGGAGGGATGGGAGGGCCATGTATATATTCCTTCTTATAATACATTGACAACTTGTTATGTTGATATGTGCAAGCGTTTCACTCACTCTATAATATCTTGGTATTCCTAAAAGGATTCTCAGTGAATAGCATTAGATGACACAAATATTTATTAACTCAACGTTTCAGAAATTGAATGTAGTGACTTTGTAGATGTACATGTAGCGACTGACATGGTGTTCATTGGTAATCATCACATACTTAAGATATTATCATTATTTAACTAGCATCGGATGAAGCAAATATTTATTAACTCAACATTTCATAAACTGAATGCGGTGACTTTGTAGATGTACGTGTATGCGACTGACATGGGGTTCCCAGCCCAGAACAGCAGCAATGAGGCAAAGGTGGTGATTCGTGTGACCCACAATGATAACACCCCCAAGTTTGAGCGGTCTCCCTACACCAAATCTGTGCCAGAGACACTTCTCATTGATGGCAGTGTCATCAAGATGAAAGCCAACGACAAGGACAGCGCTGTGAGTCACCCAGTGTTTCGTCATTGTACAAGGAGCGATCGTATAAGTTCGCCAAAAAAACCAGAAACAAAACATTACGTATGGGGGGATTGGTGGGTTGGATGTCACCATTTGTCGCAGGAAACATAAATCAATATACTGGTGTGATCTAGCATATATTGATGCTCATTGACACTATTGTAGATATCAGAACCACGCAGCGTAGCTCAATCTGGTGGGTATTGGCTATGATTTGGTAGCCGTTTTTGATCTCCCAAAATCACAAGTCTCAAACTACATACTGGGGTTTGAAACTGTACGCATTACGTTTCTTTTGACTTTGAAAGTTATCTGATCACCCCTAGGGGTGTAATACACTAGTGTGTGTACATACATGTGATAATGTATGCTTGCAGTATTTATTTGCACATTTGTATGCAGGTGTGTTTGTTTGCATGCTTGTGCATGTTTATGTGTGTGCACGTATGCTTGTGCATATATTTACTTAAGCATATGGCCACAATTGCCCACACACACACACGCACGCACACACAAACACACACATGTGCACACACACACACGTGCACACACACACACACACACATGCACACACACATACACACACACGTGCACACACCACTATCATCACATTCATACAGATGCATGCACGCATGTATGCACACACATGCATTGACATGTGCAAAAACATACACTATAACATACATATGTAGGCTGTGTACGTTTGTAATACGGTGACATAAATAGTTTGGTTTTAGGTCCATTCTCACCTACATGTGGTGTATGATTTCAGGGTCCATTCAGTCATCTGAAGTTCAGTCTGATTGGTGATGATGATGCTCCGTCTTTCTTCAAAATCAACTCAACCACCGGCATGATCACAGTTAAAAATAACCTCACCATGCAGAATGTTGACTTTTATAAGGCAAGTATAATTTAGCAAACTTAATTCCAAAGAAGATGGCTTATAGATACGTACTTGTTGGCTCATCCACAATGTTTAGCTTATCCACGACACTGGCTTATCTGTATGCATGTGCCCACTGTCACATACATTTTTGTGTGTAAAGCAATGGTACAAGACCAATGTTGATTGAAACAGGCCAACTTAATGACATTTATACATTAACATAACCACAGCAAGCATGCCGGCCCCAATGGTATTGTTAAGCAATACCTACAATTTCTAAGCATAGAATATCTGTGGCAGCTAATTGCCACCAGTACTAACTATACCACTGCACTGTATTTACAAATGACACCGTATCGGTGGGGATCACTCCGCCACGCCCCTTTTCTGTACCCTTATCAACCCCTCTGGCTTATCTGTATTTTTGTGCACACTACATGTGGCCCACTTCACCAGACATCTCTCAATTGAATGTCCGCACTAATATCTACCTGATGTGACAACATTTTCTCTCAGAAATATCGCTGATGCACAACCCAAAATAAGCTGTACTTCGAAGCAGCATCCAGTATCATTGTATAAAATTGTTCCTGTCTCCATTACTGAGAGAGACTCCAGTTTTGAACCCACTTAAAGATTTAGTAATTTCCTTCAGCTCACATTGCTGCAGTTTACCCGGCTGTATGAATACCTAGCTACAGGCAGTGGTGTATATATATTTATGCAAGAAACAACACAGAGACCAATGTAGATATGAAAAGGCCAAATGCATGACGTTTATTAGGGGGGTCCAGTGTGTAAGCCCTTTTTGGCACACTGTGACGGTTTAAGTGAACAAAATGTGGACTCTACAACCCAATGTCAGGCCTGTGACTGAGCCCATGCTAGTCTCCTGAACATCAGGCTGCTAGAGAGCCCACATTTCCACATATAACGCAGCAGCAGCGATATTCCTAGAACAAATGGGAAAAACATGTACAACTGATTTAACTAACAAGTGCCTTTGCAAATTGCCACACTGAATACCAGACTACCTGCTGCTGACTATACTAATGGTAAAACTATAACCCCATAGGTGGGGGCAATACGCCACAGGTCACCAAACATGTGACCCCCCACAACGCAACAACGCAAGTCATGAATAGTGATGAAATAAGGCCAAATGAATGACGTTTATTAAAGAGATTAAGTTAAAGAGAGACAAATGTGGGCTCTACATCCCAAGGCCAGGCCTGTGACAGAGCCCATACTAGTCTCCTGTACCTCAGGATGACAGAACCCACATTTCGGCATATACAACATTAGCAGTATTGTTATAGATAGCGGATGACGTTTATTGCGTTTTTAATACAAACACTATTTTGTGCACGTCGTTTCATTGGGGATTTATTATTTTTGTATAAATTAGATATTATCCTAGCTGAACATGGTGTTTAAACAAACATTTAGTCCTTGTTTAAGCAAAATTATAAAATTGGCAATTATCGCATTTAGCCCATATATATGTATATGAATGACTAATCTTTGTGCAGTAATTAAAACATGGCAGAATACTTCCCAGAGAAGTACAAATGGCATTTGAATGAAGATTACCAAAATGTGAAGTGTAAAACTGTCCTAAGTACAAGTTACCGCCCAATAAAATAACATGTTTTGCCTTTAGCGAGGAAGTATGAAATCAAAGTAGATTTCTGTGTTACTACAGTCGTTGACCTGCAGGTGGCGCTGTGTGTTGTAGCTGCGGGTGGTAGCGGAGGATGGTGGTTCTCCGGCCAAGACGGCAACGGCCCTCGTGAATCTGGAGATACTGCGGAACTTCTACGAACCTGAGTTCAGCCCGATTAGTTACAATGCAACTATCCTTGAAACACATGGCCTCGGTCAGAGCATCCTCAAGGTGACAGCTGATGACAACGACACCAAGGTCAGTCTTGCTGCACGCCTGTCGTCTTGTAGTTGTCCTGTTTCATGCAAGCCACACCGTATGGATTTCCTGTATATAATGTGGATGTTTTGGAAGGAATGTGGACATTTGCTACAAATGTTAAGTTTGTGATAAAGTACTTGTGCGTGCGTTTTGTGTCTTTAAGGGTTGCCACTACTCAAAAATACAATAATATTGAACATATCGTAACCAGATTTGGAGCACTGATTAAAAAAATGAATGGTATATGATGTGTGAAATATGGGCACGTTTGGTTGTGTATTACCATGGCAATGAACGTTTCAAGTGAGATGGATTTTCACATCCATGAAAATTATTCTGAGCTAACAACTGTATGTGCGATCATGCAACTGTCAAGAATCATTAGCTAGAATACTCCTTTGTGCAATAAGGTGGTTTTGGGCAAAGTTATCTGACTTCAGTGACTGTTGTTCAGGTTTGAGCATTTTTCAAGACGTCATGAAAAAAGCTCAAACCTAAAGTCCCATCTCACAACAGTCATTGCAGTCAAACTTCCTTGCCCAAAACCACCTTATTGCACAAAGGAGTATTCTAACTAATGATTCTTGACAACTGCATGATCACACATACAGTTGTTAGCTCAGAATAATTTTCAAGGATGCATGCTCTATCACACTAGAAATGTTGATTGTCAAGGCACTGCACAAGCAAATGAGCCCACATTCAACATAACATGTACTATTCATTTAACTAATTAGTACTCCAAATTTGGCTGAGATATGTTCAGTACTAACAGAGATATGGCCAATGGCCGTTTTCGAGTAGTGGCTACCCTTAAAATGATGCAGTGTTAGATGTGAGACCAGTTTGATTAATTTATTTATTCGATATAAAATTATAACTTGTACACATAGAGAGTGTGAATACAGAGTAATTTAAAATATAAGAACGACAGAAGAAGCAGTAAGCACCTATTTCCATCGTGCTCTGGCATCCCTGATGTCATCTGCAGGTGTGCCTTTTAATGTGGTCATCTGTTAGGTATCGAGTGATGTCACCGACATTATATTTTAAATATGGAGCGCAGTGGCTAGAGCGTCGAATTCTCAATCGAGAGAATCTTGGTCTGTATCCTGTGGTGTGGTTTCGAATCCGTGGACAAGTTTGTTCACCCTTCGTTGCTCCTGTTCACAACTGAGCTATATGAATGAGTACCTGGCTATAGACAGTGGTGAATACATGTGTACGAATAGTCTGCGCATTAATTGCAGTGTGGCTGAATGCTTCCCAGAGAAGTCAAGATGGGGTTTGATTGAAAATGTCTGGCAGGGAGTAAAGTGTAAAGTGCTTTGAGCAGTCCTTAGGACTGGATACTGCACTATATACGCACTTTTACTCACCTTTGATATCATGTGTGCTTGCAGAGTCCATACAACGAGATCGAGTATGAGATCCCACGTGATGTGGGCCAGGAGATCCGAGGGTACTTTGCCGTGGATCCCACCTCGGGTGTGCTCTATCTCAAGAAGTCTCTCCTCACCACCAGAAACAAGCAGTATGGGGTGAGTACCACACACATCAGAAGAACAAGTGTACGGGAATGTATCAGCAATAGACTAGTACAGGCAAATATCTGATTGAATTCTTATATTTCGGTTGTGCATATATTTACATTGTGGTGCAGTATTTAAGCTCTACCCTGCCACGTTGAAAAAAATACCAAGGCAAAATTTACAAAGTTGTAGGGGTCAGAGGCAGTTTCGTCTGCCGTCGGACATCAATATTTTATGCTTCGGACCGATACTGTTAATATGTTGATATCACCATATCAGTGTTTACACAAATTTCATCTGAGGGGGGGTGGAGGGTTGAGGCTAGGTAAAAGTAATTTTGTGTGATATCTGACATCAGCATTCTGAGATGATCTCTGACAGACGTATAACTACATAACAGTTGACATCACTGTATCCGGCATGTTTTCTCAGAATACCACAGATGAGGTGAGTGGAGCAGCAGTCATTCACGCATTGCTTCTTTTGCGCAGCACTTCTCCATCATGGCGAAGGATCAGGGCAAGCACCCAAGAACAAGCAGTGGAAAGGCGAAGGTGATTGTGTACGTGGTGCGCAACGACAATGCACCTCGCTTCCATGGCGAGCCCTACACCAAGGACATTCAACGAGATGCCAGAGAGAACTCTCCCATCTTCAAAGTGAATGCCACAGACTCTGACAAAGTAGTAAGTGATCCAGTACATATAGGCTTATGTCACTGTATATGTTCACTTTGGTTTTCATACGTACTTATATCCATGTTAACATTTGCTCTGGTCTCATATGGACATGTAATCTTTATTGATGCTCATTCTGGTCACATGTGTCTTTGTCAAAGATCACCTGGTTACCTACGTACCTACATCCGTGTAAATGATTGCTATAGAATCACAAATACCTATGTGCTTGTTGTTCGCTATGTTTTCATTTTTTCAGACATCTTTACCCAGTTTCATTGTAGTCTCATTGTATCTTTGCTAATGTTCCCAATCAGATATACACATGTTGTTATTCACATCAGCCTCACAACCCAGGGATGGTAGTTGTCTACTGTGCACCTGACATGCAGATGCAATGCATGGAAATTAGCTGAATCAGTTGAACATCATTCTAGTAGTAGTTGACCCCCGTTGGTCGTGAGTGTAACCGCAAGAACCAGCAAACACCCACGCCCCGTTTCAAAGGGACACTCCCGGAAATACCTATATAATTACCAGTCTGACTATTCCCATGAACCAACGGCAGTGCAGTTTCTAATAATTCTAATTCCCGAATGTTACATGTAACATCAGCCATACTTGACCAACATCCAAATCGCAGATTCTTGAATTGCAACAAGATGATTGGATAATGGGCTGAGTGTAACTGCAGTGTATTGACACTGATCTGCCAGGGGGTATAGAGACTGATGTAATCAGCAGTACCCCCTGGCATGCAAGGATCATTCACATTGATTTTTAGACACACTTGCAGTGTCCTTTCCAGGTTCCACATTGTAACTGAAGCAGTTCCGGGGAACTTTGAGGGATATAGTAAAGTGGTGTTTGACTTGCACTTGGACATGCTGTTCCAGAATGAGTTTGGCAACGTGAAGTATACAATCATAGGAGATGACAGTGCTCCAGTCTACTTCAAGATCAGTGAGACAGGGGGAGACATCACGTTGAAGAGAAGTGTCAACTCTGACTCACAGACTGTCTACAAGGTAATGTCATGTCACGCTGTCACAAACCCACGGTCAGAATATAGCAGTCACTGTTAAGAGTTCGTATGAGCAAATTAACTATTGCTGCTAATCTCTTCTGCATTTGCGTATTTATATTCCAGGTTTCACTGCTATATGACACTGGTTAAAGGTTCTCTAACATCAGAAGTAACATACCCTAAATGTCTGCACATAAACTCTGTTGTCATGAGTAAAAATAATGCAGGTGTTGTATAGCAGTGTTGTGTTGTGTATATGTCTATATAGGTAGACATATTCGTTTTGCTACTTCAATGGTGTTATAATCTACAATCTCGTATATGTTGGCCAGGCTTAATCACCCATCAGTTTTCCATGCAAAAATTACTTACGAATAATTTCTAAAGCGAAAACTAAGAAAACAGAAATTTACAAAGCACCTCCAAATATGCCACCGTGTCACATTTATATTGATGCGTGGTTGACAGATCCGTGTGCAAGCGACAGACGCAGGCACCCCGCCCAAAGTTGACACTTGTGTTGTCACGGTCAATGTCAACCGCAACCTGAAGACACCTAAGATGGGTCACAGTCAGTACTCGGCACAGCTTTTGGAGACCCAGGACCTCGGAGTGCCATTTATACAGGTCCAAGCCAGAGACGAGGACCAGAAGGTCTGTTTCTCCATTTTGTCCTCATTTGTTTTACAAATTAATTAATTTTTAATAATTCTTATCAATAGCTGCTTATATATTTATTTAATTATTTCCTTATTTATCAATACTATACTATTTTATTACTGTGTTTATTTTAAATAATTGTTATTACTAGTAGTATTTTAAATACATGTATTTGTTGTTGTTACAATTCTACACTATTTTTTGTAATTTAATATGAACAATTTTGGATCTGGTGCTATGCCAAATAAAATATATTATGATACTGTTACATCCACCTTTTAGCAAATTGCTTAACATGCATGTTGCTCATTGCATTCTGGGAGATAATTAAGATTTTAGTACTTCGTATTAATGGTTTGCTTTAGAAATATCTGCATATTCAAAAAGTAGTGTGCTGCCAAATACCACATTGACACACATTTTGCTAAGAAGAAAATATATAAGAATATACATTTAATATTAATTTTATGGGAACTTACCATTTTTTATTTCACATTCTAGGCGATTTTTGAAATAAAGTTTTTGAGTGGCAATCAAGATTAATCTTTTTACAAATTATTTTTACATTCGACGATCGTAATTAATCATACATGTATTGTAATTAATATATTGTTATTATTTTAATAGCTTGTATACATTTAAATTTTAAAGACAATATAGTTGATTTTATTTAGTAGTATAGATTGCATATTTTAGTACATAAGGATTTTAATATGTATGGCTTTACATGTTATTAATTTAGTTATAATTTATAACCGATGTACAGCATACCAGAATTTTTTTTAGATGGAGCACTATTATTAATATTGAGTGAGTTGGTTGATTATTGTAGACCCCGTACAAGTCCTTCACATTTGAGATAGCCAGTGAGGGAGTTGCCTCCGAGTATTTCATGGTTGACCCGAGGTTAGGCAAACTGTCCGTCAAGAAGGGACTCAACCTTGACAAGTCGAGGAGGACAGAATACACTGTAAGTGTAGGCAGAGGGTATACCTTTCACCCTCTAGTTGGGGCGTTTGTTATAGACTCTTAAGACACGTAAGAGTGGGGATAAATTTGTAAGACTCATATATTTGCTTGAAATTTAGGGATATTTGTCTGTTGGCAGTAAATATAAACCATGAAATTAATATAGATAAAATATAGTCTGCATTAAGGTGGTTTCCCATTAACACTCTGTTTAGTAAATTTGTTGGGTATACTTATCTTAATTGTGATTATTAAAAATCTTCATTGACAAGACAACTGATGTGAACAAATTCTATGTTTTTAACAAATCTGATTGATCGAGTTATTCATTGATTGTTTGATGGATTGTCTGGTAGGTGGCAGTGCGAGCACGCGATGGAGGAACTCCGTCTCTTGTGAGCACACCGGCCAATGTCAAAGTGACCATTGACCGCAATTCTAATGAGCCAAAGTGGGACTCGAACCTGAAGGAGGAGATCACAGTGGACGAAAACAAGGCCACCAACAGTGAGATACTCACACTGCACGCCTCAGATAAAGACCGCAAGGTGAATGTGGGCATTGTCGTAGCGGGGTCATTGGTCACTGTCTTGTGGGAGTTGTGTGAACGTATTTATGTCGCAGGAAATTAATGCACTGGAGAAATAAATTGAATGTGACAGCATTACGTAGCCACCAGAAGTTACAGGAAGGAATGTTATAAGTGGTGCAATTAATGATTTCAAATAAATTGAATTTGACAGCATTACGTAGCCACCAGAAGTTACAGGAAGGAATGTTATAAGTGGTACAATTAATGATTTCAAATAAATTGAATGTGACAGGATTACGTAGCCACCAGAAGTTACAGGAAGGAATGTTATAAGTGGTGCAATTAATGATTTCAAATAAATTGAATGTGACAGGATTACGTAGCCACCAGAAGTTACAGGAAGGAATGTTATAAGTGGTGCAATTAATGATTTCAAATAAATTGAATGTGACAGCATTAATAAATGGTGCAGTTAGTGATTTCAAATAAATTAATATCCCAGCAATAATAATGATAATAAAATACACATTAAATATGTGTGATATTCTGATATGTGATACTGCACACAGATTATGCTGATAATTGTCTTCAAGTCTACGTATGTCTGTCTGGTTTGTATGTAAGTCTGTCTGTTTGTGTGTCAGTCACTCTTTCTATGTATTGGTCACTCTGAGTGTTGGTCAGTCTGTCTGTGTATTGATCAGGCTGTCTGTGTATTGGTCACTGTGTATTGGTCACTGTCTGTTTATTGGTCTCTTTGTGAATTGGTCACTCTGTGTATTTTTCACTATGTCTGTGTCTTGGTCAGTCTGACTATATTGGTCACACTGTGTATTGGTCAATATGTATGTGTATTGGTCTGTCTATCTGTCTGTGTATTGGTCTGTCTGTCTGTATATTGGTCACTATGTATTGGTCTGTCTGTGTATTAGTCAGTCTGTCTGTCTTGCTCATCCTGTCTGTGTGTTGGTCAGTCTGTCTGTCCGTGGTGGACAGACAGACAGACAGACAGACAGACAGACAGACAGACAGACAGACAGACAGACAGACAGACAGACAGACAGACAGACAGACAGACAGACAGACAGACAGACAGACATTCATCCCGGTCTGTTGCCCGAGTCTGTGCATTTATTAATTTGTTTGTATTTGCCCCACAGGACCCATTTAAGAAGTTGACCTATGAACTCATTGGTGATGACTCCGCCCCGACCTACTTTGGCATCAACAAGGAGACGGGAAAAATAAGAATCTTAAGAGACTTGAGGCAAACAGAAACAACTCAATTCACTGTAAGTGGATGGGTCAGGATGTACACTATGCGTGTCTATATAATCATATGCGAATTGACTATATCCTGATTTTACATATTTATTTAATTATTTGTTATACTTGATTAATTTATTTTTAACTTTTTTATTTCTTAATTAACTTATTAATATATTTTACCTATTTATATATTTTACTTATTTTTAAAACAAGTATTTTTATACATATTTATATGCATCACCTATTTGTATGTATTATCAAATTTTATCTGAAATAATTACATTATGTCACTGTCACAGGTCCGTGTTCGTGTCAGAGATGGAGGCATGCCCTTCAAGTTCGCCACAAGGACTGTCAAGGTCAATGTCAACCGCAACTTCAAAGATCCTGCATGGGACCAGACCAGCTACACAAAGTCTGTCACCGAGAGTATCGTCATTGGCACATCTGTCATCAGTGTGATAGCAAAGGACAAAGACAGGAAGGTATGACAACGTGACATCTGTGTTGTAGATTTGAAAATTGAGCAGTATAATGTTACTGGAATTATATGTGATAAATGGTGTCTCCAAAAAACAATAAGTGCTAGCACTGACTCATTCCAGTGAGTTTTCTTAACTTTTCAGGAATGGTCGTGTGTGTTTATAAAGTCCAAAGAAGTATAGTGTTTAGTATTGATTCAAATCACCACCAGCCAAATTGTGGGATAATATCTCACCAACTCTTCAATAAATCTTTATCAAATCTTTAAAAGATGTTACTTGTGACAATTTAAGGCAGTGTTATAAACATGTCCTACTGGTTAGATTAGTAAGAAGTCCTTTATAAATAACTACAATGGAGCACAGTGGCGCAGTGCCTGGAGTATCCTGCGCTGATGTGTCGAACCTTGGGCAAGTTTGTTCACTCTACATTGCACCAGTTCACTCAGCTTATCGAATAAGTACCTGGATACAGGCTGGTGGATATTTGTGTATGAGTAATCTTTGCACATTAATTGCAGCGTGGCCGATTGCTTCCCAAAAAAGTCGAGATGATCGATTGAACAGGTCTGCCAGGGAGTAAAGTGTAAAGTGCTTTGAGCAGTCCTGATGACTGGATACTGTGCTTTATAAGAACTTACCTTTACTTTTACATTCTGTTTATTCCAGCCCCCCTACAACCAGGTGCGTTACTTCCTGTCTGGTGACGACACGGCCAAGAAATGCTTCGCCATTAACGACGAGTCCGGTGTCATTGTCATCAAACGGGCACTGTTTGGGTCACCATGCACTGCTGACAAATTTAATGTGAGTTGACACGTAGTTCAGTGATGCACATGTTTAGGTGTGCAGTGAACTTTTCACTGGTAATTAACTTTACTTTTAAATTTGTACTGCATTCCGCGCTGACTGTCCTCAGCTTAAATGTGCTATTAATTTCAGCATGTAAATTGCTTCCAGATTCTGTTACATTCATCATGGAAAACAGAGGCATAGATATCCAACTTTCACCCTCAATGGAGGTTACGAGACCTTCACAGGTCCTTCTTCAGTGTCCAAATGAGCTGCCCTCTGTTGACAACATCACGTGACAACAGAGGGCAGCTTTTTCTAATGCTGAAGTGATTGTTAATTTTATGGAAGCTCCATCGAGCCTGAAAGTTGAATTCTGAGAGGTGCCTTGTTGTTTTCAAAATGCTATTGATTATTGAGAAACGATAATTAGAAATGTGGCAGTGGTTGTGACGACTGTTCTTGGTGTGTGTGTAGCTGAAGGTGAAGGCGCGAGACTTGGGAGACCCACCACGCATCAGCAGAGAGATCGTTGTGTCGGTGTCGGTCGGCAGGAACAAGCGGACCCCGCGCTTCCTCAAGGAGTCCTATGCCACCGAGATACGCGAGAACATCAATGTTGGACACAGCATTTGGACAGTCAAAGCAAAGGACGATGATGCAGCGGTAAGTTCACAGGACAGTAACACACTGGTAAGTTCACATATCACAGGACAATGATGCTCTGTTAATTCCACTTGACTCAGGACAGTAACACACTGGTAAGTTCACATATCACAGGACAGTGATGCTCTGTTAATTCCAATTGACACAGGACAGTAACACACTGGTAAGTTCACATATCACAGGACAATGATGCTCTGTTAATTCCAATTGACACAGGACAGTAACACACTGGTAAGTTCACATATCACAGGACAGTGATGCTCTGTTAATTCCAATTGACACAGGACAGTAACACACTGGTAAGTTCACATATCACAGGACAGTGATGCTTTGCTAATTCCAATTGACTCAGGACAGTAACACACTGGTAAGTTCACATATCACAGGACAGTGATGCTCTGTTAATTCCAATTGACACAGGACAGTAACACACTGGTAAGTTCACATATCACAGGACAATGATGCTCTGTTAATTCCAATTGACACAGGACAGTAACACACTGGTAAGTTCACATATCACAGGACAGTGATGCTTTGCTAATTCCAATTGACTCAGGACAGTAACACACTGGTAAGTTCACATATCACAGGACAGTGATGCTCTGTTAATTCCAATTGACACAGGACAGTAACACACTGGTAAGTTCACATATCACAGGACAGTGATGCTCTGTTAATTCCAATTGACACAGGACAGTAACACACTGGTAAGTTCACATATCACAGGACAGTGATGCTCTGCTAATTCCACTTGACACAGGACAGTAACACAGAACAGTGATGCAGCAGTAAATTAACATGACATATGACAGTAACACTGGTATATAACACATGACAGTGACACAGTTCACATAACAATGTATCTGTGAGGTCACATAACACATGACAGTGACGTATTTAATATAATTCTGGACATGTTAGTAAGTATTCTAATAAATATTTGTATAATGTGCTATAATGTGCCATTAATGACAGTGTTATCCTTCAGGCGCCGTACAACAAGCTTGTGTACACTATCACCGGAGACAACAAGGCTCCTAGGTTCTTCCAGATCAACCCTGAGACTGGACTCATCAAGTTGAAGTCTTCCCTGCGAGCAGAGTCAGACGGCTTCTACATAGTAAGTAGAGGAGTAACACAGGCAGTGCCACTGTACTTTGTAAGCATGTTGTCGGGGCTGATCTATAATACTCTTCAGTTTGGCTGTGCTGATATGCCTTGAAAACATGGCAGCACTGACATTCCACATAACTAGGTAGTGCTGACATTCTGCATAAATAGGTAGTGCTGACATTCTGCATAAATAGACAGTGCAGACATGCCTCATATATAGGCGATGCTGACATGTCTCATACATGGGACAATAGAGACAAACCTAATGAAAGTGGCATTGCTGATATGAATTGTAAATATGGCAGTACTGACATACCTCATTAGTTTGGCAGTGCTGACATGCCATATAAATGTACCAGTGATGACATGCCCCCGTAACTGTAGCAGTGCTGACATGCCCCCATAATGGTAGCAGTGTTGACATGCCTCATAAATGTGGCATTGCTGTCATGCCTTATACGTTTGACAGTGCTGATGTGTATATTAGATGTGACAAAGCTGATAATGAAGAGAAAGGTGACCATGCATAATGAGCGAGGCTTGACTTGTGTGTTTGTTAGATCCGAGTGACAGTCAAGGATGGTGGCATCCCAGCAAAGGTCGCTACGGCAACAGTTTTGGTCACGGTGAAGCGCAACTTGTTTGCTCCAAAGTTCGAACCACTTCGCATTGACACGAGCATTCTCGAGAGTCAGCTGCTTGGTGTTACCATAGCAACTGTGAAAGCTAAAGACGAAGACACTAAGGTAGGAGGGACTCCCATTGAAGTGATGTGTATCACTATAAATCTGTTCAAATATATTTCCCTAAATAAAACTACATTTATGCAAGAAACAACACAGAGACCAATGTAGATATGAAAAGGCCAAATGGATGACGTTTATTAGGGGGGTCCAGTGTGTAAGCCCTTTTTGGCACACTGACGGTTTAAGTGAACAAAATGTGGACTCTACAACCCAATGCCAGGCCTGTGACTGAGCCCATGCTAGTCTCCTGAACATCAGGCTGCTAGAGAGCCCACATTTCCACATATAACGCAGCAGCAGCGATATTCCTAGAACAAATGGGAAAAACATGTACAACTGATTTAACTAACAAGTGCCTTTGCAAATTGCCACACTGAATACCAGACTACCTGCTGCTGACTATACTAATGGTAAAACTATAACCTCATAGGTGGGGGCAATACGCCGCACTTCACTCTGATAGATACAATATGTTGAACCTAAATCGAAAGTGGAAAGAAGCATGCGGTCCCTTGCAGTAAAACCCCGTGAACACATCCGGTGCAAACCCTATGCTCACATTCATCTATAAAATTGGGGAAAGCATCGGGCCATACAACCGCTTTCCACTAACGATGTACAAGCAAACTATACATGACATTTGGACGGAGAGTTGGGAGGAGGGTGGGTCGAAATTGGCAAAACGTCTGGTCCTGTATGCTTTCGCAAGATGGAGTGCAGATTAGACCAAAAACGGCACAGGGTCGCGTTGTGACAAAAAAGACAAATTATGACATAAATATGCTGAAATGTAGGCTCTGAGGTACAGGAGACTAGTATGGGCTCAGTCACAGGCATGGCATTGGGATGTAGAGCCCACATTTCTCTCTCTTTAACTTAATATCTAATAAACATCATTCATTTGGCCTTCTTTCATCACTATTCATGACTTGTGTTGGTGCTTGCATAAATAAGATTGGTAGAAGTTGTTGGATTACTTATGTTAAGAAAGAATAAAACAAGTTTGATGTATTTTATCAGTCTATATACCTATAACAGTTTCTCATATGGTTGCATTAGTACATTCTGTAGACAATGCATGACATAATCTACAAAATTATGAAAAACTCAATGTTTGATATTTTTCACTGTTAATTGTTGGCAAATATATTCACTGTTAAATGTGTGTTCACTGTCATTTGTATACAGACATCTTCACTGTTTTTACTAACAAATAATATCCGTGGTTATATCATAAAATATAATAATTTGATTGAGCAACTTATCTGTGAAGTAATATTCCTCTGCAGAAGCCACACAAGGATGTTCGATACAAGATGACTGGGTCAGAGAATGCGATGAAATACTTTGTGGTCAATGAAGTGACTGGCGAAGTATACAGCAAGAAACCACTGTATGAAGACAAAGACTCTGTCAGCAAATATACAGTACGTATGACTAGAAGTCCACCACTGTGCTCGTCACCATCTGTCACACCACACGTGGATGACATGCACTTGGCTATTTAAGTAGTCTTATGGTGTGCAGTGGCACAGCATGGAAAGTACCGCACTGTCAGTCAACTGAGGTTTGGAAAATGGAAACATGTTTTGGATTCACATGGTCAATGGTCTCGTTCTACAAAACCCGTATAGGCTGCTGCCTTAGCTGCTGCAAAACTACTTGCTCTGAGTGTGGAGTAAGGTGTCTTGTCTATTTGGATATTGGCGTCGTATAAAATCACATATCATTAAGACAGTACAATAGATCAGTATAATAAGACACACTTATATTTGTACAAGAACATCAACATGTATACACTCACAACAAACTCACACATATCCAGCAACATATACGAGACAGACACATGACAATGAAAGTATTTAATTAAAACAATTTTGTCTTAGTAGGAGTCATCGACCCCTTCGGCATTAATTTTTATGTGCTATGTAATTTATTTGTTAAGTGTAATAAATAGGCGTATGTATGTATTTATATATTTTGTAAACAAATGCATATATATTTACATAGTCGTATGATATAACACAACTGAATTATGTACATGGGGTAAAATAAAACTTATTATTATCATGATTGTTTTGTGTCACGCAGATCAATGTGCAAGCAACTGACCTGGGCATGCCACCGCTGACCAGTGAGAACAGTGCAACAGTTACTGTGAATGTGAAGCGAAACAAGAATTGTCCACGCTTCGAGTCGGAGGAATACACAAAGACAATTGATCAGATACAAGGGGTCAACAGCCAGGTGCTAGTGGTCAAGGCCGTGGACGATGACCCACAGGTAATAGTTACTGATTTCGAAACTGAGACTCGTATATTAATACAATGTTGAAGAATAAATAGGTTGAGCGTATACTGCCCGCCAGATTGTATTTAATTTAATAACTCTGAAACCGGATTCGCAATTTGAATGTTGCACCAGTAAATATTCAAGCTGTAAACCGCTCATGAAGGAAACCAATTGTATTGGCAGGTATATACCTTGAAGTTGGATGATTCCCACATTCCTGACCACTTCCTGTTAATAATTATTACATTTGAGAAAACCAGCGATTGTTGCAGTGCGATACTCCTGGTGGTGATTTCCTCCTCACATGTACACTGTGTGTGCCCTGCTGTTACCTGTATACCCTGGGGTTGTTAAACGGTTGGAGACAGACCTCTGTTTCAGTTCTTTAGTACTACAAATACATGAACTCCAGATGTGTGTGTGTGTACAGTGAGACTTTACACTCCAACGCTGTGTACACCCCCCTGCATTCATCAATATTATTCCCGTGTAGGGCACCCCATTCCGCAAGCTGACCTACACCCTTCTCGGAGATGACAATGCTCCTGTATACTTCAAAATAGTCGATGAGAAATCAGGAGCTCTGTTTGTGAAGACAAACCTGAAGTCTGACTCAGCCACTCAGTACAAGGTAAGACGACACATGCACTGATTCGATGAATTGAGGTATTCATCACATGACCTGTTGCCTAACAACAACGTTCTTTTAGCCAAAAAATGGATGCTGATCGAAAAGAATGCATTTGCGAGACATTTTGTCATATATTTTGTTGAAATGATAAAATGTTGATACACTGCCATACAGACATGCTGAAATGTTGATACACTGCCATACAGACATGCTGAAATGTTGATACACTGCCATACAGACATGCTGAAATGTTGACGCAGTGCCATACAGACATGCTGAAATGTTGATACACTGCCATACAGACATGCTGAAATGTTGATACACTGCCATACAGACATGCTGAAATGTTGATACACTGCCATACAGACATGCTGAAATGTTGATACACTGCTATACAGACATGCTGAAATGTTGACGCAGTGCCATACAGACATGCTGAAATGTTGATACACTGCCATACAGACATGCTGAAATGTTGATACACTGCCATACAGACATGCTGAAATGTTGATACACTGCCATACAGACATGCTGAAATGTTGATACACTGCCATACAGACATGCTGAAATGTTGATACACTGCCATACAGACATGCTGAAATGTTGATACACTGCCATACAGACATGCTGAAATGTTGACGCAGTGCCATTATTATCATGATATGACAACATGTTGACACAATGCCATAAACATGATAAAATGTTGACACTTTGCCATACACTTGATGAAATGTTGTGCACTGCCATATACATGTTACACTGCCTTATGTTGACATATTATAAAATGTTGACACTGTCATACACACGATCCACTGTAATTTGTAGACATAAAAAATATTGACAAAAAAGGGACGTTTTGAGGAACAAGGTATTTTGACTCGTATTGTCTCCTTTAATCTTAGTTTGTAAATGCATGTATTTTATTCAGTTTGGATTATTTCTCAAGGAAACTAATCTGGACATTGAACGATGAGATTATAAGGTTTGCATTTCTACTAAAATAAAAAAATTGATGGGATCTGACCTAGACAGCTATTTTTGGCTCATATGCAGAATAGGCCTGTGTCACTTAATACCTGGTTCACTGTTGCAGGTCACGTTATATAGAATGTTGACACACTACCACACACATGATGAAATGTTGACACACTGCCAAATGTTGACACACTGCCATATAAATGATCAAATGTTGACACACTGCCATATGTTGGCATAAAATGTTGACACCCATATACATGATCAAATGTTGACACACTGCCATATGTTGACATTATCAAATGTTGACACACTGCCATATACATGATCAAATGTTGACACAATACTACATTTTGACATAAAAATGTTGACACACTTTACACATGATGACATGTTGACACACTGCCATTACACATAATGATATGTTGACATTCTGCCACACACATGATGACATGTTGACACTCCCATATGTTGACACCTGCTGCTATGTGTTGCCAGCTGCGAGTGAAGGTGTCTGATGCGGGCATCCCCCCGTGCTCCAAGACCACCGTTGCCACAGTGAATGTGCGCCGCAACCTGAACGACCCTCTCTTCAAGAAAGGCGAGTGGACCGTGACGATACTAGAGACGCAGGTGTTGACGGAATCCGTCATCAAAGTAGAGGCAGAGGACAAAGACGAGAAGGTAATATTTATTTTAATATATCTACTGCATTATAAAAAAAATTATAATTAATTTGTTGAGCAGTTTTACATACCATTTGGTAATTTTACCTGTACATTTATGTTTTAAACTCACTATCCTTTGGAAGGTAAAATGTATATTTTATAAGGTAATTGTGAATAAAGAATGAAAAAAAAGAAAAAATTAATATTGATATATCTGTCACTCATTTCAATGAGTGTCGCCACCATTGTCATTATTGTCATCTGTCTGTCCTGGTTGACACACCTATCTCTTGGATGACATATGGCATGCAGATATGGTGTTACAGAATTTTATGATATCAAAGATTAATTTCTGTCTTCCTGAGTTTTAATTTCTGAGCTTTGATATAGATAGTTGCAAAGATGGCATGTTTTCATTTAATAATTGTGCACTGATGTTGCAACAAGCCATTAGGGCAATTTACATTGCAAACGCGTTCTCATATTATATCTTAGAAAAATTGCACCCGTTTAATTTTTGGTAAATGCACGCGATTTCAGATTAGTTGTTACCAGAAATTCAGTTACACTAATCACAAGTGCACAATGATGATGCCAAATTTGCTATATGTCAATTTTCAGAAACCACACAACGTGATTCGTTATGAGATCGAGCCAAGGTCACAGTATCGTGATAACTTTGTTTTGGATGAAAAGACAGGCGAATTGTACCTTCGGCGCTCACTTGTCGATGAAACCAGAAACCAGTATACGGTAAGACGTTAATCAACTTGTATCTGGCTTTCATTTCAAGACACATACAAGTGTTACATTATCTCATACATGTCTTGGATTTTAAGTTGAAGATTATGAATGTTTGTGCGATGTGTGTTTTACCCATTTTATAACAGACATTGTAATGTGTAAAGAACATTTCCATTGTTAGTGTAACTTGTTAACAGACAAAGTTCTGAAAATTAATTGAATGCCATATATGCAAGGACAAATGTGTTTGATTGACAGTTTTAACTTCATTACAGTGCTTATTTTGGAGATGTATCTTTGTAATCTTTCAACATTCAAAGGTAACAACAGTTGTAGTGAGGCATAAGTTTGCAAAGTAAAAACATAATGCGTTTAATATTGTTTGAAGTCCTCTCACTGCCCCTCATCAACACGTGATGTTGGACTTCATGATCCAAAATGCTATTAGCATCAGTTTGCATTACTAAATGGTTTGTTTGCTAGGTGGAACCACTGTAGCAGTTTATTCCCTTTGCGATACATACTGATGACCAAGCCACCCCCGTACTTAATGCTTCACACATTTTGGGCCTTTTTGCAGTGATCCAGTGGACTTATTTATGTTAATAATATTTTAGAACTATTTATTTTAGCTGTTTTTTTAGCTGTATTTTTATTGATTAATTTACACTTTCTAATTTATTTGTAATGTTATACTGTACTGTGTTTATTTTAAGTTAATGCTTTAGTACCATATTCTAAATTACTTTTTGTCTTTTAATTAATTTATGAATACTTGTATTATTATTGCATTGCACAATATTTAGTTTTAGTATTTTAGTTTATTGATCATTAAGTGTAACGTATTGTAAAGTGCCATGGACGCTTGTGAATCTGGCACCAATTAATTATATTATATAATTTTTTTATTTGCAAACTTATGTGACATATTGAATAGAAACGTGACATGACAGTGCCGGTTTGTGTCGTGACAGTTAACGGTGCTGGCCCGAGACATGGGTGTGCCCACGAGGAGGGTGGGACCCTCGGCCAGGATTGTCGTCAACGTCATCCGTAACCTACATCCGCCCCGGTTCAGGGCTGAGCCTTACAAGAAAGAGATCCTACAGACCCTGAAGACCGGCTCACAGGTGTTCCAGGTGCAAGCTGAAGACAAGGACAACAAGGTACATTCCCACCTGTCTCTTCCCACTGCCCAGTCGTCCTATATTTTCATATGCCATAATGACGGCATGTATTCGAACACCTAAAAATAATTAAATTCTAAGTTGTCCAAAATATTTGTATAAAATTATTTTGTTGTGTCAAAAAACATACAGCCATTATGAACTGCACATATTCCGACATGTAAAACAGTACTTCCCCTGGGTAAAATTAGGGATGGGGTACGCGAGCGCCACAGGTGCGGAGCGTTGCTAGGGGGGTCCGGGGACATGCTCCAGGAGATTTTTTTTAAACTAGCTTTAAAAAGGTTCATTCTGAGGTATTTTTTAACCTTTTCTCATGATTGATAAAAGTCAGTAATCATGATTGTTTCATCGTGTTGAGGTGTGGTTTCCATTTTACCACTGGTACTCGGTAGAGGTGTGGTTTCCACTTGACCACTGGTACTTAGTTGTGGTTATGTTTTTCTTGCACTAACCCTAGGGCTTGTTACCTGACAGAGTTAGTAAAAAAGTAAAAGGTAAGTTCTTATAAAGCGCAGGACTGCTCAAAGCGCTTTACACTTTACTCCCTGGCAGACCTGTTCAGTCGAACACCATCTCGACTTCTCTGGGAAGCATCCAGGGGTATCATTTGAAGACTCTTTTATCATCACCTTTAAATGATTATAATATCATAATATTATGATAAATTGGTGGTTAATGTTCCAAAGATTATATTTTATTTGCTGCTAGCATTCTATGCAATTAATTAAACAGTCATTTGTGGAATGCCACAAAAGTATGTTTCTATTAATCGCAAGAATGTTTCTCAAATTGTGTCCTTTTATAAAACAGTATAAGTTGTTTAGTATATCCCAAGTTATTGATAACCTGTTAGTGTACACGGTTTGGGGCAGTAGGCGTCTTTTATGAGATGTGAACTTCAGTGGTTAACTGGTTTATAAGTAAATACTTCACTCAAATCAACTTTTCCAAACATTTATTTGCACAACTTTGTCGGAAAATGTATTATATATTTAGCACAAAGATATCTTACGAATCACATTCCTTGTTTTGTAAAAAAAACGACATAGCCTTAGACCATTAGTTGAATAGACTTGTGAACATTTGCGGCGAATCCGGATCTATCTTGATTTTGCCGTTATAACTTGAGTTTTGCTTAACTTTGATAACTCAGTGAGATAGTTCCATCATTCAACATTATCCTAGGCATATTTACCTGTAGCTATCATTTTATGCGTGCTGTGCGGTAACAGACTAGCGCAAACCGGGTCATTATTTGAGCTTCTACAGGGTCCGGATTCGATACAAGTGCCAACTAGTGAATAGGATGCAAGTTTTTTATTTGGGCTTCAAAAGAGTCGGGATTCGACACATGCCGACTAGTGACGTAGTGCCATCAGCCTGCACGGTTTTCACTCCCACCACCATCATAAACCAGAACGCAAATTACTGTTTAGGCGCCATTTTACATGAATGTCAAGATTTCTAGTATGTCAAAACTTTGCATGGTGTCACCATTGGAGACACTGGGGATACCGCAGGAATATTCCGTGATTGGACAACTGACAAGTGATATCTTTCATGTTGTCCAGTGGAGTTAAATCCTAACCGCTCTGAGCGACGGTATCGTTAAGACGACTAAACGATGTTGCTACAAATCTGTGATTTTGCAGGAATGTAAGTGTTTTTGTGGTGTCATTTCACGCCGCTCGTCGGCGTTGAATATATCACGAAAGAACGAAAAAAATGGGCGTACGAAATAGTTACGAGGCGGCAATTTTGGCAAATTTTGGGCGAGGCGGCATAAAAAAAGGCAAGGCGGCCCGTCATGTTTGTCATATACCAGGGGAAACACTGTAAAAATAATAGGTGTTCATACAGAAAATTATGTTTTGTCGATTTATATGTTCAAAAGATACAGTGTCCGAATACATCAGGTCAATATGGTATGTCCCATATTTTAATTGAATTTCCTATATTTTCAGAAACATCCTCTATTTTCCTAATATTTGATAATATTGTGGCAAGGCATTATTACAACTTTTCTACTGTAGATGGTTATTGTCATAGATCTTGCAGGGTTTCTAGAGAAACTCTACAGTTACACTGTAAATTATCTATTTTACAATGTGCAATATTGTAATACCCAACTTCTGGGCATTTGGTTGAAATAAAGTTCTATCTATCCATACTTTTGGAAATTTTTAGGTTTCTCACAGTTCATCACTACGAAATGTTTACATAGAAAAAAAGTATGTACAGTATTTTAGCTTACTTATAAGTATTGTGTAATATGTGTTTCAGGACCCATTCAAGAAGATAACCTACACCATCATTGGCGATGACTTGGCACCCCACTACTTTAAGATTAATGAAAAGGATGGAAAGATCACAATCAAGTCAGACATCAAGAATGACATAGTCACTGATTATCAGGTACAGTGAACACAGGTGTCATCAGTGTAACTACTGCTCTTTTAATTGATTGTGGCTGAATTCTTCCCAGAGACATTTACTTGAACACATTGTGTGCGCAATCTAAATAGCCTGAAATTGAACACACACACATACACACGCTCGCTCGCTCACTCACTCACTCACTCACTCACTCGCTCGCTCGCTCGCTCACACACACACACACACACACACACACACACACACACACACACACACACACACGCTTATGGTGTTTGCTATGAAATGAACTGTGAAAGACTGGACCCAGTGCTATATAAGATGATGCTTTTCCCTTTTATGTCATAATGCCCACTATATAGTGTGTATAGAAAAATTAACTTTGACATTTGTTGTGGCTGACTGGATGCATAATGATTAGCTTTTATCAGTCCACAGTTTGTACAAATCACTTTAGCGAATACGACATGGTGTCCAGATGTATAGCGCCATCTGGTGTTGCAGCTGCGAGTGAGGGCCAGCGATGGCGGAACACCGAATCTTACAGATACTGCCCTTGTGCACATTCATGTAAACCGCAACGAGTTTGCCCCCAAGTTTGATACAACGGAATACAAACGAACCATTCTGGAGACTCAGCCGCTAGGAATTCCTTTTGTTCACATTACTGCGAGGGATCAAGACACCAGGGTAGGCCATTTCACTTGTTTAGTAGATATTGTAACAGCATTTGTCATTGCCATAACTTTGGTAGCTGTGGCCATTCAGATGTTCATTGCAGGACTGAGGGTTCCCTATAGAAACAGTCCACAAAACTCGGTACATGGCTTGAACATACAACAATTTAAAAATTATGTAATATTCAGTCAGTATGTAGTTACATATGACACTGTTAGTGCATATACTAGTAGTTTTAGTATGCACTCTGCTCAGATACTGAAGTGCAGTGCTTTCATATGAAATCACACCTGCTTGCTACAAACCTGCTTTCAAACGTAGTTCAACTTTTAATCACCATATGCCATAATTGCTGAATGTTTATTCACACATCTCTATTAATCTTGTTATTACTCTGATAGAGAGAGAATGACAAAGTATTGTGTTGCTTGCAGCCACCCTACAAGGAGATAAAGTATACGCTGGTTGGCTCTAGCAGCATCTTGCAGTACTTCATGATTGACAGCAAGAGTGGAACCGTGTCCCTCAAGAAGTCTATGATGGGTGACCCTGACCGCAAGGACACTTACCACGTATGTCATGCATACACACGCACACGCACACGCACACGCACACGCACACGCACACGCACACGCACACGCACACACGCACACACACTATGCACAAATTCATGACGAACATTCACGATGAATCTATGTACGTACCGGTAGTCTACCCGAGAAATGGGTGAAGACATATTCTAACCTAGTTGATAGAAAGATGAATTCTGAATGTTCCCTAAATACTCCTGTTGTTTTATTAATCACATCGATCGAGAATCTAAACAGAATCAATGAAATAAGTCCTGTAAACTTATATAGAAATAAACTGATATATTGCTGTTAGTAATAAACTGATTGATATATTGCTGTTAGTAATAAACGGATATATTGCTGTTAGTAATATATTGATGTTAGTAATAAACTGATATATTGCTATTAGTAATTAACTGATATATTGCTGTTAGTAATATATTGCTGTTAGTAATAAACTGATATATTGCTGTTAGTAATAAACTGATATATTGCTGTTAGTAATAAACTGATATATTGCTGTTAGTAATAAACTGATATATTGCTGTTAGTAATAAACTGATGTGTTGCTGTTAGTAATAAACTTGATATATTGCTGTTAGTAATAAACTGATATATTGCTGTTAGTAATAAACTGATGTGTTGCTGTTAGTAATAAACTGATATATTGCTGTTAGTAAGAAACTGATATATTGCTGTTAGTAATAAACTGATATATTGCTGTTAGTAATAAACTGATATATTGCTGTTAGTAATAAACTGATATATTGCTGTTAGTAATAAACTGATATATTGCTGTTAGTAATAAACTGATATATTGCTGTTAGTAATAAACTGATGTGTTGCTGTTAGTAATAAACTTGATATATTGCTGTTAGTAATAAACTGATATATTGCTGTTAGTAAGAAACTGATATATTGCTGTTAGTAATAAACTGATGTGTTGCTGTTAGTAATAAACTGATATATTGCTGTTAGTAATAAACTGATATATTGCTGTTAGTAATAAACTGATATATTGCTGTTAGTAAGAAACTGATATATTGCTGTTAGTAATAAACTGATGTGTTGCTGTTAGTAATAAACTGATATATTGCTGTTAGTAATAAACTGATATATTGCTGTTAGTAATAAACTGATATATTGCTGTTAGTAAGAAACTGATATATTGCTGTTAGTAATAAACTGATATATTGCTGTTAGTAATAAACTGATATATTGCTGTTAGTAATAAACTGATATATTGCTGTTAGTAATAAACTGATATATTGCTGTTAGTAATAAACTGATGTGTTGCTGTTAGTAATAAACTTGATATATTGCTGTTAGTAATAAACTGATATATTGCTGTTAGTAAGAAACTGATATATTGCTGTTAGTAATAAACTGATGTGTTGCTGTTAGTAATAAACTGATATATTGCTGTTAGTAATAAACTGATATATTGCTGTTAGTAATAAACTGATATATTGCTGTTAGTAAGAAACTGATATATTGCTGTTAGTAATAAACTGATGTGTTGCTGTTAGTAATAAACTGATATATTGCTGTTAGTAAGAAACTGATATATTGCTGTTAGTAATAAACTGATATATTGCTGTTAGTAATAAACTGATATATTGCTGTTAGTAATAAACTGATATATTGCTGTTAGTAATAAACTGATATATTACTGTTAGTAATAAACTGATGTGTTGCTGTTAGTAATAAACTTATATATTGCTGTTAGAAACCAATTAACATGTGCTTACTGGTCCTGCCAGGTCCGAGCGATGGCGACAGACTTGGGAGGAATCCACGCGAAGAACAGCAGCAACCAGGCTCGGATCATAATCACCGTGAAACGCAACAAAAGGAGCCCAGAGTTCCAGAATCTGCCCTACAAGAAGAAGATCCAACAAACCAGGCAGCCAGGCACATTCATGAACGTGCATGCACGCGACCACGACGACAGGGTTTGTAGAATGATGATTGCTCTGTACTGTATTGTACTGTAAATGTGTCAACATTGACAGTTGTTCTTGTCATTGTGTACTTAAATTGAATGCACATGAACGCAGTTTTATCCAGGATAGTTTGCAGAGAGCCAAAATGTACCGAACTCCTAAAATGTCAATGCTGCCAATAATGACCACCTTATCATGAGAGGATGATTCAAGATAACGTACCTGACCACCACTTACAATTTGTAATGACTAATGACCAAATTTGAACCGTTTGTTGGAAATAAAATGTTGATTGACGTGTGTGATGGGTGACATTTTGTGACAGGAACCATTCAACAAGGTTGTCTACGAAATGATTGGTGACGACTCTGCTCCGACCTATTTCTCTGTTGGTAAAGACCAAGGGGAGGTCAAGCTGAGGTCAGGGGTCAACTTGAAATCGGACACAGAGACAACTTACATTGTGAGTAGATGCAGCAATTAATGCAAATTATTAGTTTACACTCGATCTATTGTAAATGAAAATTGTATTGATGTATTTTGATTAGAAAGTTTTCGATTACATGTGACAAATTTGTATAATTTATTTGTTATTAATTAGTGACAGGGTAAGTAATACACGTATTCTTACCTTTTTCAGCATTTGTTTCAACACTGTATTGTTTTATAATATAGCAATCACTACATGAATTTTGTCTGCTGCTGCTTTTGGAAATAAACATTCATTCAGAAAAAAGCTTGGCACACGTTAGATACAAAGTGTCAGTAGGTGCGGGAATATATTTTGAATATATCACATTGTAAATAACATTAATATTATTTTTTATAAAACTGATATATTTAATATTTACATACTTTTGTTGTTGAAATATTAACATAATAGTGTAATACGAAACAAGCTGCTGTGCAGAAACAATGTCGTGCCGATACTGTTGTTTAAGGCCAGACACGGCAGGTAGATAGGATTATTTTTTTATCTGTGCAAACAGTTCAATTTTTTCTGCCCAATGCATGAAATGGGTCCTACTGAGTGAAATATATATTGAACTTTTTTCAGCCAGACCCCCCGTTTCCATGGTAACAAACAAAATGGCCACCATTTTGAGCAAATATTGGCAAATTTGGAAAAGCTGTCACTTTTTATTGAATCCATATATAGGTATAATTCTTGCAAATCCATGTTCTCTACAGAGTCTATTGTGCAATGATCACAGCATTTTTTGAAATGTGTTTTTATTTTTTAAATAATTGTTTGGTAAAATACGAAAACAAATCTAGTTTTTTGCAACAAATATGGTTATATCTTTCAAACTATTCATGATTTTTAAAAAGTGTCTGATCATTGCACACATTAGAATATGCTGAATGCAACACTGAAAACTTTATTTACATAGCATAATTATTCCAAGAGATATCCCGTTTCCAAATGCAGAAATTTGAAGAAAAATGTTTTTAAGAAAATGGCTATCAAAGATTGCATAATGGATTTCATTACATGATATCGACATGCTTGATCCATGATTAAAACTCACTTAGAGGTATGTAATTGTCATAGAAGTTAACTATTGACAGAATGCATACAAAAGTATAATAATCTGGCAAAAAACCATTTTCAGTATTTTTTATCAAAAAACACCATTTCACCTGGGGTGTCTGGCCTTAACCGCATACTTTGTTCTTGTTGTTTACGCACACTGCCACCTTAGTGCTACACAGTGGCACAGTGAATAGAGCACCAGACTCTCAATCGAGAGAACCTGGGATCAAATTCTCTTGCTACCGTGTCGAACCTTGGGCAAGTTCGTTCACTCAACATATAGACAGTGGTGGATATTTGTGTAGAATAATCTTTGTGCACTAATTGCAGCATGGTTGAATACTTCCCAGAGAAATCAAGATTGTGTTAAATTAAACAGGTCTGCCAGATAGTGAAGCATAAAGAGCTTTGAGAAGTCCTCAGGACTGGATACTGCTCTATATAAGAACTTACCTTTACTTTTTACTGTCACTAGCTGCGGATTCTGGCGAAGGACAAAGGGACCCCATCCAAGTCATCAACGGCAACCATTGTGCTAACCGTGGACCGTAATCTGAAGACCCCACAGTTCACGCGCGGGGCGAACAGTCGCGTCCAGATCCCCGAGACCATGCCAGCAGGCAGTGCCATCACCAGCGTTGCTGCTGAGGACAAGGATAACGCGGTAAGGAATCATCGCAGAATGTGAATGTCGAATAACAGACAAAATCAATTTCATTTGGGGAGGAGGGGTAATTTTGTCTGGTGTTGAACATCGATATTTTACACTTCTGACTGATACTGTTACTATATTGGTATCAACATATCAGTGTTTACAAACTTTCGTCTGAGGGGAAGCCAGATGAAAGTGATTCCGTCTGATATCAGACATTGATGTTCTGAGATGATCCCTAAGTGAAGGGCACTCACGGGGAGTGAGGGTAACACTGGCAGAGGGGGTGAGATAGATACTAGTGGCAGAGGGGGTTGATATAGGATGGGGTACTACTGGTAGAGGGGGTGAGACAGGGCAGGGTACTACTGGCAGAATGGGTTGAGACAGGGTGGGGTACTACTGACAGAGGAGGTAAGACAGGGCAGGGTATTACTGGCAGAGGGGGTGAGCTTGACAGGGAGAGTGAAAGATCAGGGTAGGGTACTACAGGGAGAAGGTGTGAGACAGGGCAGAGCACTAAATGGGAAGGGTATTTAGGTTACTACTAGAGGCAGGTGTGAGAGTGGGGCAGAGCATTGTGGGAAGAGGGTGGTGACAAAATGTTTAATAATTATGGAGTTATGGCATAAATTTTGAAACATGATTAGTGGTTAAGAAGAGCTAAATATGTCGCATTCATACCTTGCATATGCCGGCTACTGATGCAGTTTGAAATCTGCCACAGGTGATGAATTGGGTGTAGAATGTGACTTCTCATTGCAGGCACCCAACAACCAGGTGGAATTCTCCATTGAGGGTGAGGGTGATGCCCCACAGTACTTCTACATACACCCGACTAAAGGAGATATCACTCTGCTCAAGTCTGTGCTGAAGACAAAGGCCACTTTCTATAGGGTGAGTCTAGACACGTCTATGTCACTCTTGACTGCTAAGTACAGGACATTTGTCCAAGTGTAATTGCTGTTCATATGAAGTTTTTTTCTGCATATGAAACAAGTTGTGTAGTCAGTACTACCATTTTGTGATTGATAAATTTCTCCTTTCAATAGTTTGTTTGAGACCTGAAATTATTTTAGTGATGTTAATATTTAAAATAATTGTAATGTTCTATAATAGTTTGTTGTCTGAGAATTTCCTGGAGAAAGCAGTACATCAGCCCCTGACCAGAAGTACAACCTCGTACCACTCATGACAATGACCACTGTCACTGACAACCAGTGTCAGAGATATAAATTTGGTCTAAAACTACTAGTGATGAGAGATGTGCTACAGTGACGCCACCTAGTGAGTGAAACATGTTAATGCAAATTTATGCTAACAGTAGTGTTTGTTTGTGAACAACTCAAGTCCCACACCACGTATTCTTGGGAGTTGAACCAACGCTAAACGCATTAGCAAATTCTGGACATTACAAACTGATGACATTGTTTCTAACCCCTGAACCACTACTAATTTTGGAGTGATGTGGTTAAAGCATGCAACTCTCAATCTAGAGAACCCGGATTTGAATCCTGCGTTGCGGTTTCGAACATTCGGCAAGTTTGTTCCTCAGCTGTATGAATGAGTACCTGGCTATAATATTTACGAATAGTCTGCGCATTAATTACAGCACAGCTGAATGCTTCCCGGAAAAGTCCAGATGATTGAACAGGTCTGCCAGGGAGTATAGTATAAAGCACTTTGAGCAGTCCTAAAAACGGGATTCTGCGTTATATAAGAACTTTCATTATACCTTTTTAACCCCTGACTTCTAAACTCTGACCTCTGCTGTTGACAGTTGCGAGTGAAGGCAGAAGACTTGGGTGAGCCAAGGAGGTCGACAACAACAGGTGTAGAGGTGCAGGTGCTCCGAGACAACGGGGAAGTGAAATTCTCCACAGACACGTACGGTACGCAAATCTCGGAGAACAAACGGGTTGGCGAGAGGGTCACAGGCGTCTACGCATCACCCGGAGGGGTAAGTTATCATTACCTCCAGGAAGTAAAATAGTTATAATTTCATCTGTTCATGTCGTATCTTTTCATTTGTCATTTCAGCTGGATATATATATATATTTAAATCCTTGTCATCGTCGGTAGAGTGATTTAGCTGTCGCGATGTCACTTGGTTTGAGCTGTTCTGTAAACTGTGTAAATAGCTCTTCTGTGTATGCATAATCCCATTTTGTATGATGTTTTAACAATGAGATTCACTGTACATACCTATTTTATGTTACGTTGTTCTTAGTAGTCTGTTTTTCTTTGACATCCTGCATGTGTATTCTGTCAGACAGCTTACAATGGAGTGATTTTTTATTTGGAAGGAAGACCCTTAAAGTTAGATAAACGTGAATTTTTATAAAATGCCGGAGCAGTTCAAAATTGCTACTTTTAATGAACTCATCATTTTGATTGTTTTTGTGTTTTAAATTGCTTTTGTATCAACACACTAATGTGACTATATTGTTGGGCAGTTCAAAGTGGCACTCAAAACCCATCTTTTAAAACAATTATTTAAAGATTTTATAGTATATTTACCATTGTGATCTTAATTATACATATATTTATCTTAATTAAATTTGTAATATTAAGTTATCACTATTATTATTATTATTATCAATAATTTATACAAATGTATTTATTCTTATTTTTAAAGACAATATATTTGATTTGATTTATTTGTAATAATAGCATATGCATAATAGTATTTAAACATATGTATGGTATTAACTTATTGGTTTATTTGTAATGCCACTGTACAGCACCCAAAAACAATGATTTGGATGGAGTGGTATATAATAAATGTATCATTACTATTATTGTTACGTTGTTGTCCCCTGTCACAAACCTGTCAGTACGTACGTGTATGCATCATGCATGTTGTATATTAGACGTGATCAGCTGAACTATCCATTCTGTGTCTGCTTTGACTGCGTGGTGTGAAGACATGCAGGCTGAGTTGATATCTCGGTGACATGCAATGTTAGAGGTAGTCATGTCACAAAACAGAACTTTGGCTCAAAACTAACATCCTCCGTTCATCTGTTTTGATTTGGCCACTCGGCATATTGCTGACTAAAGTTGGTGGTGGGGGAAGCAATTAAAACATTAAATATTTAATTTGAACCCATTTAACTCTGGTCTGCCTTCTAATGTGACAGGGATCTCAACCTCCCATCTCCCACCTGCAGTGGGTCCAACCTTCGTCCTTCCACTAATGTTTAGGACCAGCCTCCCACTTCCTGCCACACAATCCCTGTGTAGCCACCTGGTGACTTCTGGGACAATCCCTGTGTAGCCACCTGGTGACTTCTGGGACAATCCCTGTGTAGCCACCGGGTGACTTCTGGGACAATCCCTGTGTAGCCACCGGGTGACTTCTGGGACAATCCCTGTGTAGCCACCTGGTGAATGCTCTGACATCCTCTGTCCCATCTTTCTCTGTGCCGTACCTTCATTCCGTGTGCCCTGTTTCAGCTTGATCCCAATAAAATGAAGGAAGCTCGGGTAAACATTTTCTACGTCTCACTCTAGTTGCTCAGAGGCAGCGATCTGTTGGGAAAGACATTCACAAAGTCTCAACAATGGATGTCTCTGTCGTGCTTTGCAATTGTTTCCAGACTGATTGCTGACAATCAGTCGTAGCAGGCGTTGCTTATGTAGGCCCATTGCTACGCCTTCTAGTCGACGCTTAAGTTGCAAGCTTCTTACTGGTCACATGTTTTTTTGGCTATATAGAAAGTTCGACATATCTTGACTGCTGGGGCAGCCCAAATCATAATAATCAGGAGACCGTACTTTACACAAAGTCATTCTTTATTTGTGATTTGTACAGGTACATGTTGTTTTGAGTGACTGTTGCTTTAAATGATGTGTTTCTTGTCAGACACATTTTTAGACTATCTTATGTGTGTATGTATATGTGTGTTTGTTTGTGTTTGTGTGTTTGTTGAGTGATTTGTTAAAAGCTGAAATGTTTTGAATGTGTTGGCTTTGCTTATTTAAAATTGCACATACTTCACTTCCACATTGAAGAAAATAAATATGTATTAGATGTTGCAGCTAAATGTGGTGCTTATTGCTTGCTTTGATCACAGATTAGTTTTTAAATTAAATTCTTCGATTATATGTCAAGTTTGAAATTGAAAAATTATGTTGAGTTTTTTATCACTTATTTTTGTGCTTCTTTCATAAAAAGGGTCCAAATGAATAATTATTTTAGAAAAAAATATGATATGTCAAAACAATTTGTCTGGAATAATTACAATTTTCATAGTTAATAGTTATGATAAAGCAGATAGTTCTTTTCATTTGATGCTTGGAACTGTATGTTTTATCTGGTGTTTTAAAGGTTCAATTTATATATGCAGTGCAGATTGTTATATGGACATTACCTACTTTTTTGCAAATTTTGAGTAAACCTCTTTTAGGTTTAGTTGTTGCTTGGTACACACGCTTGAGTCTTATTATGCAAAGAGCTTATGGAATAAGCAGTACACCAGATTAGTTTCACTAATGTCTAGTACACCATGTTATTATTCATCATGATTCCTATTCCAAACTTGTTCAGATATGTTTGCTAATACAACAGTAATTGTTGTATTAACAAGGATATGTTGCAAACATTTTCTGACACTTAACTTGTTGAAAACAGGCCCTGAATTTGTGCCTATGATGAAGCTTTTTCATAAAGCTTAATCATTGCAATAATTCTTGGCCGGCCATTTTGTATGTAATAATGATAACCATTTATTTCAGATGTTGATATATAATATAATAAGCCTTTAGTGAAAGTAAAATAAATATACAACTATGGGTTGTATAAATTGCATGGTATGATATACAGCACCTGTCTGTCTTATATGCACATTAGAGTAGAATGTACAATTACAGTTGTGGGAATAAATAACCTGCTTATGAGATGTAAATTAGTACATTTTCTAATGAGTTTTGTAACTGCAGTGGCAAACATAAAATATCATGTAGGCAGCATATGCGGAATCCTAATGCATTATTGCATGATGTGATGAAATATTAAATGGAAAACGTACTATATTTAACCCATAAAGAATGCATACCAATTATTACAATAACATGACTACAACTTATTATTCTCATGATCAGAACAGAAGTAAACTGTTATAAATGTGTAAATTAGCAAGAGCTTACTTATAGGGGCATGCTATGTTTGCTTAATGGTATGTATTTCATTTATTTTGAATGACAAAGTGTTTAAGTTGCAATTGTATTTACAGTGGCCTCTTGCTGTAAGGACTATTCAAGTAAAGAACATCCGACTATTCATATCCATCCGTTTGAGAGAAGCAACTTTTTAAATCCCCATTCTTGCCTGTGTTGAATGATACCTGTCCATAGATAAAAGGAACATTGAATATATAGAACAGTTTGACAAAGACTCCACCGGTTCCTCATGGCGAGAGTCCGCTGTATGTACAACCTCCGGGTGTTTGACTTGTCACTCTGTGGGTTTTTCAGAGCAAAACGTCCTACGAGATTGTTGGCCTCAGCAATGCTCCGGACTATTTCTCCATCAACTCCAGGTCGGGGGAGATCAAACTGAAGACTGACCTGAGGACGGACCCCGTCAAACAGAAGTTCTACGTTGTATGTCTCTTCGCATACATACCATGCAACCTTTCATATCTGCACTCGTCTTGCAACCTTTAATATCTGCACACATGTCTTGCAACTGTGAATAATTACGGTCACAACTGGTGCATCTAGAAACTGATGTCATAGTAATAATTATGCACATGACTGCCATCAAGCTTTTGTGTTTACATATGTGTATTACATTATTAAGGCGACATGGCCATCAGCAGGATCAATCTTTCCTGGATACAGATCTAGCATCAACAAACTTGCCCTATGTTTTTGTATAAGTAAAAGAGATTTGGAGCCAAAATTTCAACAAAATATATAATGGAATATCCGACAGATTCATATTTGCATCTGCCATTTTGTCAGTTTGATGGATTATATTTGCCAAAAAATTGCCAATCGCAGCATCAAGCTCTGTATGTAACATGTTGATAAGAAGGTTATTAGTGTATAGAGATTTCATTGACTGTGTTGTCTCTTGACTATGTTGTTAACTGAATGAATACTAGGAATTTTGCAGTCACAGGATAATTTATTTAATGCATTGAAAAACCATAAAACATCAAGAACGAGCACGAATAAATATCAGAAAGGAAACCTTTTCAATCCGAGTAACACAATTATGAAAACATTTACTGGAACAAGTTGTAACTGCACTCAACACTAACTCATTTAAAAACCACGTAGACAAACACTGGAGCACAGAAAAAGTTATCTACGATTACAAAGCCGCCTAGCCAGGCATTAAGTCGTAGAGTTTTACTGGACAAGGTGTAGATCTGACCACCGAAGTCACCACCTATGGTCAGGAACTACTTAAAAACCTTTAAAAATGAGATTCACTAATACATTTGTGTTTGTGTGTGATCATGAGTGCTCATATGTGTTCGTGTGTGTGTTCAGTTGAAGGTGAAGGCCACATACAAGGGTGTGAGCACACACATCGTCTACGCTCTTGTTAATATCACTGTCAAGCACAATGAGCACACCCCCGAGTTCAAGCAGGGTGACTACAAGGCCACCCTGTTGGAGTACTTCCCCCTAGGGCAGAGTATCTTACAGGTGACAGCCACTGACAGGGACGAACATGTAAGTAAACACCCTCCTAAGGCACCCCACACCCCATGTAGGTCTTAGGAAGTATGTTTGGTAAGGGCAAGAATTTGTAGTTAAGGACTAGAAATTAAAATATTGTTGTCATTTACCTGGTTTTGATACGAGATCAGGTAAGAGATTCACACACTGAGAGCGGTTAACTGTAACATGCAGCACATTCAGTGTAATTCTCAGAGGTGATCGTCTCATTAAAAAAACCAACAGAAACAGCTGTCTGATTCATGGGTTTGGAGGGTATGTAACATGATATTGGGACAGTTTAGATATCTTTCTCAAGTTGTGTGTTCTCGTGATATGCCATCTTCTGTATGTTGAATAAGTCCTAGATGGTTTGTTAGATGTACTGAATGTCTAGCGTAGGGTTGCAGGTGCATGACGTGTAAATAGTCTGTGTGTCTGCCCACTCCTGACAGCTTGCGCTATTTACAAGCCTTCATGCACGATAAAATCATTACCAGTCCAAAACTGTCCCAGTTGATTCGTCCGTCCCAGCATGCACACATATAATGCAATATATAATATATAATAATTTTGTTAGCCCCTCAGCTTAAATTTCCATCCTTCAAAAACTAACTGTCCAAAAGATGGGGGACCAGTCTCTATTCTAGATAATGCTATGGCTATTTATGACTTACGAGATGAGAAACTAATAGATGCCCACCCAAGCCTTTGCACTCGCGCACTGTGTGTCTTGTGAGCTATACGGTATGTGTACTGTACATGGTGTATGCTGTAGGATGAGATCACCTACCGCATCATTGAGAAGTCCCCGGACACAGACTTGTTCTACCTCCATCCAGGCACTGGTCTACTCACTCTCAAGAAGGTGTGGCCGCGCGGAGACAAAGTCAACTACAACGTAAGTGCACACTTCCTACTATCTAACTGTAATCGTGCTAGCGAATGTGTATGAGTGTGTGTGCGTGTATGTGTACGTGCGTGTGTCTGTGCACATGCGTGTGTTTTAATGTTTTTGTACTAAACGGTTTGCGTCTCTGGTGCCAAAATTTGGAACTACGGCCACTCTGGAGAAAAGTAATACCTTTATTTTTTTGAAATTCTGCCATTTAATTTAAAATTCCGTTTTTTTGGTTTTAGGGTTCACACTAGACATTAAACAGATGTTAATTAATTGTTCACAACATTACATAGGTTTTTGCTATCGTTTCGAGCCATATAAATGGTCTGTTGATCAGTTGGGGAATTGTAGTTAACATATTATAGTTACAAGGCATGTAGTTACGTAGTTATTATGTGCAAGGCATATTAATTATCATGTAGTTAGTAGGTGCAAGGCATGTTATCATGTAGTTACCATGTACAAGGCATATTGTCATCATGTAATTACCACGTACAGGGTGTATGGTTATTTATAATTACCATGTACAAGGCATATAAGTATGTAGTTACCATGTACATGTGTTTGCGGCGACAGTTCCAAGTGGAGGCGAATGATACGGCAGACCCTGCGCGCACCAAGCGTGCAACGATCACAATCCGCTTCAAGCGAGACCGTGAGCCTCGCTTTGACAACCTGCCCCGAGAACAGAAAGTGTCGGAGAACAGTCAGAACAACAGTGTTGTGTACAAAGTGCAGGGACGTGACGACGACAAGAAGGTGAGAATATCACGATGCGGTGTCAATGTACAATACTTGTATATATAAATTTACATAGCATGGCGATTTTGTTTCGTCCACTGTACTTAAAAAGCTAAGAGATTCTGTGATGTCTAATACTGTTTGCTGTGTCTGATTTTGTTGTTTTTTTGGCAGGAAAAACTGAAGTATGCACTGCTACCAACGGAGGCCGCCGCTGCTGTCTTTTACATCAGTGACTCGAATGGGGAAGTTCGCATCAAGGATGCTACAGCCCTAAAGAGTGACACTTCCGTCAAGTACAAAGTGAGAGATGATTGGTTGACAAAATTAATCAATTTAGTCTTTATAAAAGATCATTAATAATTGGTGTCTGATATTTGGAGGTTGTCCTAAAACGTAATGTGCCATAATGACTGTGTTTGGACATTATGTTTTGGACACCTAAACATTTACAAAAATATAATAATTTTTCTGTGCTGTTTGTTTTTGGACTGCTGAGAATGTAATTGTTTGAGGTGATGGAATACATAAAGTGACACAGGGCAAGTCATTATAAGTATTGCTCTTCTTCTGGCCCTTTGTCGAGAATTCTACATTTCTACAATGAAATAATTGCTACACTTATTGTGTCTGTTTTATTGTTGCTGAAATAAAGATTAATTGCATTTATGGTAAGTATATCTTACGCTATATTGTGCCCCTGATAGTACTGGAATGTTGTTGGTGTGTTGCAGCTGTTTGTATTGTATTGGAATGTTGTTGGTGTGTTGCAGCTGTCTGTATTGTATTGGAATGTTGTTGGTGTGTTGCAGCTGTTTGTATTGTATTGAAATGTTGTTGGTGTGTTGCAGCTGTTTGTATTGTATTGGAATGTTGTTGGTGTGTTGCAGCTGTCTGTATTGTATTGGAATGTTGTTGGTGTGTTGTAGCTGTCTATATTGTACTGGAATGTTGTTGGTGTGTTCCAGCTGTCTGTATTGTGTTGGAATGTTGTTGGTGTGCTCCAGCTGTCTGTACTGCACTGGAATGTTGTTGGTGTGTTGCAGCTGCTTGTACTGTACTGGAATGTTGTTGGTGTGTTGTAGCTGTCTGTGCTGCTGTGGGACACAGCGTACCCACAGAAGACGTCTACAGCCACGCTCACTCTGAGTATCTCCCGCAATGAGAACCCACCAAAGTGGTCCAAGTCAGACTACAGGGTGAAGGTGAACGACCGCTACAAGCTGGGTGATGAGATTGTCACCGTCAAAGCCACAGACAAGGACAAGGTAACTCTAACTAAGATCAAGGTAGCGTACGTATGTGGGTATGTTAATGTTTTTCTCCTAGACAGTTTGCAACTTTCAAGGATTCATCTGTGACCCATCTGAAGAAAACTAGTGATTTTAGTTTTTCAAATTTCCCTGTGGCTTAAGGATGTTGTTTTGTTGAATTTGTCATGTATTTCTTTGACTTTTAATCAGTTTGTAGGTAAATGTTATGTGTTAGATGTAAAAGTGGTGTGCAAGGTAATATATTTTCAATTATTTCTGATTTTTAATAAGTTTGTAGGTTTATGTTAAACGTTAATTGTGGAAGTGGTGTGCCAGGTAATTGATTTTCAGTTATTTCTCTTGACGACATTTATGTTTGGTTGTTCAGTGAAGTGAACTTTGGTATTGTCTGTTTGCAGGACAACCTGCACTATGAGATGATAGGGTCAGAACAGGCAGTCTCGTTCTACTACCTCAACCCAGAATCTGGGGTAATCACTCTAAAGAGGTTACTTACTGAGGGCAGACAGACAAGAGATGAGGTAAGAGAGGTCTAGAGTGTCGGCTAGGTATTTGCTGTAAGTTGATAATACAGACAAGGTGACTGTAACTCTGCCATTTTCTCCCTTGTCTCTTAAGTTTGCAAGACGTACAATTTGTTTCCGTCATCCCCTGAATACCTACCTTTTAACCTTGTTTTAACAAGATTTAACAAGATTGCCACTCAGAGAATTAACTTTAGATGGTAGGTGTACAAGGAAGCCTTATCGAGAGTCCAACCCTTTTTTTTAGCTTTCCAACATAACTTCCCCAAACAACTGTTGATGACTTTGAATTGATTGTCGATATTGCCTAACCCTTTATGCTGATATGTCTATAGTTCCGTGGGTGCATTATTAGTTTTTATTTATTTATTATTGCATTAATTTTTGTATGTCTATCTAATGACCGATGTGGAAACGTGCTTGCACTTTTTTGTGTCACTCTTATACACTTAATATACCCTGTATCATCATATCACATATGCACAAGCTACATTTATATATTAAATAAATCAATCGGAAAACAAATATATACACACATATATCCAGATCCGTCTACGAGTATCCGACCAGAGCTCTCCAGAGAAGAAGGCAGAGACAAGGGTGTTTGTTGAGATAGAACGGGACTTGAAGAATCCGAAGTTCCAGAACACGCAGTACACAGCGAAGATAGATGAGAGCATTTCAGTCAACACCGTCGTCTCGGTGAAACCCAACTCATTGAGAGCAAATGATGAGGATAAGAAGGTAAACATGCGGGTGTCAACTGATTCTGGGTCCAATATATCTTCTCTTCTTGTCTGTTCTGTTCCTTGGAATCAGCCTCTCAGGCCTCAAGTGGCATTAGTATGAACAGGAAGTTAATTGAATCCTTGTTCTTTGTCTCGCTTGCTGTCGTCAGAGAGCAATCCCAGGAACTTGTGGTTAGCACTGCTTTCCTCTGCTATACTGCCAGTAGTGAGTGTTTATTATTTTAGTGTTATGTATATAATTAGAATATTTCCTGGACACAACTTTCAAATTGTGAATAATTTTTCAGGCTTATTAAACATAATTTGGCCGACAGTATACCTTCAGCATATGTATTCTTGAATTTACGACCATTATTTAATTAACCTGTGTAGACGTTGCTCCCGGCAGTGCAGCTGTTGAATGCTATGGTCATGAAACACTCGTGTTATTGTGTGATTAACTAATTTTGAAATTATAATTAATAACATCTGCAAGACCAGAATTCACTCATTCCTGATAGAGGTAGGCAAACTTATACTACAAATTATGGAGCCCCAATCCTAAGAATCAGAAACAAAGTCGGGGTTGAACTGTAAAGGATTAATAGTAGTTCTAATAATGTGATTGACACTACATATGTATGTTTGCACCCCAACAGAGTATAGATAATAGTGTGCTATTGACAGTAGTAAGTCCAAGTCATACGCCTTTATAACTGTATATTCGCTTACATTATTAACATAAAAAGTCTCGGTTTACTGCATTTCTAATGCATCTTCATTTGTGAGTGTCTTACACAAATTAAAAGTGCCTGAAAGGATTGCATCCTATATTAACTACAGGATAAAAACATAATGTGTCTGATAGAAGCCTACATACTTCTACAGTGTTTCTAAAGAGGGTTTCTTTGACAGGGCAAGTTGCAGTATGAGATAGTGGGTAAATACCCCGCCCCGGACTTCTTCAGTATCCACAAAGACAATGGCCAAGTGAGGGTGATAAAGGATCTGATGACAGACACACTGAGGTCAAGCAAGTACACTGTAAGTGACAAATCGATTCACATCGCATATCCATTCTCCATTCACGCATGGAGTGCAGTGGCTAGAGCATCGCACTCTCAATTGAGAGAACCCAGGTTTGAATCCTGTGTGCTACCTTGTCGAACCTTGGGCTAAGTTCATTCACTATATGTTGTTCCAGTTCACTCAACTGTGAATGAGTACCTGGTTATATATAGTGGTGGATATTTGTATATGAATAGTCTTCATGCATTAATTGCAGCATGGCTGAATGCTTCCCAGAGAAGTCGAAATGGTTTTCGATCGAACATGTCTGCCAAGGAGTAAAGTGTAAAGTGCTTTGAGCAGTCATAAGGACTGGATACTGCGCTATATAAGAACTTCTTGTTTCCTTTTGCAGCTGGAAGTGGTGGCCTATGATACTATGTACCCACTCAATCGGGCCACATCGTCGGTGGTGATCACTGTCACAAGGAACCCCAATGCCCCTCGGTTCACAGAGAACACCTACCAGAAGACAGTGGACGAGAAGGTGCCTCCAGGTTCCACTGTCATACGCATCACTGCTACAGACCAGGACAAGGTACAGTCACTTGTGGTATTAGAAAAATGCGCCAAGTTTGAAGAGTTTGTGTCATAAATCTACTAAATATTTCTGATATCCCTGGTTTATTTGTGTTAAGGTATGCAGTCTGAGGTATTTATTGTCAACTTATTCTACAGTGGTGGCAGTAGTGTTAAAGAGTTTAGAAGGAGTCTAAACAGAGATTGCCCAGTTTATAAACTGACTGTTAGGAGAAGGTGCAGCATAGCTTTATCTACTATTCATTTGGATGGGTAGAGTTCATTTTTTGGATGGGTTGACATTTTTATTTGGATGGGTGGAAATTTGAGGACCAAAAAGTTTATTCATTACTGACTGACATTGTCATATGTCCGTTGTGCTTTACAAATGTGTGTCACACGTATACGTAATGTATTTATGTACACGTTTGTAATAGATTGTTTGTTCTCACATAGATGCATGTATATCTATCAGGACATTTTTGGGTTAGTAATAACTTGATCCTGTGTGAATGCAGGAGGTCGAGTGTTTTACATGTGACGTGACATTGCAGGACAACATTGAGTACAAGATGTCTGGAGGGGAGGATGACAACAAGTACTTCTACCTCAACCCCATCTCTGGCGTCCTCTCTACCAAGAAGTTCCTCACAGAGACCAAGCAAAAGGAATTCAGGGTCTGTTTCGCTGATCAGTTGTTAAAGCCATATTAAGAATATTGTGTTATCAGAGTGTTGCTGCACATGTATTTGTTTGATGAGAGAGAGCACATTGGTATAGATATATTTGTTTGATGAGAGAGAGCACATTGGTATAGATATATTTCTTTGATGAGAGAAAGAGTACATTGGTATAGATATATTTGTTTGATGAGAGAAAGAGCACATTGGTATAGATATATTTGTTTGATGAGAGAAAGAGCACATTGGTATAGATATATTTGTTTGATGAGAGAAAGAGCACATTGGTGTAGATATATTTGTTTGATGAGAGAAAGAGTACATTGGGAGAGAGAGGGAGAGAGGAGAGAGGAGAGAGGAGAGAGGAGAGAGGAGAGAGGAGAGAGGAGAGAGGAGAGAGAGAGAGAGAGAGAGAGAGAGAGAGAGAGAGAGAGAGAGAGAGAGAGAGAGAGAGAGAGAGAGAGAGAGAGAGAGAGAGAGAGAGAGAGAGAGAGAGAGAGAGAGAGAGAGAGAGAGAGAGAGAGAGAGAGAGAGAGAGAGAGAGAGAGAGAGAGAGAGAGAGAGAGAGAGAGAGAGAGAGAGAGAGAGAGAGAGAGAGAGAGAGAGAGATATTTATTTATTTGATGAGAGAGAACATTGATATAGATACAAATTCTCATTTCATCATATAAAAACACACGAGCAAATAACTCAGAATAACAGTTGTTACTTTTTCTTAAATACTCTGTCAACTAGTAGGTCAGAGGCCAATGGTCCAAAGAAAGACATGCACACATGTGCATACACATACACACGCATGCGCATGCACACACACACACACACACACACACACACACACACACACACACACACACACACACACACACACACACACACACACACACACACACACACACACACACACACACGAGGATTTGGAATTGGGGAATATATGCAGCATGGGTAGAATATGTAAAATAAAAAACAGTTGCCTTTGTATTGTCGTTGAGACTGGGTGTTGTCATGGAAACATAATATCGTCAAGGAGACAACATGTTGTCACTGGATGCCTGTTGCAGTTTGAGGTGAAGGCGATTGACTCTGGAGTTCCCCAGAAGGTGGCTACAAAGGAGGTGCTACTTCGGGTGATTCACGATGAGTACACCCCAGAGTTTGTGGGGGCGCCGTATACCATTCCAACTCTGCCGGAAAACAAACCTGTGGGTCACAGGGTGTTCCAACTGTCAGGTCGGGACAAGGACCAAAAGGTAGGATGTCAGCCTGTTATTTCGTAGTTTCTCTCGCTACGATTGATACAGTTCAATGTGAGCTACATAGCACTACAACAATCGGTTCTGTTACAATTAAGGTTCCTGTTACCACAAACAAACAAAAAAGGTTTGAAGCTGTGTTAATGATGTCATAGACACCTTCAGGACCAGAGGCCGGTCTCATGAAACGGCTAAGAATGTTCTTAATGCTAAGATTATTGTCTTAGTAAATGACGTGTTTTTTTAATATAAGCGAACATAGGAGTTTACACAACGTGAAGCTAAGTAATTGTGTAACTTTAAGTACACTTCATAAAACCCCCCAGTACCATAGTATGCAATGTTTTTGAATGGTGACTGGTCGTGTTGCAGGGTAAGATTAACTTCAAGGTGATTGGGGATGCCACTGCTCCTGAGTTCTTCAGAGTGAACCTTGAGTCTGGGGTGATAACGATCAAGAAGGACTTGCGAGAAGATTACGCCCCCTACTATTTGGTACATCCATTATGCACTACTTATATTTATCAAAAAAAAAAAAAAAAAATTTATTGTGTAAAGATGCAGCAGTAAAATAGGTAATGTGGAAGCATTGAAATTGTCTATTGTGAGTTTGTAAATGCAAGTTCTACTGTATGAATTATATTTGTGGAAATAAAACAGTGATTGACTTGTTGATTAAATGATTGATTGATTACTTAATTTGTTGATTAGTTGGTTGTTTGTTTGAGGAAGTTATACGTCTCATATTTTAGCATAAATTAATAGGTAACTAAGCAAAGAAATAATTTTTTTTATAAATTATAACTCGACATAGCTTAGGAATAGAGTGCCAGACATTCAGTTGGTTGGTCCCCTCTACCAGGTGTCTGCTAGGGGAATATAACATGGCATGCTGGTTGTAAAACCTGCAGTAGACTAGCTAATTCAAGACTCTTGAATATACACTCAACACAATATCTTAGTATGACTTTGCTGAGTAAATACCAGAATTGTATTTTAGTTACATTTATTTTAACTAAAAAACCAGTAATGAAATGTTACATCTGAATATAGATCACAGTGTTATTAGTTTATATCGATTTGACCATTGTAAATGTCATTGTGTGTGACATTCTTATGCTGCAGCTGCGTGTGACAGTACACGACACAGGTAACAGTGACAAGTCTGCCACCACAACCGTCCGTATTCCTGTCACCCGTAACGTCAATAGTCCCAAGTTCGACAGACAGAACTACAAGAGCACTATTAATGAGAATGTCAACGTTGGACATCGTGTGCTCAAGGTGACAGCAACAGATGCTGACAAGGTGGGTATTAATTTAATGAGATTATTTAATATAATAACCAAAAGCGATAAACTCCAGATAGCATGTGGACAAGGAAGCCACTGGCTTATTGTAAGTCTAACATAAAAAGTGAACATTGTTTTATGCAAGCACCAACACAAGTCATGAATAGTGATGAAAGAAGGCCAAATGAATGACATTTATTAAGAGATTAAGTTAGAGAGAGAAATGTGGGCTCTACATCCCAAGGCCAGGCCTGTGACTGAGCCCATACTAGTCTCCTGTCCCTCAGGTTGACAGAGCCCACATTTCGGCATATACAACATTAGCAGTATTGTTATAGATATATACAACATCATTACTACTGTAATCACAGTAGACCTTAGGCACCGTACCGTACTAACCAAGCACACCATTCATTCACCTAACTATAATCCCAACTACCTGCTGAAGACTTACATTGTATCAAGATTTAGCCTAAACCTATAAGTGGGGCCATTACGCCACCAGTCACCAAAACATGTGACCACCCCACTACTTGGATTACTATATATTGATCTGGACTGTTTTTGTGCGTGAAGGAATGGGGGTGTATGTGTGTGTACACCCAAGTGCGTGCAGGAATGGGGGTGTATGCGTGTGTACACCCAAGTGTGTGCAGGAATGGGGGTGTATGTGTGTGTACATCCAAGTGCGTGCAGGAATGGGGGTGTATGTGTGTACATCCAAGTGCGTGCAGGAATGGGGGTGTATGCGTGTGTACACCCAAGTGTGTGCAGGAATGGGGGTGTATGTGTGTGTACACCCAAGTGTGTGCAGGAATGGGGGTGCATGTGTGTGTACAACCAAGTGCGTGCAAGAATGGGGGTGTATGTGTGTACACCCAAGTGCGTGCAGGAATGGGGGTGTATGTATGTGTACATCCAAGTGCGTGCAGGAATGGGGGTGTATGTGTGTGTACACCCAAGTACGTGCAGGAATGGGGGTGTATGCGTGTGTACACCCAAGTGTGTGCAGGAATGGGGGTGTATGTGTGTGTACACCCAAGTGTGTGCAGGAATGGGGGTGTATGTGTGTGTACAACCAAGTGCGTGCAGGAATGGGGGTGTATGTGTGTGTACAACCAAGTGCGTGCAGGAATGGGGGTGTATGCGTGTGTACACCCAAGTGTGTGCAGGAATGGGGGTGTATGTGTGTGTACACCCAAGTGTGTGCAGGAATGGGGGTGTATGTGTGTGTACACCCAAGTGTGTGCAGGTTTGTATATGCTTATGTATACTGTATTACCTTTCTATTCAATTGAACTATTTTTTTCCAAAATCGTATTCCAATAAGACTGCAATAGTCATGGTGTAATTGAGCTTGTGTTATTTGAATAAATACTTAAGAAGTTCAGAACATGTAATACTATTCATGTAACCACTGCGAGAAACTACAGAGACACAGAACAGCAAAACAGGAATTCCTCGGTTAACGTCCTCAGTTATACACATATCCTATTTCTAAAAGCACTTTAACATCATAGTATATTTTGTAATCTAATCGGTGTCAACACTAACATTTAACTAGTGTCATCAGTGACAGAATCTGTTCTGTTCATGCAGTAAATTAGAGCATTTCTCTTGAAGGATGACATCACATACGAGTTGCCTGGCAATGCAGGTGAGGCGAAGGCACTGCAGTACTTCTATGTGACTCCCAACACAGGAGAGCTCTACGTGAACAGGTCACTGACGGAGGACAAAGGTCGTGACACACAATACAGGGTGAGTGGACTGGTACTTGACACACTTGGTACACGGTGTGTGGGATATGTACTTAGTTCAGAGTGCCTGTAATGCATACTTAGTACAGGGTGTTATCTCCAAAATCAGTCAGTCATGGTAATTATTAGCAGGAAGTTCACTGAATTAGTTGTCTTGAATGTTGGAACCATGTGAACATACCAAACACCAAAGTACACCAATATTGCCAGTGGAGCATGTTTAGAGTATTAATGTTTTGTTGACATAACAAAAAATTTGGGAGGCAGCATTAAAATTATGAACACTATTTTAGATGTAATAAACAGTTTGGCGTGCTGTATGCCTTCGACATGCTTATTTTAGCATTAAGAACACTACATTAAGAAATGACGAGTGGACAGCCTTGGTTAAATAAATGTTTACCGGTTCTTCTGCCACTTATAGTTCACGGTGAGAGCGCGAGACAACCACGGACCTGAGAAGACTACTGACGTCACAGTGCTCATCAAAGTCAACCGGAACAACCACCTGCCAACATTCCAGGGGCAGCCTTACGACGTAACCTTATCCGAGAACAAGGGAGTTGGTCAGTTAGTCTTCCATACCGTCGCCAGAGACAAGGACAAACAGGTAAGACCGATTTCAGTTGTTGTTGTTTATTTTAGGGTCAACACATTTAAGAAATTAAATGAGTTCCGTTTGTCATTGCAAATAAACAATTGATTGTTTACCTGTTTTTGTTTGTGTTCTCAGGGGAATGTCAGATATCAGTTGGTTGGAGACTTCCCTGCACCATATTTCTTCAAGATCAACGAACGCGATGGTCGGATTACAGTACAAAAGTCACTGAAAGCAGACAAGGCAACAAACTACACGGTAGGTACTAAGGACTGGATTTAACAAGATTCCAGTGTACCTGTAGTGCTTTTTTAAGATTGAATAAGATTAAGATATGTCAGTCGAACTAGTAAGGTACATTTGGAGTCAATGACTTGTGAATATTGTTATAACTAATAAAAACCAATATACAAATTTATGTGCATTAAAATTAAATAAGTTTTTAAAAAGTAAATAAGTTTAAAAAATCTGTGTCAGTTAATAATAAAGTAAAAAAATCTAAGATATGTTTAAAAATAACAAAAAAAAAATATATATACATTTGATCATATGATATCATGTATACCAATACCGCTTGTTTTATGTGCCGAAATGTGGGCTCTGTCAACCTGAGGTACAGGAGACTAGTATGGGCTCAGTCACAGGCCTGGCCTTGGGATGTCGAGCCCACATTTCTCTCTTATCACGTTAATAAATAAATGTCATTCATTTGGCCTTTTTTCATCACTATATTGGACTGTGTTGTTGCTTGCATAAATAAATATATACACTTGATCAAATTAAAATAAGCTGTATTAACATTTCAATTACACAAGGTTAGTTGAAGTATGCTATATGAGCCAAATAGCGTATAAGATGTTGTAAATTGTTAGAAATAAAGGAAAGTGTGGTAGGTAGTTATGCGTTTACCAATATCTGAGATCCTAAAATCGGCATGTTCAAGAAGGTAAAATACACCAGATGCTGCTGTGTGTCTTTGATTATATACACAAAATATGAACATCAGATACAAATATGAGCTTCCGAAAAAGTCAGATACTATTACACAACATTGGCTATTTAAATAGAGACATTGTTTATAATTGCAGGTGCGAGTGTCGGCCTACGATGACGTGTACCCAGAGCAGACATCGACCGCAACGGTCTTTGTGAGGATGCTCCGGAACGAGAAGAAACCAAAGTGGCAGCATGAGTCGTCTCTGCGATACACCATCTCGGAAACGGTGGCACTTGGCTATGTTGTCACAGACCGGCCACGTGCCACAGATGAAGACAAGGTGAGATGTCACATATCACAGTACCTCATCTTTGGTATTGTTCACATGCTCGAACAATTTCAGTTTCTGAGTGCATGCATGACTTAACTTTCTTTGACTTAAACTGGCAAGCCACTGCGTGTTATTTGTTAGTTTATGTTGTTTATGTTGTGATTGTTTGTTGTTGTCATGATGTGTATATGACAGTTTGTGTATATATGGGTGCTTAACATTGGCAACAACATGATAAAATATATGTGCGCAGTTGTTCAGATGTTGTCAATGGACCCGGGTGGATTACCTGTTCAAAATCACTCTACACCATACTTTTGTGACTATCGTTTTTTTACATATTTATTTCATTATTACTTACATACTTTATGATTTAATTCTTGACTTTTGAATAATTTTTTGACATATTTTTATTTTTATTTATTTAATTAAAAACACATGTATTTGTACACCTATTTGTATGTATCAATCTGTGGGTTTTACCTGAAATAAACATATTCGTATGACTGTGTGTGTTGCCAGGACGTCATCAAGTACAGTTTGACAGGGGAGGAGTCTGCAAGAGATTTCTTCTACGTCGACCCAGACACCTGCCGTGTGACTGTCAAGAAGATGCTCTACCCTGGATCCACGACTGAGTACACAGTAAGTGATATCCCAGTCACGATAGTGAACTCGGGTTTGAATCCTCTTAGTGCAGTTTAGAACCTTGGGCAAGTTCATTCACTTTACACTGCTTCAGTTCACTCAGCTGTATGAATGAGTACCTGGCTATAGACAGTGGTGGATATTTGTGTATGAATAGTCTTTGTGCAGTAATTGCAGCATGGTTGAATGCTTCCCAGAGAAGTCAAGATGGTGTTCAATTGAACAGGTCTGTCAGGAAGAAGAGTGTAAAGCGCTTTGAGCAGTCGTAAGGACTAGATACTGTGCTGTATAAGAATTTACCTTTTCTGGTACTCTGCACTTTGTCATGTGACCATAAGTTATGTGACCTAATGTCTTGGGAGGAAATAGTGTGTGTTGTCCTGCACATGTAGTTTATTAATTACTTGATTAGATATTTGACTAAAAACTTAAAGAAACTGTCCCGGAAGAAATAGGATTATTCCAGATGAAATCCAGCCCTGTCCATAGCGTACAGTATGTGTAAAACTGCTACTTTGTCCATATGCATGAGGAGGTGATGTGGCTTTGTGTGATTGACAGCTGCTGATCAAGGCGAGTGACCAGGGAACTCCCGAGCGCCACGCCTCTCTCACGATCTATGTGAAGATAAAGAGGAGCGTGCGTGCCCCACGCTTTGATGGCCTACCCTACCAGGTACAGAGGATCTCTGAGACGAAGCCAGCCGGGCTTGACGTCCTCAAAGTGACAGCCAACGACCCTGATCTGCAGGTAAGGATAGTTGAGCACCTGTGAGAGTTGTCACATGAACTCTTCTTGTTGTGTATACTGGTGGGAATAGAAATCATGTCTTAATTTTTTAATCCAAATCTGATAAAAGACACACCAGAAACCGTGATTCCTATCTGCAGTATGTATGTCATTCTAGCGCCAGAGAGTATCACGTGAATCAGTGTGAGATCAGGCAGTGTATGTATTAAAACAGGCCAAAAGTGTTCGAACACGAGATTGCAACGACACGATTTCTGGCGTGTCACAAATTATCCGGTCGTGAGTACATATATATAACAATTAGTTTTGGTTGACAAATATACTGTGCAGTCCAAGTGTTGAGAATATACCATTTTTTTTGTTATTACGTTATTACATATATCTATAACAAATTTTGCGGCATTTTACCTGAACATACTATACTTTGTGTGTGTGTCATTTGGAGCTGCTGATTTAGAAGTCGTGTCGTATGTGTTCCCAGGGCAGGGTTGTGTACAACTAAAATAACGCCACCTAGCGGAGTTTTTGGGAACTAACAATTTGACTTTGACCTATACATTTGACCATGACATTTGACCATAACCTATATGTTTGGCATTTGATTTTTGACCTTGACCTATATATTTGGCATTTGATCTTTGACCTTCCACTTCCAACACGCCGCACCATTGCCCGCCCTGATTAACCTAGTATACTACTACTTGTGTCTTTGTGTGTGTGTCATTTGGAGCTGCTGATTTAGAAGCCGTGTCGTGTGTTCCCAGGGCAGGGTTGTGTACAACATCACCGGTGACTACCCCGCTCCCAGCTTCTTCAACATCACCAAAGATGGGCAGATCAAGATTGCTGCAAACCTCAAATCTGACAACCTCAAGTCAACCTCCTACATTGTGAGTACTCCCTGGCCATTAGCTATGCACTGTTGCTCCCATGGGTGATTACCACATGGTGTGTTACCCATGTACTGCTGGGCTATTGTGCTATCATACATAAATACTTACTTATACAAGTCACTAACATAAAAGAGGATGTTCATTTTAAAATGTGGTTTTCTTTGGAGCTTTATGTCATTCTTATGTTACATTTCATCATTCAGTAACTAAACATTGATTCCCATTGCTTATCTCTGTCATGTTTGATGTTTCCAGATCCGGGTGATTGCGTATGACAATGCGTATCCAGACCAGGTGTCCACAGCAACTGTCACAGTTGAGGTGACGAGGAACCAATATGCACCAATCTTCATGCAGCCAGAGTTCCAAAAGAAAATCACAGAGAATCATCGTCTCGGCTCCAGAGTGCTCCAAGTGTTAGCTCAAGACCGCGACAAGGTAGCTCTCAAATTATCACATAGTTAGCCGTTTTTATATATTATATACATATACACAGTTAAACCTCACATTACAGTTACCAATAATGCAGCCACTTTGCAATTAAGGTTATTCTGGGACAGTCCCAAAATATTTTTGGGACAGTAAAATATAAGAAATTAGTCCCACTAATATGGTTACCTCACTATTCAGATCAGTTTTGGCTAGTCCCAAAGGTGACCTTAATTGTCAGGTTCCGCTATACATAAATATATATATGTATGTATATATATATATATATAGATATATGTAGGTTTCAGTGCAAAATGCAATTTTGTTTGTGTTTATAAATTTCAATTTTACTAAACAGTATATTTGCAGCTGTTGACTGTTTCTGATACCTGCAGCCAGAGATTTCTTAAGAATTCAGATGTAAAACATGTTAATTAAAGATACACTTTGTGTGATGTTACCTTGCTTTACTTGATCAACATTTGGCGCGTTCAGGGCAGTCGTAACAGTGGATACCTATGACATGTTTCAGGATAAAATCACATACACCCTGGTTGGAAGCGAGAGTGCCAAGGCAGCGTTTTATGTCAACCCAGACTCTGGCCTTGTGTCCCTCAAGAAACTGCTCACAGAGACAGTGGACAGTGTGTTTACTGTGAGTGTCACTCTGCCTTTTATTTTTCAAGAGTTAACATGATTTAACACGATTTAACAAGGTAGCCTTTCAGAGCTAGTGAACAAGGAAACATTTGGCTAATCGAGAGTCCAACCTTTTTATCTATGTGAAACCGATCCTTCTGAGGTATTCATCATTTTGTTTTATATTCATGCTTTAATTTTATACAATCAGTAGACAATCTGTCATTCATTTATTGTCCAAAGTGAGAATGAAAACTTTCAAATACTACTCCTTGTCTAACGTTATTTTGTGTCCTCTAATTCTTCTGTCTTTGTATATATAAGTGAAAAAAATAGTTCTATCAATATTTTCATAACCATTCAAAAGCTTAAAAACTTCTAACTGATCTTGTTGAAAGAGCAGGGTTTTTAGGTCCCCCCCGAAAATGTTGCATGTCTTGTTGCATTTGCAATCCAAGTGGAAAGAGCATTACAGAGGGAGGGACCCGCTCAGGCACTCGCTCATGGATCCACTCAGGGACCCTCTCAGGGATCCGCTCAGGGACTCGCTCAGGGACCTGCTCAATGACCTGCACAGAATAATATTGTAGTTCAATTAATTATCTATATATTTTATACTATACAACATATAAATAAATGTTGATTTATTGAATGTTTAATTTGATTTCCAGTTGAACATCAAGGCATGTGATGACAACACTCCGATGAAATGCGATGAAGCAATCGCAAAGATTCAGATCATTCGATCCGAGTTCCCGCCCATCTTCACAGATACGCCGTACCGTGTGTCCGTGTCGGAGTTCCGTAAAGTCGGGGATTCTATCTTCCGTGTGACGGCAGAAGACAAGGACATGAAGGGGAAGCTGGTGTTTGGCACCAATGGCGTCGCTCCAGCTCCCACTTATTTCTCTCTCAACAGCAGCAACGGAGATATCAAGATAGCGCGGGATCTCAGTCAGGACAGGACTACACTGTACACGGTAAGTTCTTGCATTTGGTCACTTTGTGTGTTTGGTGGTATCATCTTGGAATGTTTTTGATGTACCAGGAAAGTTGGGAGCAGTGATGTGATCAGTGCATGCTTATTTTAATGCAAAGCAAAGACAGAAGTCATGTTGAGTGAAAATGGACATGTTAAGTGAAAATGGACATGTTGAGTAAAAATGGACATGTTGAGTCAAGATGGATATGTTGAATATGTGTTTAAATTGCAAGCAGGCATTAACGAGATACAATAATGTGAAGGATGTAGGCTCTGCAAGGAAAGATACAGTTTTCAAGATGGAAGTGGATTATATATGGAATGTATATACTGGTGGGAGTAAAATGTATGATTCCTACTGTTTTATACCGCCAATTTAATAAAAACCTGAGCAAACACTTCCATAGATTAGCCATATTCTAAATCTCTAGTACATATCTTAATTTATTGCCACAAATTGGAGATAGCATAAAATGACCAGTTGTGAATATAATCACAGTACAGTCGAACCTCGCTGTATAGTCACCTCTGTTGTATAGCCACCTCGCACTCATGCATGCACATGCACGCACGCACACACACGCGCACGCACACACAAAGACGCACGCACACACACACAAACTAGACGTGGTACAGCCAAGTATTTGACATTGTGTTCGCTGTGACATGTTGTAGTTGCGTGTGACGGTCGTGGATGACGCCGAGCCTGGTCGCGTGGCCACAGTAGACGTAGCCATTGTTGTCATGCGGAATGCGAATGCTCCGAGGTTCTCGAAGAACCAGTACCGAGTGACGGTGTCACAACAGACTCCCATGGGAGAGCCAATTGTCAAGGTCAACGCCACCGACTCGGATGGGGTGAGTAATATTGTTAGTTGAATGTCATACAGTAGCAATAATAATATCCAGTGCAGTGTCTCCTATACATAAATTATGTTCAGTGGCATATAAAGTACAAAGTTGTTAAAAATTAACCAATTTATGGTGTGCGTTCAATAGGCTTGCTTACTCGGTATTATTAAGTGATTTGTTTAATATTATGTATAAATTGTAAGTATGTCATATTGAAATTTGTGTTAAAAAAAGGTATAAAACAAAATTACAGCTAAGGTAAAGTATTTAAAAACTGGTAATGTGTAAAGCATGAAGTGAGAGAGTCTGTAAGCTGTGAATACTTTGTCAAATATGCATTAACATTATCACAGACATCTTGTTAGAATAAGTTTGTGGATTCGGTATAACAACAATCCAAACTTTTCTCCATAGAGAAGCAGATGTTTGTGTTCTACGGACTGGTGTAGTTTACCTGTGTTCTCTTTGACAGGACGTTGTGCGCTATAGTCTGATTGGAGACGCCACTGCCACAGAGTATTTCTACGTCAACCCCACGACAGGCCAAGTGTCGATCAAGAAGCCTCTCTCTACATCAGACGTTGCCACATTCACGGTTTGTCAACTGATTAGTTTACTTTCAAATTAAACCATGCTGCAGTTATCTTGACAGTTGTACTCACAATTCTGTTATTGTCTGATGAATGCTATTTTTCAAAACAACTGAAAGAATTAAGCCGATACTTACCATATCAAATTACCTTCACTGTTAACTTCACTGTGCTGCCAAATCTGATTTGTTTATGGAACAAATGCACCCATGTGCACACACACATGCACATATGCACGCGTGCACATGAGCACACACACACACACACACACACACACACACACACACACACACACACACACACACACACACACACACACACACACACACACACACACACACACACACACACACACACACACACACACACACACACACACAAGCATGCACACACTTATGCGCACATGAACACCCACACACACATACACACACAAATGCACACACACGAACGCACACATGCACACACAATGCACATGCACGCACGCACGCACGCACGCACGCACGCACGCACGCACGCACGCACGCACATGCATGCACACACAATGTTATTATTCAATAATTATGGGTCTAGATGTAACAGTTCCTGACTGTTGATGTGTGTCGTTGTAGCTGACAGTGCAGGCGTCAGACCACGCCCTGCCGACGCCCCGCAAGGCCACAGTGCAGGTGATAGTGTCGGTGCCCAGGGATAACGCTCCGACTGTGTTTGAGAACCAGCAGTACACGGCAACCATCTCAGAGAGGACAAACGTCAACGAGAGGGTGAAGGAAGTGAAGGCGCGCGACGCCAACCAACAGGTGAGTGCGGATTATGCTGCTACAGCAAACTGGATGTTATGTTGTACGGTTGTGAAGTGGAGTTTTGTACTTTCTTGGATTCCACAGATAATGAGCTTTGAAATTATACCTCATTTGTTGAAATATCTAGTACTTGTTTTATTTATTGCTAAAGTAGGAAACTTTTAAACAGCTACGTTCTGAGAAACAAGGTAATTTTGACTCCTAATGTCTATTGTTTTAGATGTATGGGTTCGTTAGTGCATGTTTTTGTTAGTTTTGGATCATGTGACAAGGAAAATAAACCGGACATTGAAATATTAGATTGTAAGAAGATGATCAGTGGAGTGTATCTGTGTGTGTTTCTGTCAGGGTCGTCTTGTGTACAAAATCAGTGGAGTGTATCTGTGTGTGTTTCTGTCAGGGTCGTCTTGTGTACAAGATCAGTGGAGTGTATCTGTGTGTGTTTCTGTCAGGATCGTCTTGTGTACAAGATCAGTGGAGTGTATCTGTGTTTGTTTCTGTCAGGGTCGTCTTGTGTACAAAATCAGTGGATTGTATCTGTGTGTGTTTCTGTCAGGGTCGTCTTGTGTACAAAATCAGTGGGGTGTATCTGTGTGTGTTTCTGTCAGGGTCGTCTTGTGTACAAGATTAGTGGGGTGTATCTGTGTGTGTTTCTGTCAGGGTCATCTTGTGTACAAGATCAGTGGGGTGTATCTGTGTGTGTTTCTGTCAGGGTCGTCTTGTGTACAAGATCAGTGGGGTGTATCTGTGTATGTTTCTGTCAGGGTCGTCTTGTGTACAAGATCAGTGGAGTGTATCCTGCGCCTAGTTTCTTCTCCATTCGCTCCACGGAAGGAGGTTCTGGAATCATCTCCGTGTCCAGAAGTCTGCTCTCTGACAGTCTCCAGTTGAGCACCTATAAGGTTTGTCAATAATCTAATGTCCTTAAATATGTTTTAGACCTTTTTGCACAGACTACACAAAACTAGTATAAATTCACTCATGATTTATTAAGATATATAGTAATAAACAAAACAGTATGAAAACTTCCAACATGTAAAATAATCAGAAATTGTAGCTGAGAAACTCATAAAAACCAAATGGTTAGGCAGCCTCAGGATGTGTGCCACAGTTGTCAACAGATGGATGTGCTAAGGATGATAAGCAATAATTAAACTGATCAGGCTTCAGGCAACAGTAGAATTACACTATATATCTTGCAGACTTAACGGAGTGAAGGCCAGAGTTGGTGCAGCAACTAAGAAGCTTGAGTTCCATCACTGCTGTCGATTTAGTCTATGTGATTACAGCAGATTGTGATTTCTAATTCCATGATCCCTGGTATTGTCATGTGCCCTTGTTTCAGCTGACACTCATTGCCTATGACAACGTCTACCCCAACCAACAAGCAACATCAACTGTTGTTGTGAAAGTGACCCGCAATGACAACGGGCCAGTGTTCACCCCTGCTGCCACCTATGAGAAGACGGTGGTGGGAACATTTGGTGTGGGAGAAGTGATACTGCAAGTGACAGCTAATGACAAGGACGGGGTAAGTGACTTGGCACATCTGTCTGGTGTGATGTCTAACCATGATGTGTGTCATGTTTACAACCAAAATCTGATGATGATCGTGATGGTGTGCTTGCAATTGTTTCTTATAAACACTGCAGTGTGGACCAAGGTGGTGTAGTGATTACAGTATCCGACACTAAATTAAGAGATTCCGGGTTTGAATCCTCGATGCCATTTCAAATCTTGGACAAATTCGTTCACTCTACATTGCTCCAGTTAACTCGGCTGTATGAATGAGTACCTGGCTACAGACAGTGGTGGACATTTGTATACGAATAGTCTTCATGCAGTAATTGCAACGTGGCTAAATACTTCCCAGAGAAGTCGAGATTATGTTCGATTGATCAGATCGGCCAAGGAATAAAGTGTAAAGCACTTTAAGTAGTCCTGAGGACTGGATACTGCCCTATATAAGAACTTACCCTTACTTTATAAATGTTGTGTTTAATGCATGGTCCGTACAGGGCCTTGAAATCCTTGAAAACCTTGAATTACGTCACTCCAAATTCAAGGCCTTGATATCATTGAATTCTGGCTTGCAGCCTTGAAATGCCTTCACTTGGCCTTTCTTCACTGGTAGCCAGTGCATTCCCTGCTGATCTCAGCCTGAGACCCTGGTTGCCTTATCTGCTTATTTTGCATAATCCACAGCACTGCTGTTGACTACAGTTGCCCACTGACCCTGGCAGCATTTCTTCATCAGTAGGGCCCCCACCCCCATCTAGCTGGGGAGCACTTCTGCTGCATTTTATGAAGCAGGGCTTCCTGTTCACTCAAACTGATCTTCCTTGACCAATAACTTTTATGGGTATAAGTGTTACATACTTAGATTGAGCAGCCCTTGCTTCCATAGACACATGAGACAGTCTAACCATTCCACCCAAGACTGTTTTTTGTTAGCATTTTCATGTCACTCCATCTTTTGTTGACCAGCTGTGGATTCGGTCAACGGTCTGGTGCCAGTTCATACCCGGTTTAATAGCCTTGAGTTTTCCTTAGTGTAATAGTACATATCTCTCCTGCTCAAAAACCCCACAGTGCAATTGTCACAAAATGTCTGGTCTGTGAAGTTTCCTGCGATGTAATCTCATTGTGATCTTTTGGTTGACCTAATTATGTCCTGGAGCTTATCTATCGTAATTGTGACGTATGTGACTTTTATCACAACAATGTGTTACCTCTTCAATAACGTTCCTACAATCTCTCATGACAACTTGCTTTGACTTCAGTAATTTCGCTATGACCTCTTGTAATATTGCGCTTTACAGGAGTGACAATAACGTGTTATTGCTAGTATGACTGAACAGAACAGTGTAATTTATTCATGGTAAAGTTACTGGTCAGTAAAAGCACTTAGTTGTCTTTAGTTCGCCAGGTGGCAACACCTTGTTACACTCCTGACTTGGCACACTAAAACGAAACATGATTTGACGACACTGTGACATGTGCAGGACGTGCCACACTACCAACTGGTGAACTCCACCCACGATGGCCTCAACTACTTCCTGCTGGAGGAGACATCTGGCATCCTGCGACTAAAGAGACCACTCACCAACGCCAGGCCACAGTACAGGGTGAGTGCCACGGTCCACGGGAGGAAAGGGGAGGTAGAGGGATCACAGTGAAGGTGGAGGGATCACAGGGGAGGTAGAGGGATCACAGGGAGGTAGAGGGATCACAGGGAGGTAGAGGGATCATAGGGGAGGTAGAGGGATCATAGGGAGGTAGAGGGATCACAGGGGAGGTAGAGGGATCACAGGGAGGTAGAGGGATCACAGGGAAGGTAGAGGGATCACAGGGGGGTAGAGGGATCACAGGGGAGGTAGAGGGATCACAGGGAGGTAGAGGGATCACAGGGAAGGTAGAGGGATCACAGGGAAGGTAGAGGGATCACAGGGAAGGTAGAGGGATCACAGGGAAGGTAGAGGGATCACAAGGAGGTAGAGGGATCACAGGGAAGGCAGAGGGATCACAGGGGAGGCAGAGGGATCACAGGGGAGGCAGAGGGATCACAGGGGAGGCAGAGGGATCACAGGGGAGGCAGAGGGATCACAGGGGAGGCAGAGGGATCACAGGGGAGGCAGAGGGATCACAGGGGAGGCAGAGGGATCACAGGGAAGGCAGAGGGATCACAGGGAAGGCAGAGGGATCAGAGGGATCACAGGGGAGGTAGAGGGATCACAGGGGAGGTAGAGGGATCACAGGGAAGGTAGAGGGAACACAGGGAAGGTAGAGGGAACACAGGGAAGGTAGAGGGATCACAGGGAAGGTAGAGGGATCACAGGGAAGGCGAGCAGAGAAGGGGTGTGGTAAAGGACACAAATAGTTGGCTGGATCTTGACTTCGAGAAAGCAAATAGTGGGTTGAAATTGGTTAATATGTTTGGCATAGTTCAAACTGACATTTCCCGCTTGATATCTAGTGAACAGCATTGTGAACTTGCATTGCACTGTTCATCAGTACATTGATTGACTACTAGTTGATTTGTTTAAGCGTGTAATTAAAAGGAAGGGTCTGGAAATAAGTTGCAGTAGGTGCATTTTTAACATCAGGATTATCATCAAATGTCTCAGTATAAAATCTTATGTAGGATTGTGTAATGTCAAACAAGATGTGCTGTGATTACATGTCATTCCTTTCAATTGTTCTTGGAATACCGCTGCTGCTTTATATGTTGAAATGTGGGCTCTAACAGCCTGATGCTCAGGAGACTAGTATGGGCTCAGTCACAGGCCTGGCATTGGGTTGTAGAGTCCACATTTCTTTTATTTAAATATTACAGTGTGCCAAAAAGGCCTATACACTGGTTACCCATAATAAACAAACGTCATCCATTTGGCCTTTTTCATATCTATATTGTCTCCGTGTTGTTGCTTGCATAAAAAATCTTATGTAGGATTGTGTAATGTCATGAGGTTAGCAATCCTAGCCTAGTATATTGTTGCAACATAACAGAGGTAATCACCTTTATTACGACGTTACAGCTGGTAGTGCGTGCTTCCGATGGCAAAGGGCAAACATCTTTTGCTGTGGTCACAGTGAAGGTTGCCCAGGACCAGAAGCCCCCTGTGTTCGAGGGAGTCCCCTACAACCCTGAACCAGTCTCAGAGAACATCGCCAACTACAGCGTCGTGTTCACACTGCGCGCCAAAGATGCTGATCTCAAGGTAGAGCCTCACATGAGTAATGTCATACCTCAGTCATGTCTGCTGGGGTCAGGTCTCAGTCATATCTGCTGGGGTCAGGTCTCAGTCATATCTGCTGGGATTGTGTAATGTCAATGTGCTAATCTCATACTATGGTCATGTAGAGGTGTTGGTGCCATACCTCAGCCATGTCAAAGTGTATCATACCTCAACTAAACTCGTGTCAGTGTGTTTGTTTTATTCCTCAGTCATGTTTGTGTTATGGTCTCCTACCTCAGTCATGTCAATGTGTTGATCTCATATCTCAGTCATGTCTGCCAACTTAAGTCATGTCAGTGTGCAGGTGCCATGCCAAAGTAATGTCAATGTGCTTGGTATCATACCTCAGTCATAAAGAACGTGTAGCCTCTATGTATCTCATTTGGAATTACACATGTCACGTATTTACATCAGTATCATTTCTGTTATAGTAATCATATGTGTTAATCAATTCATAACATTATTGAAACCAATAGCAAAGATTGCTGCAAATTATGTGTGTATATGTGACTCTTCTTATTCATTGCTTTCTTATAATATTTATGTTTTTTTATATAATTAAATTTTAACTTAGCTGAAGTAGTTAGCATACAAAGTGCACTGGTGTGTCGTCGTTTGCAGGGAGCCATGAGGTACGAGTTACTGGGTATGTATCCTGCAGAACAATACTTCACAGTTCACAGGGAGTCTGGAGTGATCCGCACCTATGGGGACTTGAAGCATGATCCACTCAAACTGATGAGTTACACGGTGAGTGAAATTAACGATCCTCTGTCATTAGATCAGACTCATGAGTACACAGTAAGACGTTTAACCCACTGTCATTAGCTTACACTCAATAGTTACACAGAGAGTAAGACCTTTCACTCACTGTCATTATCTCAGACTCATTAGTTACACAGTGAGTAAGACCTTTCACTCACTGTCATTATCTCAGACTCATTAGTTACACAGTGAGTAAGACCTTTCACTCACTGTCATTAGCTCTCAATCATTAGTTACACAGTGAGTAAGACCTTTCACTCACTGTCATTAGCTCACACTCAATAGTTACACAGTGAGTAAGATCTTTCACTCACTGTCATTAGCTCACACTCAATAGTTACACAGTGAGTAAGATCTTTCAATCACTGTTATTAGCTCACACTCAATAGTTACACAGTGAATAAGACCTTTCACTCACTGTCATTAGCTCACATTCATTAGTTACACAGCGAGTAAGACCTTTCACTCACTGTCATTAGCTCACACTCAATAGTTACACAGTGAGTAAGACCTTTCACTCACTGTCATTATCTCAGACTCATTAGTTACACAGTGAGTAAGACCTTTCACTCACTGTCATTAGCTCTCAATCATTAGTTACACAGTGAGTAAGACCTTTCACTCACTGTCATTAGCTCACACTCAATAGTTACACAGTGAGTAAGATCTTTCACTCACTGTCATTAGCTCACACTCAATAGTTACACAGTGAGTAAGATCTTTCAATCACTGTTATTAGCTCACACTCAATAGTTACACAGTGAATAAGACCTTTCACTCACTGTCATTAGCTCACATTCATTAGTTACACAGCGAGTAAGACCTTTCACTCACTGTCATTAGCTCACACTCAATAGTTACACAGTGAGTAAGACCTTTCACTGACTGTCATTAGCTCACATTCATTAGTTACACAGTGAATAAGACCTTTCACTCACTGTCATTAGCTCACATTCATTAGTTACACAGTGAATAAGACCTTTCACTCACTGTCATTAGCTCATACTCAATAGTTACACAGTGAGTAAGACCTTTCACTCACTGTCATGATCTCAGACTCAATAGTTACACAGTGAGTAAGACCTTTCACTCACTGTCATTATCTCAGACTCATTAGTTACTCAGGAAATCTTTTTAATATAGCCTATCCTCCTTAGCTTCATTGATCATCCATCTGTTGACTACTTTCACATTGCACATGATTACGAGATTGCTTAATCCTTTGATTTTGGCGTGCCACTGAGCTAGATTTTCAAGGATATTGGTTCGAAAGAAGTAATGTTATTATTATTAAATAAAACTAATGATCCACTCAAATAATGTAAATATAAAAGGTGGTAAAGACATTTATTTTAAGTGAATGCTCCGTAATGCTGCCAGCGTATAGTGCTCCCAAGAGGTAAGACAATATACATGGGATTGTGGTGTATTTCAGGTGAAAGTTGCTGCCTATGACAGCGCCAGTCCACAGCAGAAGGTGACAACCAGTGTGGTGTTTGGTATCCGCCGCAACGAATACGCCCCACAGTTCTCGGAGAGTCTGTATGAGAAGGAGGTCACAGAGAACTTCCCTCTCGGCACCCGAGTCTTGCTGATTGGTGCCACAGACAGGGATGAGGTGGGTGCCATCAGACTGACAGGACTTTTTTACTATCATCATCATATAAAGAATACAGTGTAATATTCGTAGTAAGGTCAGGGAGACTCCCTGTCGCTATCATGAGAGGCATCCTATTAATGTAATAAAATTATGATATGATTATCACGTGATCGGCTATACATAGTACATACATATACATGACAGTAACATAAACTAAACAAGTGTACACGAATCAAGTACCTAAGTGCAGTTGAACTACTCTTTCTCCTATTATTTCAAGATTCAAATCCACTATGACTGTTTCAAAACTAGAGTAGTTTTGTCCACTCCACTTTGCCTGTGTTTTTGTGTGAAGAAACACACGGCCATTGGTCATTACTTCCTGCAGGCAATGCAGTGGATGTATACACTACTTTATGAAGATTATGTGATTTGGGAGTATGAGTTTATGTTTGATAGAATACATTGATTGGTTGTTTAATTGATTGATTGATCGATCGATCTATCGACAGATCAGTTGATAATTTATTAAGGATCAACAATGTTAAGAAATTGTGTCCCATGGGTACAACACGCGGAGATGTAAATATATACAGTAACACGACAATGAACACAATAAAGAAATCAACATTTCTTATGTACCATTATCATATTAGCTATCATATGCAATTCCAATATGTTCCCATCGTACTTCATGGGAGATTCAAAGTCTGTAGTACGCAGAGCTTCTTGACGTGTACATTATGTGTGGTGGTGCCATGGGCGACAAAGAATGAGACATCACACTTTGTTACAGGATGACGTGTACATTATGTGTGGTGGTGCCATGGGCGACAAAGAATGAGACATCACACTTTGTTACAGGATGACGTGTACATTATGTGTGGTGGTGCCATGGGCGACAAAGAATGAGACATCACACTTTGTTACAGGATGACGTGTACATTATGTGTGGTGGTGCCATGGGCGACAAAGAATGAGACATCACACTTTCTTACAGGATGACGTGTACATTATGTGTGGTGGTGCCATGGGCGACAAAGAATGAGACATCACACTTTGTTACAGGATGACGTGTACATTATGTGTGGTGGTGCCATGGGCGACAAAGAATGAGACATCACACTTTCTTACAGGATGACGTGTACATTATGTGTGGTGGTGCCATGGGCGACAAAGAATGAGACATCACACTTTGTTACAGGATGACGTGTACATTATGTGTGGTGGTGCCATGGGCGACAAAGAATGAGACATCACACTTTCTTACAGGATGACGTGTACATTATGTGTGGTGGTGCCATGGGCGACAAAGAATGAGACATCACACTTTGTTACAGGATGACGTGCTGCGCTATGAGATCGTGCCAGATAAGGCAGGCAACAAGGCACTCGCATTCTTCTGGATGAACGAGGCAGATGGTGAAATAGTTGTGAAGAGAGTTCTCTCTGAGTCGCCAGACAGTAGCTTCACTGTGAGTCACTGTGTTGTGTCTCACTCTGCCTTAGTAGAAGTACTGTTTCTTAAACTGTTTAGTGTTGTGCACTGATGGCACACAGAGCTGCCAATAGTGGTGGTGTAAAGTGATTATATGGTCATTTGCTTATACTGATATTAATTAATACACACCACCATCTGAAGACCTGCATCTGATTGAGTGCATGAACACATTTAAATCACGTCTTCAGACTCATTATTTCAAACTTGCTTTTAATGCCTAGTTTTATGTGATACTCCGCAACATCATATGATAATATTTATTATTACTATTAATTTGGTTGTCTACCATTGTACTAGTATATTATTTTAATAATTATTTATTCATTAATATTTTATTGTATATATTAATTTAATTTAATTTTCTAATTTATGGTCTTACTCTCAATTTTTTTAAATACATAGTCTCATTTTTATTATACAAGATTTACAGCCATAGTGTTAAAAATTTTAACGACACTATATTTAAAAGTTCTATCAGGCTGAATTTATGTTTACATCGCTAAGTCTTATGTATGTGTAAATATATTATTTTATTACAGCTTGTTTTAATTGTAGACTCTTTAAATACTAGTCATCGTACTCTGGATACCAATGTCTAAATAAGTTCATTATTACTATTCAGTTCACGGTGAGAGTGCGGGACCAGTCGGACCCAGAGAAGGAGGCGACCGTGCCCGTCCAGATTGTCGTGTCTCGCGATCAGTTCCCGCCCGTCATCGACTTCCCAACGTACCAGAAGACTATCGATGAGAACGAACAGGTCAACAAGACAGAGATTGTACGCATCATCGCACGCGATGATGACCGCAAGGTGCGTACCACGACTTCATTAGTTATTGCACACCACAGTATGTGTTTGTGTATCTTGCATCTTTAAGCACGTCTGCACTGGAAATTAGATATCTGCATCAATAAATAAGTGTACACTGTATTTAGACACACTGTGTTAGGTTTCACTTCACATTTTTAAATACTTATGTATAATGTGTGTGTGTGTATGAAAAATCTTCGCGCATTATATGCAGCGTGGCTAAATGCATTCCCGAGAAGTCAAGATGGTGTTCGATTGAACAGATATGCCAGGAAGTAAAGTGTAAGGTGCTTTGAGCAGTCGTAAGGACTGAATACTGTGTTACATAAGACTTTATCCGTTGTATTTAATTTATTTTTCCAACTTAATGACCATTTTCACCAATATTGTGGATTGGTTGCTCTCGTATGCATGATCCTGGGTGTCTGCAGACTAGGAACTTGGGTTGTGGTTTCAGGGTGAACTGGTCTACGAGGTTGTGGGTGAGCTGGCTGCTCCCAGTTTCTTCTGGGTCAACGACAAGGGTCAGGTGTTCGTGCGGACCTCTCTCAAGAACGACATTGCCACCCACTACACAGTGAGTACACCTTGATCGTGGTCAGTCGTCCCATTGCTGTATAGAGTAGACCACTTTATATCAGCTGCTTGCTACATGGTGGGGGGTCAAGTGGTTGGATCTCCAGACTGTCAGATTCACCTCCAAGCAAAAAAAGTTGAGCAATTTCTTTCACCCCACTTTGTTTGTGTCTCTCGGAAGAGACACCCGGTCCCTTCTGTCTGATGTATAGGTCAGGAGAAGTAAAAGATCGAACACAGAGGAATGAAAAATCCTCTGTCGTGGACTCACAGAGCCATGGTCTATAAAGTCTACAAAAACCCATATGAGCACTGCGTTAGTTGCTGCCAAAACAGTTGCTTTAATATTTGAATAAACGCCATGATCATATTGTCAAAGGCTGGTACTAGCTCTGTATTAGACCTCATTAGTATTATTATTATTACTGTGTGGTACAACTGTCAGTAACAAGCTTTCTTTCTCTGTGCCCCTTTGTAAACCAGTACATCAATCAATCGGCCACTGCGTATAAATAACCCTATATACCAATCAACCTCTGAGTAACTCTGTATATCAGACATCCTTTGTGATAAAAGTAGTTGCATTCTCACTAAACCAACCTATTTAATTATTTCAGTTCGACAGGCGGGTTTTCCCACCGCATTGTCCGTGATGCTTCAGTACGACAGGCCGGTTTTTCGGCATTGACGATGTCTGCTATTCAAATCGTTTTTATTCATAATAATCCACTATGTGGAGTCATTTGTTGTGTATGGTTGTCAAGGCGAATAAATTAGCTATTCAGCAATCGTTTATTATCACTCAATAATAATTTTATGGTGATTTTCAAAGTTTTTAATGATGGATTATCAAAATCTGCATTGGCCACAATGGCAGACGGCATTACTTCAACTAGTGATTTACCACCGTATGTTTTGGATAGATTATTTGATAGTTTTATTAAAAAATCTTTGTTGAATGTTGATGGTCGATATAATAACAATGTCGGCGAACTTAGTATACAACTGAATTCAGCAACTGCAAAAACGTTGACATCTTGGCGGCCATTTTGGATTGGTGGTTACCATGACGACGGAATGTAAAATGATATGGCTCATTTTATTCACTGATTATCATACTTTCCGAAAATATAGTAACATTCCTATTCATAAAATGCATTTTTGTTGCTCAAATCTTGACTTGAAGTGAGTTAGTCCATTATGTTGCATATTCACTGGGAATGCAGTAGTCAGTGGTTACAGCTGATCAGGGCTGTAGTGCTGAAATGGTTAAGCTGTGTACTCCTGTTTTATTAATCACTTCCTCACTACATACCACATAACCAACATGTCAGCAGTTGGTCTTGGAGGCCTATCCACTCACACATGTCTCCTTTCTGCAGCTTGTCGTGCAAGTCTACGACAGCGCCAACCCAAGCGAGAAGGCGCAGACGAAACTGTTCATCACGGTGAAACGCAACGTGAACGCACCAAAGTTCAAGAAAGAGAACTACGTGGCAACGCTGGCCGAAAACTTCCCTCTTGGCGAGCCCGTTCTGACGGTGGAGGCAGATGACCACGACGGGGACGAAGTGAGGTACCATCTACTGGCTGCCGACACTGTCACGAGGTTCTTCTTCCTGAATCCACTCAATGGACAGTTGAGTGTTGCGAAACCTCTCACAGAGTCCTCGGTGAAACAGTATATGGTAAGTGACTGCTTTGTATCAGCGAAAGTTCTGTTAACACCAGACCTCAGCCATTTTTATCAGTCCCTTATGAATCCTTTTCAAATGTGAGATTCGTATGTTCAAATGTTCGTTTCTAGTGTGGTTTCAAAACTATCCAATAGGTGGTGTCACTGCACAATAGAGCATTATGTTGTTATTTTGGGCTTGGTTTGGCTGCCTTGAAGTGTCAGTCTTCAGGCAAGTTTCAAGGACATATCGAGAAACAATCAAATTAATAAACAATCATGTGAAATTAAAGGACATAGGTTGAGGCGAGCTTTGACTTTGCATTGTCCGTGTCGGAATTTCCCAGAATCAACCAAGGATGGTAATTATTAGCAGAAAGTTGGCTGAATCAATTGTTTTGAATGTGGGAACCACATGAATTAACTCAACTTCCAATGGAGATTAGGATATGAATGTTTTGTTTACAATTTGAACATTTCGTCAGTGCAATATTAAAACTATGAACACTGTTTTGGGTCTATTAAACATGGAGTTTGGCAGACAATATATACCTTCAGCATATATTTATTCTAGTATTAAGAACATTAACATAAAAAATTAGGAAGAGACATCCTTGGTTTAATTTTCTGTGTGTGTGTCTGTAGTTGGTTGTACAAGCCACTGACGGTAGAGTGCCAGAAAATACGGCCAATGCCACGATCATACTGACGATAACAAGAGACGAGTCAGTGCCCTACTTTGAGAACACTCCGTACGATGATGCAAAGGTGTCGGAGAATGCAGAAGTTGGGGCAGAATTCTACTCCAAGTTGCATGCAACAGACAACGACTTGCAGGTACGTCCATCAACATATTTATTTCATGTATTTAAGGTAGCTGGGTCGGGTATCATGTCAGTTGGTTTCTTAATTTTGTTCTTCATAGAACATTAGTAGGTGTCAGTATGAACATGTGTACTGTTAAAAAAAACGAGGCACTAGCGCCATATGTCACCAATCAGTCCTTTAAAAACTAGTATTTTTAGTGTGTCTGTGGAAAGTCCCTTTTCAGATTCTTGGAAACTGACGATGTTTCCATAGTGACGATCATGTGTGCGTTGCCAGTTGTAATGACACGTGACTGACCCCTTCGTAACACAATATCATTACACAACTTGGCTGGGAAACCTTGGGGGAAATCTCAGTAATAGAAGTGTCTGTTTAATCGTGTTGAAATAAACCACATGCCAGTGAAAAAGTCACATTTGTAAGCAAAAAACAAGCAACTAGTGACACTTGTATTATCGGTAACAACCAGGAAGTCTTACTTAATGTAACTTTTATAAAAACTACAATACTTACAAAGCCATAACTTGGCATATGAACTCGACTTATGTTTACCCAAAATTGCACGGGATGGTTTTATGTTTGGGGAAGGGGTCGTGCCAAAAAATTAAGTACGGATTTTTGCTGTCTTTCAACATTGTAGCAAAATGTTTATGAAGCTGTATCAAACTTAATATGCATTTGTTTAAAAAAAAACCGTAAGAATGTCAATAACATATTTGTACTTACAATCATACCAATTTTTCTTTTGGGGAGTTTCTAAAAATTAAATAAAATGCCATTTTAGGGTGATTTTTGACATATTTTTTAATTGTCTTTAAACACATTTAAATATCACTAAACAACATAAAAAATCAATTCTTTTTGGTCTGGAGTATTGTTTAATGTGTTAGGCATTGTCTGAGAAAAAATTGTTATTTTATCTTCAAAACATTTATTAATTTGATTTAAATCAAAACAAGCATGTCATAGGCATCCTTACCACCTTAAACTTAACATGGGAAGTGGTTTCTAGAGCATTAGTAACAGACCAGTGGGCTGGATATGAGTAAGGACTCGATCTCCCAGAGGAAGATAGATTAATTGAATTGACAATGTGTATTAATGCCACCAACATGAATATGCGTAAAATAAAACAGATCTATGATAAAGGATGGCTACAGATGAATTTAAAATTATTGAAGCACTGGCATAGTAAGCAGAGCTGCAGACTCCCATTACCTTAGGCAATGTTCTGTCACTCCATGTTGCTCCAGTTCATTCAGCTATATAGACGAGTACCTGTGTCTTATGACAAAGTGCTGTCACCCCATGTTGCTCCAGTTCATACAGCTATAGACAAGTATCTGTGTCATGACAAACTGCTGTCACGCCATGTTGCTCCAGTTCATTCAGCTATATAGACGGGTACCTGTGTCATATGACAAAGTGCTGTCACTCCATGTTGCTCCAGTTCATTTAGCTATAGACGAGTACCTGTGTCATATGACAAAGTGCTGTCACGCCATGTTGCTCCAGTTCATTCAGCTATATAGACGAGTATCTGTGGCATGTGACAAAGTGCTGTCACCCCATGTTGCTCCAGTTCATACAGCTATAGACAAGTATCTGTGTCATGACAAACTGCTGTCACGCCATGTTGCTCCAGTTCATTCAGCTATATAGACGGGTACCTGTGTCATATGACAAAGTGCTGTCACTCCATGTTGCTCCAGTTCATTTAGCTATAGACGAGTACCTGTGTCATATGACAAACTGCTGTCACTCCATGTTGCTCCAGTTCATTTAGCTATATAGACGAGTATCTGTGGCATGTGACAAAGTGCTGTCACTCCATGTTACTCCAGTTCATTCAGCTATATAGACGGGTACCTGTGTCATATGACAAAGTGCTGTCACTCCATGTTGCTACAGTTCATTCAGCTATATAGACGGGTACCTGTGTCATATGACAAAGTGCTGTCACTCCATGTTACTCCAGTTCATTCAGCTATATAGACGGGTACCTGTGTCATATGACAAACTGCTGTCATTCCATGTTACTCCAGTTCATTCAGCTATATAGACGGGTACCTGTGTCATATGACAAAGTGCTGTCACTCCATGTTACTCCAGTTCATTCAGCTATATAGACGGGTACCTGTGTCATATGACAAAGTGCTGTCACTCCATGTTGCTCCAGTTCATTTAGCTATAGACGAGTACCTGTGTCATATGACAAACTGCTGTCACTCCATGTTGCTCCAGTTCATTTAGCTATATAGACGAGTATCTGTGGCATGTGACAAAGTGCTGTCACTCCATGTTACTCCAGTTCATTCAGCTATATAGACGGGTACCTGTGTCATATGACAAAGTGCTGTCACTCCATGTTGCTACAGTTCATTCAGCTATATAGACGGGTACCTGTGTCATATGACAAAGTGCTGTCACTCCATGTTACTCCAGTTCATTCAGCTATATAGACGGGTACCTGTGTCATATGACAAACTGCTGTCATTCCATGTTGCTACAGTTCATTCAGCTATATAGATGAGTACCTGTGTCATATGACAAACTGCTGTCACCCCATGTTGCTCCAGTTCATTCAGCTATATAGATGAGTACCTGTGTCATATGACAAAGTGCTGTCACTCCATGTTTCTCCAGTTCATTCAGCTATATAGATGAGTACCTGTGTCATATGACAAAGTGCTGTCACTCCATGTTGCTCCAGTTCTTTCAGCTATATAGACGAGTACCTGTGTCATATGATAGTGGTGGATATTTTTGTACATGTAGTCTTCATACATTAATTGCAGCATGGCTGAATACTTTTGTTGAGAAAAGTTTAGATGTTCAACTGAATCGGCCAGGGAGTCAAGTGTAAAATGTTTTGAGCAGTTCTAAAGACTGGATACTGCGCGATGTAAGAACAAACCTTTACATTTTGTTTAAAACTATGATTATTATTACTTTGTATACTTCAAGCATCTTTCTCTTCCTGCATAGATTATGTAACAGTTACACATGTTAAGATGTTTCCTATTTTTATTTTGTCTGTTTATGCAAATTTTTATGTTCATTTGCATCGAATAATTAAATCTTGCATAATGGTTTAAATTGCATTGTCAACTGTTGAATGTGTTCGCAGGGTCGCATGAAGTATGCAATTATTGGGGATATGCCAGCTCCAACTTACTTTGCTATAGACGAGCATACTGGCCACATTTCTGTGAAAGCCAACCTCAAAGAGAGTGCCGCCTTCACGTATCAGGTAGGTGGACAGTTTGTAGTACATCTGGGCAACTGGAAACAATTAATGGTCTGTTGTTTCTTGTAATCATCTTTATGTTTTATTTATAAATGGATGTCTCATTTGACACTCATGTGTGCACACACACACACACACACACACACACACACACACACACACACACACACACACACACACACACACACACACACACACACACACACACACACACACACACACACACACACACACACACACACACACACACACACACACACAAGCACATGCTTGGGCACGCACATGCACATTTGAAAGGGTATGTCCACTGAAACATACACACTCGCATACACACACCCACATGCATGCACACACACATGCACACAAATACACGCACGCACGCACGCACGCACGCACGCACGCACGCACGCACGCACGCACGCACGCACGCACGCACGCACGCACGCACACACACAAACGCACACACACCTACAAACGCACATACACCTACAAATGCACACGCATGCACACACATACAAATGTACACACACACACACACACACGCACGCATGCACACACACTTATCACGAATGGATGACCAACAGTTAAATTAGATTCTTGTTTTTCTGTGACAGCTGCGCATAGTGGCTTACGATAGCTCCAACCCGAGCCAGAAGGCGACAGCACTAGTGACTATTAGTGTGTCGCGCAATGAAAATGGACCAAGTTTCAGTGATAGTACCTACAAGGTGGTTGGCCCGGAAAATGTTCAGCTTGGTGTGACAGTTGCTACAGTGAATGCCACAGACAAAGACGGGGTGAGTACATCGTGCATATGCACCCACTTAGCCACCAAATCACCTGTTATTTGTACAGTAATTGCTGCAGGTTTTAGCATTACTGTGCTTCATTGAATAAATTACAGATTAATTAAATTTGATTTTAAAATTAAGAAAATGTACAAGTTTTACCACCTTTGTTCAAAAGTTGTTCCTGTTGGTGATTATGTCATCCATCTGTGCCAGTATAATAGAAATGACAGAGACAGACATGAATGATTTTGTCATCTGTGTGATTGTCAGTATTGGTAATGAGTTACATTTTTGCTTAACAGGCCTTTGTTGAAGATGCTAGAACACAATTTATTTTTAGATATTATTTTGCCAGTCACAAAGAAGAGTTGTGAAGACTTAGTGAAGTAGGTAGGGTAAGTTGTAGGACAAATTGTTTTGTGTTGCAGGACAAGTTGATCTACTCAATAGTTGGTGATGCTCTTGCTCAACAATACTTCTACATCAACCCCACACTTGGGATTGTCACGTTGAAGAAACTACTCACTGAAGACGACAGTGTGGAGTATAATGTAAGACACATGTGGTACAGTGTAGGACACTCGTAGTGCAATGTAAGACCTTCGTGGACAAGACACTTGTGGTACAATGTAAGACACTCTGGTACAAAATAAGACACTCATTGTACAGTGTAAGACACTTGTAATACAATACAAGATAATTGTGGTACAATGTAAGACACTTGTGTTACAATGTAGGATATTAGTGGAACAATGTAATACACTCGTGGTACAATATAAGACACCCATATGTCATGACATACACTCTAACACCATGAACAATTATATGTACAATGTAAGATACTCGTACTAGACCATGAATGTTCAATTCAACACACAAATTACATAATTAGATATAATACCATACTGAGATATTCATGGCATGTACAATGTAATGTACTGGTAAGTTATACACAGTGTACACGTAGATTGGTGAGTTATACACAGTGTACTCGTAGATTGGTGAGTTGTACACGTAGATTGGTGAGTTGTACACGTAGATTGGTGAGTTATACACAGTGTACATGTAGACTAGTGAGTTGCACAGAGTGTACATGTAGACTGGTGAGTTGCACACAGTGTACACGTAGACTGATGAGTTGTACACGGTGTACACGTTGACTGGTGGCAAGTTGTACACAGTGTACACATAGACTGGAGTTGTACACAGTGTACACATAGACTGGTGAGTTGTACACAGTGTACACATAGACTGGTGAGTTGTACACAGTGTACGCATAGACTAACTGGGGTGTTTCAGGTGCGTGTGTCGGTCACTGACCAAGGCAACCCTGAGAAGACATCGCAGGCCCTGCTCTTAGTGACCATCACAAGGGACATGTACCCCCCAGAGATCACAGGCGACTACGATCAAACCATCATGGCAAATCACCCCATCAATGGCCCTGTTGTGACAACCGTCAGGGCAAATGACCGTGACCTCAAGGTCAGTGTTTGATTTGTTATCTCTTCTGATGGCTCTGTTAACTTTTCTGAGCCAAGAAACCAACGTTTGGCTGCCCTCTGGGTGACGGCACCAATGTGTAAATTAACAAAAATATTTCTGCAGCATAATTTTGGGATGAATGTTCGGTAATAATCTGTAAAGGAGGCTCAATGGTGCTGATCTATTATGTATTTGATAAAAATGTAGCAAAAGCAATTGTCTTGTATGTTTAATGATGACATAATTTTGGATCAACAATGTTCCAATTCTGTTTTGTCACAAGATTGGTCAAGCATGTAGAAAATTGCAAGGTGTAAAATGATAAAGGTATTCATAGTTTTTATGCCGTCTGACTTTCATTACTGACCTGTATCTTTATCTGCGCATTCCAAGGTGTCAACAGGACTTCAAGATGTCATATTAATGGGAAAGAATTTTTCTTTATGTGTTTGACAATGAAGATGTTGTAAGAGACTGTTGTATGTTGTTTCCAGGGACACATTGTCTACAGTCTGTCAGGAGTCTATCCTGCTCAACAGTTCTTCCGTATCAATGAGACAAGTGGCGCCATCTACCTGCAGCGATCATTGAAGGAAGACAACCTGCGACCCTTCAAGTACACTGTATGTACAGCAACAATAGACCACAGCACTGGAAAAATGATGTTCCTCTCTAGAATATGTCTTCATCTTACCCCTCATTACCCACATTTTCCTCATCATGCTCACCCGAAATATCCCTAAAAACCCGTAGTGCCCCACCAATACCCCTTCATGCATAAACCAAACACCCCTCATGCACCACCAATACACCCCTCATGTACAACGAAACACCCCTCATGCACAACCTCGTGCATAAACCAAACACCCCTCATGCACACTAATACACCCCTCATGCACTGCAGATACACCCCTCGTGCACCAACCGAACACCTCTCATGCACCACCAATACACCCCTCATGCACCATGCAAACACCCCTCATATATAACCAATACAACAGTCATGCACGACCAAACACCCCTCATTCACCTTGATACAGCACCACCAATATGCCTCTCATGCACCACGGAGACACCTTCCAAACACCACCCTAACACCATTGATGCACCACCAATATGCACTAATTGCATCATAAATACACCCATCATGCACCAGAGATACACCTTTCAAGCACTGCACGTATATCCTTTATGCTCCAACAAGATAGACCTACAATACTCCAACGTGTTAAAGCGATGACACATAGGTAATGGCTTCATCATTTCAGTTGGCGGTTGTTGCGTATGACACGACTTACCCAAAGAACAAGGCAGAGAAGTACGTCACAATCACAGTGAATCGCAACGCCAATGCCCCCAGGTTCGAGAAGGCCACTTTCGAGAAGACGCTGACTGCAAACTACCCCCTCATGACCGAAGTCATTGAAACTAAGGCGACAGACCAAGATGGGGTAGGTGGAGGGGAGATACCTGGCATCACACCACGGGAACAACTCTCACATTTAAGTTTCTGTACTGTCTAAAATAGACTGTTTACTGTGTACATAAAACAGAGAACAATGACAGAAACTAGTCTTTGACTAAAAGCAAAGTGTTATACGCATCCCCTATATGCTCAATAGTTTCTCATCTAAGCCTTCTCGATAATAGTTCTGAAGGAGATCGTCAACATATATGGCATACAAATCTGTATTGTGTAACTTTTAATATAAACTATTTGAATGCTCGCTGTTGACCACGTTATGCGTTAATTATCTTTTTGAATAAGTAAATGCGTGCTATTCTGAATGCAAATGAAACATGTTGTAGGACAACCTCGCATATGAGCTGGAGGGGGAGGATGACGCTCTCAAGTACTTTTACATCGAGGTCGACTCTGGGCGGCTCATGCTCAAGAAGAGTCTGTCGGACGGCGTTGCGGAAACATTCACGGTGTGTACTCACTCTCTGTTTCTGTCTGTCTGTCTGTCAGTCTTTCGGTCGGTCGTTTGGTCGGTCGGTCGGTCGGTCTGTCTGTATGTCTCTCCTTTCTCCTCCTCTCCCTCTCCTGCACCCTTTCTCTCCTCCCTCTCTGTCTCTCTGTCTTTTTGTTTCGATCTAGCACACTCTTTCTATCTCTCCTCTCCCTCACTCTATCTATGTCTGTATCTCCCTATCCCCCTTTCCTATCCCGTATCTCTCCCTTCTTGTCTGCCGCCTCTTCTCCCTCTCTCTCCCTCATTCATCTTTGTCCTTATATCCCTCCTCCTAATAATCAATGCATTTGTAAATTCTACAAAATGTAAGGTTACCTTACCTGACTGATTGTACTCATGTAATGACCCTGTGTTGACTCTGTGATGACCCTATGTTGACTGTGACAGATGATGGTGCGAGTTCACGATGACGGGAAACCTGTGAGGTCCGCGGAGGCCAACGTGAAGATCAGTGTGAAGAGAAACAAGTACCTGCCAACATTCAGCCAGTCTAGCTACCAGCAGCCCGTGTCTGAGAACACCAAGAACTCAACGGGCATCCTGAAAGTGACAGCCACTGACAAGGACCTCCAGGGAGAGATCAACTACGAGTTGTTGGGGGTGGCACCAGCACCCTCCTATTTCAGTGTGGAGCGCACCAGTGGAACCATCTACGTCATCAAAGACCTGAAGCTAGACAGAGCACTAACGTACACGGTAGGCAGGCTTACAGGGTATGCGTGTGTGCATGCGGTGTGAGCAGGCTTATAGGGTATGCGTGTGTGCATGCTTGTGTGAGGCAGATTTGTTTGTTCGCTTGCATGCACTGAAGGCATGTAAGTGGTTTATGTGTTGATGTTGTATCCATACACATGTTGCAGATGTTTGTAAGTGTGTGGTGGTGGTGGTGTGCATGCGTGCGTGCATGCATGCATGTGTAAGTCAGTGAGTTAGAGAATGAGTGAGTGGGTGGGTGAGTGAGTGAATCAGTGAGTGAGTGAATCAGTCAGTCACTCAGTGAGTCTGGGAGAGAGTAAGTGAGTCAGTGAGTGAGTCGGTGAGACTGTGCATGCGTGTGTGTGTGTGCGTGGACGCGTGCGTGCATGTACTGTGCCTTTATATTCATCAAAGGTGTGTAACGGGTGTGCATGGTCATATTTATATGTTCTTTTGTATTGATTACATAAAGTATGTAAGTACAGCCTATGTATTGCAAGCATGGCCAAGAAACAAATGCTAACATTTTCAAGATCACTGTATTTCACCAACATTTCCATATATAAACCAGACAGCTATACAAGTTTCACCAAATTACGGACATCAGTCACACATTCTGTTTGCTCTCTGTAGCTGCGTATTGCTGCCTTCGACACGGGTAACCCCGAGCAGAGGGTGAGCACTGACGTCATCGTCTACGTGAAACGCAACGAACACGGCCCAGTGTTTGAGAATACCATGTACAGCCGTACCATTCCTGCATCTACAGAACTTGGCTCCCCACTCCTCACCATCAATGCCACGGACACTGACACGGTAACTTGTTACAAATGACAAAACCAGATATCTCCATACTATATGCACAATAGGGAGCAATAAATAACTAATAGAAAAATAACTCAAAGAAAGATAGCATGGCTTGTATCACCTTTACAGCTGCATATCAGTGTAACATGTAATAAAAGATACAACACAACTTGAAGCATTCAAATAAATACAATGCTTTATTACACGCATTTAATAGACTTCTACAGCACCTGTGTCTTCAGGAACCTGTGTCTTCATTAACAGGAACATGCAAAAGTCTTCATATCATATATTGTGTATAATTTTGAAGAAATCTTTGTGATACAGAAAGACGTGTTGAAGTACGCCCTTGTGTCTGACTCGCTGTGCATTGAGTATCTCTACATCAATGCTGACTCCGGTGTTGTCTCTCTCAAGAAACTCCTCACATCTGCAGCATTCACCAAACTTGAGGTATTTACTTCACATGTCTGTTGTTTCAGAATGTCCTAAGCTGTTTGGTTATAGCATGTAACCGTTATCTCAGTTCAAAATTGTAATAAAGGTATTGTATTTTTTACTTGGCGAAGGGTGTGCAGCTCACAGGCAACATATATGACACATGGAGGTATTTTATATTTACTTATTAAACTTGTGCATGATTTCTTTTGTGCTGAACACTAAGTAACAAATGCCAGACAGGTATGTCTTTGCACAATGTGACATGTACATTGCCCATGTGATGTGTATGCTATGTGACGTACCCTGACTGTGCAACATGTATCCTACCCATGTGACATGTACCCTGCCTGTGTGATGTATACCCTGACTTTATGACATGTACCTTGCCTGTGTGACATCTACTGTGACTTGTACCCTACCCATGTGACGTGTACCCTGCCTGCGAGACATGTACCCTTCCTGTGTGACATGTACCCTGCCTGTATGACATGTACCCTTCCTGTGTGACATGTACTGTACTTGTGTGATATATACCCTATTTGTGTAACATTTACCCTGCTTGTGTGACATGTACCCTGCCTGTGTGACATGTACCCTGCCTGTGTGACATGTACTCTGCCTGTGTGACATGCACCCTTCCTGTGTGACAAGTACCATTCCTGTGTGACATGTACTTTGCCTGTGTGACATATACCCTGCCTGTGTGATGTGTACCCTACCTGTGTGACGTGTACCCTGCCAGTGTGATGTGTACCCTGCGTGTGTGACAGTGTGTTTGTTGTGTTTCAGTGCCAGATCCAGGTGACAGACCAGGGCTACCCGACTGACAAGAAGGCAGCTGTCCCACTCATCATGAATGTGAAGAGGACAGATGAAGTACCGAGCTTTGACAAACCCCAGGATTCAGTGACTGTGTCCGAATCACAGGAGGTCAACTCCACCGTTGCCACTATCACCGCGAGCATGAAGCACCATCTGGTCAGTATCTATAGACAGACTGGACCTGGCCCTGGTCAGTACTTAGAGCTAGATTGGACAAGGCCCTGGTCAGTATTTAGAGCCGGACTGGACCAAGCCTTGGTCAGTATTTAGAGCCAGACTGGACCTGGCCGTGGTCAATACCTACAGCCATACAGGACCGAGCCCAGGTCAGCATTAAAACCATACAGGACCAGGCCCTGGTCAGTACTTATAGCCAGACTGGACCAGGCCCTGGTCAGTACTTACTGCCATACAGGACCAGGCCCTGGTCAGTACTTAGAGCCACACAGGACCAGACCCTTGTCAGTACTTACAGCCAGATTGGACTAGGTCCTGGTCAGTACTTAGAGCCAGACTGGACAAAGCCTTGGTTAGCATTTAGAGCCAGATTGGACCATGCCCTGGTCAGTACTTAGATCCAGACTGGACCATGCCCTGGTCAGTACTTAGAGCTAGACAGGACCATGCCCTGGTCAGTACTTAGAGCCAGACTGGATGAGGTAGTAATTGAAAATACAGTAGTACCTGTCTTGTAGGGACACCTGTGGGGCCAGGCAAAAGTGTCCCTACATCGCAGGTGTCCCCTCATCAGAGGGACAAGAATTACAGACGACTTTTTGGAACATATTTACCAACTTTATTTACATCCACCACACCAAAACCCACAACATATTTACATACATAATGACAGCAAAACAAGTGGCAGTTGTCAACTTCTACACGCTATGCACCCATCTCACTTAACAACAAAAAAGTCTGTGATTGACTTCTGCTTCGCAAGAGCAGACTGCTTAATGCAGTGGTCCTGCACCAGGCATTGCACAGTTGCAACTGCCTCCAGCATAGCTGGGTTGCTAGCATGCATTGCATACGCAACAAGTTCATTCACACGCCCAAGGGCCTCCCTGTTCGTTAACACAGGTGGACGCTCAGTCTCCTCCTTCTCCTCCTCATCATCACTCCTGGCGTCATCAGCTGGCACCTCTCCCCTTGCCTTGGCAATGAGGGCAGCCTCCCATTCATCACTGACCACATCAGTGGTGCTGGTGGCATCGTCCATGGACACATATTCGGTCCAGGACACAACACCTAGGAGATCGGTGTACCCTGATCCTTCAGGCTGCTGCACAAGCAGCTCCTCCGCATCGTCACTGCTGCCCGAGCCAAACCCGCATTTGGCAAAACACTTGCAAATTGTGGTCTCCGACACACTGGCCCATGCCAAGTGTAACCAGCGGATCGCATCGAGGATGTCCACACGCTTGCTTAGTTCGGTGGCTGTCCGTGCATCGTCCATCTCGGACAGGACATGTCGCATCAGGCGTTTGCGGTAATGCCCCTTCAGGGCAGCGATGATACCGGCATCACACGGCTGCAGGCGAGATGTGGTGTTTGGCGGAAGAAACACCATCTTGATGTTCGACATCGTCACAGCTGGATGTGCACCACAGTTGTCGATGAACAGCAAGATGTTGCGTCCTTGCAGCTTCATCGCGCTGTTGAGCTTGTCCAGCCACTCCTTGAAGAGGATGGACGTCATCCAGGCCTTGCGGTTGGCCCTGTACGTCACGGGGAGCGCTGCCTTGTCAATTCCTTTGAAGCACCGTGGCTTCATTGACTTCCCGATCAGCAGCGGCTTCAGTTTTTCCCCTGCTGCAGAGCAGGCCAGCAACACGGTGACACGCTCCTTTGAAGTCTTAATCCCCTTGCGAGGATCGCCACGAACAACCATGGAGCGTTCAGGCATGGCACGGTAGTACAGCCCCGTCTCATCAGCATTGTAGATGTCTGCTGGAGCGTAGCCAGCAGTCAGCTCTGGCAGACGCATCGTCCAGTCGGTCACCACGTCCTCTGGCACCTCGGCTGCCTCGCCACACAACGTCGCCCACTTGATGTTGTGTCGTTTCTGCCATGCTTGCAGCCAACCGTTGGATGCCATGAAGTCGTCGTGGCCTGGCATCTCCATCGACAGCATCAAGGCTTTCTCCTAAAACACAATTGCAAACATATTAAGTTCATTTAGGGTCGTAAGTAAAACATAATTTTTTACATGTTATAATAAACAGTGCAGACTAGGGTAAACCGGGTCGCTATTTAGGCTTCAAAAGTACGTTAAGACACAATATTTTCGTAATATAAATATGCCTGGAATTATGTTGAATAATGGAACTAACGCTCTGATGTCTCAAAGTTAGGCAAAACTCAAGTTATAACAGCGAAATCGAGGTGGGTCCGGATCCTACACAAGTGCCGGAATTTTTAATCATGGAGGGGGAAATGCAAATGACGACATACCTGGATAAGTTTTCCACTGACTGGAAGTTCCTTGGAGCGTGCGGTACAAAACCAGTCCCACACCAAACCGTTCAAATCGTCGTAGACCGTTTTTCGACGCTTGACGTACTTCAAGTCCGATCGTCCGCCCGACTCCCATTCCCGCAAGATGGCCGCTCGCTCTGAACGAATTCGGCCGATCTGTGTCTTGCCGCAACCAACTTCTTTCGCAATCGTACGACAAGAGTGTCCGTTGTCCAGTCGTTTCAGCACATCAACCCGCTGATCTAAGCTCAAGATCTTTCTCTTCCCTTCGCTTGCCATAACTTCCAATTTTGTACCAATCTATAAAACGCGTATGCTTCTCTCGAATCTAAAAACTGCTGTGGGTTGAACTCGCCGTTACAGTTCGCGGTCTCGTGTGATTGGACAAAAACAACACTCCCAGCATGCACAGTGCTGTGCAAGAAATGGGCGACGCGATCTTTATTATTATTTTTAGCAATATGAATGGCTTATTTTAGGTAAAAACCAAAAAATATGTATGACTGTCCGCCCAAGCAGTGGAATAATAATAAAAAATCGTTGTCCGCGTCCGCGTTCAGTAGGTGTCCGCTGATCTAAGGGACATATCCGTTGACAAACGATCGGGACATTGGAAAAGTGTCCGTACATTGTAGGTGGTCGCTGATCAGGGGGGTCGCTGAAGACAGGTTCTACTGTATTTATAAAATAAATAAAACAAATGTAATATGTAAAATAATGTGTTTTTAACTTGTTTTAAATCTATCTTGTTTTCAGATGCTGCAATATATAAGATGGTTAAAAAAAATTAAATACGTAATTTTTTAAATATCTGTTTTCAATTTGTGTTGTTTTAAGATGCCACCATATATATGATAGTTACTAAATATAAGTGATTTAAACACCCAAAATAATAAATTGTTTTGAGATACTTATGAGAAATCTCTGTTGTTTTAGAACACTGTGAAGTATGAGATCATTGGAGACTACCCGAGCCCTGACTTCTTCATGATCGTGACGGAAGGAGGGCGTGGGGTGATCCGCATCAAGAGAGACCTCCAACTTGACAGTCTCATGCTCGCCTCCTACACTGTGAGTGCATTGCTACTGCTGTTTCCCATGAATGTTTACCTATCCGTCACATGATCTATTGTCTAGTAAAAACTCTGTCAAGCAATAAAAAAATGGATGCCAAACACGTGCATTCCGTCATATATTTTGTTGAAATCCTGGCCACAAAAATGTTTCTAAAGTGACAACTCTATGCGGGGATATTTGATTTATGAGACGTCATGCAGCAGTGGTAATGTAATTCACGTATATAACCGTTATCAACATTCGTGGCAAAGGCAAAGGTTCATGGAAGTCATGTGTAAAATTTGTATTGTGACGTCCGCAAACCGACACAGACAGAGACAATCTTACTATACATCAGACAAGAGACACACTGTATGTGGAAATAATTTGGAACTATCTTAGGATGACCTTAATTGTGAGGTGGTTGTATTACTGAGGTGTCCGTAAAGTGAAGTTTGAGTGTTCGCTGCATGCCACGTAGGATTATTAAGACTAAAATTCAAAATTCAAATTCTTGTCATGCTAGTCCTATTAAGTGAGTACGCCATGTTGTAGGTGAGGGTGGAGGCCTATGACAGTGCCACGCCCAAGCAGCGTGCGATGGCCGTCGTGTATGTGACTGTGAGGAGAAACGAGAACAAGCCATTCTTCAAGGACGACTCGTACTCGGCCAGTATCAACACCACCTACCCCCAGGGCCTGCTCATACTGCAAGTGAAGGCAGCAGACAAGGACTCCCAGGTCAGTCGCTTACTCGGTTGACAGTAAAGATTCACACTACCGTATGTTGTAAGTTTCAGAAATACAGGTGCTAGAGACGTGCGCATAAATTGGGTGGTCCTGAAGTATCGGAATTTGTGCATAAGTTGGCCTTGAAGAAAGGCTTTTAGAAAGACACTCTCCAGATATTTGGGGTTTGTGTGTGTACTGGAGAGGATATTGTCTAACACAATCACAAAGAACGTGTGTGATGCCATGTGGCTGTAGAGTGATATTGTGGACTAATCCATTGTTGTGGTTGTAGTCGTGTGATATTGTGGACCAATCATTTGTTGTGTTTGTGGTCATGTGATATTGTGGACCAATCATTTGGTGTGTTTGTGGTCATGTGACTGATTAAATGCCCCACAGATGGAGCCACCGCAAGGTTTCCCCAAAGAGGGTATGTGGTTTGTTCCAGGAATTTGTTCCCAGGAAGGTGTCCAAAGTGAATGTACGCAATTACAAATAATAGTTACCTCCATTGGAAGGATTGTGCAGGCAAACAGGTGAAGTGAGCATACTTCTACAATGTATACATGTGTCCTTTATGTTTGTAGGACAAGGTGTTTTACAGTCTTGTTGGTGATGCAACTGCAATGAAATACTTCTACGTGAACCCCGTGACTGGGGAGATCTCCCTGAAAGCTTCCATCAAGGAGGACACCAACACCAGATACAGGGTGAGTACTACAGAGAAAACATTTAAAACATCTTACTCTAACTAAGACATGTACAGTGGTCTTGTGTAAATGAGAATCTGGCTATAGACTTCTTCTATGTGCCGTGTCTGCCACATTGGCGATCATGGCCCTCCAAAAACTGCACAGGCGTTTGTGAACAAACAGTCTTTGCACAGTAATTGCAGTATGGCTAAATTCTTCCCAGAGAAGTAGAGATGATGTTCGAATGAACAGGTTTGCTAGAGGGTGTTGGGTAAAATGTTCTGCAGTCCTGATGACTGGGTGCAGCGCTATACTAGAACCTGACTTTACCGTTTCTTACAATGTCCTCGCAGTTGACATGTCACCGTGAATTGTGTCTACTTGCAGTTGACCGTGAAGGCATCTGACACAGCTGGTGGTGATGGGGGACACTTCAGCACTGTGTCGGTGACAGTGAGTGTGACACGGGACAGGTCTGGGCCTGTGTTGCGAGGTCTCGATCAAGTGACAATTGTAGAGACGATGGCTGTGAACAAGTCTGTGGTGACAGTGACAGGAAGTGATGCAGACCTCGTGGTGAGTGGCGAACTACTTCTCTTGCACCTGCTTATTTTGTGTACGTGTGTGCGTGCGTGCGTGCGTGCGTGCGTGCGAGTGAGCTTGCGTGCGTGCGTGTGTGTGGTGTGTGCATGTCGGTGTGTACGGACGGGTGTGTACTTCTGTACACTTGTTTTTTATGTTTATAAAATCTATAATATGTAAACACACACACATACACAGTGATGTATTTCCGTCTATATCATTGAGTTACAAACTTGTATCTTTACCAGTTAATTTTTGATACTGAAAATTAATAATAAGAAAGTTAATACTGCTATATAGATATTTTGTGTCATGCATTAATGTCCACGTACAGCTGTATGTGTGTGCGAACATTCTAAACTAATGTGTACCATGTGTTCATCTCAGGGTAAACTGCGTTACAAGCTGATTGGAGTCTACCCTGCCTTGAGTTTCTTCTACATCAACCCTGTCAGTGGTGTGATTTACATCCAGAATGACCTGAAGACAGACAGCCTCAAGAGCAGCCAGTACACAGTGAGTAACACATTTCTGTCATTGTATACAGGATTATGTGTAAATAGTTCCATCACAATAATGCAAAATTGAGAGACAAGTTTGTATAATACATGTGATGAGTTATAATGAACTACCAACTTTTATCATAGCCATGTTAGTACAATGCTGGTTCATCATGCTTCCTATAATATATGTATATATGGATTCCATAATAATAATTTATTACTATGTAAGTAATAATAATAATTATGACGTAAGAATTATAAAGATTGATATGTACCCGGTAGTGATGTTTTAAAATTTGTCAGCAATTGTGTAAATATTTTAAATAATTGACTCGTGTGGTCTAGATTGGCATGTGAATTAGTGCAAAATCAGACAGTGTATTTATACATGTTAAGTTTCAGAAATGCCAATGCAGGAAATTTATATGTAAATCGGAGGGTCTTGAAAAATCGGGCATTTATACGTAAATCCGAGGATCTCGGAAAATCGGGCACTTATACATAAATCAGAGTAAAATAAAATAAAAATACTTTCCATGTTTTAATAAAACATGTTATGTTTCAGAAATGCCAATGCATGAGGTTTATGCATAAATTGGGAATCAGGGAATTGTGCTTAAATTGGGGGGTCTCAAGGTATTGGCATTATATGTGGACAAGCAAACTAAGATGTTTGTGGTTTTATAGGTAAAACGTAAAACGTAAAAAGAAGAACCAAGTTTACTAATTTGATGTTCTATGCATACGTGTCATACATTAAACATATATAATTATTACGGTGCAAAAACCCTTGCACATAGGCAGTAAATACATCTTATTTTATTACAAATATAACTGACATAATAATCAGAGGTGTAAAGACCAGAACTTAGCATGGTAGTTTTCTTCAAAGTTTGTCACCATATGGCCTGGGTGACGGAGGCATGCATGATGAATTTACTATTTGTAACCTTTGGCATTGCTGCAACATATATATATATATATATATATATATTTATATATATATAGTGTAGATGCATCTATTGATATTATTTGAATATAGATAGAAACGGGTTCACTTTGTTCTACAAGATCGGCAAGTTTATGGTGAGTGATAATAGGGAACCAGTGGCCACAAGTGCTGTTTGTGGTGCTCATCTAAAGCTTATAATGCAATGTCATCTACAGGCAAGACCGAAGAAGATTAAAGTAATTTTTTTTGGTCTATTTAATTAAAACATTATTTAAACAACCCTCTTTGTTGTCCGAGCAGCCTTGGTGTGGTGTCCCTGTTCCTGAGAATTAGCTCAGGCTCAGACCAATTGCAATTAACTCACTGGCTTTTTCAGGCCACAAATAATTTTCTTCGTTTCATTGGCTTAGAAATCTGGGAGATTGCGTCTCCCATTCAGGAGATATGGTTGATTTCCGGGGGACTCCCGGCGAATCTGGGAGACTTAGCAAATATGGTGTATTAGTGTATATTAAGAGCATTTCAGTGGCACAATTTTTTTCGTAGCATTAATTTTCTGGTCATGACAATACACCTGTATGTGTCTTACCTGTAGTTGAGGGTAGCTGCCTATGATACAGCCTACCCAGGTCACACCACCACCATGGACATCCTCATCAAAGTGGTGCGCAATGCCAACTCACCTCGGTTCGTGAAGGAGAACTACATACAGACCATCACAGAGAAGTTCCCCATAGGAGACAACATCCTTCAGGTGTCTGCCAATGATGACGACGGGGTAAGTTTATGCTCCCTCTTAGCGGTGGATCAGTTGAATGAAGATATTTACCTTTATAACTTGCTTATCAACCATAGCTCCATGGCGTATCCATCCATCTGTTGACAACTTGAATATTGCTTATCAATTTTGGGATTGACCAACCTTTTTGTCTTGATGCTCCTCTCAGCTTGGTTTCCAAGGATTTAGGCGCAACAGAAGTTACTTGATTATTATTTAACACAGGGACCATGTCAAGACTCTGTCATGCAGTGTGTTGACAGTTTCAATGGTTCTCTCACCTGTTGTGTGTCACGCTCAAGACTTTTTACCACCAGTCATACAGTGGATTCACACACGGACTATCACAGTATTTTCACACCAGTCATGTTTATTTTGTGTTTAATTAACACATGGACCATCTCAAGACTGTCATGCCAATCACCCGTATTATTTGTCGTGTCCATTCCAACAGTTTTAAAAGTTTTCTTGTCAATCATATTTGTAGGGTTAATGCATTGACTGCATTCTCCACTCCAAGAGTGTTAAAGCTTTCTTATCAATTTTATGCATGGATTGCAATGTCAAATGACTCCCTGCTAACACCATTCGTGTTCATATGGGAATTGACTCATATGTCAATTAAAGTGGAGAATTCAGTTAGTACTGTATAGTTGAATGTGTGTATTATCAAGTGTGTCTGTTGCAGGACACAGTGACATATTCACTGAAAGGTGAAGAGCGGGTACGTAAGTACTTCTACCTGAACCCAGATGATGGTGTTCTCACACTGAGGACATCTCTTCTCTCCTCATCTGCAATGCAGTTCCAGGTAAGCAAAACTAATTGCGGAGCCATACATATTACCATGACACTAATTGTGGAGCCCTACATGTCACAATTACACTAATTATGGAGCCCTACATGTCACAATTACACTAGTTGTGGAGCCTTACATGTCGTCATGACACTAACCAATGATCCTTATGTGTCACCATGCATGGATCCTTATGTGTCGCTATGACACATTGAGACTGCCTGTTTTAGATCACCTTCAAGGCACTCCTTGGATTGCACATATCAGAGCTTTTCAGTGATTATGAAAACATGCATTCCCATGATCAATTCCCGCGGTGCTCTCTATATGCCTCAAGACATTCAGAGACTGCCTTTTTGATAGCACACTGGCAATTTGGAACAATCTCACTCCATCTATTAGACAGTGTAACACCACTGTGTGTTTTAAGACAGACTGCTTACACCAATTTAGTTCAAGAAATCTGTCGGGAAAACAAGCCAAAGTCTTCTGAACGCACCAGAAGATAGAAACATCGGTTTACAAGAGATAACCCGGGTTCGAATCCTGTGCTGCCTTGTTGGACCTTAGACAGATTTGGTCTGTATACATGAATGAGGACGTGGCTATAGACGGTAGTGGAGATTTGTGTACATATAGTCTCTGTGCATTAATTGCAGTGTGGCTGAATGCTTCCCAGAGATGTCGTCATGGTGTTCCATTGAACAGATCTGCTATGGAGTAAAGTGTAAAGCGTTTTTTGCAGTCCTAACGACTGAATACTTCGCTATATAAAAACTTACCTTTACTATATAAGATGTCATATTACTGCAGTTCACAGTAGAGGCGTCTGACCAACGTGCCAACCCACGCACCAGTGAAGCGAGTGTGACCATCATCATAGGCCGAGACCAGCAGCCCCCACACTTCAACGGAGAACCCTTCCGTGTGTCGGTGTCCGAGAACAAGGCCGTCAATGAGACAGTTCTCACAATCACAGCCTCCGACGCTGACCCACAGGTAAGGATGGCTCACACACGTAACAATTCTGCACCCTGTCATTCAGCATTGCGTGAAGGGTCATGCCATTTCGTGTAATTTCTGTTCATCTGTGTTGTGGGATTAGGGATTGCTACGTTCAGCAAGTCATTGCTGTTTTAGGCACAAATCCATATGCACTGTGTTGGTGTGTGCTATATTGTTGCACACAGAGTCTATTAACAGTATTTGTAGACACTGTTAGACATTTAGTTATTCACAATTCTTACTTGTTTCCTAGTTGGTTCCAGCGGTCGGCAACACTCTATTAACTGGCTAGACTGTGTACATTGTGGTTAGAATTGTTATGGTCTAATGAGGTCTCATTCAACTAGTCAGCCTCTTTCAGAACATTATCGATAGTAATACTCTTGTATTATGCACTGTATGCTAAGAGTCGTTATTGTGTCTGACATCTCCAAATGTAACAGTCATGTAGAGTCTTCCAAACGTGCATCCACACTTAGATGTGTTCACCCAGTCCTGTCACAGCACGGAATCAGGTGAGGTTATAAACCAAAGAAGGGTTAACTTGCAACCACATTGAGACTGGACCTCATTGAGACGACCCCTCATGTTGTTTTGTGTTTCAGGGTAAACTGCAGTACGAGGTGCGAGGTGTTGCCCCGGGCTCCGACTACTTCTACATAGACAAAGACTCGGGCAAACTGAAGGTGCTGAAGCCTCTCGACACAGCAACAGCCGTCACTTACAAGGTGAGTGTCACACTGTAACAGTGTCTGTGGGTGTCACAGCCAGCATGATGACAGTGTGCTGAGTCAATGATTCACGGGGACAGTTGACAATGTCATAGCTTTACAAGTGCAGATGATATCATGTGCTGTCACAGCTTCTTGGACGTAGTTGATATTGAGATACAGTCAGAAGTCTTTCCGATCAAAAACCCTTTTTCATAACATTAGCACAGTCGGATGTCAAACATTTTGGTAATAGGACATTTTGGAAACAGGTAATTTTTGTACAGCCATTGAAAATATTAATTAAAGATATACGTCCTCTGAAAACACTTAGAAAACTAATTGGGTAATAACCATTTTATTAATTGCAAAGTAATGCCATAGCTTCTTTGTCACAGGTGACATTTTGGAGCAGCTAAGCTTCTTGGGGTCATAATTCAGTGGAACCTCACTATTAAGGTCACCCTAGGGACTGGGCAAAAGTGACCTGATTAGTAAGGTGACCATATGAGCGGGACTAATTTCCTATATATCTCTATTACAAACTCATTTGGGACCTTAAATGTGACCTTAATTGTGAGGTGGCTCTATTACCAAGGTGACGATAAAGCAAGATTCTACCTTAATGTAATTATGATCCTTGTCAACATATTAATGTGCATTTTTTTCTGTCCAGTTGTTGATTGCCGCGTGGGACTCTGGCAATCCAAACGTTGTCATCACAACAATTGTGACAGTCACCATGAAACGCAACGAGTATGTGCCAGAGTTCAACCCTGCCAACTACGAGGCTACGGTGTCAGAACATGATGTAGTCGGAACCAACGTGACACGGGTGACAGCAACAGACGCTGACTTGTCGGTAGGTGTCACATGACGCTGATGTTTAACGCCATTGATGCTGTTCTAAAGTTTATGCAGTTTATGTATAATGCTAAATATTTAAACGAATAGATTAAAAATGATGAGGTTCCAGGCAACTTAAAATATTTACATGTGTTGATGAAACATAGGACATAATTACTTTTACAGGGTCACCGTTTACACATTGAATAGAATGCTATTTAAAATGGCGGGTTTTTAAGTATCTCTTATTTAAAATGGCAAGCAGGTCAAATACATTGGTATTCTCTGTGAGAGAGAGAGTTCCACAGTTGCACTGCCACCATACATTAGTGTATTTAATAAGATGGTGGATATATTGGAGACAAACATGGAGGACTGGCTAGTGGAGGGCCAGATTGACTGCCTTGCCAACAACTTTGCCACTTGTTTCAGGGTCCAAAGAGCCAGATCACCTATGACTTGGTCGGTGATGACGCAAGTCCTCATTTCTTCTTCATTCACCCGAGCAGTGGCGACATAATGATCAGTCATCCTCTCACAGTCGACGCTGACCGTACCTCCATCTACAAGGTATGCCACGTACTAATGTGGTCTGCATTTTTTAATTGGTTTATTTATTTATTTTTACTTAAATATAAATTAAAGTTAGGATCAGTTATGTACAATCACCAGTGGTGAGTTAATAATAATAACAGTTTATTTTAGAGAAAAGTCCATATGTATACATAAAATATAAGTACAGAATATAACATATGCGCACACACACACACACACACATTATGTGCATTAAAAGTATGTGTAAACAATTGCATTAACTAATACAATAAGTGCAATGGCTGGAACAACAAGTCACAGTTATCAGCAGTGAACTGGTTTCACATTTATCCGCAACTTTGAAATATGACCGTCATGTGACTTATGTCCATGTCATGTGACTTATGTCATGTGACAGCTGCGAGTACTGGCGAGGGATCAGGGCAGTCCTCAGCAGACGGCGACTGCGACCGTGACAGTGTCGGTGCAGCGCAACAAGTACACGCCCATGTTTGAGGCGGGCGGCTACGCAGTCACCATTGCCGAGACCTTCACACCCAGTCTCACAGTGCTTAGAGTGCACGCGACAGACGCAGACGCTGAGGTAGGTCAACACTTCGGTTATTTCTATCATAGGCTGCACATTCTTTTCATAACCGCTGTGTTTTTTTACCTATTTTATATAAGTTTATTCTTCAGTATTCATCATTAACACTTCAGTCATTTATATTGTAAGCTACATATTTTTTTTATAATCTTTACTAATTTTATGTAAGTTTATTTGTCAGTATTCATCATTAACACTTCAGTCAATTATACCATATGCTACACATCTTTTCATAATCATTGTTTTACAAATTTTGTGTAAGTTTATTTCTCAGTATTCATCTGGTATGTTTGCTTACCAAATGCAGTTTTTTGTATAATTAATTAGTTAATCTGGTTCACCAGCTTGTGAGTTGTTGATTTTATACTCTGAAAATGTATATTATTATTATAACAATTGTAATTGCTTACTATATTTGTTTCAGCAATAAGTGTAATTGTGTTGATATTTTATAAAATCTCTTCAGCACTATTAATGAGGTCTGATCGTTAGGTATAATTTCTGTTACATGTCTGTTACCTTTAGTACTTTTACATTAATGTTTTGGTTAATGCTTCTGAGATGAATGTTTTATTTACAATCATATCTTAATGTGTGTTGTAATGTTGTATCTGACCTGTTTGCAGGGACCCAACAAGATGATTCGTTATAAGATCCTCGACCAAACAGCGTCATCCACCAACAAGACCTTCTTCATTATTAACCCCACTACTGGGGTGATAGCCCTCCGTCATTCACTGGTTGATAGTAACCTCAAGAAATATGTGGTGAGTTCATACATTTGTACTTACAAACCTATTGGGTCACTGCATAGTGATACTATAATCAAAGTGTGTAATGAGACCCGTAGAGGTGCTGATTAAAGTGCCAGATGCAAGCAGATGTTAATTTATATTCTCTTTCATGCGACTCCAGTTAATGATTTATAAAATGAATAAACTGTAAAAACAATACTAGTTTTATATAAAGTATGTAATCACATCTGTAAAAGAGTGTAATATTGACTGCCAGTGATGCTGTCATACCTTTGATTGTGCCACATTCTAGAATTGGGCTACCACATGTCGAGGGAAAGAGGACAAGTGGAGAGAAATGGCTGGGGAACAGGATAACAACCTACGCAGTGTGTGTGTGCAAGCATGCATGTTTGTGTGCAGTAGTGTACAACTAATCAGCCTCACCCTTTGTAAAGGGATCTATAAGTAAGAACTCTAAATTATCTCTAAATTACAGTCTTGCACAGTCAATGTTGTGTCAACCTCTCTCTACTGCAGCAACTGTGGGTCTAACACAGCTGTACCTAATACATACCCTGAGTGGCCAGCAGCCTTGACACTGGATTTCACAATCACCAGTTGACATGTGTGTTGCATTGACAGATGACAGTGCAGGCGAGTGACGGGGGTGTGCCTCCGCGCAGCCAGGAGATCACGGTGACTGTGAACATCAAGACAGACAAGAACCTGCCCGTGTTTGAGAAGACTGACTACGTGGCTAAGATGTCAGAGGATCAAACGGTCGGCTCAACCGTCGCCACAGTGTCAGCGTCTGACAAAGATGTAAGTATTACTCTCTGGTATATGTCTCTGGTTAGCAGATTAGCCAGATGTATAGAGAGAGAGAGGGGGAGGTGGGGAGAGAGATGTATGGGAGGGGAGAGAGGAGGGAGACAAAATAAAGGGGCAGAGATGGGCAAGAGGTGAGAAATGAGAAAGGGGAGGGAGATATAGAGAGGGGAGACAAGGGGACAGGTACAGGAGAGGAGAGAGAAGGAGAGCGAGAGAGAGAGAGAGAGAGAGAGAGAGGGGAGGGGAGGGAGAGAGAGACAGAGAGTGAGAGAGGGAGGGAGGGAGAGAGAGGGGGGGGAAGAGAGAGGGGGGAGGGGAGAAGAGAGAGAGAGGGGGAGGGAAGAGAGAGAGAGAGAAAGGCCAGACTTCTGTTAGAAACAATAAAAATGTAAGTTCCTATGTAGTGCAGTGTCCAGTCGATAGCTCAAAGTGCTTTACACTTCCTGGCAGACCTGTTCAGTTGAACACTATCTCGTGTTCTCTGGGAAGCATAATTACAGACAGACAGACATATGACTATGGTATAGCCAAACAGTTGTGTAAAGAGCTAGAGACAGAGGTGCAGTTGACCCTGTGGTGCTTGTGTTGCAGTGTCCAGTCAAGTACGACATTGTGGGAGATGGTCGAGCTGTAGAGTTGTTCAGCATCAATGAAGACACTGGAGTGATCACTCTCACCCGGCCCTTCACCATTGACGATGCCATCTTGTACAAGGTACAGCGTCCGTAATGTACAAAGTCTGTTACATTTTGTGTGCATTTAGTAATCTTCCTGTTGTACGTGGTGCACATCACAAATCATGGATGGTCAACTTTGTACATCTTGCACGTGGTAAGGTAGACACATGTTATGAATGGTAAATCAGACATCCTGTATTTTGTCAAAGTTACTGTGCTGTGTTGTCTAAACGCGTCATGTTTTCACTCTGGTGTCCCGCTGTGTCATCTACATGTGTCATGTTGTCACTCTGGTGTCCCACTGTATCATTTAGATGTATCATGTCTTCACTATTGTGTCCCACTGTGTCTTCTAGATGTGTCATGTCTTCACTCTGGTATCCCACTGTGTCGTCTAGATGTGTCGTCTTCACTCTAATGACCCGCTGTGTTATCTAGACATGTCATGTTTTCACTCTAGTGTCCTGCTGTGTCATCTAGATGTGTCATCTAGATAAGTCAAGTCTTCACTCTGGTGCCCCAATGTGTCATATCATGTCTTCACTCTTGTGTCCTCTAGATCCGTGTTGTCACCTACGACTCCTGCAACCCGATGCAGAAGAGGGTTGCGTTGGTGCAAGTGATGGTGAAGCGTAATGCCCATGCCCCAAGCTTCAAGCAGACAGGGTACACAGTGAACATCCACGAGAAACAGCCGCTGCAAGACGTCATTTTCCAGATGACAGCGACAGATCCAGACAAGGTCAGTGTCAAATTCACCACAAGTCAGGATTTGTAACGTTCCTAATATACACCTGTGCATGGGTTAATATTGTTACATACCTGTAATTTGTAAACAGAAATATACCAGGGCAGTTTGGTGTTAGGTAGGTTTGTAGCATGATAGAGTCACGTTACCAATGTAACAATGTCAGATGTATAATTAATTATTTAACTAATTCATTTATATATTTCAACATATAATTATGTCATATGCTGATTTATCACTATTTCAGATATATATATATATATATTATTACTCTTCAAATATAGTAACCCTATTTTAACAAATTTACTATAATTTGCATAATTCATTCATTATACACACTGGTTTGTTAAGCGCCTCTGAATTTAAGTGCCTCCAAATGGACTTTGTCAAGATTTACAATGCTATATAAATATACTGTTAATATATATATATGTATGTAATAAACATATATATACATATATATTATGATAGGGCAATGCTGGCAAGATTGAATACAGTTTTGACCTGGAGTCATCCATTTTGGCCTTTTTCATATCTATATTTGTCTCCATGTTGTTGCTTGCATAAACATATATATACATATATATTATGATAGGGCAATGCTGGCAAGATTGAATACAGTTTTGACCTGGAGTCATCCACTCCCACGGACATTGACCAGTGGTTCTACATCAATGCTGTCACTGGCAACATCACCATTGTCGGTCAGCTTGACCATGATGAAAGCCAGAGGATGACCTACACAGTAAGTTGATTGTGATTTACAAAACATGTTCAGTGATTCCTCCACAGTCATTTAAAGGTACGAAGTCTAAACTTTTTATTATTAAATTATGTTATATAGTATAAACTGTATTCAAAACATGGTTTTTAATATTTTTCAATGGCAATGCACTTGAGTCTTCATTTGCAATGTTTCAGTGTCACATATAACATGCCAAACCTCCATTTCAGTTTCAATTTTACGGGTTCATGCTAACTATTATGCTAGTTGGCACATACCATATATCCGAGTTGCAAGTGCTTGTTCCTGGGCCCAATTGGAATCACAGCAGACCTAGAAACCAGTGCTACCTGGTAATCAAAAATGTTATCAGGCATCTGACTCGATTTTGATGTTGAATTAATAAATTAAAACTAAAACTAAATATTTCAGGATATTTTCAGCTTAGTAGAAGATGGTTTTTCTAACTATCTCATTTATTAAACCTCAGCATTTTTCTAACTGTTTCATTTATTAAACCTCAGCATTTATAGCTAAACTGTATGAGTTGATAGGTGATTTGGTGACAGTAAAAACACCCTTGGGTTGAACTGGGGTGATAAGAGTTGTTTGATACAAACAGTGTCATCTCACCTCTGATGTTGTGTCACCTTCAATACGATCAATTGTTGTCCACAGCTGTCGGTTGTGGCTCAAGACAATGGCATCCCACCAATGAGTGATAAGGTCAGCGTGCTGGTCAAGGTCGCCCGCAACCTGAATGCTCCAGCTTTCACGCAAAGTTTATACAATGTGTCGGTGCTGGAGACGGCAACACCCAATACAGTCGTTGTTCGACCCGGGTTACAAGACAAGGACGGGGTAAGATTGAATGTCCTGCTTACCTTCACCACATTTTGTTGTTGACATTGTTGCTGTTTACTAAAAAGCAAACTTACATGTACTTGACTGCTTTGAAAAATATCATGTTACCAGATATGTTTGCCAAATGAAGCCAGTTTACCATGCTACAAAGTAACAACTTTTCTTGGTTGAATCTAACAAAATACTGCGGCCAAATAATATGTTATATAATGGTCAATAAAGTAATCGGTAGTATTAATAATATTTATTTTATATAGTGTCACATCCTGTGTAGTTCACAACCCTTTAGAGATATATATAGAAAATAAGAAATATGTTGACAATAAAACGTAATAAACAAGTAACAGAACGCTGTAATTTTGTGTGGTTTGTTTACTGATATCAACAGCCCACAATGACATTTCATAATATAAAAATGCCCATGTGTTTGGGTTCTTTTCCTGAAATAAAATGCCTGGTGTGTTGTAGGATTCGTACACAGTGACAATGTCAGGCTCTAGAGAGGTGATGGAATTGTTCGCTGTAAACCCACCTGATGGCGTAGTCACTATCAAACGTAACCTCAATGCTGACACGCAGCTGTCATATACGGTAAGTGTCACCAATATTAATAGCAAGAAAATTCGCTCTATGCTGGACTTGCATTCTTTCTCTGTATCTGATGTGCCATATAACGTTTCTCTGACATGTTGGTAAGCTTTCACTGGAGTTGTATGTAGCTTCATACCAAGTTGAGTATTCTAAATCCAGTGGTAACTGAGCTATTTGAAAGGAAATAATCAATCCAAGATGACTGCTGTACCATGGGAAAGTCCTCCCGAAACATTCAGAAAAAAATTCCAGCCTTACTGTTAGCTGGATTTGAAATCTCTGAATGTTTGTATGTAGATTAAGTAACGATAAAATTATAAAATATAAGTTATGCTGGTTTGGATTGGAAGTTTCCGAATGAGTGCTGTTCCAAAATATCAAAGAGTTTGTAGGTTTACATACCCAATTCTAGCAAACCCATCCAGAGACAGCATATTGCATTTTGCACATTTAATTTGAAGTTGATTGCTATATATTTAGAAACACCCTATACAGAATGTAATTGTATTTATAAAACACAACTTGCAATGTGTGGAGACGAATTACAACAAAGTTACACATCAAAAACTAGGTGTGCCCACATCCCGGTCGTTTTGTGCAGTGGCTGCGGGTACTCGGAGCATGTTTCATTAAAGTGGCGTGGGGTGTAGAGGGTTTAGGTGGGAGCTGTGTAGACTCACCCAGGGTCATGTTGTAGCTGTACCTGACGGTGACAGACAACGCCCCCGCACCCCGCACCGGTACCGCACAGGTGACTGTGAACATCATACGCAACCGGTACACACCAGAGTTCAGACCTACCTTCTACAACATCACCATTGGGGAGTACTGGCCTCTACGCAGGACCGTCATCACCACCACTGCCAACGACAACGACCCTAGTTCGGTAGGCACGAAATCAGCCAAATACATTCAGACTTTTAATAATAATAATGTTTATTTCAGACGAAAGTCCACATGTATACATAAAATGCGGTATATTAAACCTGATCTTTAATTAAAGGTTCCTTCCCACCATTTCGCTTGTCTTATTTCAGACTTATTTCGTGAAAAATCGAGAATCTAGTGTGAAATACAATGTGCTAGGTTGTTTATGCAAACATGTTACTAAGTTTTGATGAAATCATCCAGCAAACTTACATTGTGCATTGTTTTCGGGTGGACCCAGTCAAAATTCTACATAAAGCTCAAAGTAGGTTTGTCGCTGTCCTATAACTTTATACTGTTATTTAAACCATTGCAAAGTATCTGTTTAAGGGTAGCCACTACCCGAAAACGTCCATATAATCAATATGCTATATCTCTATTAATACTGAACATATCTTTAAAAAAATGGTGTACTAGTTAGATAAATGAATGGTATATGATATTTGAAATATGGGCTCATTTGCTTGTGTATTATCATGGCAATGTATGTTTCTAGTGAGACTGATTTTCACATCCTTGAAAATTATCCTGAGCTAACAACTGTACGTGTGATCAGCCGTTGTCAAGAATCAACAGCTAGAATGCTCCTTTGTGCAATAAGGTGGTTTTGGGCAAAGTTATCTGACTTCACTGACTGTTGTTCAGGTATTAGCATTTTTCAAGACGTTTTGAAAAATGCTCAAACCTAAAGTCCTATCTCACAAAAGTCATTGCAGTCAGATTTCCTTGCCCAAAATCACCTTATTGCACAAAGGAGTATTCTAGCTAATGATTCTTGACAATTGCATGATCACACATACAGTTGTTAGCTCAGAATAATTTTCAAGGACAAGGTATCTGATCTAGCCTTCAAAGTAGATTATTTCAGTGGTTTTAATAAAAGTGCATAATATTATACTCTTAATAAATTTACCGTCTATATAAATTGACCATGTGTATGACTTCGGTACATATTTTAAAATCTTTTATTATATTTCACAATGGACTAAGTAAATTGAAGAGGGTAGTTTAAGGCTCCATTCACTTTGTCCGGCAAACAGTTGTTAGTTAACCAAATTTGAATTCGCTGTAGATTCCCTATAATGCAAGTGTCTGTTGCAGACAAAGAGTGGTCAGTTGGAGTACAGTCTGAAGGGCATCGAACCCACCCTCAATGCGGCGGACTTCTTCGTCATCAGTCCTTCCCTTGGTACCATTTCGCTCACCAGGGGGCTCTACGGAGTCATGTCAGAACACAATCGAACCTACTATATGGTGAGTGGACTGTGGATCTAGTATAAAAGCGAGTATATTTTGTCATGGTAAAATATATTAGCTCAAGTACATTTGAATCATGATTGTTAACAAAGAGCCAAATTGTCGATGTACTTGGCATTTATGTGTTGTATTTGGGATAAGTTCCAAAATATGTCGTTCTTTTTAGAATGACTTCCAAGAATAGTGATTCGAAACACAAAGTAACTGAGCTGAACTGAAGCATACAACATGTGAACTCTTTATCTGCTGTACGTGATCATGATGTTACATATTGTTTGATCTCATAATGTTGATCATCTTATTCTTAGACTTGAATTAAGTGTATGTTTATATAATTACATACATTGCTTATTTTAAAGTTAATCCCTCTTATAATAATTTGTTATAATTACATGGGTTACTCTCATGTTAGCAATCTGTTATTGATCTTAGTGTGAATCTTTTGGACACACGCATGCACCCACGCGCACGCACATACACACACACACACACACACACACACACACACACACACACACACACACACACACACACACACACACACACACACACACACACACACACACACACACATCATAAGCAAAGCTCTTTAATAATTTGAAATTTATACACATTCAATCATTCACTATATAATTTTGATTTTTTCTCTGTTGGATAAAAATGTTGTGTCTTACAGATCCGAGTGACAGCGCGAGATGCGGGAACCCCTCGCAAGTCAGCCGATGCAACCGTTCGCGTGAACGTACTGCGTAATGCGCACAGACCAGTGTTCACGCACCAACAGTACACCGTCAACATCAACGAAACACTGCCGTATGGCTCCACCATTCTCACACTGACTGCCGCGGACGACGATGCTAAGGACCAATCAGGGGTAGGTGACGCAGACGCCTGAAGATATGTTTATCTCTTGATGTTCGACTAACTTGACTTAAAAGATGTAGGATGTCCTGTGATGGTTTACACCTTTACCACACCCATTCTGCAGCACACAACGGAAGCTCAGTGTCTGGTCTGTTCACTCTACCTCTTCATGGTCTTTCTTCCACTGTCCTTTAATTAAACTCTTGAAAGCAAATCTAAGAAGCTTCTCATCTTGGCGTACAGTAAACATACATTGATATTTACAGCTTCATGTTTATTGTTAACTTGCAAAGATTCAAACAGCCATTGTCAATAGGGAATAAATGGTGGAAAGGTGATGCTTTATGTTAACTTATAACTGTTCCTTAATTTGTGTGTCATGAGTATATGTAATTTGGTTTTAAAAATAACCTACCCAGTAAAACTGATGTATTTACTGGTATGGACAACTAAAAGCTATTCAATTTCCAGCTGTTGCTATGTCCACTGGCAATTACAGCAGTCCTACTAATAAACCAGTGTGTGTTATTGTGTTGCTTCGTAGGAAACTATGTATACGTGCTTAGTAGTAATTGTGAGAATTGAAGCCAATCTAATGTTCACCTTTGTGTGTAGTCGCCGAATGCTGAGTTTACGTACAAGATTGGTGACAAATACAAGGAGGAAGCTAAGTACTTTGGCATCAACAGCAAGACTGGCAGTCTGAGCATCATACAACCTCTCACCAACGACCAGAAACTGTCTGTTGAGTACAAGGTATGTGCACTGTAAACAACTCTCACAACTGTTGCTCAAAGAATCCGACATACAAATTATGAGCATGATTTTTGTTGTGTGTTCTTTAACAGCCATGTTTACCTACAGTCAAACCCCACTTTACGGTCACCTCGGTAATACAGCCACCTCGCAATTCAGGTCACCCTAAGACGGTCCCAAATTATTTTCATAACAGTCAAATATAGGAAATTAATCCCACTATAACGTCACCTTGCTATTCAGGTCACTTGCTCAGTCCCAGTGGTTCCATTGTATATTACTAGGGCGACATCTACCAGATGAACTTTTCTACTAGCAGCTCTTCATCGATATATGAAGTTACCTTTTCTAAATACATCAAGAAATCCATGAGACATTACTTCATATCATAAATCTGAGTTGTGAAGCCTTAAGACACAACTTCCAGGGTGTTCTACAATCGCATCTCTAATAATGGACTCTGGTGTTTGTTTTGTAGTTCAAGGTGTACGCTAGAGATGGAGGGATCCCTGATTCGGTTGGAGCAACCGAAGTTGTCATCAAAGTGAAGCGCCGCATTATCATTGGGCCACGCATCATGGGCTTCCAACAGCCACTCTACATGTAAGTGTTGTCTTGTTCTGACAGTTAGCACGTCTGTCCCAATGATCTGCAGATATCCATAAGTTGCATTGGTATAAATGCTTGTGTTCGACCACAAACGTATGACGCTGTCACATGTCGCAAGATTGCTAGCCAAAGCAACAGGCTCCAGATAGCAAGAAGACAAGGAAGCTATGGTCTTATCGAGAGTAACAATTTGTGCATAGCCTGCCATTATCAGACATCAGTCGGTTTTGTTTTGAAACATCCACACTACATAATCAGTGTACAACTTGTTACATTGATTTTTTATCCTCTTTGATAACTAATACTTTTACTTTCTTACTCAATCTGCACTGTTTCTATTGCTACTTTCTATTCTCACATTCGTCTACCTTCCTTCTGTTTGACAAATGCAACATATTACAAAATGGTTGTGTCCTCATCTACACATTCAAGACCTACCCGTAGGTAACTAAAAATCATCAACTCCAATGTGATTCTCTTAATATTTGTTGTTTTATAAGCATGCATGTGTGTTTGCGTATGTGCAGAATTTGCATACACAAAAATGGCAACATTAGTTATTATGAAAAAATAACAGCAGTGTTGTAGCAGTGTTTTGTACATAAGGTTGTTAAGATGGTGTGTGTTTGTAGGTACACGCTACCCGAGGATATGGGAGTAGGAAATGAGGTCACTGAACTAACACTCGTCAACCTGAACACTAACAAAGAGGTGACGTGCAGATTCCTCTCTGGCAATGAAGACGGTGAGTTGAGGCAATCTCTTACAAGGCTTCACAGTGCTCAGTCGGCTTACAGCGTCAGTTAGTTATTTATTGACTCATTATATGCTACAATATTTTGCTGACACAAAGTGTCACCAGCCGTTACGAATACAGCTTGTTAGTCTCACTGACAGTTACAACTGTCACCAACATAATGTGTTAGTCTCAGAGTGTTAACTGTCACCAACACAGTGTGTTAGTGCCCCAGTGTCAACTGTCACCAACACAATGTGTTAGTGTCCCAGTGTCAGCTATCACCAACACAGTATGTTAGTGTCCAAGTGTCAACTGTTACCAACACAGTATGTTAGTGTCAGTGACAACCGTCACCAACACAGTGTGTTAGTGTCTCAGTGTCAACTGTCACCAACATGACATATTGCCTCCTGTGAGTCAATAGTAGACTGTAGTTGACAGTAGTGTGAGTTTGCCGCCTGTTGCAGGAATGTTCCGTCTGGACCGAAGGCAGGACAGCAAGGCCTGTGCACTCATCATCAACAAGGAACTAGATCGCGAGATTGCAGCCACATTTAAATTGGTCATTAAAGCAGTCGAAACAAGTCGCCAAAAACGAGCTGGTACGTCACATCAGATCTCCAGTAAATCCTGTCATAATGTATACAGACTAGTCAGTTAATAGAACGTTGCTGAGTGCTGGAAACAACTGGAACTAGAATGTGTAGTTTTTGTTTCTCGTATTCTTCTAACCGGCGTGTGTTTATTTATCAAGCAGTGCATTTTAATACAGCGGGAATTGGGAACGATTCCATCCCAGCTGTCTTTATTAAACAAAATGGCTAGTTCTGTTATCCGTGGTTCTGTTCAGTAGACTTAACTGTATTCCTTGACACTTTATGATGTCATAACATCAGGTAATTACTGATCTATGCAAGTCTGATTGGGAGTTTATTTCTGGTGTAATGTGACAGTATGTGTGACACGATGCGACACTTCTGGTGACCCAACATTTGTGTCATTTCAGTTAGCGACGGGGAGTCGAGTGGTTCATCCGTCACTGAAGTCATCGTCAAGGTGACTGACGTGAATGACGAGGTGCCAAAGTTTGTCTTCCCGCCGTACCCTGCTGGTCTCGTCATCAAGAAGTTCTTTGGAGCCATCTCAAGGAGTGCTGCGCCCCTCACCCCATTTATGACACTCGGTGTAAGTATCAAATACAGTGGAACCTCACATCACAGTCACCTTGGTACAGCCACCTTGCAATTAAGGACAGTTCCAAATTATTTCCACATACAGTAAAGTATAGGATAATAGTCTCGCTAATAAGGTCACCTCAAAACCTCACTTTACGGTCATCTCAGTAATACAGCCACCTCACAATTAAGGTCACACTAGGACAGCCAAATTATTTCCACACAGTAAAGTATAGGAGATTAGTCCTACTAATAAGGTCACGTTGCCAATCAGGTCACCTTTGTCCAGTCCCAAAGGTGACCATAATAGTGACGTTCCACTGTGTAACAAAGTGATGTTGGTTAAATACCTGCTCAAAGGTGCCAACAAGACGAAATGTGTAAGATCATAAATTTTGGGTCATTGCAAATCCATTTCTGAACATTTACTGCAACAGTGCTCAGAAGTGCGATTGTTGCTTAATTACAGTATAAAGCACTGTAAATTGTCATCAGTAAACATGTTGTTCTGCATCTAGTGATGACTTGTTGCATCTTATTGTAGGCAACTGATGCTGATGAGGACAAGAATGCCATTGTGTCTTTCGCCATGGCAGCCGACAGCCAGAAGTTGCCCTTCTTCGTGCATAATTCAGATGGTGTCATCTACAACTCAAAGACATTCAACTCAAGCACTCAGAGCAAGTTTACCTTGAGAGTATTTGCTGAGAACCCAGGAACTGAAATGCGCTCACCATTTGCTGACGTCATCGTGAGTATTGTTTATTGTTATATGTATTTATATATTTTATTTATATATATTATATTACCCTTTGTCTTGTGCAATTTGTCATTGTTCTGTGGAGACAAGAATGCAGTGGCTGAATGCATTCCTGTGTCTAGATTGGTAGATTACACTCTCTTGGCTCCTTTATAGACTTATAGTTATACTTATTTTTTATACATTATTTTGTTTTAAGGTTTGAACTTATACCATTTTTAGTCCTTTGGGCCGAAGGTCCAACGGACTTCTGCCATCACTTTGCATCCAATATTTTGCCTATTTTTTCAAACACTGTTCAGTAACTTTTTCTCTGATTTTGTGCAGGCATTTCCTGTGGTAGTGCCGCTATACACAAGAAATCTTTATTTGATTGAATCATTCTAAGGGCACCATAGGACCCCCAAAATGGAAAATGTTAACATTTTGCCTATTTTCTCAAAAATGTGCAGTAACGTTTTCTCTAATTTGGTATTGACTTTCCATGTTGTAGTGCCACTATGCACAAGTAATCTGTATTTGCTTAAATCTACTGCCAAAACCAACAGACTGTTTAGCATATTCTAGTCTTAGTTACCCTTTTTATCCAGGATACAATTCTAGTATTAGTTTGCACTTGACACGGAAGTTGATTAACATTGAATGATGTCAGCATCTTGTCGTCACTGGCTACCCCCCACGTAAATTGAAACCAATGATGGTGGACAAGTTGCAAATGCAAACATCATAAAATTTCGAAATTTTTTGAAGGATAACTGCTAATTTACTTCATACTGGTGATAACAAGGAGGCAGACAAGCTGGTAGACGATATACTATGCATGGGCATGCTAATTGATGCAATATTTGTCCGTGAAAATGTACTTTGAAGGCTTCGAATTGGAGTGAACCGACAAGGACACCTATTTTCGCCCATTACGCGCCATGACGCATTTCACCAGCAACAAACTTAATGTTACTTTCAACGACGGTAACTACTTCACAAATAAATTTACATCGAAATGTTTACCAAATTCGTTACTTTAGTTGGTTTATTTGTTATAAGAAACGAAACACAAAAATAGATATCGTTGACAGAAGGTATTAAAAAATTGCATAAATCCACTCGGTGATGCCATATGCTTCCATTCTGTTCTTTCGTGAAGCCTTAGGGGTGTTACTACAGAATTGTGCATAATGAGGTAATTATTCAAGATACATGAACATGTTTTATACCATTGTTTTCAGGGGAGAATGATGTATAAAATATAATCAACTTGCTCATTGAGATGTTGCCTACTTCATGGAGAAAATGTCGTTCTCTGCATTTAAATCACTACGTACGAAAACAACAAGTTAACTTTTATGTTGAATATCAATATAATATTACTTATTAATTTGATTATTATATAGTAATCTGATTATTCAATTACCAGATCAGTAACGCACTAGTTGAGCAGATGTGTAAAGAAGAGGGGGTGGGATTCGTAGATTTATGGGGATACTTTGTTGGGAGGGAAGATATGTACATGAGAGATGGCCTACATCTAAGTGGAAAGGGGGCAGCAGTTTTCTCAGAGAACTTGCTGCAATCTGTTGACAGTGGGACAGGCTGCATCTATTTAAACTAGATTCGCAGGGGGGATTCACAGAGAAGCCTGAAACTGGAGGCATAGAAAAAAAAGGCAGCAGAAATAAATCGGCAAAGAACAGCCTGGAAAACTGTTCTGAATCAGGATATAAATGCATTTGTTTAAATGCAAGGAGCATAGTAAACAAAAGAAGTGAACTAAACATTATGGTAGAAGATATTGACCCTCACATAATAGGTATAACCGAATCGTGGGCCACCACTGATATATCAGATGCCGAATTGGGACTAACAGGATATGTAATGTTTAGGAAAGATAGAATAGGAAGAAAGGGAGGTGGAGTTATTTTATATATTAAAGAATCTATCCAGGCTTATGAAATAAAATTAGAAAGAGAAGCAGATTGCGAAGAAGCTGTTTGGTGTAACATAGTTACAGGAAACTCAACGTTAACAGTTGGGTTAGTTTATCGAAGTCCAAACATAAGCATAGAAGAGAATGAAAAAATACTAAACGCTATAAGGGAAGTAAGCAAACGGAACTGTATTATTATGGGGGACTTTAACCATGGGCATATACAATGGAAATCTCTACAGAGTATGGGGAGTGAGGACCACAAGTTTTTAGTTTTAGTACAAGATAGTTTCCTTTCTCAACATGTGCTAGAACCAACCAGGGGAGAGAATGTGTTAGACTTAGTTTTGTCCTCACAGAAAGAATTAGTTGACAATGTCAAGATATGTGAGCCACTGGGGAGTAGTGATCACAACCAGATACATTTTACCATCAAAGTAAAATCAGAAAGGAATAGTAAAAAGCAGTATAGGAGAAATTTCCACAAAGGAAGGTATAAGGACATGAGGAAATATTTAGCAAAGATAGACTGGAATAACACACTGAAGAATAAGACAGCAACCGAATGCTGGAATATCTTAAATAGTGAAATTAAGTGCATAGTCGATAAATTTGTACCTTTCAAAAAACAAGGGAAACGGTCTAAAAAGAAACACTTATCGAAAGAAGCCATTAGAAAAATTAAGTATAAACAAATTATGTGGAAGTCATATAGATGTACTGGAAATGATGAAGACTACAACATTTATAAAGAAGCACTTAATCAAGCTACAGCTGAAATTAGAAATTCAAAGAGAAGCTATGAAAAAAATTAGCTAGTATTATAAAACATGACAGTAAGAGTTTTTATGCGTATATTCGAAGCAAACAGAAAGTTAAGGATAAGGTCGGTCCTCTAGAAGATAGTGCTGGAAATACAATATCAGAGGGATTCTTAATGGCAGAAGACCTGAATGAGTATTTTAGTTCAGTGTTTACCAGGGAAGATATTAGTTCACTGCCAGTACCAGAGGCTAAGTTCAAGGGGGCAGATTCAGACTATTTAGGACAGTTAGTTGTAACCTCGGAAATGGTAGCTAAGAAAATAAGGGCTATGAAGGATAATAAATCACCTGGAGTGGACGGGATTCCGCCCAAACTACTATTGGAAATTGTAGAACAAATTAGCGCACCGCTTGCAACAGTTTTCAATTTGTCATTGGAAGAGGGAGTGGTTCCTTTAGAATGGAAAGAGGCAAACATTATACCGTTATTTAAAAAAGGTTCGAGAAACAAGTCAGACTATAGACCAGTGAGTTTAACATCAGTGATTTGCAAATTATTAGAAAGACTAATTAAAGATCACATGGTGGATTTTCTTGTTAAACATAACTTGATAAACCCATCTCAACATGGGTTTTTAAAAGCGAGGTCATGCTTAACAAATATGTTATGTTTTTTGGAAGACATCACTAGGTGGGTAGATGACGGATCACCAGTAGATATCATCTATTTAGATTTTCAAAAAACTTTCGACAAAGTACCACATCAAAGATTACTCCTTAAGCTAAAGGCCCATGGCATAGGAAATGGTATAATAAACTGGATAGAAAAATGGCTGAATGACAGAAGACAACGTGTAGTAGTTGATGGGGAGGCTTCAAACTGGAAATCGGTATTGAGTGGGGTACCACAGGGATCAGTACTAGGACCTATATTATTCTTAATATATATCAACGATTTGGACGATGATATAACAAGCAAGGTGTTAAAATTTGCAGATGATACAAAAGTGTTTAGAAGGATTAAAAGTGATGGAGACAGACAGCATTTACAAGATGATCTTGATAGGTTGATCAAATGGTCTGAAAAGTGGCAAATGCTGTTCAATTTTGGGAAATGTAAATGCCTCCACACAGGTCATGGGAATGAAGAGGTAAAATATAAAATGGGGGGTACTGTTCTAAGTACTACTGTAAAAGAAAAGGACTTAGGGTTAACCATTAGTGCTGATATGAAGGTTTCAGAGCAGTGCGGAATTGCAGCGTCAAAGGGAAATCAAATCCTTGGATTAATTAGGCGAAATATAGCGTATAAGAAAAAAGAATTAATAGTACCGCTGTACAAAACAATAGTGAGGCCTCATTTAGAATATTGTATACAAGCATGGAGGCCATATCGCAAGAAGGACATAGATATGCTAGAAAGAGTACAGAGGAGAGCGACTAAAATGATACCAAATCTGAGGGATCTTAGTTACGAAATACGCCTAAAAGAATGTGGTTTAACAACACTAGAGACCAGGAGATTGAGAGGAGATCACATAGAAGTGTTTAAAATATTGAATGGTTATGAAAATATTGATAGAAACATTTTTTTCTCAGTTAAGAAAGATAGAAGGACCAGAGGACATGAAGCTACATTAGTAAAGGAGCAGTGTAGATTAGATATAAGAAAGTTCTCATTCTCACAAAGGACTGTAAATGAATGGAACAGATTATCTCCTGATTGTGTTGGTGCTAGTAGCGTGAATATGTTTAAAAATAAAATCGACACACACCTTAAAAAGGCGGGATACATGTAGATAAAAAGTATTGGACTCTCGATAAGCCAAAAGGCTTCCTTGTCCACCTGCCATCCAGAGTAATTTTCTGGATGGCAATCTTGTTAAATCTTGTAATCGATAATGGTTGATAATCTAAATGAGTCCGAATAATCAATTTTTCATACAGGCCCTACAAACAACTGTAAGTAGAATTAGCAGAGCAGACTGGTTTTGTTCAGATGTTTAACTATATTCGGATGTTTTACTATACATGTTGCAGCTATTACTTCACTCCAATTCAATCAGTATTATGTCATTAATTGCTACTCTTTTTAAGTCAAAATGCATGCTATGTATATGTACCTTGTGAACAAATAAAGTTTTATCACAGTTCATTTCTTTCTTCTTTTCATTCTGGGGGAGGGTGGTAAGGGCAAAATGAGACGGCAAATGTGTGCACATTTTCTTAAAAAACCTTTATCTGTGCAACATGTGAGATTGCACCTCACCAACTATCCTACAAGGTTTCTACAACCACTGGAAATCGGCCTAAATAGCAGAGTATTGGGATAAAATTCAACAGTACAAATGTATACAATCTTCACAAAACGGTCTACTCGAATATTTATTTCCGGGTATATCTTCACTGACATGCATATAGACTCCACTAAACATGTCAACATTTTATTTCCATCATAACCCTTAATGATCGGTAACTACGATTCACCAAAAAACATTTGATTAATAATTACAAATGCACAATATAGTCCAAAGGACTTCAGGGCCTTTGGTCCATTTTATTTTTTATAAGGGGTCACCGTCTACGAGAAACACGAAGCAGATTATTAGTTGTTGTTAGGGTTTAGAGTTCGCATTCACTGACATACTCCGTTGCCAGTGCATTCAGGTCCTCGTTCACGTTACAAATCCTTAATACGAGATACTTGAACGTAATACACCCTATTTCCAAAATCCTTACTTATTTAAGCTTGTTTGGTCGTTGGCTGCATAGGTCATCGCCTTGTTGCCATCAGTTTCAGTTCCTAACAGGTGTAACCCACCTTCTGTTACTACACATCACAGTCTCCATGTTTCTGTAACCACCTCTTTTTACAGCAGATGGTTAGCACTTTGACCAACGTAACTTTTTACAGGGGCTTGATCAGCAAATGGCAGTGCATGTTTTGTGTATAATTGTTCTTCTTCAAATGGTGGCTGTTTGTAACTTACAACATTTTGTGACTCATTTGTCTGTGAATGAAGTCTACACCAGGGTTATGATTGTGATAGTGATTGCCGATGTTTCTTTCAGGTGAATCTCATTTCCCCAGAGAACCGACTCATAATGGACTTCAGCGACCGTACTCTACAGCAGCTCATAGCTATGAAGGACACAATCATCAAGTAAGCATACAACTTAATGGTCACTGAAATCTCCTTTGTGCAATAATGCTCTTCACTGAATGCGTTTCCATAGTGTCGGACCTGTGACAGATTTGTAATCACTTGACATATGGATGTAGCTGCCGTAAACTGAGTGCATTATGCCTCTTCTTCACGTACATGTAAAACTTTCTGATGCACATATATCTGACTTGTAAGAACACGCTTGGTTGTATGTGCTGAATTGTTCATATCACCTCATGTATCAGATTATTTTCCCAATGGTGGGGAGTGATGGTCGCGTCGTAGAGCGCCAGACTGTCGATGGGACGGTGGTTCGATTCCACCTCCCGCCATTTCGAAACTTAGGTAATTTTGTTCAGCTCATGTTGCTTGTGACATTCGGAATGGTATCTACGCCAGAGGAAGTAAAAGATCTCACACAGGGGGTAACTGTGTAACCTGTCGTGGACTCACATAGTAGTGATCTCTCTCTAACCCACTGGATCTTACTCTCAGCAGCCAGAGTTGCTTCCTGGTCGGGTGTGTGAGCGACTCCGAGCAGGCAGTTTATACAGTATTTACACTGTATCACTCTCTGGGTCCTGTATTCAAATACATATATACTTTTGCACAACCTGGCTTCAGTCAGTATAGCAGTGTGGCGTATTACATTTCTTACTGGTGACTCTTGCATTGCAGACAACTGCAGGATCTTACGTCCAATATCATCATCATAGAGACCATGAGACCCGTGGCGGATGACACACTGACGGATGATAACAAAGCAAAGAAAGACGGGTAAGTTACTGATGAACGATGGATTCGGTCGAGCGATATGTTGCGGATGTACTAGTGATTTCACAACAGGTATGATGTCACACTGGTAGACATACAGACAGACTTGTTTATTTATCCAGTTGTTCAGTATGGTATAATAATGATAGGAATAATAATGTACAATGTGGTACAATAACAATGTGAAATAAAAAATGGGTGTCATTAAATGTATAAGTTGGATATGGGAGACTCCTATTAAGATGAAAAAGATTGCTTTCACCCTGGTTAGTTTATTTAACGTCTATTTTTGCTTGTGTAAATTAATTATTTTACGTATGTTCCGCATGCGCACCAGAGTTCAACCAAAATGTGGGTGTGTCTGTATATTTATATGTAACAATGAATGTTACATATAGTGATAAGTGCATAATTTTGTGTCATTTCTGATGTGTCTAGTATGAATAAAGACCCACAGTGCTTCAGTTCATGTCATCAGGTCGTTTACATAATGACAAATTTAAACCAAACATGTTGATGAAATATTAATTGTTGATTTTAAATACATTATGGATGATTGGTCTACCCAGTATGCAGCACTAGTACACGGTTCTCAAGAAAATACATTTTTGGCAATATATGTATACTGACATTTAAGTTGAAATTAAACGAAGCTATCCCATTGCAGGACACACGTGATATTTGTGGCAGTCAACACGACAACCCTTGACCTGTTGACCTTTGAACAGATGAATAGGTGAGTCGAGGGGCTGTTTCACTTTCTGTCCTTCCAGGAACATTGTTAACTGATCGACCTCTATCTGCCTTAATTGTTTACACGGTTGTCATAGGCAAGGAAGGAGGTGACGAGAAAAACAGTCTAGATTCCACTCACTGGTATGACCCTATTCCTCTGTGCTACTATCTTTCGGGGGAATGAGCAAGCACTTGCAGATGTCTAATCTTTGAAAGCTGATCTTGTGTGGGTGGCTGGATGTCTTCTTGCAAACTGAGCATGCTCCGTAACAAAGAGGTCGGGAGAACTCAGAATCAATTTATGACCTGTTTAGATGTATATACACTGAGAATTTAAATAATTAAGATTAAGGAGGCTCCCATTAAGACACACAAGTTGTGCAGAGTAAAATGATGTTATAATGGCCACACACCTCTCTCAAATGTTCCTGTGTGTGTGTGTGTGTGTGTGTGTGTGTGTGTGTGTGGGCGGGCGGGCGGGCGGGCGGGCGGGCGGGCGGGCGGGCGGGCGGGCGGGCGGGCGTGCGGGCGTGCGTGCGTGTGTGCATGTATTCATAGGCATGTGTGTGTTGACTTGAAATAAACACTGACAGTGTGCGATATAAAATAATAAAGAGTTCATATTCTGCCCGATATCAAACTTACAGTTAACTAATCAATGCGGTCACAATAACAAATAAAAAATTACATAAGAAAATGGACCATAATTAATGAATAAATAACTAAGATAAAATACAATTTGACTTTGAAAAGCTATATTTTTGTTAATACTCTAACTTTAGGGTATTGTAAGTGTATCTCCTCCAAGGTGCCGGCGTACACTCAACTCTGTCCAGATTCATTTAAAACATCATTCATTTAAAACAATTTAAATAAATCAAGAAAACAATAAACAAATTAATGTCGCTAAAACTCACATAAAATCCTCCATGTGTTCCAGTTCGTTCCTGTCTGACCGAGCCCGGCAGCAGATCATTGCGACGTTCCAGACGGCGGGCCTGGGTCGGGTGGAGAGTGTGCGTGCAAGTGGTGAGGCGAGGACAGCTGCCTTCAGGACGAACTCAAGGAACACATACATGACCGGGCCATGGCTCGCGCTCCTCGCAGTTGCAGCCATCCTCATTCTCTTCTGTCTCGTCGGCATGATCGTCATCTGCTTCACCTGGTCGAGGTAGCTGTAACAAAAGTAGCCAAAAGTAGCAGCAGCTGCACTTGTAAAAGCATAATTTCACAATGGTGACCATGTCACATCTGTGGCATGATTGACAATAATAATAATAAACCTTCATAGTGTTCATATCCTCAGCTCAGAGGTGCAATTTACAAAAATCATAAGGCAAAATATGAGTCCTCATTAGCAGCAACAGTTATTGTAAGTGTTACTTCACGATTTACCTATCTGCAGATCGGTTCATTTTCGCTGTATGCAAAGTATCCTGGGTAAAATTGCATTCATCTGCATAGCTCGAAATTCAGTTTTTATAGTACAAGAACATCTGCAAAGACTGTGGTCAAATTGAATTTGATATAGCACAGGCAACATGCAGTTGGTTTAAGTAAATTGGCAGTACAATCACAATGCAAACTAAACAGTTTTGTTTGTGGAATCCAGTGTTTCCCACAATTTCCACGCATGTCTAAAAAATTGGCAATCTCCAAATAGGTCAATGGTGATGATGTCACGTCTGTGGTGTGATTGTCAATGTATACTTTAGTTTGCCAATTCAAGTTCAGTGCCATTCGTTGTCAGAGGCATTTCACTGGAATTTCTTAGCAACAAGAGACAACAGCTTTCATAGTCGATTTCATTCAATTACAGGAGCGTGAATAACTAAATGATGTGTTGTTATAGATACCAGCGACATCTGAATCATTACTACAACACAGGCCAGTACTCTGTCGCTGGCTCCGAGCCACTGTTTGTGAGACCAGAGAGTTACCTGAAGGAATATGAGACACAGGTAAGACATTAATCATCAGAAGTATAATTGGTGACAGCACAAATTAAATGGCCATATGAATGAGTGTAAGATCAAAATATCGTAATTACGACAACTGTTGTCCTCGGTTTGTTGAACCCATAATTGGATATTGTTGTTCTCATGTTTCCCTGTCTGTCAATTTCTGTTATCTTTTTTATTTTCTCTCACTGATCTTGCACTGCTCTCTCCACCAACCATCTGCATTCTCCTCTATCTCTTGCTCTAGTTCTCCCCTCCTCTCCCAATTTTTCTAAATCTCTCTTTACCAGTCCTCCCATCACAGTCTAGGTCATCGTCGCCTCCTTCTCCCCTCCACTCTATGGGCATCTGCTTTGTTTGCCAATCGTTCTACTCCTATTCAGTCCACATGTCCCGCCCATTTTAGTCGACGCCTCACCAGCTTCTTCTTAAAACTTTCTTTTCTGTCAACCTCCTCCCTCAACTCCTCCATTCTTCACTTCTTTCCACCCATGCAGTTCTTCTGACCCTGTTGTTTTCGCAAACGTCTACCCTCTCCTGTTGTTTATCTGTCATTGCTGTAGTCTCTAGGCCATATAGGTATGCCGTAGTCGCACATAAGCAGAGCAGTAAGCTGGTAGTAAATATGATGATGTTAAGTGAGTGGTGGTTTGTGTTGACAGAGTCTCGCGATGTACGTGCCACCGGATGAGCCCATTCAAGAACTCGGGGAGGTGAACATGAACTTTGAGATGGATAGGGATGGTCATCTCCAGCAGCCTAATGGTGATGACACAGCCTGTGTCAACCCCATCTACCAGAGGTAACACTGCTGTCAAACATGGTGCATTTGTGACTCGGTCGCTCTACACTCTCAAATACTCAGCATTTGTAACTACTCAGTCGTTCTACACTCTCAGATACTTTGTATTTGTAATTACTTTGTAACTGGCAGTTATTCTAACCTCTCAGATTTGTACCTGTCAATCATTCTACTCTCTCAAATACTCTGTATTTATAAGTGTTGAGCAAATACGGTGCATTTATGGCAATCAAGCGTATCGGTGCAATCATGCCAAAAGTGCATCCTTTGAAAATATTCATGTTTCTGCACTCAGTTTCACTCCAGGGGCAGTGTTAGGTTAACTGCATAGACTTCCACTCAGTAGTATGACTCCTGTACTAGTAACTGTATAACATCTAGTAACTGTTTTCTTTGTTGCACACAAATGACACTTCTGGCTATTTGCATCAATGTGCACAATTGTTCTATTCTGTCAAATACTGTGCATTTGTAACTGTCGATCATTGAATCTTTCGATGATTTAATGATTCTTTCAATGATTTCAGTCAAAGTACTGTTTTATTAATCCTGACAGTGTAAATTACGTAATCTAATATCTACAATGATAGTATTTATGTTATATAGTGCCACAACCAATGTTCACAACACCTTACAGAGACATATAGTAAATATGTTAAAAATAATACGTTATAATAAAAACAATACTTGTTATATCATAGGTAAAATAATAATTAAAATGGCATCAGTGAACATGATTCATGTACTAAATTGTGGATCCAGCTATAAACTGCAGACAAACCTCGCTTTACAGGCACCACAGTAATACAGCCACCTCGCTATTTAGGGCACATTGGGACAGACCCATATCTTTTTGTAAAAGTCAAGTATAGGAAATTAGTCCTGCCAATATGGTCACCTCTCTATTCAGGTCAGTTTTGCCCAGCGTTGAGGGTGACCTTAATAGTGAGGTTCCACTGTATATACTGAGCAGCAACAATAAAGCACAGTGGTATATATGTACATGTGGGTGTTCGCAGCATGGATGCCGGACACAACGGTCACGTGTCACTCAACAACAACGAAGGAGATGACAACAGCGCCAGCGCTCGACTTGGCGATGGATATCGCGATGCGGCCACCATCCTGTGAGGGCACCACATGTCCAACGCAGATGTTCCGCACGAAGGCACTGACCTAGCGATGCCACAGGAAACGTTTTGTACTAGAATGTTCATATCTTAAACATTCTTTCCTTTGGTAGCCACGGCCAGTAGATTTTATCTGCCATATTTGCAATGTTTTAATGATATTATGTGAGATATTAATTTGTTTTCTTATATGCTTTTATAATGAGATGTTGTGTACATGTGTGAGCGTGTTCATGGGCACAGTTCATAAAGTTGATATATAATCTCGTCCAGCATAAATGGAGCAACTGTTACCTTGGGTGTATCGAGTGACCAGTTCTGTGATGTCCACATTGTACATGTACAAAGTGTATGTTGTATATACAATATACATGCATCCAAGTGCTAAAACTTTCTTTACATTCACAGCTGGCACAGCCACAGATGTTCATGTTTTATATGTGATTGGTCTTCCTTCCTCCCTTCAATGTTTCATGCTGATCATGTTTCAACGTTTATAGATATACACATCTATGTTTATATGTGATGTATGGTCAGTTGGTACTGCAGGTGACAATTACCGTGTTTTCGTAAATGTTCCTCCTATGCAAATTTATGAAGGTCACTTACTTGGGAGTGGACAGGTGCTGTCATAGGCTGAGGAACAGCTGTGTCGTGTTATTTATAGGCACAGCTGAATAGGTACTGTTGCCAACAACAAGACAGTGACTAAATTCAAGCTAATGGGAAGTGAAACTGTGCACCAACAACCATGGCAAATCTTTTGTGTCATTGGTCGCTATAGATTTTATGTTTTTAACATTCATGTGTTTTTCTAACTGATTTTAAATTAAATTCAAGTTTCTTTAAAATATTTGATAGGCAGTGGACCACACTGCTCTGGCATCCTTCAGTTTTTGTCTTGAGGTGGCCAGGGTAGACATTTCTTAAGTTCGTTGTGTGTATGTGATGTTATTTCTCTACTAACATGTCACAGTTTATGGGTAGAATGTACTATTTACTATGTATAAATTGCAATGTTCTGTGTTACGTACGAATGCAGAAATGTACGTTGTTTGTGTTTTATATGAGATTTATATGTAAACATATCTTTAGAGGAATGGGAATCATCACTTTCATGCCAGTTTTCTCATGGATGAAGGTTTTTGTCTTCTGACTGATGGGAATCTCCCAAGATGTGCTATGCTTTGTAATGGTCCATAGTTAGCTGAACACTGCTACTGCCAAATGACATGTTAGATGAGAGACGGGAGGTGGCATCACTGCAGAACTAATTTTACAACAGTAGGACATTAGGTACAGTCACACTGCTGTCACTAAGATATTTTAATATTATGTATATTTTGTTTCAAAGCCAATAAAGTCTGAATGATATACCTTTCACATATGTTTACCTGTGAATTTCTTTATACAATGCATGGGCGCCATATTTAAAAATGGCAGATATGTGCATCCATGTCGGCAAAGGTCAGAAGTAATATATTGGAAATGGTGCCGCCCCCTTAAAACCTACATTTTGACATCAAGTTTGTGGCTGTTGGTTGTGTAGTTCTTAAGATACGGGAATGACAGGTTTTAAAGGGAGCCATCTTTTAAAATAGTGGATATATGAAGGTCAATCGTAACATACTTGAAGTCTATACATAAACATACAAATTATGGCTCTATATGACGTCAGCTAGGCACTCCTAGTGCTTACTCCAGGATCAGAACAACGGTTCTGGCAGCAGCTAACGAAACTCATGTAAGTAGGTTTCTATTTACCTGTAGGCCCTATACATTGATTATTTCCCATGTTTTAAAGAATGCGACTTGTGATATCTCTTCCTAAAGATGCAGACAACGAAGGGCGAACGAGATTGCTTAATTTAGAAACTACAGTAGGCCCATGTGAAATCGAACCCCATGACAACCCGACGCGACTCCGTCAATCATTAGGCCCCTACACCTATTAAAAGTACATATTAGTCTAAAGATTGACAGTTGGTGTTATTGTATTTTATTCTACCTGTGAATTACGAGTCAACACAGATACGTAACAAATGGACGTGTCCGTAATAGACAGGTCTTTCTTAAAACGAACGTACATTCAGGAATGGTGTACAGGCGATTAAATGTTACGAAGCGTTACAAGGGGGATGGGGTTCTAAATAGTCAAAATGTAACGTGGCGTGCTATATGGAAGACCCCCAAAGTACCTATGGCACTGATCTGTGGAAATTAGCTCACAGCGTTGGCACCGACGTTTCAAGACCTTTTTCACCTGAGGAACTTACTATTGTCCTTCAACGAGCGCAGAACTCGGTCGCACGACTTATCAACAGCGTCAGGCGGCGAAAACACATACAAAATCTGCAATCACCGGTCAGAATACTAGCCGTACACGGTCCGTGTATATACCGTTTTTTGTTTTGAATTTGCGAACAAAAAAGGAAAACAACAAACAATGTTCGTTTTTCGTTTTCATATTTAGTACGTATTATATATTAGTATAAGTACGAAAAACGAATACAATCTACTATTCGCGGTATTTCTATTACATGTTAAAAAAACAAAATAACGATAACACAAACCGTTTTTCGTTTTCACTGCATTAGAACAGAAAACGAAATACGACTGCAACCACGGTACCTACCGTTATTTACTAAACCGTTTTGAAAACTACACGATGAAAATAGGAAAACGATACATTTTCCTATTTTCGTTTAGTAATGTTCAAATGGGTAAACGGTAAAACAGCAATCGAACCCTTTTTCCATTTCCACTTAATTTGCATAATGAAAATAGGTAAACGATAAATCAACTTTATATATCGTGCACAGGCCTGAACTATTGAAATCAGCTATTGAATTTGTATTTCGAAGTACGTGGATGATCGGCTCGCGCTAACCAACTCTATGGTGCAGATTTTATTGCGGAAAAAACCGATAACGATAAGCGAATTTAACGAAATAAGAAATTTATAACAGAAAATGTCGAAGTGAGACACGTGTTTCACAAAAGCGACAAGTTTTAACTGATAAAAAAATGCTGTGTAATCGTGTACAAAAGTTGAAAACTATTCCAATTTATTAATTTAGCTTACTTACCGTCCTTAGGAAACATGAAACGACAACGTTTTAACTTATAACAGAAAATTGTCATAACGAGAGACACATGTTTCACAAAAGCGACTACAAAATCGTCAAGTTTTAACATATAACAGAAAAATGTCATAATCCGAGACACGTCTGTCACAAAAATGACCACCACAAAACAACAAAGTTTTAACTTATAACAGAAAAATATCAACATGAGACACGTCTTTCACAAAAGCGACTACAAAAACGACAAGTTTTAACTTATAATAAAACAAATCATAACGCGAGACATATGTTTCACAAAAATGACCACAAAAAACGACATAGTTTTAATTTATGATTAATGTAATGTTGTAAACACCCCTGAATCTGCTTTGTAGAGATATGTGGTGTATAAATAAATTTGATTTGATTTGAAGCAATGCTGGAGGAATACAAGGACGTATCCTCGGATTTAGGATGTCTGCCGGGGGAGTACGACATAGTCATACACAAGACGGTCCCACCTGTGCAAAACAAATCTCGCAAAGTCGCGTACGCACTCAAAGACGAGCTGCATAAGAAGATCGCATCACTCGAAGAGCAACAAGTGATTGCCAAGGTGGGTATTCCAACTCCAACTACAACTGCCTTGACATTGGCAAAGCAAATGACACGGTGCGGGTGTGTATTGATCCTACCGATCTCAACAAAGCTATCCAACGAAATCACGACCCGCTTCACAACTTAGGAGGTACTGTCTGGCAACTCTGAAGAACGCGAAGATCTTTTCGCTAGTGGATGCAAAAGCTAGACGGCTTCCTTCAAGTCAAACAGTCAGAAGAGAGCAGCTACTTGACCACTTTTTGGACCTCCTTTGGGATATATAGGTGGCTCCGAATGGCATTTGGCCTAACCTCAAGTTCAGAAGAATTCCAGCGTCGCTTGCACCAAGCACTGGATGGGCTAGACGGAATTTCAGTTGTCGCCGACGACATACTGATCATCGGTAGGGGTGAGACGGAAACAGAAGCGCGCTTACATCATGACAAGAAACTGGAAAATTTGCTGGAACGCGCACGTGAGCAGAATCTGAAGCTAAACAAAGCAAAGATGAGGCTGCACATGACAGAAATAAACTACATCTGCCACGTGTTGACACCAGAAGGAGTGAAAGCTGATCCGGAGAAAGTGGCGGACATCAGGAAGATGCCCACACCAACCGACGTAGAACAAATGCAGATTCCTTGGTTTTACCAACTATCTCACAGAGTTCATGCCAAATCTTGTGGCTGGTAGGGAAAGATGCAGAATTCGAATGGGGATATGCACAAGAAGATGCTTTCCAGGAGATCAAAGACATTGCAACCAATGAACAATCACTTGCCTACTGTGATGTGACAAAGCCGGTGGTGAATCAATGTGATGCCAGTACGCAAGGGCTAGGAGCGGCTCTGATAAAAAAAGGCATGCCAGTGGCGTACATCTCTAGTTCATTGACGAAATGCGAGCGAAATTATGCACCGATCGAACTTGAGTGTCTAGCAATTGTTTTCGCACGTCGAAAATTGACCAGTACATCTACGGCACTCAGTGTCACAATCCACAGCGACCATAAACCTCTTGAGGCAATCTTCCGAAAGTCGCTGCTAGATGCGCCAAAGCATTTACAACGGATGATGCTCACACTGCAACGATACAACCTGAGAGTGGTGTATAAACCAGGCACAGAGCAGCTAGTAGCAGACATGTTGTCATGAGCTCCATCGTCACACCGCCCTGTCATGGAGATGTCGAAGGAACATATCTTCCAGTGTGCTCCATAAGATGACATAGCAAAAGAGATCGATTCAGTTGATCCACAAATGTACATCAACGTCAGCGAGCCCAGAATCGCACAAATTCGACAAGCGTTAGCTGCTAATGACACATTGCAACGATTGTTGACGACGATTAATGATGTCAGGCTGGCCGGAGCACAAGCACATGCCACCACATTAGTTGAAACCGTATTGGACATTTCGATGTTATAGTTACTAGATGACATGTCATAGTGTTAAATAGAGTAGTACGTCAACTTTATAGATTTCCCTGCTAAAAATTAGCACGGTTTACTAACGTAAATTTACTATAGTGTGCTATAGTAAACACCATAGTAAACTACAGTGTTTTTGCGGAATATTTTACCATGTTTTACCACAGTAAATACTAGGCCTATAGTTTACTAGTTACTATAGTAAATACATCATTTTACTATGATGAATATCACGTTTTACCATGGTTTATTACAGTGAATACCATATTTACTATGATTTACTATGATGAAGGAATGGTAAAATGCAATATACTATGGTTTATTATAATTCACCATGATTTGTTATGGATGTATAGGGCCTATCATGGTTTACCATAATAAACTGTAGTAAATTGTTTGCAGGGTTTGCCATTTATGGTCTATAAAAGTAATTTGGACTCGGTGATAAAGATCGCAGTCCCAGGAGGATCACGTGCTCGTAAATTAACCTCTCATCCTATACAGCAATAGTTAGAGTATTTTGCTTTATTTAGGTTCCATATTGTTTAGTTAAAAAATTAGATGTTACGATATTGGACTACATGGTTATAGGCATGTACAATGCAATAAAGCAACTGTCTCTAATCTAATTAATGTCATGCATATAATGAGCCAGTGAGCAGGCCGGCAGGCAGGCAGGCTGTTATAGACAGGCTGGCAGGTAGGGTGGCCGGAAGGCAGGCAGAGTGACCCCCGATAATAGCAGCAAGGTGGAGGCACCGGTATTACCTTTCATTACTGGGTACTAGATGGCAGCTGTAGTGTTATGCTATCGCGCTCCTACCTCCACATCCGGGATTTCCTTGAGTACCGCCATTTTCTATCTACACATGTCTTCTTTCGATATCTAGTATTCGTGTCTTTTTACGTGTTATATTAAATCAGTAGTAACACCACATGATGTCAGAGTTTTAAGATGAATACGGTGATGTTGTTGCATAAGTAATGTTGCATACATCTGCCGAGAGGTACGTTATTTTTACTTGTTTGACCCAGTCATGGCCCAAACATTCCAAATCGCACTGCCTGGTGCTTTCTGCTTCACCAAACCTAATCAATGGCCTAAATGGATTCGACGGTTTGAGCGCTTTCGTTTAGAGTCAGCCCTGAACGAGAAAGCCGAGACAGTTCAAGTCAACGCACTTATCTACGCGATGGGTGACGAGGCGGACGATATCATGGCAGGCTTCGGCTTGACTTCGTAGTTCGACGCAATGCGATTTTCGAGCGGGCTAAGTTCAACCGACGTTCCCAAGAGGAGGGCGAGACGGTTGACAGTTTCATCATTGCGTTGTTCTGCCTGGCGGAGCATTGCGAGTACAGCGCGCTCAACGATGAAATGATCAGGGATCGCATCGTCGTTGGCATCATTGATGCGGCGTTGTCGTTAAAACTGCAAATGGACGCGACCTTGACACCGAAGAAGGCAATCGACATGGCACGCCAGTAAGAGGCTGCAAAGAAAGACCAGGCCCTGTTGAGGAACAATTTTGCGACGAAGACAAGCGGCAATGTTGACTTTGTGCGAACGAAGAAGTCGTACAAACCCAGCCAGTCGAAACAGAAAATGAAAGCTCAGTCAACTTCGACGTGGAAGTGTGACTGTTCTGGAAGATATCCGGCTCAACAGTAGTCAGTGTGCCCAACGCGTGTGGCAGCATGCTTCAAATGTAAGAAAGTCGGACATTTGGGGGCTGCATGCAGGTCAGCGAGATCTGTAGACGTAGTCACTAAGCACGCTGAGTCGGAGCTCGATTTTCTCGGCGAAGTGACGAAGGGCGACGACCAACCGTGGACGTCCACCATTGTTTTGGAGGCAATGGACACTCGTCTTCGCACGAACCTTTGTTTCAAATTGGACACTGGGGCCGACGTTACTGTGATCTCTGCCAACAACTACAAGAAAGCAGGTAGTCCGCAACTCGACGGGTCGACTAGAACACCTGTAGGCGCGAACGACGGCGTCCTACAAACCATGGGCAAGTTCAGTGGCAAGCTGTCACGAAACGATATCGTCATTCACGAAGACGTGTACGTCGTCAGTGGCCAGACGAGGTAACTGCTCAGTCGGAGAGTGTGCGAGTCTCTTGATCTTGTTAAACGTGTTGTTGTTGACTCGGTCGATGCAGCAGACGTCTACAGACGCGACAACCCGAAACTATTTGGAGGCCTAGGGAAGATGAATGGCGAGTACGAAATCCAGCTACGGTCTGACGCGAAACCGTTCGCGTTGACTCCACCGAGACGAGTCTCGATACCGTTGCTTTGGGTCGTCAGGAAGGAACTTCAGAGAATGTAAATTGTTGACGTTATCCACAGGATCTAAAGCCCGGCGGACTGGTGTGCTAACATGGTTGTGGTGGCGAAACTAAAGGCTATCCCTTCTTCGGACGTTGAGGGGCAGAGGGAGACACACAAAGCTCGCATTTGTGTCGACCTAACGAAGTTGAATGAGAGCGTAAGGAGGGAGAAAAACGAACTTCCTTCAGTCGACCAGACACTCGGTAGGCTGGCGGGCGCGAAGGTCTTCACTAAGTTGGGCGCCAACTCAGGCTTCTGGCAAATCCCTCTAGCCCAGTCTTCGCAAGAATTCACGACATTCATTACTCCTTTTGGAAGATATTGCTTTAAGAGGCTGCCTTTCGGAATCACTTCGGCTCCCGAGTGCTACCAGAAGCGGATGAGTGGCATTCTCAATGATTTACCTGGTGTTCTATGTTTGATGGACAACGTCATCATCTTCGGCAGTTCGGTAGAAGAGCACGACGCGAGGGTAAAGGCTGTCTTCCGTCGTCACGAGAACAACGGTGTGACTTTGAACTTTGATAAGTGCGACTTTGCCAAGTCGAACATCTCGTATCTAGGTTAACTGACGGGGTCATGGCGGATCCTGCGAAGATGCAAGCCATCACAGAGATGCAGCAGCCCTGCAACGTGAACGACGTTCTACGTTTTCTGGGTATGGCTGACCAGCTAGGCAAGTTTTCTGCCAACGACTACAACTCAGCAATTACGTGATCTACTTATGAAAGAGTTGTTGACATGGGGTGAGAGGCAACAACGAGCGTTTGATGCCGTGAAGACAGACCTGAGCAACACTCCAGTGCTGGCTCTGTACGACCCACACAGAGCGACGATAGTGTCCGCAGATGCGTCATCATTTGGTCTGGGGGCGGTGCTACTGCAGAGTGACGACGGCGCGATGCGACCCGTGGCGTACGCGTCGAGGGCGATGACGCCAACGGAACAGCGCTACTCACAGATTGAGAAGGAGGCTCTACGGACTACATCTACGGAATGCAGTTCCATGTCGAGACCGACCACATACATCTGGTGTCACTTCTTAGCACCCAGAAGAATCTAGATGAACTTTCACTATGCATACAGCGATTCCGTTTGCGACTGATACGGTACGCGTACACGATCAGTCGCGCGCTCCACTAGTGCGACCACTGACGGTGGCGGAGTCGCGATTCACAAACGAAGTATCAGCGCATGCGAGCCTGGTGGTGAGTGAGATACCGGCAACCTGGCCGAGATTAGGGCTAGACAGCAAGACGACGAGGTGTGTCGCCAGGTGATGCGATATTGCCTAGAGGGTTGGCCAAGCCATCCATCGTTGCCATCGTCTTTGCGACCGTATTGGCAAGTCCAGAGTGAACTGACAATTCAACACGGTCTGCTATTGAAAGGGGTACGGCTCATCATATCGGCACCGATGCCATCAAGGTGTGGCCAAGTATCGCTCGCGGGCCCAGTCATCGGTCTGGTGGCCCGGACTCAGCAGGCAGCTTGAGGAGCTTGTCAAGAACCGTACTACGTGTGCGATGGAGCGTAGCAACACAGTCGAGCCGATAATTGCATCAGAGGCGAATCTGCGACCTTGGCAGAAAGTCGGCACCGACATGTTTTATTTCAAGAAGGCGACGTTTCTACTTGTGGTTAATTATTACTCGACTTTTGTCGAGATAGCGAGGCTAGACGAGACTACACCTGCGGTCATTCTTCGCGCGGCATAGCGTCCCGGAGACGGTTGTTTCTGATGACGGCCCGCAGTATACGGCACACGAGTTTGCGCGTTTCGCGGAGAGAGAGCAGGGTTTGTACACATTACCAGCAGCTCTCGTTTCCCGCAGAGTAACGGAAAGTCAGAACGCGCGGTTCAGACGGTAAAGAACTTACAGCGAAAGTCAACGGATCCGTACGGCGCCTTGTTGGCGTATCGTACGACAGCACATGGATACGGCTATTCGCCAGCAGAGCTGCTGATGGGTAGGCAGCTACGTACTTCGATCCCAGTGTTAGCGTCGACACTGCGACCTCGCTGGCAGGAATCGATTCCAGCTACAGGAATGACGAGTGAGTCTAAAACAACGACAGACCGAGGCGTACGATCGTCATCATCGTACGCGACCTCTGGCTCCCCTACACGTCGGTAATCCAGCGTGGGTGCAGGACACGAGAACGGGGGGTACAGTGGCAGGCCAGGCAGGCTCACCTCGCTCGTATCTTGTTCAGACGCCGACATCTTGTCTGCGTAGAAATCGGCGGCATCTGGTGCCGACGCCGAACGAACAACCCGTTTGTGCCGAGCGAACGACTATGGAGACCGCTGAATCGAGCACGAACGACGACGAGATACTGCCACGTTCGTCTTCACACGAGAGACAGCAACGTTCGACATCGCAGCCGTTATTGTATATATTAATGTATGTGTGTACTTACGCACGTGTATGCCTGTATATATGTATGTACGTATGTATGTATATTATTTATTGTTGAATGTCTCGGACAAATATTACTTAATGTGACATGTACATATGTCTTTTTTAATACCATCACTGGTTTTGAATGCATGAATGTATGTGCGTATATTTATGCATGTATTTATGTATGTATGTATGTATGAATGTATATATATATATATATATATACATATATATATATTTGCGCATGTGTATTCATGCATACGAAAGTGTCTAAATTATTGTTTTTATCTTTTTATGTCATCGCCCATACTAACCTATACTTAATTGCCACCTCTGTCAACCTGGAATTGTATATAATTTTGTCAATTGTTTTACGGATTGTTTATATTTGTATGTCTGATTTATACAATTCCAAATAAAACCTACTACTACTACTACTACTACTAAAACCTTAATGATGTGTCACCTCTTGACATAGGAAGACGTGGAAAGGTCAAGTTTTAGAGCACGTGCATCGCGCTGCGCGAGGCCTTCTATGCTTGCATCGCCACTGCAAAAGCTTTGGTACGCCTAGGTAGCTTCAGGAATTAGCGTTAACCGCATAGAAGACTATCTACCATCCTCGAACTTGTAACGCGGTGTTTACAATGTGTAATCCAGCACAACGTTCTCATGTGGCACTATGAACTCCTGATACAGTTTTCCAGAAAGTCCAATCAGGTTTTATAAGAAAATTCAATACATCCAGTTGTTACGTCACATTCAAATGTATATTGATTTGTTGACCTTGTGCCCTATTTACAAAGGTAAACATCAACAAAGTCACCTTAGGGTGTGAATTCCTCAAAGGCCACACGTCTCAAGCAGTTCAATTACATAATATTACACAGCGTAATTAGCAGACATTCATAAAACAATGCCACTTGCTTGATTGGCCAGAAGGTCCGGTCAGTAGACAGATCTGATAACAGGCTTGGGCTATGGCGGTAACACGTCGATTTGCCTGGAATTCCATATTTTTGACGGAATCTTACGCGATAACACGTCGAATTGCCTGGAATTCCATATTTTTGACGGAATCTTACGCGATAACACGTCTATTTTCCTGAAAACGGAGGGATTTGACGCAATAACACGTCTATTTTCCTGACAAGGAAAGGAATTGACGCGATAACACGTCTATTCCGATGTCCCAGCCGTAGTCTCGTGACATATCTCGGCCGGCTAGCTTCACACCTGCGTCTAACAAAACACTCAAACAGTCTTTCACCGTCTAGTTGGTCTGAGTTCATGTGCGTGTTGTGTGTTTCGTACCACGTGTATGTATCTATGAGTTCATTTTCGGTTACCCGTGCCAGGTTATTTGTTTTACGACCGAAGCTAATTTGGCAGGTTTTAACGAAGAAGCACGAATTTAAATACTATAGTCCGAAAAAAGATAAAAACGTTCTAATGGACATTTGTACACTTGGCACTTAATACGGTAAACTATATAAATACTGGTACATCTTATCTGGAAGGTTATTGTGTGTCTGTACTGTTCTAACATAACGCTTCACTATCATGACGCTTCACTTTCCTCGAACAATATAGATAGCGAGCACTGCGTCGTCTTTTATTGCTATAGGATATTTGGCGTCAAGTCGATCGAGTCGACATTGTGCATCGCACATAACGTGTTTATTTAAATAGCTGAGGCTTGAACAGGGAATACCCCTTCAAAACAGTTTACAAACAGGATACCCACTGTGACCGTTGGTAAGTACTATGATAGTCTGACAAATACTGTTACACGACAAACAATTTGACCAAAATATTACACAGATAGCTGGTAGTTTGAATGTTTTAACAGATAAGTTCGTATAATCCCCTAGGCTATGGCAATGCCTTAACACGGGACTGTAAGATACAACAAAACAGCATGTGATCGTCGCAGGAAGCTCTGTATTTCGTAAAGGTGTCACACGACAAGATTAGGTCAACAATATTATAGTCGAATAATATGTCATCTCCCCCCAAAGATATCAACACATCTAGGATAGAGTTCCATAATAATCGTGAAGTCAAATCGCATGAAGTATGACTAACTATTATAAAACCCATGTAAACTACAAAATCAATACAAGGGTAGCTAGACAGCTTTCCCTGTAAGCGACAACAGATCATCGGCATTATTCTGGCCTACTGTGCACTTCAATTTTGACATGAATGGGCAAACTAAACTAAACTAAACGTCCATTCTGTCGGGCTTTCGCACTGCGCGCCCCGATCTCGTCACGTATCCAAGGCGACGCGGCGAACTAGGCACGTCTTCAGTCGCATCTTGAGGATGCTCATCGCCCGGAAGAGTCGGCGTCGTCTCGACGTCATCAGGCTCGTCTCGGTGGTCGTCTGTCGTCTCGGAAGTGCGTGGCGGTTCAGGTGGCACTTTGAGGAGGTGCTTCCTGTTCCGTCGGTACACGCCCCCGTCGCTTGTCTCGACGATGAAGGAACGCGGAGCATCAGCACGTGCGAGTACTGTGCCGTTTGCTGACCATCTGCGTTCGTCGTCTCGTTTGAGGTGGACGGCGTCGCCCGGCTGAAGAGGTGGTAGCTGTTTCGCGCCGTGGTGACGGTCGTAGTGGTGTCCGTACACCCGCTTCGTCGCCTCGTCGTTGTTGAAGGCGGACTCGTAGTCCGGCCAGTTCGGTTGTAGTAACTCAGGCAGTATCGGTACGGTCGTTTTCATACGCCTGCCCATCATGAGTTCTGCAGGGCTGTACCCTGTTGCGGCAATAGGTGTCGCGCGGTACACCATCAACGCCTTCGTCGGATCGTCCTGCGCGAGCTGTTTCTTCGCGACCTGTACAGCCCTCTCCGCTTCCCCGTTCGACTGAGCGAAGTAGGGACTGCTGGTCACGTGGTTGATGAGCGCATCATTCGTAAACGCTGCGAACTCGCGGGATTTGAACTGCGGTCCGTTGTCTGTAAATAGGATATCTGGATGGCCCCATCGTGCATTCACATCTTTTATCTTCGCAATCACGGCTGATGAAGATGTGTTGCTAAGATGTGAGACTTCGGTGTATCGACTGTAATAGTCGATCATGACGATTAGGTTTTACCCCGGAAGTCGAACAAGTCTGCACCGACTTTCTGGCATGGACGGTCGGGCATCGGGGTGCTCTTGAGAGGCTCTCTCGACTGTGAGGATCTCTTCGTTTGACAGACAGCACAACGCGCTACCAGGCTCTCAATCGACTTCGACAAGCCCGGCCACCAAACTGTCTCGTTAGCTCGCGCGCGACACTTCGTGATCCCTTGGTGACCACTGTGGATCTTCTCGAGGATCTCGCTGCGCAACGACTGCGAGACGACGATCCTGCGAGCACGCACGAGGATTCCATTCACGACACTCAACTCTGACCGAACATGGTACAGATCGCGCAAGCATTCGTCTGCCTGCGAGATGTGTCGTGGCCAACCCCCAGACGTGTACGCGATGACTCTCTGAAATGCGTCGTCGCTTTCCGTGGCGTCGCGAATGCGTCGTAGCATTGAGTCAAGCACGGGCACTGTCGATAGCATACCCTCGACGTACGACTGCACGGCATCCACAGAGTCCAGTCGCTGGTCGCACTGTAGAGGTTGTCGTGACAGAGTATCTGCGATCACCTGGTCTTTACCAGGCACATGCTCTGCGACGATGTTAAATCGCATCAGGCGAAGCAACAAGCGCTGACACCGAATCGGTGTCTGGTCGATATCACGAGAGTTGATCAACGGGATGAGAGGTTTGTGGTCAGTCAACAACTTGATCTTCTCCAACCCCATCAGATATCGGTCAAACTTTTCGCACGCCCACGTACACGCCAGACACTCTTTCTCAATGGCCGCATATCCCATCTCCGCTTTCGTCAACGTTCTGGAACAATACGCCACAGGCATCATCTGGTGGTCATGGACTTGCATCAGAACGGCACCGAGGCCGTATCCACTTGCGTCTGCACATATGACTGTGGGTAGTTTCACGTCGTAGAATGTGAGTACAGGAGTAGACGATATCATCTGCTTCAATTCAGCGAACGCCTTCTCATGCACGCTTCCCCACACCCACACGATGTCCTTGCAGAGGAGTTCGTTGAGTGGCTTCGTGAATCGGGCGAGGTCTTTCACGAAACGTCCAAGGTAGTTCACCATTCCGAGGAAACGACGAAGTTGATGTATGTTTTCGGGCGATTTCATCTCCTGGATGGCCTTCACCTTGTCTCTATGGACGCTGACTCCGTCTTTGCTGATCCAATGACCCAGGAACTCGAGCCCAGGTTGTCGCAAGGTACACTTGGCCTTGTTCAGCTTCAGTCCTGACTTCTCGATGATGTTGAACACCGTCTCGAGTCGTTGGTCGTGTTCTGTGATATTCTTCCCGCATACCAGAATGTCGTCCTGATACACCGACACACCGGGGACGTCGCGGAGAATGTCGCTCATTTCACGCTGGAATATCTCGCTCGCGCTACTTATTCCGAACGGTAGCCGTAGAAAACGGTATCGACCGAATGGCGTGATGAAGGTCGTCAGTATGCTGCTGTCGTCATGAAGACCCAACTGCCAGTAGCCGGACGAGGCGTCCAAAGACGAGAACACCTCGGCCCCAGTCAGGTTGTGGATGACGTCTTCAACGGTTGGCAACACATATCGCTCGCGACTGATGGCGAAGTTGAGACGTTTCAAGTCAACACAGAGGCGAATGTTCCCTCCTGATTTCAGCACGACAACCATGGGACTGCACCACTCGGTAGGTTCTGTCACTTTGACGATTACCCCCAAGCGTTCCATTCGAGCGAGTTCTGCAGCCACCTTGTCGAGCATCGGCAGTGGCACGCGTCTAGACGTGCTGCAGCTGTACGGCTGTGCATCAGATTTCAGTTTGATGTGTACGCGCCGGGTCTTCAGCTCACCAAGCTCTCCAAACACGTCAAGGTCATAGAGGTCGGACGTGTGAACGTTGTCGAGCCGCGCTATCAAGCTTAGATGGACCGCCGCAGCTCTGCTGAGCAGGTTTTCCTTCAAGCCTGGTATGACGTAACAGTGGACGTTCGTCACCTTTCGTTTTCGCAATATCTTCGCTATGAAGTGACCATCACAGGACAGTTTACCACCCGGTGAATCTAGCGAAACGTTGGCCGACTTCAGCTTCGGTCGCTCGTGGAGTTGACGATAGGTTTCAGACGAAATGACGGTGACATCTGCGCCGCAGTCAATCTTGAAATCCACTAACGTGCCATTCATCTCCACTGATGTGTGCCAGGGTGGCTCGTCGTGTTCCTTGGACTCGACGGACCCAAGGAAGAACTCAGTCGGCTCTACCCCGACTGCCGAAGTGATTTCGTGTACGTTTCTTCTCGTCGAACACCGTTTCGCGAAGTGATCCTTCTTGTGGCACAGTTTACAGTAGGCGTTCTGCGCCGGGCACTCTGATCGTGTGTGCTGATGGTAGCCACACGCGTCACATGTCTGGACGACTGACTTTGCATGCCTGTGAGGAGCGTTCCGTGGTGTAGACGGCTTGAATGGCGGTTTTCCACGTCTACCACCCGGACTCCGCTTCACCTCGTTGATGACGCCTGCTGCCGGTCTAGTTTCGATCGACTTGATTTGCTGTCTAGACGCCTCATCCGCCCGACACATTTCAACAGCACGCCCGAGAGTGAGGTCAGCTTCGCGCAGAAGCCGTCCTCTCACCGCATTATCGCGCAACCCTAGGACAATCCTGTCCCGGATTAGCTCATCTCGCAGTTCGCGGTAATCACACGTCGCTGCGAGATGTTTGAGTTCGGTGACGTACTGGTCGATAGACTCTCCTTCATGTTGTGTTCGAGTGTTGAGTTTATAGCGTTCGAAAGTCACATTTGTCTTAGGAATGCAATAACTTTCGAATTTCTCCTTCAACGGGTCGAGCTTATCCGCCTCTTCTTCGGTGAACTGGAAGGTGTTGTAGATCTCCAGTCCCTCTTCCCCGATCACATGAAGAAAGATTGCACACTTCACTGGGTCGTCTTTGACATCAACCCCGGACGCTCTTGCATAAAGCGTCCATCGCTGGATCCATCTTTTCCACGTTTCTGATACGTTGCCGGAAAAGGACATCGGCCCAGGGGGCGAAAGAGTCTCCATTATGTGTGCCTATCTTCTTCGCATTACGATCCCCGTTGCTAAGATATACGTCAAAGCCACCTATTAACGCTCACGCGGAGAATCGTGTCTGAGTGCCCCGATATACGCATTTTGTTTGAAATCGCGCAAAGGGGACTTGCATAAACGTTCATGGTTTAATGTTCATCAAAATTCATTCATGATCTACCGGTTTATGCGCGTGAATTCATCAAGATACGCTACCACCATGTAAGATACAACAAAACAGCATGTGATCGTCGCAGGAAGCTCTGTATTTCGTAAAGGTGTCACACGACAAGATTAGGTCAAAAATATTATAGTCGAATAATATGACAGGGACAAATACACGGATGTTTTTTCAACACCGAATCTTGAGGCTTGTTTTATACCAGTTTATACCGGTTAACAGGGAGATTTTCACTCGCTATAGCATGTCAGTGTTTTTGAGTTGTATATCCGTGTTTGTAAGTTGTTTGTCAGTGTTTGTAAGTTGTTTGTCCGTGGTTATGCGCTGTAGGCCAGATAGCCTTAAAATTTAGCCCCTGCTTAGGCCTATGCCATGGCTATGCCTATGGCTATGCTTGATCGGGTTTGGACCTATGTTAAAGTTGTAAATGTATAGACTAGGAGAGGTGTACACCTAATCAAAGGGTCGACAACCTACGACATATAAGAATAGCCACTATTGCGCATGCGCAATTACTTATTTAATTGACGTCACATGAAGGGCTTACATTACATACGCGGAAGTTCAATACAAGGTCTAACCAAAGCACTACCTGCTTGACCAACTCACCTCGCGTACAAAATTACTGCTCATAGCGGTTTGATGATGTCACTGATCATGACGTCACTGCATCATGACGTCACATGAAGGGATTACATTACATACGCGCAAGTTCAATACAAGGTCTAACCAAAGCACTATCTGCTTGAACAACTCACTTCGGGTACAAAATTACTGCGCGTACCATGACGTCATACAGGGTGCGCGTGCTTGCGACAAACAAACGTGTACAGACACGTCTCGAGTACGGGTTTTTGTAACAAACACCAAAGGTCTAATTCCAAAATGGTCACTCTGTTCGAAAAACGAGGCTATAGGCTCTGATATAACATAGTCCTATATGTAATGTACATTTCGTATACATTACTTCAGACAAAACGGTCTCCGCTGAATTTATAATCCTTTTGTTATACATTACGCCTTATTATAACACCACATTTTCGACATGCCATAGGCAAACAAATAAAGGATCTGACCCTTGGCGAAGCATGGACCTACGGGTCAAGCAATCACGTGAGTAGCCTATTCAAATGGTGTTCGGTGTTATTGTATTCAAAAAGTATTCAAAAAAAGTGGTCGCGTACCTTTGCGATAAAATGGCCTATGCTTTAACATGGGGTTAAAATTGGAAAAGTGGTCGGATACCTTTGCGATAAAATTCCCTATGCTTTAACCCGGGATAAAAATTCGAAAAGTGGTCGGATACCTTTGCGATAAAAATGGCCTATGCTTTAACACGGGGTTAAAAATCCCTATGCTTTAACCCGGGGTGAAAATTCGAAAAGTGGTCGGATACCTTTGCGATAAAAATGGCCTATGCTTTAACCCGGGATAAAAATTCGAAAAGTGATCGGATACCTTTGCGATAAAAATGGCCTATGCTTTAACATGGGGTTAAAAATCCCTATGCTTTAACCCGGGGTGAAAATTCGAAAAGTGGTCGGATACGTTTACGATAAAAATGGCCTATCCTTTAACATAGGTTAAAATTCCCTATGCTTTAACATGGGGTCGGAACTACTTTTCCAAGCTCATTTGCATAACTAGCCACGCTCACAAGGCCCAGCTCGCTCGTGATTGGTCAATTGCACTTCCTCCGAGACGCTCCAAAGACCTCATTTGCATAATCCAAGCATTTGGAGCGTCTTGGAGGGAAATTCCTATCTCTTAACATGGGATTTCCCCCAGGGCGCGCCACCGTAGATCGTACTTAACCTCTATTACTACTAATAATGTTTAGATACATTTTGTCGTGCTCGTTTTGTGTATAATATTGTTATTTGTGACACTCTCCCCTATTAATAACTGATCTACAACATTTTACACAATATTGTTACATTGCATTATAGAGTCTTTGTATTTTGCAGGAATTATTGAAATAAATGATCGTAATAATTTGATAACAAGTTCTTCTTTGGCATGTTATTGTTTTTTTCATTTTGCCTGATTTTCTCTTTGCCCCCAACAAGAGAGACATTAACAACATATTACACAGGTAGCTCATATAACGCAGAATAATATGTAAACTTTTTGTGAGTGTTATTTTTGGGTTAGATTGTGTTTTATACATACATTATATGGAATAATATTTGTCTGTAGTAGTAATCGTGTGTAATTGTTGGCCTATTTGAAAGTTGCCTAGGTTTAAACTACAATGCAAGCAGTCAAATATGTGTATACCGAGTGTGTCAGAATTAAATCAGCTGTTGGAATGTTATCCAATATAACAGTAGTATTTAACGTTTTTGGCACTGTTTCCTTTTAGCGAGCTAAAAAACATAATTACCCCTCGATTTTAAAATACCTAACTTGAGAAAAAAACCTAAAATAAGGTCAAACTTATAAAAAATATCTTTAGAGATGAAACCATCTGTGTATGGTTCATGTTGCATTTTTCTTGATAAGCTTTGAGACGCGTGGCTTTGTCACAGTAAGAGCACATCGCAGGTAATTTCTAACTTCCAATATAATTTGTTTCGGTTTTAAAGTTGATTCTTTTAGAAATACTGTTCTTCACAGCAATTAGAATAAGGAAAATGAGAGCTATCAGATCGACTTGGGTATTCAACACCAGTCTTTTATGGGAAAATTACCAGGTCGGAATACTATGTTCAGCGTGCTTTCTTCTCGCAGGCCAACGAACTCGTCTGTTGTCTCTGACGACTCCCTCATCCAATGAAAAGGTAAGTTGTAGCAGACACGTGAACTCACACTTGTGATCAAAGTGTTTACATGATGTACTATTATTGCTTTGAACACAGTGTACATCTTCTCTGGTGAAACGTGATGTGTATGAAAACATGATAGAATCTGAACTGTTACAAATAAGTCTGCGAATGTGCACACTCCTATCATTGAGAAAAGATACGTATGTGACACTTGTGGTAAACATTTGTTAAACAACAGTGACTTAAAGGTACATATGCGCATCCATGCTGGGAAGAAACCATTCAGTTGTAATAAATGTGGGGGACAGTTTACACGCAGTCATGGTTTGAAGACGCATTTACGTATTCATACTGGGGAGAAACCTTACAAATGTGACACGTGTGGTGCACAATTCTCACAACATGGTAGTTTGAAGACACATGTCCGTATTCATACTGGGGAGAAATCTTACAAGTGTGATATGTGTGATCCACATTTCTCCAAAATTAGTCGTTTGAAGAGACATATCCGTATTCATAGGGGGGAGAAAACTTACAAATGTGATACGTGTGGTGCACAATTCTAGGAAACTGGTCGTTTGAAGAGACATATCCGTATTCATACTTGGGAGAAACCTTTCAAATGTGATACGTGTGGTCCACAATTCTCACAACATGGTAATTTGAAGACACATGTCCATATTCACACTGGGGAGAAACCTTACAAATGTGATACATGTGGTGCACAATTCTCATCAAATAGAAATTTGAAGACACATGTCCGTACTCATAATGGGGAGAAACCATACAAATGTGATACACGTGGTGCACAATTCTCAGTAAGTTTTAATTTGAAGAGACATGTTCGCATTCATACTGGGGAGAAAACAAAGTGTTCCTGTGTCTTACATATCGTACACGAACCTGTTTTACGTAAATCGATGACCTTTATATTGACAATACGGAAAGTCTCTTTATTTGTGAAGTGTAAGACTATTAGTAAGGTTCGCTACATATGGCTTGGATTATACTACGAAAAAAGACACAACATAAGTTTTGGACATTTTAGTCACAAACGTATTTACAGGTCACCTCCAATAAGTACAAGAACCAGAGACTAGACATTGTTCCGCCACTCCTCTGCTAGAGAGTCTTGGTTACCCTCCATTACTGTCAGAACCATATGTTTCAGTGTTTCGCCACTGTTTCGAAAAGGAGTCTTGCAACCAAGTATTGATATTACACAACTGTTCGGATATCACGTCGGATAGCTTCCCAGCAAACATGGCAGTATTGGGCCAATGCTGGCATGGTACTGGCGAGTACCGTTTGTACCGTCAACGGTCGAGCCGGTACCGAGCCAGTACAATGGACAGTCCATGGTGAAAGTGAATGTACTGGCCCCGCACTGGCCCAATACAGGCAAGTTTTCAACATTGTTCCACAAGATGGTGCACGTGTAGCTTTTTGTAGCGCCACCTATGGAATGCAATTTTACCGCCAAATGGATTTCTGGGAGTTTGATGTGTTTGAATCTTTTTGATGTGCGATGTTGATTTGTCTGTGGAAGATTTGAAATTGGAATTTTGTCAGGTAAGTTGTACTGATTAATAAAAGTGAATAGCATACATTATGATATGATACTTGTGAATACACAGAATTGTATAATTCTACCTAAATTAATGTTTTAATTGAGAAATAACATAAACTGACATAGCTGGGTGATAATTGAAGCAGTCTGCATAACTAGCAAACGATAGACCCTGCATCAAACTGGTCTGGCTACATCATTATTATTAATTATCAGCCAAATAGATAACTAGCCTTTTAATTGAAATATTGTTTGGCATACCTATTATTTAATTCGGTCATTCTTGAACAGAAGTGGTATTTCAATGATTTTTTGCTTAATTACTGGCATACGCACCCCACCCCCCTTATAAGACATGTGTTCTGTCACTGTGATTTCGACTTGCAGACTGGTGAGAAGTCTGTAATATCCAAAAACGGTTTGTCCCATTCAACTGTAGTTTTGCCATACAAGTATTTTCAGTAATTGTTTCAAGATATTTGAAGTAAAATGCGTCCTCCATGATTGTGCAATTACTAAACCGTGCTTCCGTTGCCAGGTTCTCTACTTGGGGTCAACACACTGTTGGTTTTCCCATTGGCGACCATGTTAACGTTTTGTGTGATTATAAAAAAACATGACCTACAAAGTTTCTTAAACTTCTCACCTGCTGTTATAATCATCTCTTTGACATGCTGGCCGAGTTTAGTCAAAATCTAATATTTCTAGCTCTCGTAAAATGCCTATATGTGTGACACCCATCAATATTTACAAATGGATGCAGGCAGTAATCCGGCCAAAGGGTCAACTAGCCAAATTGCTGCCAAATACCCTTCCGCTTAGTAAAATCAGCTACCAATGCACCATTTTACTGTCAACAGCTTCTACAATCACACCGGGAAATCTGACTACTCAAATGCAGTCAGAGCAGGTGAATTTTGTATTTAAAAAAAATTCTCAAAAATATGTTGCACTGTAACCAAGCAGGAAGTCCAACGGGCGGGCGGGCGGGCGGGCGGGCGGGCGGGCGGGCGGGCGGGCGGGCGGGCGGGCGGGCTGACTGTGTAACCACTATAATAATCGCATGGTGGAGGCACCAGTATTGCGAAGTTTAATTAGTACCCATTAGGTGGCAGCACATTATCATTCGACATGACGTCGCGAAAATCTGGATTTTACTACCGTTTTTGATCGTTATCTAAAAGTAACTATATTTTTGATTATATGGTCTGGTATCATTGGTGTGGTAGGATAAATTATACGTATGAGTTTCTCCCGAAATTGGCTTGGTCTGACACTGGGTTATCTGGGTGTTTGTGCCAGTGACCAGTGTGGGCGATAATGTAGAACATTTAGCATATAGTGATATACTACCACTACGATCACATACCTATCTCAACATACCCTTGCCTTAGTTAGGGTGATTCTGACCGCAGGATCCAGTTGGTTCATCAGTTATCAGACTTTCAGGCACTTGTGTAGAATCCGGACACACCTCGATTTTAAGCATATTTATATTACTAAACTAAAGTGTTAAAGTTACTTAAACTTAAAGCCTTAAATCTTAATTAGGTTAGGGGTTTGTCGACTGAAACTTAAATTGCGCACGACCACGAAAAACCACGAAGTTGACGACTACGGACGACCGACCATGTAATATAATGTGTTGGTAGATAGTTTGACCTTTGGTGGTATATATTATGTGGTTTGTAAGCATTATTAAACATTTTGAGTCTGATTTTCGCCCAGGAGTTACACAATTTAAGCATTTTATCCGATCTTCCGGACGAGCATTTAGTTTTGGCACAGTAGCGCCACCTGGCGAATGGAACCGGCGAGTTACCACAAGCGATGATTAAAGTTGCGAATTTTATTACTCCAATGTGAAGAACATATCTGAAATTTGGCGAGCTGCACACACACCTTCTAAGACTACGTGCCACCAACAGCCCGCATGGTTACCAACACTACATACAGTTTTGGGCATGCGTGGTCGTGCGCCTTGTAGTCATACCGTTAATTACTCTTAGCCTTAGCCTTAGGGGCTTAGCACATTTTTGTCTTGAACTTTGAAGCCGGGGCGCTATTTACGTCTCAAAAGTGTGCTAAAACACAATATTCTTCGACGAAATATGCCTCGGATAATGTTGAATAATGGATCTAACACACTGAGGTACCAAAGTTAAAGTTAGGCAAAATTTCAGTTATAACGGAAAAATCGAGGTGGGTTCGGATTCTACACAGGTGCCGACTTTCACCTTCAGTTTCTAATATTAAAAGTTTAGGCAATCTTACTTTTTGACCTAACCATAAAAACGACCATCTAGCCTAGTGTATAGACTTAAGTTAAGACTACAGCTACACTGCTAGGGTTACAGCCAGAGTGTTAGCCAGGATTTGAAACTAGGGAGTCCACTAAAAAGGTTTGCAAACCTCTGTCGCGATGGTGGGGTAGAGGATCGGGGAGGGAGTCCGCGGGTGAAATTTTTTGTAATGGAGTTCTCTCGGGTGGCTTATGGACGCATTCTTTATTGATGTTTGGCACAAATAATGTTCAAATCCTAACCAATTTGTTGCTGTCAAATTTGTTGTATGTGTTAGTGTGTATATTTGTCAGTCTTGACATAAACATTCAATACACTATGTGTTCAGCATCAGAAATTTTTATTCATCAACACGTTTAAAACAACTAGCTTATTAACTAAAAATATAACATAAAAAAACCCAATATAAACAACAATGTAAAACATGGAAAAATATGACGACATCCAACGGAATTTGTTAGTACTACGAAACCCAGACTATATCACCTTGAGACAGTGTAACCTAGACTGTTGTTATTCCTTCGAGATTTGCCTTGTGCGTTTAAAAAATCCTGTGTCATAAATCCAGCGAATACTGTTGCGTAGTAATCATGTTTATTTCAAAATTTTGCCAATAAAGTCAGTATCATTTACGGTGTTCGTAATTGTATTCTTTCAGTGTTTGCGGAGTTTTCGTTCGAAAACACAAATCCCATGTCAAACTCATAATGTCGATTATGAGGAATTCCATCCATTTTGCACGATCGCAGAATTTCCGTTCCAAAAGGTCAATTCCGTTTCAAAACCGAATGCCGTTTAAGTTTTTATTAAAAATAGATCGATAGACATTTTCACAGTTCCTGCTGGCTCACGCACCCTCAAGTCAATGCCAGTCATCGCACTAAATAGTTTCCTTTATAAAGTCTACAATGATCGAAGACACAGTTGAATGTGTGCAATAGTAAACATATTAAGGATAAAAACTGCACTTGGATTGAAAATAAAAACAAACAATAGTGATTGCAAGATGCAAAATATAAAAAACAAATCAGTCCTGCGTGACAACAGAGTGAGCGGAGGCCGGTCGTGAAAAGATACTATTACATTTACAGGTGTCACATCATCAACTTGTAACACCAACTTGTAACTTTTTGCCTTTCATCGACGCTTGCACTCGTCATCGTCTGAGAAACTCAGCACCTGTCTGCAGTCCATTGAAGCTTCTGATATTCTTTGAAATTTAACATTCCCGTGGTTGTAGTTTACCCAAAATTCTAATGACACTGCCACGCATATAATCGATTTAGTGACAATACTGGACAATGATGTGGGTTCCGGATGTATGTGATCTCGTTAACTCTCGCATCAAAACAGAACGGAAACGAGAAACACTTGCGTCCCCTATTCCAATCTCTTGTCAGATGAAAACATTGCGAGGCAACTTGGAAATTTCATGTAAAAGTGACTGAGATTTCAGTAATGATTTGTAGCATATTAATGGCCGTCCATGAGTGATTCTGCGCCATCCATGTGGACGGGTCTCTGGCTAACAGCCTGCTTACAGCTGCCAAACTGCTCCATACTGTCATATTATTATACGATACATATCTTATATAATAGGCACACACTACGTTATTCAACAAATTACATTTACATTCCTGTGACGATCAAAAAGTCACACAAAGAGTAAAACTAAAACTCGACATCTACGAGTCTACGGGTACCTTAAGAAGAATCGATATTGTGTCGAGGTGTCGCGCGCACACACATCAGTTATTAGAAATATAATATATGCACACACTTACACACCTATAATTATTATGTACTTATGCATGCACACACATGCACGCATAATTATAAATATATACGTGGTCCCAGTTATAAAATTATGCATCTTGAATCTTCAGTGGACAGTGTTTCTATGAATCTCATACAGTGACGCCTCAAAATATTATCGATTTTACAATCGTTATCGACCCATGCATAGCGACCTTCGGAGAAGTCGAGTTTTAAATTAGTTTGTTTTAAGAATTTTTTTGTTATGGGCATGTAAATGTAATTTTTTAAATCTTTTAACAAGGGTGTCCTTAATACCGAGGTTCCACTGTATAATGAATGTAAATTTGGCGGCTGTATGTGGTCGTTTTTATGGTTAGGTCAGAAAGTAAATGGTTACCACAATTCATAGTTTCTAGTTCCAGTAGTTAAAGTAATGGAGCTTCAAAGTCACGTAATATTGCTTGGGTAGTCCAGAATTTCTTAAATCTCAAGATGATTTTTAAACAAGTCTATCGATCTAACTTTTATTACAGATTCATTTAGATGTTAGACTATTCTATGGTTCAGCCACTTGAGGGAATGCGTTTTTCATAGATTTAGTTATGCTGTTTGCATCCATAACGTAAGAGTCCTCTTTTTCCTAATTTTAGTGACACGTCCTCCCATTTCAGGGGAATTGGTGCAGATTCGTTATCACACATTGTGTGCATTATTTTACTGCCTTCTGTTGTTTCTCCGCATAGTCTTCAGTATGCTATTGTGCATAGCTTAAGTAATTTTAGTCATTCTACTTAGTTATAGTTAGTGAGTATAACGTATAATGTCATTCCCTTGTTGTTCTCATCATGTTATTTTATATAATCTGTCTTAATTTGATTTGTATGTATTATAATGAGTTACAATTAATTTGATTTGATAGTTGATAGTACATTTTTTACAATAGAATTGATCAAGTTATCTACAATTTACATATGTCTGCTAGTATACTATATCTAATGATGCCTACATCTACAGTACTGACATATGTTGTTTCAGACGTCTGTGGTGCTACCGAAGGCTGTATGTGTCAGGAGTATCTACGAAGACCTGATCAAGTTGCAAAGATTCATGTTAATCGACAATAACAACTGCTGAGTTGTCTGCATCAAAACAGTGTATGAAATTGAGCCAAGTCACTGAATGTCCGCATGTTTGCCTTCAGCAACAAGAGAAAACATATGACAGTGTCTCCTGTGGAACAATATTTACATTTAAAGAGACACCAACTTCCTTGATGTGAGTGATCATTTAACGACTCATCTGCGATCTCTGACTTGTGGAAAAAAGTGAAATTGTGGCGAATTGTCATCTCGGAGTATAACTTTCAACCAGCACACATTCATACTGTGGGGAAACATGTAAATATGACACCTCTGCACACTGTCTTGTAGTGCGGTGGCTAAAAGCTTCACGTGTGCACCAGGACTGAAGAAAACCTTTCACATGTGATGCACGTTGTCTACAACTCTCTCAGTGTTGTAAGTTGTAGCAGACACGTGAACTCACACTTGTGATCAAAGTGTTTACATGATGTACTATTATTGCTTTGAACACAGTGTACATCTTCTCTGGTGAAACGATACACATGGGATGTATATGAAAACATGATAGAACCTATTATCAATATGTCTGAGAATGTGCACACACACTTTCAATTCTCAGCAAATAGAAATTTGAAGACACATATCCGTACTCATACTGGGGAGAAACCATACAAATGTGACACGTGTGGTGCACAATTCTCAGCAAATAGAAATTTGAAGACACATGTCCGTACTCATACTGGGGAGAAACCATACAAATGTGACACGTGTGGTGCACAATTCTCAGCAAATAGAAATTTGAAGACACATGTCCGTACTCATACTGGGGAGAAACCATACAAATGTGACACGTGTGGTGCACAATTCTCAGCAAATAGAAATTTGAAGACACATATCCGTACTCATACTGGGGAGAAACCATACAAATGTGATATGTGTGGTGCACAATTCTCAGTAAATAGAAATTTGAAGACACATATCCGTACTCATACTGGGGAGAAACCATACAAATGTGACACGTGTGGTGCACAATTCTCAGCAAATAGAAATTTGAAGACACATGTCCGTACTCATACTGGGGAGAAACCATACAAATGTGATACGTGTGGTGCACAATTCTCAGTAAATAGAAATTTGAAGACACATATCCGTACCCATACTGGGGAGAAACCATACAAATGTGACACATGTGGTGCACAATTCTCAGCAAATAGAAATTTGAAGACACATATCTGTACTCATACTGGGGAGAAACCATACAAATGTGACACATGTGGTGCACAATTCTCACAACATGGTAATTTGAAGAGACATATCCGTATTCATACTGGGGAGAAACCTTACAAATGTGATACATGTGGTGCACAATTCTCAGTAAGGGATACTTTGAACAGACATGTCAGCACTCATACTGGGGAGAAACCTTACAAATGTGATACATGTGGTGCACAATTCTCAGTAAGGGGTACTTTGAACAGACATGTCAGCACTCATACTGGGGAGAAACCTTACAAATGTGATACATGTAGTGCACAATTCTCACAACATGGTAATTTGAAGAGGCATGTCCGCATTCATACTGGGGAGAAACCTTGCAAATGTGATACATGTGGTGCACAATTCTCAGTAAGGGATTCTTTGAAGAGACATGTCAGCACTCATACTGGGGAGAAACCTTACAAATGTGATACATGTGGTGCACAATTCTCAGAAAGTTGTACTTTGAAGACACACATCCGCACTCATACTGGGGAGAAACTTTACAAATGTGATACATGTGGTGCACAGTTCTCCACAAACAGTTGTTTGAAGACACATGTCCGTACTCATACTGGGGAGAAACCTTACAAATGTGACACGTGTGGTGCACAATTCTCACAACATGGTAATTTGAAGACACATATCCGTATTCATACTGGGAAGAAACCTTACAAATGTGATGTGTGGTGCACAATTCTCATCAAATAGAAATTTGAAGACACATGTCCGTACTCATAATGGGGAGAAACCATACAAATGTGATACGTGTGGTGCACACTTCTCAGCAAAAGGCAATTTCACTAAGCATGTCTGTATCCACAGCGGGGGGACCGTACACAAATGACACCCATCGTGCACAGTTTTCCCACAACAACAAACTAAGGACACGTACACATTCACGCTGCAAAACGCCTTCACATGTGACATTTGTGGGTCACATTTTAAAAACATTAGTGCACTGTTTAGTGTTAGACCAGATGGTCCCGTAGTCACTATGAACATTTACCTCCTGTATTTATATTATTGTATTATTTTTGCTATTACGTACTGTATCTGTTTGATGTTTTTTGGATAGATACAGACTGCATCACTGAATAATTAAGCGTGTATTACTTTATAATTATGTTTGTATTACCTTACCATGATTTATACAAGTTTGAACCCCCTAACCTGGCTCTGTCAGCTGTACATTACGGTATCACTGTGGTTGTCAAACATGTTTGCGTCGTTATCACTTTTCACATAATTTCTCCATAACGACCCCGAACCCTATTCATTCCAAAAGAACAACTAGGTACTTTAAGAACAGTGATTGGATAGAATACATGTTTATTTGTATTCTTTTTTATAGCAGGTGCACACAAAAATATCAGTTTAAAAAAAATTAAATCTGTGATGCTGCCGAGCATCTTTGTTCTAGGATTTGTATGTACAGCGAGAGCATATCAAAGGTCAGTGTCGAATTTTGCGATGACCCTCGAATCTTGCTGGAATCCAAGAAGCATTGTGTGAGCTGCATTATTGTGTTCAGGTATTTGTGTCAGTGGGACAGTTAGTAATTTGTAATGTACTATATATTTATTTGTGATTTGTGTTCTTTCACATGTCAATAAATAATGTTTAGATACATTTTGTCGTGCTCGTTTTGTGTATAATATTGTTATTTGTGACACTCTCCCCTATTAATAACTGATCTACAACATTTTACACAATATTGTTACATTGCATTATAGAGTATTTGTATTTTGCAGGAATTATTGAAATAAATGATCGTAATAATTTGATAAAAAGTTCTTCTTTGCCATGTCATTGTTTTTTTCATTTTGCCTGATTTTCTCTTTGCCCCCAACAAGAGAGACATTAACAACATATTACACAGGTAGCTCATATAACGCAGAATAATATGTAAACTTTTTGTGAGTGTTATTTTTGGGTTAGATTGTGTTTTATACATACATTATATGGAATAATATTTGTCTGTTGTAGTAATCGTGAGTAATTGTTGGCCTATTTGAAAGTTGCCTAGGTTTAAACTACAATACAAGCAGACAAATATGGGTATACCGAGTGTGTCAGAATTAAATCAGCTGTTGGAATGTTATCCAATATAACAGTAGTATTTAACGTTTTTGGCACTGTTTCCTTTTAGCAAGCTAAAAAACATAATTACCCCTCCATTTTAAAATACCTAACTTGAGAAAAAACTAGAAAAAAACACTAAAATAAGATCAAACTTATAAAAAATATCTTTAGAGATGAAAGCATCTGTGTATGGTTCATGTTGCAATTTCTTGATAAGCTTTGAGACGCGAGGCTTTGTCACAGTAAGAGCACATCGCAGGCCATTTCTAACTTCCAATATAATTTGTTTCGGTTTTAAAGTAGATTCTTTTAGAAATACTGTTCTCCACAGCAATTAGAATAAGGAAAATGAGAGCTATCAGATCGAATTGGGTATTCAACACCAGTCTTTTATGGGAAAATTACCAGGTCGGAATACTTTGTTCAGCGTGCTTTCTTCTCGCAGGCCAAGGATCTCGTCTGTTGTCTCTGACGACTCCCTCATCCACTGAAAAGGTAAGTTGTAGCATACACGTGAACTCACACTTGTGATCAAAGTGTTTACATGATGTACTATTGTTGCTTTGAACACAGTGTACATCTTCTCTGGTGAAACGTGATGTGTATGAAAACATGATAGAACCTGAACTGTTACAAATATGTCTGCGAATGTGCGCACTCGTATCATTGAGAAAAGATATGTATGTGACACTTGTGGTAAACATTTGTTAAACAACAGTGGCTTAAAGGTACATATGCGCATCCATGCTGGGAAGAAACCATTCAGTTGTAATAAATGTGGGGGACAGTTTACACGCAGTCATGGTTTGAAGACGCGTTTACGTATTCATACTGGGGAGAAACCTTACAAATGTGACACGTGTGGTGCACAATTCTCACAACATGGTAGTTTGAAGACACATGTCCGAATTCATACTGGGGAGAAATCTTACAAGTGTGATCTGTGTGGTGCACATTTCTCCGAAATTAGTCGTTTGAAGAGACATATCCGTATTCATAGGGGGGAGAAAACTTACAAATGTGATACGTGTGGTGCACAATTCTAGGAAACTGGTCGTTTGAAGAGACATATCCGTATTCATACTTGGGAGAAACCTTTCAAATGTGATACGTGTGGTCCATAATTCTCACAACATGGTAATTTGAAGACACATGTCCGTATTCACACTGGGGAAAAACCTTACAAATGTGATACATGTGGTGCACAATTATCATCAAATATAAATTTGAAGACACATGTCCGTACTCATAATGGGGAGAAACCATACAAATGTGATACACGTGGTGCACACTTCTCAGTAAGTTTTAATTTGAAGAGACATGTTCGCATTCATACTGGGGAGAAAACAAATTGTTCCTGTGTCTTACATATCGTACACGAACCTGTTTTACGTAAATCGATGACCTTTATATTGACAATACGGAAAGTCTCTTTATTTGTGAAGTGTAAGACTATTAGTAAGGTTCCCTACGTATGGCTTGGATTATACTACGAAAAAGACACAACATAAGTTTTGGACATTTTAGTCACAAACGTATTTACAGGTCATCTCCAATAAGTACAATAACCAGAGACTAGACATTGTTCCGCCACTCCTCTGCTAGAGAGTCTTGGTTAACCTCCATTACTGTCAGAACCATATGTTTCATAGTGTTTCGCCACTGTTTCGAAAAGGAGTCTTGCAACCAAGTATTGATATTACACAACTGTTCGGATGTCACGTCGGATAGCTTCACACCTGCGTCTGTCAGAACACTCAAACAGTCTTTCATGACATAAGTTGAATTAAAGTGCATGCAAATTTGAATGTCATCAGATAACATAGAATCGTGATGACATTTACTAGGATCGTGTATCTTGCAACCAAGGCATTGTCGTCTTTAGAGTTCAAAGATGTTACATGCTATGTGACGTGCAAGCGTCTTCTTGAATTCTGCCGCTGGAAAGTCAAGGGTAAAGTTCGGATCATGTTTGGTTTATGGAAGTCGTTGGTTTCACTGATTTACCACGCGTACCTACGCAGGTAGTTGCCGGTTTTACTTATTCATCACGCGTATCTAAGTAGATAGCCGTCAGTTTGAATAATTTACCACGCGTACCTATGCATATAGCCGCCGGTTTGACTAATTTATTACGTGTACGTACGCAGATAGCCGTCAGTTTGACTAACAATATATTTACTACGCATATAGCCGTCAGTTTGACTAATTTACTACGCGTACCTACGCAGATAGCCGTCACTTTGACTAATTTACTACGCGTACCTAAGCAAATAGCCATCAGTTTGATTAATTTACTATGCATACCTAAGCATATAGCCACCAGTTTGACTAAATTACTACGCATACCTAAGCATATAGCCGTCATATTGACTAATTTACTATGCAGATAGCCGAAAGATTGACTGATTTACTACGCGTACCTACGCAGATAGCCGTCAGTTTGACTAATTACTACCCATATTTAAGCATATAGCCGTCAGATTGACTAATTTACTACGCATAACTAAGCATATAGCCGTCAGATTGACTAATTTACTACGCATACCTAAGCATATAGCCGTCAGATTGACTAATTTACTACGCATACCTAAGCAGATAGGTGTCAGTTTCACTAATTTACTATGCGTACCTACGCAGGTAGGCGTCAGTTTCACTAATTTACTATGCGTACCTACGCATATAGCCGCCAGTTTGACTGATTTACCACGTGTACCTACGTAGATAGCCGTCAGTTTGAGTGATTTAGCAGAGAAGTTCCCATTTTATAACCATTATAAGCTATACGTAGATTTTACAGATGCATAGGGGTCTGTCAGTATGCGTAATGATGTATTTCATGACATGATTGACCTATTTCATAACATATATGACTTATTTTTATAGTTCACCACATAAAAGGCACGAATTTAAGCACTACCGTACGGAAATGCTACCAAGGGTCTGTCACGTTATTATGTATCTTGTCTGACAGGCGGCGCCACTTACCTGTCATTGAGCGGCGAGCCTCGTGTGGGTTCGGGAGTCGTCCGGCATGGTGTACGTACTAATAAAGTGTTGTACTCTAAAACTATATGCATTTACTGACTAACGAAACATGGTGTCAGAAGCAAAACAGGTGACGCTCACACTGTAGCAGACAGAGACTTCGGTGAGTGCACAAGTATCTGTTAAGAAGCTGTCAAAATATGTCAAATGACGAACAACAACGCCAACAGGAAGCGAGGGGCCGACACGTCGCAAGGATTAACCCTCCATCACCCATTGACCTGTCGCAGAACAGAGAAGAACATTTCGAACGTTTTCGTAAGCAATGGCAGAACTATGCTATCGTGTCAAGACTGAATGATGAAACAGAAGAGTACCAAGCCGCCCTTCTGAAATACACAGTAGGGGAGCAATGTGTCAAAATAATTGAAAACGCCGGCACAGAACACTCAACCGTTGACAGCATATTTGCAGTGTTACAGAGACACTGCATGGGCGATACCAACGTCGTGTTCCGCCGATTCGTATTCAATTCATCCAACCAAAAAGAAGAGGAGGATTGTGACACGTATTTGGCAAGGTTGAGGGAGTTAGCTGCTCGGTGCAGTTTTGGCAACCTGCAAGACGAACTCGTCAGAGACAGGCTGATACTTGGCATTAACAACGAGGAAACAAGAAAGAAACTGCTTGCGACAGGTGCGTTGACCTTGGAAGTAGCCATCCAGATATGCAGAAGTGAGGAGACAGCATGCATGACCCTACGCAGCATTCTGAAGCAGAGTGACGGAACCTGCAGTGATGATGTTCAAGCAATCTCAAACGCAAAGGGTTACAGGAAGAAGAAGACATACCGTACGTACAGAATGAAATGCAGATTCTGCGGATTACAACATTTCATGAAGAAAGAAGAGTGTCCAGCATTTGGGAAACAATGCAACGTGTGCAAGAAGATGAATCACTTTGCGATCGTGTGTAAACAGCGGGAAACACACCAGGTAGATAGCGACCATGAATCAGTGGAGCAGCTAACACATGAGGACGTTCACAGGCTGAACAGGAGTAAAATCTACGTGCGGATGAGGATGGTGAACTCTGGTCAATCGGTTAAATTCCACATTGACACAGGATCATCTGTGAATGTTCTTCCTCAAGCACTTGTACCAAAAGGTACAGATGTCACGCTGACTGATAAAACACTGAAATCCTGGACAGGTGACAAGATCAAGCCGGTTGGAGTTGCCATAGTGATGATGCACAACCCATCCAATGAGAAGAAGTACAATGTGAAGTGCTTGATTGTCAAAGAGAACCTGACTCCGATACTCGGCCTACGAGCAAGTGAAGTGATGAAGCTCATCACGGTGAATGAGTCAAATGTGGTTAATGAGAGTGAAGTTAACCTACTAGAATTGTGCAGAACACCACAGGACATTGTAAAACAGTTCCAATCCGTGTTCGATGATGAAGTTGGCACCCTGCCAGGAGTGCAATGTTTGGAAACAGACCCAGAAGTGCTGCCTTTGGTGAGTCGAGTGAGAAGAATACCACACGCCATATCAGATGACGTGAAAGCGGAACTGCAACGGATGGAGACTGGTGGTGTCATCGAGAAAGTGGAGCAACCGACGGCATGGGAGAGTAACCTAGTCACTGCAGTGAAGACAAATGGCAAGCTCAGGGTATGCATAGACCCACAACAGTTGAATAAGGCTCTCAAGAGGGAGCGCTACTTGATGCCCACGATAGAGGACATCCTGCCTATGCTACAGGGGGCCAAAGTGTTCACAGTCGTAGATCTGAAGTCAGGCTACTGGCATGTGAGGATAGACAGGGATTCGTCTCTCAAGACGACTTTCAACACCCCTTTCGGACGCTATAGATGGTTGCGTCTTCCATTTGGTCTCAATGTGTCTGCAGAGATCTTCCAAAGAAAGCTTCATCAAGCTCTCGATGGACTAGAGGGAGTCGTGTGTGTAGCTGATGACATTGTGGTGATAGGATGTGGAGATACCACGATGAGTGCTATCCGACAACATGATGAGAGACTCACAGCCCTACTACAAAGATGTGAACAGTTGGGGATCAAACTCAACACGGAGAAGATGCAGTTGAGACGGTCGCACATTAAGTTCCTAGGACATGTGGTGACAGACGAGGGTCTACGCCCAGATCCGGAGAAAGTACGGTGCGTGCAACAAATGAGAGAACCAGCAGATGTGGGCGAACTGAGGAGATTCCTGGGATTCATACAATACCTCGCGAAGTTTCTCCCAAATCTGTCCGACATCATGGAGCCGATGAGACAACTGACCAAGCCGGGCGCAGACTGGCAATGGGGAGATGCCCAGAGAAAGGCGTTCCTCTCTGCTAAAGCATTGGTGACAACAGAGCCAGTACTCCAATACTACAGACCTGAGGCGGAACTGACAATCCATTGTGATGCGAGCGACAAGGGCCTAGGTGCAGCGCTTCTCCAAGACGGTCAACCACTCGCATACAGCAGCCGTGCTCTAACTGACACAGAAGGAAGGTACGCTACCATCGAGAAGGAAATGCTAGCAGTAGTACGGTTTGTTGAGAAGTATCACCAATACACATTTGGAAGGTATACTGTGGTGCACTCGGATCACAAGCCACTGGAGCGTATCATGACCAAACCCCTGAAGGATGTTCCGAAACGCCTGCAAAACATGCGTATGCGACTGCAGCAGTATGATGTTACCGTTGTGTACAGGCCGGGAGATGAACAACACCTGGCCGACACTCTGAGCCGTGGCGACCACAAAGCGACCAACGAAACTCCATCGACGGACAATGAACAAGAGATGGTGAATGCAGTTGGGCACAGCCTTATAGGGGAGCAATGGAAAGATGAACTGATGAGACAAACCGCAGCGGATGACAGCCTACAGGCTCTGAAGAGAGTGATTTTGGATGGTTGGCCAGAAGACAGAAGCTTGGTGCCAGATGTAACCAAGCCTTACTTCCAATTCCGAGATGAACTGGCAGTGTATGATGGGACTATCTACAGAGGTGAAAGAGCAGTCATCCCCACATCCATGAGGCCAGCCATCAGGCAAGAAATCCACAGTTCGCACTTGGGAGTACAAGCATGCCTACGCAGAGCCAGGGAATGCGTATACTGGCCCGGAATGAATGCCGAAATAGAGGACTACATATCCAGATGTGAAATATGTCAACAGCACCCAAAGAGCAGCAGAAAGAGAGCATGATGCCCATCATTGAGTGCGAGCGAACATGGCAAATAATCGCAACTGACATTTTTCAGTGGAAAGATGACGAATATCTGGTGACTGTGGATCACTTTAGCAACTTCTTCGAAATTGACAAGTTGCAGAAGACGGACACAAAGACAGTGATTGGTAAGCTCAAGAAACACATGAGCCGAAATGGTCAGCCACAAGTTCTAATCTCAGACAACGGATCTCAATTCACGTCAGCAGAGTTCATGAAGTTTGCCGACGAGTGGAACTTTGAGCATAGGACATCCAGCCCGCACCACCAGCAAGCAAATGGAAAAGCAGAGGCAGCAGTCAAAATTGCGAAGACACTCATGACCAAAGCAGACGATGACCAGACAGACACGTACAAAGCAGTGTTGGCACACAGGAATACTGTTCAAGATGGCATGACTACTAGTCCAGCACAGAGATTTCTGGGAAGAAGAACTCGCACAACTCTGCCTTCCACCAACAAATTACTGGACCCAGACGTGCAAAACATGTGAAACAGAGACGGGTTGTTCAGACAGAAAGTAGTCATGAAGGGAAAGTATGATCGAGCAACCAAAGACATGGAAGCATTAATCAGCGGTAACACAGTGCGAATGCGACCCGTTGCGCTAAACCACAAAGTGTGGGAGAGGGCAAAGATAATCCGCAGACTTGATGACATATCGTACCTCATAGACAATGGAAGGAGACTGGTGAAGGCGAAACCGGATAGACCTGAGGAAAGTTCCACGGAGTGCACCGGATCAGCAACAGTGCAGAGACTCACTGCAACACACCGTGAGATACAACCACGACCTGCCTAACGTTGACAAGGAACAAAAGACACAAGGAGATGGGGACCAGGTAAAGCAAACCACTCCTGGTACTCCACGTGTCAACAATGATCCAGAGCCAGTGGAGGACACCAGAGAACAAGACCAAGGAGCACCGACAACAACGACCAGGTCAGGAAGACTGTCACGACAACCCGCCTACTTGAATGACTATGTGTGACAGTTTAAGAACAGTGCATAATCACAACGATGCTTAATTGCATGTGACTTAAGTTTTGATATTTCAGTATTGTGTTTGACATTATGCTGAAAGGACTGTGACAAAGGAGTGCACGACATGCTCTGCTCCCAGCCGGTCTAACACCAAGAAGGTGGTTTTATTTGCGTATTTGTGTTACCGTTAATAATTAAAAAAAATATGAGGGAAAGGATGTTACGTTATTATGTATCTTGTCTGACAGGCGGCGCCACTTACCTGTCATTGAGCGGCGAGCCTCGTGTGGGTTCGGGAGTCGTCCGGAATGGTGTATGTACTAATAAAGTGTTGTACTCTAAAACTATGTGCATTTACTGACTAACGAAACAGGGTCTAATTCCAATATAGTTGCTCTGTTCGAAAAAGGAGGTTTTAGGTTCTGATATAACACAGTCCTATATGTAGTCTACATTTTATATACAGTACTTTAGACAAATAAGCATCCATTGAATTTATAATGATTTTATTATAAATTACGCCTTATTATAACTCCATATTTTAGACACGTCATCGTCGACCAGATAAGGGCTCGGTCCCTTGCCGGAGCCTTGGCCTACGGGCCAACCGGTCTCGTGTGTGACAGGTTCAAATGCTGTTCGGTATATTTTATGTTAAACGAGCCTATGTTTTAACATGGGTAAAATTTCCTATCTTTTAACATTGGGAACTAACTGGCCACGCACACACCTGCCGAATAAGGCAATTCATGCAAACGAGGCGAGCTGATTTGCAAAATCATTATTTTGGCTCGGCGCGCAGGAAAAGGAAATCCGGAACTACTTTCCCTATATTTTAACATGGGAACCGGAACTACTTTCTTGCTCTTGCTCCACTCATAATCATTCCATCCAACGCACTTGACGCGATATACTACTCTTGTAACAATAAAGTATAGGAAATCAATCCTGCTGATACGGTCACCTCGCTATTCAAGTCACTTCAGTTCCATGGGTGACCTTAATAGTGAGATTTCACTGTATAATGTAGGTAAATTATGTGAGTTGGTTGTTTCTATGGTTAGGCTAGAAAGTAAAAGATCGCCAGAATTCATAGTTTCTAGTTCCAGTAATTAAATTAATGGAGCTTCAAAGTCATGTAATATCGCCCGGGTAGTCCAGAATTTGCCAAATCTCGAGATGATTTTTAAACAAGTCTATCGATCTAACTTGTATTACTGATTCATTTAGACATTAGACTATTGCATGGCTGAGCCACTTGAGAGAATGTGTTTAATTGATTTAATTATGCTGTTTGCTTCCATAACGTAAGACTGTCCTCTTTTATTAAATTTACTGACACGTCCTCCCATTTCAGGGGAGTTAGTGCAGATTCATTATCATACATTGTATACATTATTGTACTGCCTTCTGTTGTTTCTCCTCATAGTCTTCGTTATCCTGTCGTGCGTTAATTGCTTCAGTAGTTTTAGTCTTTCCACGTAGTTATAGTTTATAGTACAACGATATTGAATGGATATAGTTTGTTACAATAGAAATCATCAATTTTTTTCAATTTACCAATTTCTTCTACTACCCCAAATGTGGCCTACATTTTCAGTTCTGACATAATTGATGTTGTTTCAGGTGATCGTGGAGCTATCGCAGGCTGTATGTGTCGGAAGTGATAAAATGCAAAGATTGATGTTAATCGACAATGACAACTACCGAGTTGTCTGCACAAAAACAGCTTATGACATTGAGCCAAGTCATGGAACGTCAGCAAGTTTGGGTGACCGTAAGGGGTGAACTTTTAACAACTCATCTGCGATCTCTGATTTGTGGAAAAAAGTTAAATTGTGGATAAGCCTGTAAATGTGATACCTCTGCACACTGTTTTGTATTGCAGTGGCTAAAAGCTCCACGTGTGCACCGGGACTGAAGAAAACCTTTCAAATGTGGTGCGTGTTGTCTACAACTCTCTCAGTGTTGTAAGTTGTAGCATACACGTGAACTCACCCTTGTGATCAAAGTGTTTACATGATGTACTATTATTGCTTTGAACGCAGTGTGCATCTTCTCTGGTGAAACTTTACACGGCATGTAGAACCTGAACTATTATCAATATATCTGCGAATGTGCACACTTGTATTATTGAGAAAAAGATATGTATGTGACATTTGTGGAAATTGTTTTTAAACAACAGTTGCTTAAAGGTACACATCCGCAGCCATGCTGGGGAGAAACCACTCAATTGTGATAGGTGTGGGGCACAGTTTGCCCACAGACATGCTCGCATTTACGTATCCATACTTGGGAGAAACCTTACAAATGTGATAAGGGTGGTAACCAATTCTCACAATACGATGATTTTAAGAAACATGTCCGTATACACACAAGGGAGAAGCCATACAAAAGCGATACTTGTGGTGAATGATTCTCACAAAATGTAAATTTTTAAGAGACATCCGCATTCATACTGGGGAGAAACCTTATAAATGTGATACGTGTGGTGCACAATTCTCCGAAATTGGTTATTTGAAGAACCATGTCCGTATTCATACTGGGGAGAAACCTTACAAATGTGACACGTGTGGTGCACGATTGTCACAACATGGTAATTTGAAGAAACATGTCCATATTCATACTGGGGAGAAACCTTTCAAATGTGATACGTGTAGTGCACAATTCTCAGCAAAAGGCGATTTCACAAAGCATGTCCGTATCCACAGTGGTGGAAGCCCTACACAAATGACTCTCATGGTGCACAGTTCCCCCAGAACAACAAACTAAAGACACAAGTACGCATTCACACTGCAGAACTCCTTCACATGTGTACATCTGTGGGCCACAGTTTAGAAACAGTAGTGCACCGTTTAGTGTAGACCTGGTGGTCTCGTAGTCACTCCGAACATTTAGCATGAATATTTACATCCTTTTTTGTTGTTGAATGAATGAAAGTTTATTCAACAACAACAACATAATACATGCACAATATTCAAAAACAACATAATACATGCACAACATACAATACACAACAATTGTAAGTCACAGTTTTGAAGTCGAAAAGGGCAAGAAGAAGTGTGTCACTTATAACACTTGCCTAAATTACAATTGATATAATTACAATCAAGAATATTTTACAATATGCAACATGCGTGATTACAACATACAATTTATATTTTTTAAAGAATGAAATATATATATATATCACCAATACCACTTGTGCTAAAGAATAACAGTTTGTGAAGTCCAATATAGACAATACATTTTTAGTAAGCAAAATATTATCAGTGTATTTTTTTAAAGCAATGGATGTTTTTAGAAAATATTAAAGAATTGTCTAGAGAATTTCATAGTGTTACACCTTTAAATGAAAGACACATTCTCTTTAAATTGGTGTGAGCAAAACGTTGTTTAAAAGTTGGGCTTTGTCTAGTTGTATATACAGGACTGTACAAAGTAAACAACTTTTGTATGTTCACTGGTAGCAAATTGCTATTTGCCTTGTACATAATAAGTGCAGTTCGTAAATCAACAATATCTGACACTTTCAAGATATGTAATTCAGAGAATAGAGAAGAAGTGTGATCCAACCTCTTAGCTCTAGAAATTAAGCGCACCACTCTCTTTTGTAACACTACTAAATAAGTTAAGGTAGTAGCATACGTATTGCCCCATACTTCAATACAATACATAATATATGGGAGAAAAAGGGTATGGTATAAAGTAAGCAGTCCCCGTTTGTCAATGACAAAGCTGGTTCTATACATTGTGGCACAACTCTTTGAGAGTTTAGATTTTATCACAGAAATGTGTTTTTTCCATGTTAATTTATTATCTATCAAAACTCCTAAAAATGTGGTGAATTCAACCTTATTTATTTCTTCCTTACTTATATGTATAGAGACACGTGTCTTTATAATACGTTTGCCAAATAACATATAATTTGTTTTTATATATTTGATATATCCTTCTGTTCATATATTAATTTGTTAGATATATAGATCTCTTTTATGTTTTTGGATAGATATAGACTGTGTCACTGAATAACTAAGAGTGTATTACTTTATGATTATGCTGGTATTACCTTACCACGATTTATACAAGTTTGAACCCTATATGACCTGGCTCTATCAGCGGTATCACTGTGTTTCTCAAACATGTTTGCGTCGTTACCACTTTTCACATAATTTCTCCATAACGACCCCGAACGCTACTCATTCCAAAAGAACAACTAGGTACTTTAAGAACAGTGATTGGATAGAATACATGTTTATTTGTATTCTTTTTTATAGCAGGTGCACACACAAAGTTTTTAAAAATTAAATATGTGATGCTGCCGAGCATCTTTGTTCTAGGATTTGTATGTACAACGAGAGCATATCGAAGGTTAGAAAGACTGAGTGTTTCAGTGTCGAATTTTGCGATGACCCTCGAATCTTGCTGGAATCCAAGAAGCATTGTGTGAGCTGCATTATTGTGTTCAGGTATTTGTGTCAGTGGGACAGTTAGTATCTTGTAATGTTTGACATTATATTTCATGGAAGCATCTTACTCTTGTTTGTAGGCTTCCAGATGCTCGAAGTTTGTATTGCAACTCGCATCTCCTCGCAATTTCTGATAAATTTAGCGCTTGCAATTTTACGACTTATGGTTTTGAATTGAATTTCTCCCCCTCATCCCCAAAAAATCAATCATGTGGTGACACCAGCTCGTCATCCAGCTACTGTTCGCAACCGAAAGAGTTTATATTTGGATATTACTGCATGAAACGTTAAACTCTACATCTGAAAGGAAAACATAAAACAAGTAGCAGCAAGATTGAAGATTGATATAATGGGAATGTGTGAAGTTAGATGTGCAGAGGCAGTACTGGTGGCATCAGATAATTGCACATTCATATACTCAGGAGGCGATGAACATGAAAGAGGGATTTAATTATGTTGGATGGAACAAAATACTTACTATGGTACTGGATCATCTCTGACAGCATCCTTTTGGTGAAACTCGGTGGCAAACAATTTAACATTAATATCATAGAAGCGTATGCACCAACAACATATACATCTGGTGAAGGGCACGATACATTTTATAATGCTCTTGCAATGGCCAAATCCCATTGCAAATCAGAGGCGACTGTAATAGTTATGAGAGACTTTAATGCTATGGTTGATGGGAAAAGATCTGAAGATATAGTTAGACCACATGGACTGGGGATCAGAAATGAGGTGATTGTTGGAAACACTTGGTTCCAGCAAAACCCAAGACGACTTTGGACTTGGATAAGTCTAGGAGACCGCACGCGAAATCAAATTGATTACATCTTAGTTAATAAAAGGTTCAGAGATGCCTTACTTGTTGCAAAAACCTTCCCAGACTGTGATAGTGATCATGCAAGGCACTTACAGACTGAACCTGAATAAAAGAGCAACAAGGAAAATTAAACTCGACATAAGTGTACAGATTGGGAGATAAAAGAGAAATTCAACGTAGCAATCAAAAACAGATGCAATGTTCTGAATGACATTCTATATGTGGAGGACCATTGGGAACAATTGAATGAATCAGTTACACAGGCTGCAGAAGAAACTATTCCGAGGCATTGTAGAAAAGCAAAGAAAAGGAGGAAAATTAAGCAAAATTGTGACGGGTGCGTAACAATGAACAAAGATGTAACAGCCAAATGTAATGCATCGAAAGAGAAGTGGCTTAATGAACACTGCACAGAAATGAAACAGAAGCATAAGCACGACACAAAATCCTTGCATGCAAGAATAAGAGAATTCACCGGGAAATGAACATGTTCAGCTACAGGTTGTTTGAAATCTAAAGAAGGAAACATGATAATGGACAAAGGCAATACTCGAAAGATGGTCAGAATATAGTATTATTCGTGAACTTTACAATGACGAAAGGGGTGAAAAACCATCAATTAAGAAGAACTTTGAACCTCATCCTTCAACATTGGTTGAAGGATGAGGTTCGAAAAGCCATCAGATCAATGAAAAAGGGAAAGCTGTTGGACCAGATAATATTACCATTAAAATGATATAAATATATGAGTAACAGTTAGCTGGTGAAAGTGTAAAACAAGGTCTGATCGTAGATGAACATTTCGAAGACAAAAGTGATGCTAGAAAATGGCACACGAATATATATCAACACCATGCAGATAGAGAACGTTCAAAGCTACATCTATATAGGACAGCGATACAGTATCAGAGATAGAAACCAAGACAAAGAGATTCAAAGAAGAATAACCGCCGGCTGGCCAGCATTCGCCAAATACCGCGACATCTTCAATGGTAACTTTGGAACCTGCTTGAAGAGACAAATCTACAGCAACATGCGTACTTCCAGCAAAACATAGGGCACTCAGTATCCAGACAAAGAACAAGCTAGCAGCCGCACAAACAAAGATGGAAAGAAGTATGTTAAACATATCGGGAGAGAAAAACAAACATCTGGGTAAGTTAGAAGACAAAGGTGATAGACGTGATAGAACAAATCAGAATACAGAAGTGGACCTGGGCAGGACACATCAGCAGACTACGAGATAACCGATGGACATCGCGTATCACAACCTAGAGAGTCGTGGATACCTTACGAAGGGAAACGATCTAGAGGAAGCCGGCGAGATGGTGGACAGTTGAACTAGACGAGTACCGAAAGGACACAATGCTGAGGCCTTCACCCAACCACGGGACACAACGGCTGCACAATGATGATGATGATAGTTACAGACCAAAATATATGACAGTGGAAGAATCCCAACTGACTTATCAAGACCTATCTTTGTCACTTCACCAAGATATTGCGTAAAAATTATTATGGCCAGGATGAAAAACAGAATAAAGCCGGAAATTGCCGAAGAACAATGTATATTTGTAGAAGGTATATGTACAAATAATGTAACATATATCCTACGAACACTGATTGAGAGAGAGCTTTGGAAGTGCAGATAGATCTATATGCATGTTTTATTGATTGATTGATTGATTTTATTGGTTGAGTTCGTCATGAAGCAATCATATCAATACTGAATCTGAACATTCATGCGAAAGAACTAAGAGTTGTGAGACATCTATATTGGGAACAAACAGCAGCAATGCGAATATAAAATGACATCAGTAAATTTCAAGAAATAAAACGTAGCTTAAGAAAAGGGTGTGTCCTATTCCCCGATCTCTTTTCATTATACAGTGAAATCATCTTGCGTACATAGGAATATATGCCAGGTATTCAAGTAAGGGGATACAACGTAAATCATTTACGATATGCAAACGACACGATACTGATTGCTGAACATTAAATAGATCTACAACTGATGTTAGATACAGTAATCAGGAAAAGGAGAAAAACGTCTCTCCCTGAACAAAAAAGAAAACAAAAACCAGCCATCTCAAAGAGAAATTCATTCCACCATGCAACATAATAGCATATGGCACTGTCTTGAAGCCAGTCCAAACATTTAACTATTTGGATCACTTATAACAACTGATGGTCGATACAACGATGAGATCAAGAGACGAATTGACCAGGCCAAAGCAGCTTTTCGCAACATGAAAAACATTTTAACAAACAAAAATATATCACTTGAAGTGAGAAAACGTGTACTCCTATGCTACATCGAGCCCGTATTGCTATATGGGAGTGAATTCTGGACAATAACCAAACGTTAAAAAAACATAGAAGCCACTGAAATGTGTTCTTAAGAAGACTGCTGCGAGTTCCGTTTAATGAAAATACAAGCAATAAGTCATCACTAGGACAGCCAACTAAAACATAAGATCATTAACACAATTAGAACACAAAAAGCACGATTTATTGGATCTAGGACGCACGTGATGGAGGCATTTTCAAAAAGTCTAGGGGAACACCAAATTTTAGTGGCACGTGCGCACCCAGGCCCCCCTGGATCTGGCTATGCATATGACACACAGTGGTCTTTTTATTTTAGATAGTTTGCAGTGACTTTGTCTCCGATCTTACATGATCCGTGACACACGTCACCCGGCTGAACACTTCATATGGCCGCATATGACACAGTGAACATATTTACACTTAACATAGTGTCCAGGGAACACAACACGTACAATATTCATCGACATCATTTTGAAAAACACGTTATTTTACGAGATACTGAATTATTAACATAGCTGCTTACATCTAGCAGCGTACTGACATTGATTATGAATTTGAATCAACAACACTTCCGCTTGATTAAACAGTCTAGTTATTCGGTTGGTCATGTTTTCTAGGAGGGATTCACTAAAGAAACATGTATACTTCGTATTCACACTGGCTCAGTTTCAAAACAGTAGTACTGATAATGATACTTTATACACGCATGATCTGTTAAGAAAGGATGTACTACGTGACGAAATCAGTTTTACCGGCTGTAAGTGTAACACTTATCACAAGACAAGTAACTATTTGGCAATGAAATGTCTGTGTGGCGTTTCACAACGTTTCTGTCTTGACCAATCTGAATGTTGCCTTGTCAACAGTGGCCACAGCAGGAATATAATTGTATGAATCAGGGTTTGGTTTCTTCCGGAAGAAACCTGTTCTTTCCGGGACACCCGGAAGAAAGGGGTTTCTTCCAGAAAAATCCGGAAGAAACTGGAAGTAAGTGCAAGATAGGATTAAACAATGGAAACTATAAGGCACGCAAGCCTCGTCTGCCTCCATGCTGGTTTTACGCTATTTTGCCCTTTTCATTCATAATCCGGTACCCAACGACGCGAATGAGCTATGTATTGTTTCACATATGGGTGTAACTGCCACAGCAGAAACCTCCGTTGTACGTTTCATAGGTTTCCAACCAATGAAAGGTCATCTAGAAGGTGGGAACTATTATGCATGCAAGTTATGATTTTCAAATTGTTTGCATATCACAGTGATTTTGACTTTGGATAATGGTTATACCGGAACGACGAAACTGTGTCATTGTCAGTCGTGGCACGTGAAATGTTTGCCATTATAAAGTCTACAATGACCAAAGGCACAGTTGTATGTGAACAATCGTAAACATCATTTAACTATGTATTTGTCCAATGTACGTGATTTATGGATATAGTGCATCTTTATAAATGTGGTTTAAGGGAACATATTCTAGAACAGTAATAAAATTATTATTTGTCGCACTCAGACAGAAAAAAATGTATAATAAAACCAAATTAACGTTGCATTAACATTAAGACTTAAACCTGCAATATCATTTCGATTGTTATCCTCCTGGCTTTTCTGACTAATTTCCCGAAAAAGCAAAGCTATCAAGTATCCCCTATAATATCCTAGTTCGTTGGTGCACTTGTGCTACTTCGTTTTGTTGAAATTAATAAACAAACTGCGAACTATTTAGAATTTGGTTTCGAGTCGAACGAGTCGAAATTAGCAACACTTACTTGAACATGGACATGAACCTGGAAGTGGAAACTTCATATAATAGTATCGTGTTCGCGAATTTGGGCTTTTTTGTTGATAGTAGTGTTCGCAAGTGTTTATACAACACGTTCTTATTGTATGGCATTTACGCCGGCGATGGGACATCCCCGGACATATGCCACCGACGCAGCGAAAAAGGGCCAAATTACGCAGACAATGACAATATTCGCGCCAGACGGTTTATTTGGGAAAAACCAGTATGGATTTGTGGAACGACACAAGACAACTGACAAGTCACAAAAGAAACAGCTGGAGTAAGACTGGTCTAAGAACAGACGCTGCGTTCGCAAAACTTCTTCTAGACAGGTTAGTAATTTCAGAGTAGTGATCCTCAGCCACGCATATATATTCGTATGAATATAATATTATGTTGCTTGTTATGTTCAGAAAACCACTACCCCTCAATACTGTGAAAATGTCCATCACAATAACATGTATCGATAGCTTGCGACTGATTTATGTGAGAGAGCAGAGAATTACCGTTACTATACAAAGAATTGCATCCCATGTTTTGTTAAATTACAAATCCTTTTGTACATGTAAATTATAGAAGTTCTGTTTTTAGTTTGGTCTGTCAAGAAAAAAAAGCACATCTAAAACACTACAATTTATCAATAACATGCATTTTGTAATTTATACTTCTACATTCATACATTTTGTAGAAAAATGTTTTAAATTTATTTTCCGTTTCATTTAATTAATTAACTTCATCTTACTTTGCGACAGTTGCGTGATTCAATTCAAAAGCAGTCAGGGTTGACAGCTAAGTTTCTGACAGGACAGTTTACAAATTGTTTGCATGTTGATGACACTGAAGCCACAGAGGCTTCGCTTCATGGAACATACTTTCCCAGTCAGAAACCTCTAGTTAATAACCACAGTTGCAAGTAGTTGAAAGGCCATTATTATAATTTGTGTGTGTTAAATCAAGCCAGGAAATCCATAATAAAATGCTTTTGTTGCTCTCATAAGAGACATGACTAACAGCTGGAATCTTCTTCTAAAGACTTACAGTGGTAATCCACCCTCTGAGTAAACAGTAGAACTTTGTGGACACTGCCAGGGGTTCAACCACTACCAGCCAAATGTCCTCCTCATAAATTAGCAGTGTCAGGTGAATGACACATTGAGATCACAACTAACGCATTGGGTATTTTGCATGGTTTACTGTTGAATTCCTCAAGCTTTGTTTTGTTGAACTATCAGTGAAAAATTGCAAAACTTTTTATTTATATATTTTTCGAATAAAATTACTTTGTGACTTTATTTCCTGTAACCTTCTTTCCATCTATGTTCTACCTGTACTTAGTTAAGAAGTTGACACTTGTAAATTGTCCATTTGTTTGTTATGTACTACACTTTTACTATATATATACAATAATAACTTTGCCACTCTCATATCATTGTAATTTTTTTCACAACTGGGCAAATGAACTTTTCACACTTGAGTGCTGAGCAAATGACCATTGGACAAGACCGTGCAACATATTTTTACCTGTTAATGAAATTAAAAAGTTTACAAGTTACATACCACACACACATATATAATATTATATACTATTATATATATATATTAACAGGTATTTGTGCTGTAAAACCATGTTAATTTTCACAAATAATCTGACTCATTCAATAATCCAATTCATGACTTTGTTCGACAGCTTCAACACAAAGGTGTGAACTACCTCAACACCACTGAAGCCGTCACATATGACAAGATCTGTGGTGGCTCTATCGAGCATCAGTGGTCATAGCAAAGGCAGCTCAGGTGTTCAGTTACTTCCTGAGGCTGGATGCAGCTCGGGACAGTTAGAATAAACGTAAGTATTAATTGATGCTGCTAAGCAAACGTGATATATATATATATATATCACGTTTGCTTAGCAGCATCAATTAATACTATATATATATATATATATCAATCATAGCATAATAATTGGAAGATATGCAAACATATGTGATTGGTTTTAACAATTATGTTTTATTCTGATCAATGTTATGTGGGTACATCATCTTTGGTTGATAGGGCTTTTGTGAAACTTTCAATTACATTGTACATTTCATTTGCAGTTCACTTTTGGAACTTAATGTTCTATTTATTTAATTTGGAATATTTCTGTTACAAACATAAATTTGTATATTATGCAGTGCAAGTAAATACACGTGAAACAATATAGCCAAGCCTCAGTGATGATTGTACTTTCATAGTAATCATGCCTATGCAGTGGCGAAAATGTTTCAATAGCAACTCCCCCCCCCCCCCCCCCCCCCCGTCTTCCGATATCACCACTCCAGCCGAGCGGCTGAAGTTATAGTTATGGCGGCTTGGTAGCGACAAAATTTAGACTACACTATTTGGTTCGTCCGCCAGTGGAGGTTTTTGTGCCCCCCAGGCTCGATTTCTGGATCCACCCCTGTATGTGATAGTTTTGTTTGTCTGCATGAGGATTTTGCAGTAATGGGTGTCCTCGTTAAATTGCATATTGTTGTTAGAAATGCATGTGAATTAAAGTAAAGACAATGTAAATTAAAAACATTTTATTGAAACTATTTGATGAGATCATGACTGCAAAATTATGAAAAGCACAATACAACTACAGGTACAATCATTGCACTTGATGTGTATAATGTAATAATTTTTAGAACACATACACATAAAATGCAAAGCAACAATAGAAACAAAAATTAGGAAGAGGTTGAAAAAATTTCAGGTACATATAACAAAACAAACAGTTACTTTTCTCACAATCCTTTGTTACAAAAAAACAACACTAGTACATGTGATATCAAATGCTAGTTGTATGTTTACAACTCACAAAATTAGTGACTAAACAGTTACGTGTATTTACCAAATTTGTATATTTAATGCCCATAAAAAATGTAAACCAATGAGAAAAAAATACTTAGGAAGATGTTTAGTTGAACAAATGTAATATGTACATATCAAATTAAAATAACTATATTATGATTTTTTGTTAAAAAAACATCAATAGGATATAAACTTCAAAACTGTTGTAGTTTGTGCAATGCTTGGTTTGTTTACAACTCGCAGAAAATAGTGACTAGACTAGACTAGACAGGGTCATCGCCATGTGACTGAGAATTACATGTACAATCGCTACATGCTACATTGCTCCAGTTTACTCAGCTGTGTGAAGAGTACCGGCTACAGACGGTTGATATTTTTGTATGAATAATCTTCGCATATTAATTTCAGTGTGGCTGAATTCTTCCCACATAAGTCAAGATGGTGTTTTCGATTTAACAGGTCTGCCAAGGAGTAAAGTTTAAAGCGCTTTGAGTAATCCTGAGGACTGGATACTATACAATATCAGAACTAAACTTACTCAAATGTTGTTTAATTATCATGCAAAATGAAAATTAATGTAAATTATTTGTGAAAATATAAAACATTTATAAAAAGAATCACTGAGAAAAATGATACATGGCATGAAAACATAACAGTCCTCGTGATACATAGATAATTTAAACAAGTAAAATGCTGCTGTCAGTGCATCAACAGATTGTTGTTGAAAAATGTGAAAAGGCTTTCAATACTATTACTTCATCACAAACTTGTGCCTGGTGTATGTTGCAAGAACTCAGCTGGCTGCCACTGACAAGAAACAATGAAACCCTACCACTGTAACAATTCTGGATAATTAATGTATTTTTTCATGGACACTGCTAAAAGTTATAATTGAATTGAATACAAATATATTGTATTATTGACTTTTGATAAATGTGTCATCACATATAAAAATATCATACATGTCAGAGCCATCCTAATTGTCACTTTGTCACCGGTATAAGCAGATGCAGACGTACAGCAAAAAGTCAGGAAGCTGGTATGCAGTACCATCAAAGACAGCGAGACATACAGTGATGTCATCGATATCTAAACCGATGCAGTTCACCGAAGAATGCTCGACACTGAACCTGTCTGACAGCATCGAAAGTTGTTGCCATATCTGCAGACCCTGGCACCCACCGTTCCATCACCAACTGCAGAGCTAATCAAACGTCACCACATTCTTATGTCGAGCAACCTGCAGTCTACATTGGTTTCCAGTCAGTCAAGCTAACTGACTGACCTGGAAGCCAGTGTACACCCCATCAGCACTGGAGAATCTGTCAGGGATTCAACACGACACAATTGGGATCACTCAGTGGACATTCATATGACAAACTGTTATTATGCAGCATGTTGCATGGCTGTAGAATCTTGTCCAAGATCCTGGACAAATACAACTGCCCAGTATGCCATATTAACTTGGAGAGCTAGTGGTACTAAACACACTAGTTCAATCTCCTGTAAAAAAAGCATATATTCAGTAAACAAAAACAAATTATGATGTGTTCATTGTCATAATCGGTATATAATAATGTTTCATGTATGAACTGCAGCATTTCACAAGAAAAAAGGCAGCAAGAAATGTTCTACTACAGCTGCATCTATACATGTTGATATCTTAGGAACAGTCAGTGTTTACCAGAGTTGTTCCGGGGAAGGGTGGCTTGATACAGCATGCAGACATTAGTGGAATATGCAATTTTTCAAAACGGTGAACAATTTTAACTGTTTTTCTTTACTATGTGTTCATTGTCATTACATGAATTTAAAAGTGTTCAATTTCATTACAGTGACACCTGATCTTAGTCAATATTATAGACTGATTTGAATTCTGCTAATCACTAAAGCATCAGTAAAGCGCATTTCAATTTGTTGTTTTGTTTTCAGTATACAAATTCATGTCAGTGTCTGCCATGTGTAACTACAATGCATATTCATGTTTGACATTTTAAGCCTGATGTTGAATGGTCAAGGTGAATGTTAGAAATGACAGAATGAGGTGTTATTGTGATGCTAACAATATATTTTCCTCGTCAAGTATTCAAAGGTTCATAATACGTATGTCTACCTTCTTCAAGAATGACTAATTTATTTTATAAACTTTCAGAGTCATCGCCATATGCTAAATACTGTTTAAAGGTGTATTAATATGTCTGTGTTGATACACCTGTGGGTATAATATACAAGTGCAGAAGTCAATCTAGTTTTCTATGCCCAAGATGTTATTATTAAAATGTGTATGAAAACAAATATGGTATATTTAAATGTGCACATTAAAATTTGTTGATAACTTATACGTGGTTGATTGTTATAAATTTGAAAAATTACCTGGATTGATCAAATGCGGGCCTGCCGCAGATTATGTATCGTCCCTGTGTCTGCCTGGCCCGGGTGACCGCCTCTAGCTCCTCCTCTCATTCTCATTCATGGATTGCAGTGTGGTCTCTAGCAATATCATAATTCATGTTATATTATTATGTATTCATATATTGCTGTGGTGAGAATATATACATATATTGGTAAATACATAAGAATAGCCGGCATATGTCAGTTGAAAGGTATCACAGGATACCAATTAATGCATTACATACACTATAGCCAGGCATCAAGGACCCCAATGGAGACAAGTGCGTGCATTTTCTTGCGTAATCCTTATATATGGTGTACTCTAGGTGTTTTTATATTTTATGTATTTACACGTTTACATTTTTATATTGAATAAAATCATCACCATCATGCTTGTCATATAAAAATCTAAATTATTTTGCATAAAAAACAATGCAAATCAACAATATTCTGCAGTAATAGTATCAAAAATATGAGTCACAAAAAATGTTTTAATAATTACGATCACCAACATTACGGATGCTCCCTGACTAAGTTACTCGCACGAACAACAGGGGCCTGCTGCCAAAGCAATGTTACTTGTCATTTCGCACCATCACGTCATCTACTCTCAGACTCAATAATATGTAATGTCGGAATAACAGCTTATTAACAACATCCTGCGTAACCAAATACAATACATATGAAATATTAGGTACCAAATATTATGCTCGTTGTCACTCACTGGCTGATATGGTGACTGTCTTAGACTTAGTCTTAGACTTTTGAGTTAGAACAAAGTCAGCCTCGACAGGCTCGAGTCGAGTGTAGACGTTCGCAAGTTGCAATTCTCGTTGAATTAATACACGGCTACGCGTTCTTGTTGCTAACTGCGATAGTGTAATACGTACCTTCGTACAACCACATTGGAATTATAATCTTCATCTTGATACGGTAAAGCACGTGTGTGTTGTTATTGTTTTCGAATGCCTGGGATGCCGATCTCGCGTAAAGCACATGACCGAAGTGGCGCAGTAGGCAGACAGCGCAATTGGCTTTCGCCAGCGATACCCGCTGTAACGACATATCTTTTTTGACGATTAAAAAACAAGTACGCATTTTTTTTTATTAAACCGACTGTGTGCACTAGTTAAACTATTCACACATTACACGTCTGGACATAAAAGAACCGGATTGGCGATGGGCAAACGAAGTGATTGAGCACCTTTAAGTGCAGCTGTGCAAGTCAAAACAGTTTAAATAACCAAAATATAAATAATTAATAATTGGACTTCTGTAATAAAGAAGTTTAAAATAGTTAACAATGACGATTACAATTTACAACATGCGATCTTCCCTGTTTATTGACGAGTGCTGCGTGACAACCGATCGAGTGAGCGAAGGCCGGCCGTGAGCGGATACAATTTACAGGCGACACACTATTAACTTGTACTTTTTGTCTTTCATCGACGCTTTCACTGTTGTACGAGAAACTCGGCACCCGGCTGCAGTCTACTGAACCTGTTGATTTTCCTTGAAATTTAACATTCCGTGTGGTGTCGTTTACCCAAAATTGTAATGAAAACGCCATGCCTGTAATCGAATGAGCGATTATTCCGGACAACGAAGTGGGCCCCGCAAGTTTATGATCTCGTTAACTCGAATGTGAAAAGGTAATTTGCCCAGTTGCGAAAAAATTACAATGATATGAAAGTGACAAAGTTATTATTGTATATATATATATATATATATACATATATATTATAACAGTGTAGTACATAACAAACAAATAGACAATTTACAAGTGTCAACTTATTAACTAAGACTAAGTACAGGTAGAACATAGTGATAGATGGGCTGGAAAGAAGGTTACAGGAAATAAACTTATAAAGTCACAAAGTAATTTTATTCGAAAAATAAAAAATAAATAAAACGTTTTGCAATTTTTCACTGATTTTCAACAAAACAAAGTTTGAGGAATTCAATAGTAAACCATGCAAAATACCCAATGCCTTAGTTGTGATCTCAATATGTCATTTATTCACCTAACTGCTAATTAATGAGGAGGACATCTTGCTGGCAGTGGGTGAACCCCTGTAGTGAAGCAGATATGTGTAAATAATAATAAGAATTGTGGGTGTTGTGGTAAAAGCACAACATTTGGTGTATATGATAAGGCGGTACTAAGTGAGTTAAGATATAGTGCCAAGCTGAATTGTTTCCGTGACGCCCGTAATATGGGAAAATCCAAAATGGCCGCCGCCCGAATCTACATATATATTAATTGTCCTATCCTCGTGAATAGTTAACATAAAAACATAAATAAAGTGTCTTTTTATATGTTTTCAGACATGCCGAATACAATGGCGTCATCAATTCATTGAAAAAATGCATATATTTTAAGATAGGGCACATGTTAATGATAACATTCAAGATTGCCGCCACCTGAATTGTGAATATCTACCTAATGTCATATCTTCCCAACCAGGTGACATAAAACCATGGTTGGAGTGTCCTTGTATATTTGTTTAACTGTTCTGTACATGTCATATCGAAACGAGTAATTGTGGTCGCAGTTATCACTGCAACGGCATAGTGATGTGCATTTCGGAGCAGCCCTGACACACTTGCATAGGTCTGTGCACACTTTCTGGCATCCACAGCGTAGCAACTCGGAACATGACGCCGCTGCTTCTGGGAGTAATGTCCACAGTGGTTCCCATCCTTGTGTGGCACTCTAACGCCATCCGCAGGTCTCTGGAGAAGGAAGTTCTGGAATACGGACTTGTGCCTGTACCCACACATGTCCACCTTGGTATATAGCCCGTTTTGTGTGCCAAGTAGTTGAATAGTTTAGTCTTGTTGTCTTCCAGTCTCAAGAACTCTTGCCAATTTCCTGGGATTGTTTTGGATGCTGCAACACTCCTTCGAACACCCTTTCCTCGCTTCTCTCGTGCCGTGGACTTCAGACTCCCTTCCAGGTATACATCCCAAATGATGTCAATTCTTGTCACGTTTCTCAGCTGCGCTTTGACGTAAGGAAGAAACACCTGTGTGACATATTCTTGGAATGTTTTGACACCGATTGACTTCAACATGTTGATGATTGCAGCACCATCCAATATGATGACATCGACTGGTGGGGCATCTCCACACGACGTACATAACTTTTCCAGACATTCCACAAGATCAGACTTCGTCCCAAACCGGAGTTTTCCTAGCTGAGACAACGGTGGGTATGCATGATCCTCGTGCTTGAAGAAATTGTCCAAGTCGCCGTCTCGGGTTTGACAGGCAATGTACTGTCGTGAAAACAATGGACAGTCGCTCTTGAGTGATGACACGATCTGTTTTGCTTTTGATGGAACTCTTGATAGTGGTCGGTTGAACAAGGGCATTTGATTTGTACTGATGGGATCAGATACAGGTGTTGTTCGTTGTGTGACTCGCTCTGTCATGTACTTTTCATACTGCTCTTGACCTGTCTTCTCTATCACACGCACGGTTTCAACTATTGCCACAATCTTCTGTAAATGGATTTCCCATGTCTTCAATTACTCAAACAAGAGCCCTGACCTCCTTAGCAAATGTGACTTGCACAGACTCGGTATGCTCATGGTGCTTGAAATTGCTTGTATCAGTGTTCTCAGTGCTGCGATCCAGGCAACTGATCTCAAATTCCTCAATGTCCGTCGCCAGTTCAGGTCCTGTCACCATCCAGCATAGTAGGGCTCTTGGATTTTGTAACAAACCGACTGCCCCACCATATCCTTTCACGACCTTGTTGTTTTGTTCGTGTGCAATGTCGATAGCTATCGCTGAGAATAGACATTTTGTTTTGTGCACAACAAAGCCTTCTTGAGCGAACTGGCTTGCTACGTCAGGGTGTCGAACATGCAACGTCATCATGTCACGAATGTGAATCGGCACCCATCGAGAATAGTGAGTGTGGTCCAGTGCGAAAACCCATGGTGTCAACGCTGTCAGGACAGCGACATAGAGCGAGAAGTTGGAATCACGTAGATACCTCACATACACCAAGACGAGGGGCTCCAGCTGCATGACGATAAACCATGTCAGCAAAATATTCAAGGACACTTCAACCAAGGTTTTATGTCAACTGGTTGGGAAGATATGACATTTGGTAGATATTCACAATTCAGGTGGCGGCCATCTTGAATGTTACCATTGACCAGTGCCCTATCTTAAAATATATGCATTTTTTCAATGAACTGATGACGCCATTGGATTCGGCATGTCTGAAAACATATAAAAAGACACTTTATTTATGTTTTTATATTAACTATTCACGAAGATAGGACAATAATTAATAGATGTTTAGATTCGGGCGGCGGCCATTTTGGATGTTCCCACATTACGGGCGTCACGGAAACAATTCAGCTTGGCACTATATCTTAAATTATTTAGTACCCTCTTATATATATCATATACACCAATTTTTGTGCTTTTACCACAAAACCCACAATTATTTCACATATCTGCCCCACTACTGGCGGTATTCACAAAGTTCACTATTCCAGCAGTTGGTCATGTCTCTTATGAGAGCAACAAAGGCATTTTATTATGGATTTCCTGGCTTGATTTAACAAACAAAATGATTATGGCCTTTCAACTACTTGCAACTGTGGTTATTAACTAGAAATTTCTGACTGGGAAAGTATGTTCCTTGAAGCAAAGCCTCTGTGGCTTCAGTGTCATCAACGTGCAAACAATTTGTAAACAGTCCAGTCAGAAACCTAGCTGCCGACACTGACTGTGTTTGAATTGAATCACTCAAAGTTTGATGAAGTGAATGAATTAAATGAAACGGAAAATAAATTTTATAAAATGTTTCTATAAAATGTATGAATGTAGAACTATAAATTACAAAATGCATGTTATTGATAAATTGTAATGTTTTAGATGTGTATTTTTTTCATGAAAGACCAAAATAAAAAACAACTAAAAACAGAACTTGTATAATTTACATGTACAAAAGGATTTGTAACTTAACAAACCATGGACTGCAATTCTGTGTATATAACGGTAATTCTTTGCTCTCTCACATAAATCAGTCGCAAGCTATCGATACATGTTATTGTTATGGACATTTTCACAGTATTGAGAGGGGGGTTTTCTGAACATAATAAGCAACATAATATGATATTCTATTCCATACGAATAAATATGCGTGGCTGAGGCTGACTACTTTGAAATTACTAACCTGTCTAGAAGAAGTTTTACGAAAGCAGCGTCTGTTCTTAGTCTTACTTCACCTCTTTCTTTTGTGACTTGTGTCGTTCCACAAATCCATACTGTTTTTTTCCCAAATAAACCGTCTGGCGCGAATATTGTCGTTGTCTGCGTAATTTGGCCCTTTTTGAGTCGGTGGCAAATGTCCGGGGACGTCCCATCGCTGGCGTAAATGCCATAAAATAAGAACGTGTTGTATAAACACTTGCGAACACTGTACTATCAACAAAAACGGCTTGATCGAGGCACCAATCTTGAGGGTCAGAGGTCAGTCTCGCCCCAAATTCGCGAACACGATACTATTATATGAAGTTTCCACTTCCAGATGCATGTTCAAGTAAGTGTTGCTAGTTTCGACTCCTTCAACTCAAAACCAAATTCGAAATAGTTTGCAGTTTGTTGATTAATTTCAACAAAACGAAGTAGCACAAGTGCACCAACGAACTAGGATCTTATAGTGGATACTTAATAGCTTTGCTTTTTCGGGAAATTAGTCAGAAAAGCGAGGAGCATAAAAATCGAACTGACATTGCAGCTTTAATTAATTAATAATCCAGGCCGTTGTGATGGGACAATGCTGCCACCTCACGGCGCCTGGATAATCGAGGCTACGCAAGATGGAGGCGTCGATGTTACCTAAGTGTCATTATCGGCTACTAGGTAGCAGTACATTATCATTCGACACGACTTCACGAAAATCTGGTTTTTCACTACCGTTTTTGATCGTTATCTAAATGTAAGTATATTTTTAATTATGTGGCCTGGTATGTAGATGTAGTAGGATAAATTCTACGTATGACACTGGGTTATGGGGTCAGGACACATATATATTTGACAGCAATTTGGCTAGTTGACCCTTTAGCCGGATTACTGTCTGCATCCATTCGTAAATATTGACGGGTGTCACACATAGAGGCATTTTACGAGACCTAGAAATAATAGATTTTGACTAAACTCGACCAGAATGTCAATGAGATAATATTAACAGCAGGTGAGAAGTTTAAGAAATTTTGTAATGTAATGTAATGTGTTGGTAGATAGTTTGGCCGTTGGTGGTATATATATATATGGTTTGTGTGTGCATTATTAAAAAAAATGAGTCTGTATCCGATCTTCCGGACGAGCATTTGACCTTGGCAAAGTAGCACCACCTAGCGAATGGAACCGGCGAGTTACCACAAGCGATGATTAAAGTTGTGAATTTTGTTACTCCATTGTGAAGAACATATCTGAAATTTGGCGAGCTGCACACACATACCTCCTACGTGCCACCAACATCCCGCTTGGTTACCAACACTACATACATTTTGGTCGTTCGTTAGTCATACTGCTACGATCGGCTACCGGTGAATTCGGCCTACAGTGAATTCCGTCCACACTTATTGGTGAATTCTGGCCCCCCCGAGCACGACGTCCCGTTGTCCTTGGTGAATTCGGCCCAAACGAATTCATACCCAATGGTCCACATCCATACGTCAAGCTTAACTTTACTATGAGTGTGGGCGATAATGTAGAATATTTAACATTACGCACTACGACCACATATACTTATTTCAAAATACATACATACGTGCACACGTACGTACACACACACACACACACACACACACACACACACACACACACACACACACACACACACACACACACACACACACACACACACACACACACACACACACACACACACACACACACATCCTCTTTGATCTTCAGGCAAATTTGCCTATGTAGGCCTACCGCTCTTTAGCCAAAGATGCTTTTTAATAGAATTCTTCGGTTGGTTCTTCAATGCATTGACAGTTGGAGCTGTTCCTGTGACAATGCCAATGATTTCGGGTAAGGTGTTCCATAAACCAATTACTCTCTCACCAAAGAAGTGTTTCCTTAGTTCTCGTTTACTCCTGTTTTATACAACATCGAAGAGTGCCCGTGTTCCTTCGTATGACAGCTTTTTTTGACCATCAGTATGGATTCCGACCTAAACATTCAACTGAATATGCGGCACTAGAATTAATAGATAGAATAATAACCCAACTGGATAAGGATGTCATACCCATTAATATTTACCTAGACCTTTCCAAAGCCTTTGATACCATTGACCATTTAATTTTAATTGAAATATTATGGTATACATGGAACACATCTGAACATATTCAGCAGTTACCTAACAAATCATAAACAGTATACGGAAATTGACAATATAAAATCAAATATGTTATGAATTACAATAGGTGTACCACAAGGCTCAATCTCAGGACCCTTGTTATCATATATATCAATGATTTTGCACAAGCAAGTAAAATATTTAATTTCATAATTTATACTGATGATACAACTCTATAAGGATATTAAACACTTTCAGCGATAACATACAGTGTACATGTCGAAATTGTTGAATCTTTAATAAATGAAGAACTTTAAAAAAAAAAAAAATGGCTTAAAATAAATAAATTATCACTAAACATAGTAAAATTTAAATACATGACATTTCAAAAGGCAAAGAAAAATATATAGACACTCTGAAGATAGACAATGTAAATACATGTATTGAACAAGTCGAGGAATTTAATTTGTGGGTTAAATTATAGATACAAATCCGTGACAATATATCGGAAAAAAAATAACTGCAAGAACGCACAGTTTCGACTTTGGCCCCCACCTGTACGATCCGTATAAGGCATGCTCATGAATATTTGGGACTGTACGTCATAGCAAAGCATTTAAATAACCAAGCATAGTCACTCGCCCAGCGCCCTCTGTTATTCATGTGTGAACGTAATGATATTGTATACGCTAAAGTTCAAAATGGCGGATCGCAGAATGACTCTGCTTGGTAATTTAAATGCTTTGGTCAGATTTCGATTACGCCGAGTTAATAGATGCAAGAAAAACGTCATCAGCATGTGTGTATTTGGATTAGCCACCACCATGCGAATGAGTCGTGACCGATAAAATTACCAAAATGAAACGTTGACCAGCTGCTGTTTATGTCACATAATCAGCAAAGAAAAGAAGGAAAAGATATGGAATAAACGGAGAATGAACATAGCGACAGCTCATGACAGACGGATTGATTTTAAGGAACAAACATCACCTCTCCATGCACGAAGCCGCCAATATCTACGCCGATGACATATTGAATGGTTGGCATTGTTTTTGTTGGAATATAAAAACTATGGTGCTATCATGTTCCTTTTTCACTAGGTACATCTGGCTATACATTTTGAAGTTTAGTTTTAATTAAACGTTTAGATAACAAATCTGTTGAAGCCGAGAAACATTCAATAATGAAACCATTTTGTTTGCACCACAAATCCAGCTACTCTTTCAATAAGCAATCTAAATACGTTATACATCACACGCAGTAATTTGCGGTATTAAAATAGCATAGGTGGTTATGTACCTTCCTATCTACGTAAGGTTTAATTTTAATTTGAAAAATGTAGATCTATAAAGAGCATAATAACATAATTATCGGCAACATATTAAAATACCAGTGTAAAAAGATGTTTTATTTTGTACTGGGAGTGCAATAATTATTTGTTCTGCCCGTCATTTAGAGTAAAATATATTGAATTTGTTTCTGTCAAACTCCTGTTTCGATGAAAAAAAATGGCCATTGTATGATGGAAATAAAGTCATAAAATTACAAAACATTAAAAGTAACGCATATTAAAAAACTATTTTCAATCATCATTGGTGTATTTAACTCAAGAAAATCCCTAAAACATTTTGAATGATGTGAAACATTTATATTTTGTAAATTTTCAAAATTACTGTAAAAGCTAATTTTTCGACATCTTTTTATACACTACTCCCAGTTTAGTTCACTTAACACAAACCTGTTTCAACAAATGTTGAAGAATATGCTGTAGAACATAATCCAAACATGATGAGCATAAGAAAGCATAAATTTTATGATGTACTCCCATTTTGCAACATAATGACGGGATGATGTGCATTTGGATGCACAAATCCATTTAAAACATGTAGTGATGTACTTATTCCCAGCAGAAGCCACGCGGAACTAATGTGGCAGAACAAAGTCAGACATCTTCTTCACTACTGTGTCAGTTTACATATTGTCCTATTAATAGCATTGCTATGCATTTTGATACACTAAAGCTATCAGATGCACACATCCATTTGAAACGCGAAGTGAGGTACAACTGCCCAGTACATGTCGCACAGAACAGAATGGGGGCAGAATAAAGTCAGGCACCATCTTATGTCAGGTGACCCATTGTCCAGTTAATGGCAATGCTGAGTAGAGCTCTTCAGTTTTCTTTCTATCAGCTCATGTATTTCCGATGTTCCTGCAAATAAACAAAGTTGAATTTAGGAAAATGAGTCTAAATATGAGTTAACTAATTCAACACTGTGCAGATTAATTCAGTTTAGATATTATATTATGGGACTTGTGACCAAGTGTACAGCTGGCTAAATGGAAAAGAAATACAAGAGAACTTTGTTATTCTGATTCAGTCAGACTAAAATCCCAATCCATTACTTTGGCCAACTTTTAATTTGCTTCTACATAATTACCTATATGCATTGGTGAACTCCAGATAACTCAAACTCACATAAGTGAATTTTCGCTAAGTTAAGTCCATCTTGGATTCGAGGCTATATTGGGCGGAGATAGATCGTAAAAATTGGTGGTGCAGAAAAGTTGATAAACAAGTGGAATTACTGATTGATAAGTATTATTCTTGCCTTAATATCATTCATAAAGTTGCAATAAACATATATTGAGTAGCAGTTGTGCTTAAAGTTAGTTAGTTAAAGTATTTTAGAACACCTTAGTATAGTGAGTCATAATAGGGTAACTCACTTAGCCTTCGATAAGTTGTAAACAAGATTTAACAAACCTGATTATGTGGTAGAATATATAGGAGATAAACTAACGACCATCAAACTACTTACATAAGATATCTGTGTAAGCCAGTACTTGCTAGATAGTTTGATTAGGTAGCATTGTTGTTAAAATTAAGCAAGGGCGATAGTCGGGCGGCGTAACCTAAATAAATAAAGCAGCCTAACGTAACGTGATTGTATTTAAATTAGGTGACTACCGGTAATGTTAGCGTTCGTGTCAGGATAAATAGTCGACTGTGTAATTGAAATTTGTAACCTAAAGTATGCTGTAGTACACAGGAAACAGTCTTTATAAAGACTAAGTTAGTTAAGTTATTAAATAAATTCTGATCGGGATATGGCGCCTTGCAAGCGGCAAGTCAAGGCAAAGCGACACTTGGTGTGCGATCACTGCCACAGCTGGGTAGATGTTGTATTGTCCGGCTGTGGGAAGTCATGGGCAGAAACCATGGAGGAAGGATTCACCTTTCAGTGCATTGGGTGTTGGAAGGTGGAGTGCCTGCAGAAGGAGATAGTTAGGTTGACAGATATTGTGAAGGGAATGGAGATGGGAATTAGCAAGGAGGCAGGTCGAATGGAGAGAGACGACAGGGAGAGAGATGAGAATTCTGCAAGACTGAAGGAGAATAGCAGTGGCAAGAAAACTGAGGAAAGGAGATTGAGAGGAGGGGAAGATATTGGAAAATCGACAACAGAAAACGTGACAAGCGTGAAGGTGACAGGGAAGAAAGTGACCATAGAGAAGGAGGGAGGGAAGATGGGACGGGAGAGGAGAGAGGAAAATGAGATGGGACGAAAGAAGAAGGGACGAAAGGAAGTGAGAGCAAATGTGATTGAAGATAAGTCGATAAAAGGGACGCTGACAGGAGGAAAGGTGACAAGAGAAAAAGCGACAGGAAAGAATGGATTGGAAGAGAATGTGACAGGAGAGAAGACTACAAGGGGGAAAGACAACAACCAGACAGCTGCAAACCGAAGAAGGAGCTATTCTAAGGCAGTGATTGAGGGGGCAATGAGGAAAGAGAGGGTGTTTATGGGCGACTCCATTGTGAGAAAGACGGACAAGGCACTGAGCGAGGGGAAGGACGTCGTTGTTTGTTTACCGGGGGCTAGGATTGAACATGTAACTGACAGGGTAGAGAATGTATTGGGACATGGCAAGGGGGGTCTATACTGGTACATGTAGGAACAAATAATGCAGACAGGGAGGGAACAACTGCGATAGTACAGAAGTATAGACAGTTAGTGAGGAAGCTAAAGAAGACGAGAGTTGAACAGGTTATTCTGTCATGAATTTTGCCAGTAATGGGAGGAAGGGGGGCAACGTATAGAAACTGCAAGAGGATGGCGATCAACGCACTAGTTGAGCAGATGTGTGAAGAAGAGGGGGTGGGATTCACAGATTTTTGGGGATACTTTGTTGGGAGGGAAGATATGTACATGAGAGATGGCCTCCATCTTAGTGGAAAGGGGGCAGCAGTTTGTTTTCTCAGAGAACCTGCTGCGATCTGTTGACAGTGGGACAGGTTGCATCTATTTAAACTAGATTCGCAGCGGGGACTCACAGAAAAGCCTGAAAATGGAGGCATAGATAAAAACAGCACAAATAAATCAGCAAATAACAGTCTGGAAAACTCTTCTGAAGCTGGATATAAATGTGTTTGTTTAAATGCAAGGAGTATAGTAAACAAAAGAAATGAACTAAACATTTTGGTAGAAGATATTGACCCTCATATAATAGGTATAACCGAATCCTGGACCACCACCGATATATCAGATGCTGAATTGGGACTGACAGGATATGTAATGTTTATAAAAGATAGAATAGGAAGAAAGGGAGGTGGAGTTATTTTATATATTAAAGAATCTATTCAGGCTTATGAAATAAAATTAGAAAGAGAAGCAGATTGCGAAGAAGCTGTTTGGTGTAACATAGTTACAGGAAATTCAACGTTAACAGTTGGGTTAGTTTATCGAACTCCAAACATAAGCATAGAAGAGAATGAAAAAATACAAAACGCTATAAGGGAAGTAAGCAAACAGGACTGTATTATTATGGGAGATTTTAACCACGGGCATATACAATGGAAATCTCTAGAGAGTATGGGGAGTGAGGACCACAAGTTTTTAGTTCAAGATACATTCCTTTCTCAACATGTGCTAGAACCAACCAGGGGTGAGAATGTGTTAGACATAGTTTTGTCCTCACAGAATGAATTAGTTGACTGTCAAGATATGTGAGCCACTGGGGAGTAGCGATCACAACCAGATACATTTTACCACAAAGGAAGGTATAAGGACATGAGGAAATATTTAGCAAAGATAGACTGGAATAACACACTGAAAAAATAAGATGGCAACAGAATGCTGGAATATATTAAAGAGTGAAATTAAGGTGCATAGTTGATAAATTTGTACCTTTCAAAAAACAAGCAAAACGGTCCAAAAAGAAACACTTATCGAAAGAAGCCATTAGAAAAATTAAGTATAAACAAATGATGTGGAAGTCATATAGATGTCCTGGAAATGATGAAGACTACAACAGTTATAAAGAAGCACTTAACCAAGCTACAGCTGAAATTAGAAATTCAAAGAGAAGCTATGAACAACAATTAGCTAGTAATATAAAACATGACAGCAAGAGTTTTTATGCGTATGTTCGAAGCAAACAGAAAGTTCAAGATAAGGTCGGATTTATAACAAGGTGTTTAAAGAAACCGTGTTGGAGGATGTGAAGACTTGTCACGGCAAGCTCTTACAGTCTTGGTAGAGTAGCGCACCTTTTACAAATTAGTCTTTGTATATATAGATATAGCAGACCTGCCTACCATTCCGGATTGTCCGGAATCATTCCGGAAAGATACCTCAAATTACGGTATTACGGCGAGGGATGAAAATATTACGGACTGTCACCATGTTCGCCAATCACTCAAATTTAGCTTCCACTATATTCAACAGGTGGCAGCATATGTATGCAGCATGTTGTGACATGGTTTTTCATTCGCTGAGTTTGGTCGTAATCTAACCAATAGGAAACAGCGTTATGACAAATTCGCCTTTCCGCGATCAAACAAAACGAAGTCACGCGGCACGAAACGATGGCTGACAGCGAAACGACGCCACTGCCAACCAAAAAGAAACGTGTAATGCAAAAAATTAGTGAGTGTTGTACTTGTAGTGTTAGGCCAACTGACTGTACTAAGACTAAGTTAGTCTATCATTTACAGCCTATCATACAGTCACTAGAGTCTAGGCGATGTCGATGACAGCGTAATGTAATGGTTTTGCCGTCGCTACCCACCCCCCCTCCCCCCCGGTGACAATACCTGACACGGTTCTGAACAATTACAAGCCTATATTTCTGAAAATCAGTATAAATGGGAAGATGGATTACTGACAGGAAGTTTTTGGGGTAGGCAGGTCTGATATAGGAGTCCTTGTCATTTGAGGATGGGGTGGTCACGTGCTCAGGTGACCTTTTGGCGGAATGGCCCCACCTCTCTTTAGTATGTTTTAATAAGTAGTAGTTTTAGTTGCCGAAATGTTTGTGAGATATCTTTTTGACAGGTGTTTATGTATTATCTATCATGATTTTAATGTAGTGCTTTATAATGTTTGTTTTTTTAAAGAATGTATAGGCTGAATAAACGGTGTTTAAGACCTCAAATAGCCCACATTTCTTTGTAAATATTTGTATGTTATAACTCATCCAATAATCTGGTGAGAAATAAATAACCGTCAGAAGGTTATTCTGGCCATATTCTACCACATCTGTTGTTGACTTATTGCTTTGCATAAAGATCTGTATGCATGTTTTATTGACTACACAAAGGCATTTGACAGAGTTCGTCATGAAGCATTCATATAAATACTGGAGAGTCTGAACATTGGTGGAAAAGATCTGCGAGTTGTGAGAAATTTATACTGGGAACAATCAACAGCAATGCGAATAGAAAATGGCATCAGTAAATTTGAAGAAATAAAACGTGGCGTAACACAAGGTTGTATCCGATTCCCCGATCTCTATTCATTATACTGTGAAACCGTCTTACGTACATTACACTATATGCCCGTTATCCAAGTAAGGAGATATAACGTGAATCATTTACGATATGCAGACGACACGATACTGATTGCGCAAAATGAAATAGATCTACAACTGATGTTAGATACAGTAATCAGGTCTCTACATGGACAAAAAAGAAAACAAACCACGGCCATCTCAAAGAAACTAACTCTCCAACATGCAACATAGTAGCATATGGCACTGTCTTTTGACGCGAATCCAAACGTTTAATTATGTGGGATCACTTATAACATCTGATGGTCGATGTAACGGTAAGATCAATAGACGAACTGCTCAGGCTAAAGCAGCTTTTCACAACAAGAAAACATTTTAACAAATAAAAATATATCAATTGAAAACGTATACTCCAATGCTACATGGGTGTGAATCTATTTATTTAGTATTTTCGTAACGTAAAATGCTTGGGATGATGTTGAATGACGTCACTAACGCAATGAGGTATCAAATTTACGCAAAAATGTAGTTATAACGACGAAGTCGAGGTGGCCCCAGATACTACACAAGTACCAGGAATTTTTTTATTTAAAGCACCATGGTGAATGTATTTAACTATAACTAACCTTATCAATTAATAACAGGACTGAGCACCGATAGATTTATACAGGCGTATTTTTGGCGTATTCTGCTGTTGCGGATGCGGTAAATACATCCAACAAGTAGTTTGTTTACAACGTTTTGCCACCGCGCCACTTTGCATGGTGCCTAAGGGAAAGTATCGTTTTGTGCCGGATAAAAGCATGAAAATAGGACCGTATATGTAATTATTCAGAGCAAATCCAATTAGAGGTCAGATTGTGTGTCGTTGACCTTGAATTCCAAGGTCAAATGTTACTGACATGAAATATAACTTTTTAAATAGCACCAATGTATGTATGTTCGAATGTATGTGTGTTATTATGTATATGTGTTGGTATGTATGCGTGTGTGTGTGTGTATGTATGCATGTATATATGTATGTACGCATGTATGTATGTATATATGTATGTATATTATTTATTGTTGAATGTCAAGATCAAATATTACTTAATGTGACATGTACATATATCTTTTTTCAATACCATCACTGGTTTTGAATGCATGAATGTATGTACGTATATTTATGCAGCACAACGTTCTCAGGTGGCACTATGAACTCCTGATACAGTTTTCTAGAAAGTCCAATTAGTGTTTTATAAGAAAATTCAATACAGCCAGTCGTTACGTTACATTCAAATGTATATTGATTTGTTGACCCTGTGCCCTATTTACAAAGGTAAACATCAACAAAAAGTCACCTTAGGGTGTGAATTCCTCAAAGGCCAGACGTCTCAAGCAGTTCAATTACATAATATTACACAGCGTAATTAGCAGACCTTCATAAAACAATGCCACTTGCTTGATTGGTCAAAAGGTCCAGTCAGTAGACAAATCTGATAACAGGCTCGGGCTATGGCCGACGCCAGCTAATCACTGTCCTCAGACTTCATTAGGGTCAATGACAACATATTTACGTGTGTTTAATTAGCTGAAGTAAACAAAAAACGATCGATGAATCACCCTGTTGCAATGTTATTGGTTCATTTTCATTCATATTTTCAAATTGACGCTTAACTACTGGCATACGCACCCCACCCCCCTTATAAGACATGTGTTCCGTCACTGTGATTTCGACTTGCAGACTGATGAGAAGTCTGTAATATCCAAAAACGGTTTGTCCCATTCAACAGTAGTTTTGCCATACACGTATTTTCAGTAACTGTTTCAAGATATTTGAAGTAAAATGCGTCCTCCATGATTGCGCAATTACTATACCGTGCTTCCGTTGCCACGCTCTCTATTTTGAGCTCAGCACACTGTTGGTTTTCCTATTGGCGACCATGTTAACGTTTTGTGTGATTATAAGAAAACGTGACCTACAAAGTTTCTTACACTTCTCACCTGCTGTTATTATCATCTCATTGACATGCTGGTCGAGTTTAGTCAAAATCTAATATTTCTAGCTCTCGTAAAATGCCTCTATGTGTAACACCCATCAATATTTATGAATGGATGCAGGCAGTAATCCGGCTAAAGGGTCAACTAGCCAAATTGCTGCCAAATACCCTTCCGCTTAGTAAAATCAGCTACCAATGCACCATTTTACTGTCAACAGCTTCTACAATCACACCGGGAAATCTGACTACTCAAATGCACTTATGTCAGAGCAGGTGAATTTTGTTTTTAAAAAATCATTTCTCCAAAATAAGTTGCACTGTAACCAAGCAGGAAGTCCAACAGTGTCCTGACCCCATTAACCGCATAGAAGACTATCTACCATCCTCGAACTTGTACCCACAATTCTTGGGGGTCGTCATATCCGGCCGAGCCACACAATTCAAAGACTACATGCCTGACTGGGGTAAGACCACATTAAGGATTCGTCCGCCATTACCGAAAGAGTGCCCTTGAAAATACCGTTTTGGTGTCGTGTGAATTTTTTTCGAGCACTTTGGCATGGCACATGTCAGTCCAGTGAATATTGAATGCACTACTACATTAGATTTTTCACGAGGTAGCAATAAACATACGCTAGTCGCTAGCGTATTCGCAGAGTGGCTATTTTGCAGAACGCACCAATATTTCAAAATCCGTCACCAGATTGGGGCGAAATTGGGGGGTGTCAGGTTTGGGTGGATTTTTCTGAAAACTGAGGTATGAGAATTTTACGAGTTTTCCACAGCACTTGTGTCAATGGAGGTTAAATATGCTGTGAAATTTTCAAGAAAATTTTTCGTCAAATTTAGCAGTAAATGAAGGAAACGTTATAATGGCCGCCTGTGTAAAATTTAAATGTGGTCTTACCCCGACTGGTAGATGCCGCGCTTAACGTGTTATAGCAATGGATTCCCTGTTGGTGGCAGACAATCAAGGCGCAGTTAGTTTTTCTTCGTGAAAACTGTTCGTCTTGCGTCGTTAACAGATGTTGCTGCACTTGACTTGTCATGCATTGTGGTGACGAGCTTCTTCGTTATTTTTTGTTCTGGTCTAGCCATGTTTAACTCGGCAATCGGTGATCTCACAATGGTTACAAATGCCTTTGTCACTCCATCCAGGAACTTTAGACCATGCTTTCCAAGCCGACCCACGCCATGGAAAGCTGAAACGAGACCACAGCCCGTCATGGCATGCAGCCTCAGAATTCCCATGGCCTTCCGCTCTCCAAGTTTGTCACAAACGGTGTTGACGTGTGTGTTTCTGAAATTTCGCCCTTTTCCAAATGCCACCAACAGTTGGAAGTTCCCGACTGTCACTTTCAGTGTTTTCAATTTCGGGCGGGCGGGCAGACTGTGTAACCACTATAATAATCGCATGGTGGAGGCACCGGTATTGCGAAGTTTAATTAGTACCCATTAGGTGGCAGCACATTATCATTCGACACGACGTCGCGAAAATCAGGATTTTACTACCGTTTTTGATCGTTATCTAAAAGTAACTATATTTTTGATTATATGGCCTGGTATCATTGGTGTGGTAGGATAAATTCTACGTATGAGTTTCTCCCGTAATTGGCTTGGTCTGACACTGGGTTATCTGGGTGTTTGTGCCAGTGACCAGTGTGGGCGATAATGTAGAACATTGATCATATACTACCACTACGATCACATACCTATCTCAAAATACCCTTGCCTTAGTTAGGGTGATTCTGACCGTTGGATCCAGTTGGTTCATCAGTTATCAGACTTTCAGGCACTTGTGTAGCCTTAGGCTTAGGCTTAAATCTTAATTAGGTTAGGGGTTTGTCGACTGAAACTTAAATTGCGCACGACCACGAAAAACCACGAAGTTGACGACTACGGACGACCATGTAATATAATGTGTTGGTAGATAGTTGGTGGTATATATTATATGGTTTGTAGGCATTATTAAAAATGTTGAGTCTGATTTTCACCCAGGAGTTACATAATTTAAGCATTTTATTCAATCTTCCGGACGAGCATTTAGTCTTGGCACAGTAGCGCCACCTGGCGAATGGAATTGGCGAGTTACCACAAACGATGATTAAAGTTGCGAATTTTATTACTCCAATGTGAAGAACATATCTTAAATTTGGCGAGCTGCACACACACCTTCTAAGACTTACCTTACCTTACCTATCCTCTTCGGGCCTTGTGGCCCATAAGGCTGCTATGCGACTCCGCCACCTCGCCCTGTCAACGGCTATGTGTCTGGCTTTGCTCCATGTTGCCCAGCCCAGTTGCTTCCGTTCTTTTTCCACTGTGGTTCTCCACGTTGTTTTTGGTCGACCAACTTTTCTTGTTCCTTCCGGCGTCCATGTCAGTGCTGTCGGGCAGTGGTTTTGGGCCTTCTTTCTCAGCACATGCCCGATCCAATTCCACCTTCTTCTCTGTACTTCTGTGCTTCTCCTTCTAAGACTACGTGCCACCAATAGCCCGCATGTTTACGAACACTACATACATTTTGGTCATGCGTGGTCGTGCGCCTTGTAGTCATACCGTTAATTACCCTTAGCCTTAGCACATTTTTGTCTTGAACTTTGAAGCCGGGGCGCTATTTACGTCTCAAAAGTGTGCTAAAACGCAATATTCTTCAACGAAATATGCCTCGGATAATGTTGAATAATGGATCTAACATACTGAGGTATCAAAGTTAAAGTTAGACAAAATTTCAGTTATAACGGCAAAATCGAGGTGGTTCGGATTCTACACAGGCGCCGACTTTCACCTTCAGTTTCTAATATTAAAAGTTTAGGCAATCTTACTATTTGACCTAACCATAAAAACGACCAGCTAGCCTAGTGTATAGACTTAAGTTAAGACTACAGCTACACTGCTAGGCTTACAGCCAGTGTTAGCCAGGATTTGAAACTGGGGAGTCCACTAAAAAGGTTTGCACAGCAAACCTCTGTCGCGAAGCGATGGTGGGAGAGGATCCGGGAGGGAGTCCGTGGGTGACATTTTTTGTAATGGAGTGCTCTCAGTTGGCTTATGGACACATTCTTTATTGATGTTTGGCACAAATAATGTTCAAATCCTAACCAATTTGTTGCTGTCAATTTTGTTATATGTGTTAGTGTGTATTTGTCAGTCTTGACATAAACATTCAATACACTATGTGTTCAGCATCAGAAATGTTTATTCATCAACACGTTTAAAACAACTAGCTTATTAACTAAAACTATCACATAAAAAAACAATATAAACAACAATGTAAAACATGGAAAAATATGACGCCATCCAATGGAATTTGTTAGTACTACGAAACCCAGACTATATCACCTTGAGCCAGTGTAACCTAGAATTTGTTATTCCTTCGAGATTTGCCTTGTGCGTTTTAAAAATCCTGTGTCAAATCCAGCGAATACTGTTGCATAGTAATCATGTTTATTTCAAAATTTTGCCAATAAAGTCGGTATCATTTACGGTGTTCGTAATTGTATTCTTTCAGCGTTTACGGAGTTTTCGTTCGAAAACACAAATCCCACGTCAAACTCATAATGTCGATTATGCGGAATTCATTTTGCACGATCGCAGAATTTCCGTTCCAAAAGGTCAATTCCGTTTCAAAACCGAATTTCATTTCAGTTTTTATTAAAAATAGATCGATAGACATTTTCACAGTTCCTACTGGCTCATGCACCCTCAAGTCAATGCCAGTCATTGCACACGAAATAGTTTCCTTTATAAAGTCTACAATGATCGAAGGCACAGTTGAATGTGTGCAATAGTGAACATATTAAAGATAAAAACTGCACTTGGATTGAAAATAAAAACAAACAATAGTGATTGCAAGATGCAAAATATAAAAAACAAATCAGTCCTGCGTGACAACAGAGTGAGCGGAGGCCGGTCGTGAAAGGATACTATTATATTTACAGGTGTCACATCATCAACTTGTAACATCAACTTGTAACTGTTTGCTTTTCATCGACGCTTGCACTCGTCATCGTCTGAGAAACTCAGCACCTGGCTGCAGTCCATTGAAACTTCTGATACTCTTTGAAATTTAACATTCCCGTGGTTGTAGTTTACCCAAAATTCTAACGACACTGCCACGCATCTAATCGATTGAGTGACAATACTGGACAATGATGTGGGTTCCGGATGTATGTGATCTCGTTAACTCTCGCATCAAAACAGAACGGAAACGAGAAACACTTGCGTCCCCTATTCCAATCTCTTGTCAGATGAAAACATTGCGAGGCAACTTGGAAATTTCATGTAAAAGTGACTGAGATTTCAGTAATGATTTGTCACATATTAATGGCCGTCCATGAGTGATTCTGGGCCATCCACACTCGGGTTAGGCCATCCATGTGGACGGGTCTCTGGCTAACAGCCTGCTTACAGCTGCCAAACTGCTCCATACTGTCATATTATTATACGATACATATCTTATATAATAGGCACACACTACGTTATTCAACAAATTACATTTACATTCCTGTGACGATCAAAAAGTCACACAAAGAGTAAAACTAAAACTCGACATCTACGAGTCTACGGGTACCTTAAGAAGAATCGATATTGTGTCGAGGTGTCGCGCGCACACACATCAGTAATTAGAAATATAATATATGCACACACTTACACACCTATAATTATTATGTACTTATGCATGCACACACATGCACGCATAATTATAAATATATACGTGGTCCCAGTTATAAAATTATGCATCTTGAATCTTCAGTGGACAGTGTTTCTATGAATCTCATACAGTGACGCCTCAAAATATTATCGATTTTACAATCGTTATCGACCCATGCATAGCGACCTTCGGAGAAGTCGAGTTTTAAATTAGTTTGTTTGAAGAATTTTTTTGTTATGGGCATGTAAATGGAGGCATAGATAAAGACAGCACAAATAAATCAACAAATAACAGTCTGGAAAACTCTTCTGAAGCTGGATATAAATGTGTTTGTTTAAATGCAAGGAGTATAGTAAACAAAAGAAATGAACTAAACATTATGGTAGAAGATATTGACCCTCATATAATAGGTATAACCGAATCCTGGACCACCACCGATATATCAGATGCTGAATTGGGACTGACAGGATATGTAATGTTTAGAAAAGATAGAATAGGAAGAAAGGGAGGTGGAGTTATTTTATATATTAAAGAATCTATTCAGGCTTATGAAATAAAATTAGAAAGAGAAGCAGATTGCGAAGAAGCTGTTTGGTGTAACATAGTCACAGGAAACTCAACGTTAACAGTTGGGTTAGTTTATCGAAGTCCAAACATAAGCATAGAAGAGAATGAAAAAATACAAAACGCTATAAGGGAAGTAAGCAAACGGGACTGTATTATTATGGGGGATTTTAACCATGGGCATATACAATGGAAATCTCTACAGAGTATGTGGGAGAGAGGACCACAAGTTTTTAGTTTTAGTTCAAGATACATTCCTTTCTCAACATGTGCTAGAACCAACCAGGGGTGAGAATGTATTAGACATAGTTTTGTCCTCACAGAATGAATTAGTTGACAATGTCAAGATATGTGAGCCACTGGGGAGTAGCGATCACAACCAGATACATTTTACCATCAAAGTAAAATCAGAAAGGAATAGCAAAAAGCAGTATAGGAGAAATTTCCACAAAGGAAGGTATAAGGACATGAGGAAATATTTAGCAAAGATAGACTGGAATAAGACACTGAAAAATAAGACGGCAACAGAATGCTGGAATATATTAAAGAGTGAAATTAAGTGCATAATCAATAAATTTGTACCCTTCAAAAAACAAGGAAAACGGTCCAAAAAGAAACACTTATCGAAAGAAGCCATTAGAAAAATTAAGTATAAACAAATGATGTGGAAGTCATATAGATGTACTGGAAATGATGAAGACTACAACAATTATAAAGAAGCACTTAACCAAGCTACAGCTGAAATTATAAATTCAAAGAGAAGCTATGAACAACAATTAGCTAGTAATATAAAACATGACAGCAAGAGTTTTTATGCGTATGTTCGAAGCAAACAGAAAGTTCAAGATAAGGTCGGTCCTCTAGAAGATAGTGCTGGAAATATGATATCAGAGGGATTCATAATGGCAGAAGACCTGAATGAGTACTTTAGTTCAGTGTTTACCAGGGAAGATATTAGTTCACTGCCAATACCAGAGGCTAAGTTCAAGGGGGCAGATTCAGACTATTTAGGACAATTAATTGTAACCCCGGAAATGGTAGCTAAGAAAATAAGGGCTATGAAGGAAAATAAATCACCTGGAGTGGATGGTATTCCACCCAAACTATTATTGGAAATTGTAGAACAAATTAGCATACCACTTGCAACAGTTTTCAACTTGTCATTAGAAGAGGGAGTGGTTCCTTTAGAATGGAAAGAAGCAAACATTATACCGTTATTCAAAAAAGGTTCGAGAAACAAGTCAGAGAACTATAGACCAGTGAGTTTAACATCAGTGATTTGTAAATTATTAGAAAGACTAATTAAAGATCACATGGTGGATTTTCTTGTTAAACAAAACTTGATAAACCCATCTCAACATGGTTTTTTTAAAGCGAGGTCATGCTTAACAAATATGTTATGTTTTTTGGAAGACATCACTAAGTGGGTAGATGAGGGAACACCAGTAGATATCGTCTACTTAGATTTTCAAAAAGCTTTTGACAAAGTACCACATCAAAGATTACTGCTTAAACTAAAGGCCCATGGCATAGGAAATGGTATAATAAACTGGATAGAACAATGGCTGATTGACAGAAGACAACGTGTAGTAGTTGATGGGGAGGCTTCAAACTGGAAATCGGTATTGAGTGGGGTACCACAGGGATCAGTATTAGGTCCTATATTATTCTTAATATACATCAACGATTTGGATGATGAAATAACAAGCAAGGTGTTGAAATTTGCGGATGATACAAAAGTGTTTAGAAGGATTAAAAGTGATGGAGATAGACAGCATTTACAAGATGATCTTGACAGGTTGATGAAATGGTCTGAAAAATGGCAAATGATGTTCAATTTTGGGAAATGTAAATGCCTCCACATAGGACATGGGAACGAAGAGGTAGAATATACAATGGGGGGTACTGTACTAAGTACTACTGTTAAAGAAAAGGACTTAGGGTTAACCGTTAGTGCTGATATGAAGATTTCAGAGCAGTGCGGAATTGCAGCTTCAAAAGGAAATCAAATCCTTGGATTAATTAGGCGAAACATAGCGTATAAGGAAAAAGAGCTAATAATACCGCTGTACAAAACAATAGTTAGGCCTCATTTAGAATATTGTATTCAAGCGTGGAGGCCATATCGCAGGAAGGACATAGATATGCTAGAAAGAGTGCAGAGGAGAGCAACTAAAATGATACAAAATCTGAGGGATCTTAGTTATGAAATACGCCTAAAAAAATGCGGTTTAACAACACTAGAGACCAGGAGATTGAGAGGAGATCAGATAGAAGTGTTTAAAATATTGAAGGGTTATGAAAATATTGATAGAAATATGTTTTTCTCAGTTAAGAAAGATATAAGGACTAGAGGACATGATCTTGCATTAGCAAAGGAGCAGAGTAGATTGGATATAAGAAAATTTTCATTTTCACAAAGGACTGTAAATGAATGGAACAGATTACCTGCTGATTGTGTGGGTGCTAGTAGCGTGAATATGTTTAAAAATAAAATTGACACATACCTCAGACGGGCGGGATACACATAGATAAAAAGGTCGGACTCTCGAAAAGCCAAGGGCTTCCTTGTCCACCTGCTACCTAGAGTTAATTCTCTGGGTGGCAATCTTCTTGTTAAATCTTCTTCTTGTTCTTCTTCTTCTTCTTGTAAATGCAATTTTTTAAATCTTAACAAGGGTGTCCTTAATACTGAGGTTCCACTGTATAATGAATGTAAATTTGGCGGCTGTATGTGGTCGTTTTTATGGTTAGGTCAGAAAGTAAATGGTCACCACAATTCATAGTTTCTAGTTCCAGTAGTTAAAGTAATGGAGCTTCAAAGTAATATTGCTTGGGTAGTCCAGAATTTCTTAAATCTCAAGATGATTTTTAAACAAGTCTATCGATCTAACTTTTATTACAGATTCATTTAGATGTTAGACTATTCTATGGTTCAGCCACTTGAGGGAATGCGTTTTTCATAGATTTAGTTATGCTGTTTGCATCCATAATGTAAGAGTGTCCTCTTTTTCCTAATTTTAGTGACACGTCCTCCCATTTCAGGGGAATTGGTGCAGATTCATTATCACACATTGTGTGCATTATTTTACTGCCTTCTGTTGTTTCTCCGCATAGTCTTCAGTATGCTATTGTGCATAGCTTAAGTAATTTTAGTCATTCTACTTAGTTATAGTTAGTGAGTATAACGTATAATGTCATTCCCTTGTTGTTCTCATCATGTTATTTTATATAACCTGTCTTAATTTGATTTGTATGTATTATAATGAGTTACAATGAATTTGATTTGATAGTTGGTAGTACATTTGTTACAATAGAATTCATCAAGTTATCTACAATTTACCTATGTCTGCTAGTATACTATATCTAATGATGCCTACATCTACAGTACTGACATATGTTGTTTCAGACGTCTGTGGTGCTACCGAAGGCTGTATGTGTCAGGAGTATCTACGAAGACCTGATCAAGTTGCAAAGATTCATGTTAATCGACAATAACAACTGCTGAGTTGTCTGCATCAAAACAGTGTAGGAAATTGAGCCAAGTCACTGAATGTCCGCATGTTTGCCTTCAGCAACAAAAGAAAACATACAACAGTGTCTCCTGTGGAACAATATTTACATTTAAAGAGACACCAACTTCCTTGATGTGAGTGATCATTTAACGACTCATCTGCGATCTCTGACTTGTGGAAAAAAGTGAAATTGTGGCGAATTGTCATCTCAGAGTATAACTTTCAACCAGCACACATTCATACTGTGGGGAAACATGTAAATATGACACCTCTGCACACTGTCTTGTAGTGCGGTGGCTAAAAGCTCCACGTGTGCACAGGGACTGAAGAAAACCTTTCACATGTGATGCACGTTGTCTACAACTCTCTCAGTGTTGTAAGTTGTAGCAGACACGTGAACTCACACTTGTGATCAAAGTGTTTACATGATGTACTATTATTGCTTTGAAGACAGTGTACATCTTCTCTGGTGAAACGTTACACATGGGATGTATATGTAAACCTGATAGAACCTATTATCAATATGTCTGCGAATGTGCACACACACTTTCAATTCTCAGCAAATAGAAATTTGAAGACACATATCCGTACTCATACTGGGGAGAAACCATACAAATGTGACACGTGTGGTGCACAATTCTCAGCAAATAGAAATTTGAAGACATGTCCGTACTCATACTGGGGAGAAACCATACAAATGTGACACGTGTGGTGCACAGTTCTCAGCAAATAGAAATTTGAAGACACATATATGTACTCATACTGGGGAGAAACCATACAAATGTGACACATGTGGTGCACAATTCTCACAACATGGTAATTTGAAGAGACATATCCGTATTCATACTGGGGAGAAACCTTACAAATGTGATACATGTGGTGCACAATTCTCAGTAAGGGATACTTTGAAGAGACATGTCGGCACTCATACTGGGGAGAAACCTTACAAATGTGATACATGTGGTGCACAATTCTCAGTAAGGGGTACTTTGAACAGACATTTCAGCACTCGTACTGGGGAGAAACCTTACAAATGTGATACATGTGGTGCACAATTCTCACAACATGGTAATTTGAAGAGACATGTCCGCATTCATACTGGGGAGAAAACTTGCAAATGTGATACATGTGGTGCACAATTCTCAGTAAGGGATTCTTTGAAGAGACATGTCAGCTCTCATACTGGGGAGAAACCTTACAAATGTGATACATGTGGTGCACAATTCTCAGAAAGTTGTACTTTGAAGACACACATCCGCACTCATACTGGGGAGAAACCTTACAAATGTGATACATGTGGTGCACAGTTCTCCACAAACAGTTGTTTGAAGAAACATATCCATATTCATACTGGGGAGAAACGTTACAAATGTGACATGTGTGGTGCACAATTCTCACAACATGGTAATTTGAAGACACATATCCGTATTCATACTGGGGAGAAACCTTGCAAATGTGACATGTGTGGTGCACAATTCTCACAACATGGTAATTTGAAGAGACATGTCCGCATTCATACTGGGGAGAAACCTTACCAATGTGATAAGTGTGGTGCACAATTCTCATTAAATAGAAATTTGAAGACACATGTCCGTACTCATAATGGGGAGAAACCATACAAATGTGATACGTGTGGTGCACACTTCTCAGCAAAAGGCAATTTCACTAAGCATGTCTGTATCCACAGCGGGGGGACCGTACACAAATGACACCCATCGTGCACAGTTTTTCCACAACAACAAACTAAGGACACACGTACACATTCATGCTGCAAAACGCCTCACATGTGACATTTGTGGGTCACATTTTAAAAACATTAGTGCACTGTTTAGTGTTAGACCAGATGGTCCCGTAGTCACTATGAACATTTACCTCCTGTATATATATTATTGTATTATTTTTGCTATTACGTACTGTATCTGTTTGATGTTTTTTGGATAGATACAGACTGCATCACTGAATAATTAAGCGTGTATTACTTTATAATTATGTTTGTATTACCTTACCATGATTTATACAAGTTTGAACCCCCTGACCTGGCTGTGTCAGCTGTACATTACGGTATCACTGTGGTTGTCAAACATGTTTGCGTCGTTATCACTTTTCACATAATTTCTCCATAACGACCCCGAACCCTATTCATTCCAAAAGAACAACTAGGTACTTTAAGAACAGTGATTGGATAGAATACATGTTTATTTGTATTCTTTTTTATAGCAGGTGCACAAAAAAATATCAGTTTAAAAAAAATTAAATCTGTTATGCTGCCGAGCATCTTTGTTCTAGGATTTGTATGTACAGCGAGAGCATATCAAAGGTCAATATCTATGATCAATGCTCAGTTTTCGGCTTTAAATCATTTAGCATGTCTGAGTACAACTGTGGTGATTTTGAATGTGACATTGACCCAAACAACAACTTCTTTAATACTATTTCTACACGCTGTGACTATTACACTGTTGAACAATTTGTTAAGAGTGAAAACATTCAGAAAGGATTGTCCTTCATTCATTTCAATGCTCGGAGTCTCAAGGCAAATTTTGATAAAATTAGAGATTATATAACTGAACTAAACACCCCGTTTGACATTATTGCTATATCGGAAACATGGTTAGATTCTGAAGATTGCTCTGATATACTGTTGAATGGGTATGATGTTATTTACAGAAATAGAAACAATAAGAAAGGTGGCGGAGTGGCTATTTATGTTAACGTATCAATTGAATTCAAGGTAATACAGACCATGTCTATGGTAATTGATGATGTATTGGAATGTATTACAGTCGAATTACGTATAGGTAATATGAAAAACATCATCGTTAGTTGTATATATAGAGCGCCAGGAACTAATATAGATATGTTTACTGATCAACTTGAATCAATGATCAAGACAGTTAGGAACACTAACAAAACAATATTTATATGTGGTGATTTCAATATAGATCTTTTAAAGTATAACACCAACAATGGTACAACACATTTTGTGGATATGTTGTTTAGTCTAGGTATATATCCCTTAATTGACAAGCCGAGCAGAATTACAGATCACAGTGCAACTTTAATTGATAACATTTTCACAAATGAACTGAATAATAGTATTACTAGCGGGTTACTTATAACTGATATTAGTGATCATTTACCTGTATTTTGTGTTTGTAATTGTTCACATATAAATAGGATCACTGTAAACAAATACAGATGTATCAGAAAACTGAGTGATGATTGTATAAAATCCTTTAACAGTGATCTTTCTGCTGTAAACTGGGATACGGTTTTAAATGAATCCGACGCAGATATAGCCTACACTAATTTTATGGACATATTCACCAGCTTGTATGATAAGAATTGTCCAATTAAGAAAATATGCATGAATACACCTACCTCAAAGAGCAAACCCTGGTTCAATAGAGGTTTGCGCAATGCTTGTAAAAAGAAAAATAATTTGTACAAACAGTTTTTGCGGCATAGAACAACAAAATCTAAATGTAAATATTCAACTTACAAAAATAAACTTACTTCTATTCTTAGATTTTGTGAAAAAGAATATTACAATAAATTATTAGTCAAAGAAAAATATAATGTAAAGGGTACGTGGAAAATTTTAAATTCAATTATAAAGAAACGACAACTACAGTCATGTTACCCAAACTCTTTCATTAGCAATGGTAGATTGACCAGAAATACAACAGATATTGTTAATGGTTTCAACGATTTTTTCGTAAATGTAGGACCAAATCTTGCAAAAAATATAAGAGTACCAAATGGAAATACAAGTGTGCTTGATTTTTTACAAAATACGAACACCAACACCATGTTCTTACCTGGGGTAGAAGAACAGGAAGTGATGAATATTGTTAACGGTTGTAAAAACAAAAAATCTACAGGTTATGACAATGTTGATATGATAATTGTTAAAAAGGTAATTTCCAATGTTGTAATACCGTTTACTCATATATGTAACAAATCATTTAGTAGTGGTGTATTTCCCAGTAAAATGAAAATTGCCAAAGTAATTCCTATATTTAAGGCAGGGGAAAAGAATGTTTTTACTAACTATAGACCAGTATCTCTACTTCCGCAATTTTCAAAACTATTAGAAAAATTATTTAATTCTAGGCTAGATAAATTTATAGAAAAGTATGACATTTTAAACAGCAGTCAATATGGGTTTAGGACAAAAATGTCAACTTCAATGGCTCTGTTAGAACTAACTGAAAATATTACTGCTGCCTTAGACCAAAAGAATTGCACAATTGGTGTATTTATTGATTTAAAAAAAGCATTTGATACAATTGATCATAATTTATTACTCCGAAAATTAGAGGCTTATGGTATCACAGGGATGGCCAGCGAGTGGCTGAAAAGTTACTTGTATAACAGACTACAGTATGTCAGCATAGATGACTGCAATTCAGATTTATTACAGGTGTTATGTGGAGTACCACAAGGCTCCATTCTGGGTCCAAAATTATTTATACTATACATAAATGATATTTGTAATTGTTCAGATATACTAAAATTCATTCTTTTTGCGGATGATACAAATATATTTTGTTCTGGGAAAGATCCAGCCCAGCTAAGCAAAATTGTCAGCGACGAACTACAAAAACTACATATCTGGTTTTCAGTAAATAAATTATCCTTAAACGTTGCTAAGACAAACTACATGTTGTTTACCAACTATAGTAAAACAACAAATATTGATATAAAAATCGATAATACAACTATTGATAGAGTATATGTTACTAAGTTTTTAGGTGTCTTAATAGACGATAAGCTTAGCTGGAAAGATCATATAAATATGATCAAGTCTAAACTAACAAAAACTATCGCCATTATTTACAGGGCTAAATATTTATTAGATAAAAAGTCGCTTTTTATACTATATTGTTCATTATTTCTCCCGTATTTATCATACTGCTGCGAAGTTTGGGGAAATGCGTATACAACATATATTAACGGTGTTTATATATTACAAAAGAAAGTTGTACGAATAATATGTAAGAAGAATCCACTAAGCCATACTAATACATTATTTTATGATCTACGCATTCTTAAACTTTATGACTTAATAAAATTAAACATTTCTATCGTAATGTTTAAAGCTAACAATAAGTTGTTGCCTGATAACCTTCAATTCTTTTTCAATGCCAAATATACTACACCCTATGTAACACGCCAAAGAAATAAACTAAAACATGTTTATGCCCGAACCACGTTAAAGGCTAAGTGTATATCTGTGTATGGTATTAAATTATGGAATTGTTTAGACGAGCACATAAAGAGATCACTTACTGTGAGAAATCTCAAAAAACAATATAAAAATTACTTAATTGAAGAGTATAAGTCATGTAATTAATTTCGTTATTATTGTTAAGGTTCAGAAAGTATTTGGAAGCACGATTGTAGTAGTGGTCTCACTTTAACAATAGCATTTTCTTTATGTTACTAACACTGTGTTTAAGATTATGACCATGTTATAATGATGTCGGGGAAAGTGCATCATAAGCAATGAGCTTCTACTTTCCCCCTTTCCATGTTGAACTGTGTCAACTATAATATGTATATATATTGTATGTTGTATTCTCAATTGGAAATAAAGAATTGAATTGAGGTCAGTGTCGAATTTTGCGATGACCCTCGAATCTTGCTGGAATCCAAGAAGCATTGTGTGAGCTGCATTATTGTGTTCAGGTATTTGTGTCAGTGGGACAGTTAGTAATTTGTAATGTACTATATATTTATTTGTGATTTGTGTTCTTTCACATGTCAATAAATAATGTTTAGATACATTTTGTCGTGCTCGTTTTGTGTATAATATTGTTATTTGTGACACTCTCCCCTATTAATAACTGATCTACAACATTTTATACAATATTGTTACATTGCATTATAGAGTATTTGTATTTTGCAGGAATTATTGAAATAAATTATCGTAATAATTTGATAAAAAGTTATTCTTTGGCATGTCATTGTTTTTTCATTTTGCCTGATTTTCTGTTTGCCCCCAACAAGAGAGACATTAACAACATATTACACAGGTAGCTCATATAACGCAGAATAATATGTAAACTTTTTGTGAGTGTTATTTTTGGGTTAGATTGTGTTTTATACATACATTATATGGAATAATATTTGTCTGTTGTAGTAATCGTGAGTAATTGTTGGCCTATTTGAAAGTTGCCTAGGTTTAAACTACAATGCAAGCAGTCAAATATGGGTATACCGAGTGTGTCAGAATTAAATCAGCTGTTGGAATGTTATCCAATATAACAGTAGTATTTAACGTTTTTGGCACTGTTTCCTTTTAGCAAGCTAAAAAACATAATTACCCCTCCATTTTAAAATACCTAACTTGAGATAAAACTAGAAAAAAACACTAAAATAAGGTCAAACTTATAAAAAAATATCTTTAGAGATGAAAGCATCTGTGTATGGTTCATGTTGCAATTTCTTGATAAGCTTTGAGACGCGAGGCTTTGTCACAGTAAGAGCACATCGCAGGCCATTTCTAACTTCCAATATAATTTGTTTCGGTTTTAAAGTAGATTCTTTTAGAAATACTGTTCTCCACAGCAATTAGAATAAGGAAAATGAGAGCTATCAGATCGAATTGGGTATTCAACACCAGTCTTTTATGGGAAAATTACCAGGTCGGAATACTTTGTTCAGCGTGCTTTCTTCTCGCAGGCCAAGGAACTCGTCTGTTGTCTCTGACGACTCCCTCATCCAATGAAAAGGTATCACTATCCATGCATTGCCCTCACAGTGTAACAGACTTGTGAAATATCCAAGGATGTGCGGCATGATATCAGCTAACAAATGTGATGCATGTTGTCTACAACTCTCTCAGTGTTGTAAGTTGTAGCAGACACGTGAACTCACCCTTGTGATCAAAGTGTTTACATGATGTACTATTATTGCTTTGAAGACAGTGTACATCTTCTCTGGTGAAACGTGATGTGTATGAAAACATGATAGAACCTGAACTGTTACAAATATGTCTGCGAATGTGCGCACTCCTATCATTGAGAAAAGATACGTATGTGACACTTGTGGTAAACATTTGTTAAACAACAGTGGCTTAAAGGTACATATGCGCTTCCATGCTGGGAAGAAACCATTCAGTTGTAATAAATGTGGGGGACAGTTTACACGCAGTCATGGTTTGAAGACGCATTTACGTATTCATACTGGGGAGAAACCTTACAAATGTGACACGTGTGGTGCACAATTCTCACAACATGGTAGTTTGAAGACACATGTCCGTATTCATACTGGGGAGAAATCTTACAAGTGTGATATGTGTGATGCACATTTCTCCAAAATTAGTCGTTTGAAGAGACATATCCGTATTCATAGGGGGGAGAAAACTTACAAATGTGATACGTGTGGTGCACAATTCTAGGAAACTGGTCGTTTGAAGAGACATATACGTATTCATAGGGGGGGGGGGGGGAGAAAACTTACAAATGTGATACGTGTGGTGCACAATTCTAGGAAACTGGTCGTTTGAAGAGACATATCCGTATTCATACTTGGGAGAAACCTTTCAAATGTGATACGTGTGGTCCACAATTCTCACAACATGGTAATTTGAAGACACATGTCCATATTCACATTGGGGAGAAACCTTACAAATGTGATACATGTGGTGCACAATTCTCATCAAATAGAAATTTGAAGACACATGTCCGTACTCATAACGGGGAGAAACCATACAAATGTGATACACGTGGTGCACAATTCTCAGTAAGTTTTAATTTGAAGAGACATGTTCGCATTCATACTGGGGAGAAAACAAACTGTTCCTGTGTCTTACATATCGTACACGAACCTGTTTTACGTAAATCGATGACCTTTATATTAACAATACGGAAAGTCTCTTTATTTGTGAAGTGTAAGACTATTAGTAAGGTTCGCTACATATGGCTTGGATTATACTACGAAAAAGACACAACATAAGTTTTGGACATTTTAGTCACAAACGTATTTACAGGTCACCTCCAATAAGTACAAGAACCAGAGACTAGACATTGTTCCGCCACTCCTCTGCTAGAGAGTCTTGGTTACCCTCCATTACTGTCAAAACCATATGTTTCAGTGTTTCGCCACTGTTTCGAAAAGGAGTCTTACAACCAAGTATTGATATTACACAACTGCTCGGATGTCACGTCGGATAGCTTCACACCTGCGTCTGACAGAACACTCAAACAGTCTTTCATGACATAAGTTGAATTAAAGTGTATGCAAATTTGAATGTCATCAGATAACATACAATCATGATGAAATTGACTAGGATCGTGTATCTTGGAACCAAGGCATTGTCGTCTTTAGAGTTCAAAGATGTTACATGCTATGTGACGTGCAAAGTCTTCTTGAATTCTGCCGCTGGAAAGTCAAGGGTAAAGTTCGGATCATGTTTGGTTTATGGAAGTCGTTGGTTTCACTGATTTACCACGCGTACCTACGCAGGTAGTTGCCGGTTTTACTTATTCATCACGCGTATCTAAGTAGATAGCCGTCAGTTTGAATAATTTACCACGCGTACCTATGCATATAGCCGCCGGTTTGACTAATTTATTACGTGTACGTACGCAGATAGCCGTCAGTTTGACTAACAATATATTTACTACGCATATAGCAGTCAGTTTGACTAATTTACTACGCGTACCTACGCAGATAGCCGTCACTTTGACTAATTTACTACGCGTACCTAAGCAAATAGCCATCAGTTTGATTAATTTACTATGCATACCTAAGCATATAGCCACCAGTTTGACTAAATTACTACGCATACCTAAGCATATAGCCGTCATATTGACTAATTTACTATGCAGATAGCCGAAAGATTGACTGATTTACTACGCGTACCTACGCAGATAGCCGTCAGTTTGACTAATTACTACCCATATTTAAGCATATAGCCGTCAGATTGACTAATTTACTACGCATACCTAAGCATATAGCCGTCAGATTGACTAATTTACTACGCATACCTAAGCATATAGCCGTCAGATTGACTAATTTACTACGCATACCTAAGCATATAGCCGTCAGATCGACTAATTTATTACGCATACCTAAGCATATAGCCGTCAGATTGACTAATTTACTACGCATACCTAAGCAGATAGGTGTCAGTTTCACTAATTTACTATGCGAACCTACGCAGGTAGGCGTCAGTTTCACTAATTTACTATGCGTACCTACGCATATAGCCGCCAGTTTGACTGATTTACCACGTGTACCTACGTAGATAGCCGTCAGTTTGAGTTATTTAGCAGAGAAGTTCCTATTTTATAACCATTATAAGCTATACGTAGATTTTACAGATGCATAGGGGTCTGTCAGTATGCGTAATGATGTATTTCATGACATGATTGACCTATTTCATAACATATATGACTTATTTTTATAGTTCACCACATAAAAGGCACGAATTTAAGCACTACCGTACGGAAATGCTACCAAGGGTCTAATTCCAAGATGGCTGCTCTGTTCGAAAAAAGGAGGTTTTAGGTTCTGATATAACACATTCCTATTTGTAGTCTACATTTGATATACAGTACTTTAGACAAATAAGCATCCATTGAATTTATAATGCTTTTATTATAAATTACCCCTTATTATAACTCCATATTTTAGACACGTCATCGTCGACCAGATAAGGGCTCGGTCCCTTGCCGGAGCCTTGGCCTACGGGCCAACCGGTCTCGTGTGTGACAGGTTCAAATGCTGTTCGGTATATTTTATGTTAAACGAGCCTATATTTTAACATGGGTAAAATGTTCTATCTTTTAACATTGGGAACTAACTGGCCACGCACACACCTGCCGAATAAGGCAATTCATGCAAACGAGGCGAGCTGATTTGCAAAATCATTATCTTGGCGCGGCGCGCAGGAAAAGGAAATCCGGAACTACTTTCCCTATATTTTAACATGGGAACCGGAACTACTTTCTTGCTCTTGCTCCTCTCATAATCATTCCATCTAACGCACTTGACGCGATATACTACTCTTGTAACAATAAAGTATAGGAAATCAATCCTGCTGATACGGTCACCTCGCTATTCAAGTCACTTCAGTTCCATGGGTGACCTTAATAGTGAGATTTCACTGTATAATGTAGGTAAATTATGTGAGTTGGTTGTTTCTATGGTTAGGCTAGAAAGTAAAAGATCGCCAGAATTCATAGTTTCTAGTTCCAGTAATTAAATTAATGGAGCTTCAAAGTCATGTAATATCGCCCGGGTAGTCCAGAATTTGCGAAATCTCGAGATGATTTTTAAACAAGTCTATCGATCTAACTTGTATTACTGATTCATTTAGACATTAGACTATTGCATGGCTCAGCCACTTGAGAGAATGTGTTTAATTGATTTAGTTATGCTGTTTGCTTCCATAACGTAAGACTGTCCTCTTTTATTAAATTTACTGACACGTCCTCCCATTTCAGGGGAGTTAGTGCAGATTCATTATCACACATTGTATACATTATTGTACTGCCTTCTGTTGTTTCTCCTCATAGTCTTCGTTATCCTGTCGTGCGTTAATTGCTTCAGTAGTTTTAGTCTTTCCACGTAGTTATAGTTTATAGTACAACGATATTGAATGGATATAGTTTGTTACAATAGAAATCATCAATTTTTTTCAATTTACCAATTTCTTCTACTACCCCAAATGTGGCCTACATTTTCAGTTCTGACATAATTTATGTTGTTTCAGGTGATCGTGGAGCTATCGCAGGCTGTATGTGTCAGAAGTGTCTACAATGCAAAGATTGATGTTAATCGACAATGACAACTACCGAGTTGTCTGCACAAAAACAGCTTATGACATTGAGCCAAGTCATGGAACGTCAGCAAGTTTGGGTGACCGTAAGGGGTGAACTTTTAACAACTCATCTGCGATCTCTGATTTGTGGAAAAAAGTGAAATTGTGGAGAAGCCTGTAAATGTGATACCTCTGCACACTGTTTTGTATTGCAGTGGCTAAAAGCTTCACGTGTGCACCGGGACTAAAGAAAACCTTTCAAATGTGGTGCGTGTTGTCTACAACTCTCTCAGTGTTGTAAGTTGTAGCATACACGTGAACTCACCCTTGTGATCAAAGTGTTTACATGATGTACTATTATTGCTTTGAACGCAGTGAAACGTTACACGGCATGTAGAACCTGAACTATTATCAATATGTCTGCGAATGTGCACACTTGTATTATTGAGAAAAGATATGTATGTGACACTTGTGGAAATTTTTTTTAAACAACAGTTGCTTAAAGGTACACATCCGCAGCCATGCTGGGGAGAAACCACTCAATTGTGATAGGTGTGGGGCACAGTTTGCCCACAGACATGCTCGCATTTACGTATCCATACTTGGGAGAAACCTTACAAATGTGATAAGTGTGGTAACCATTTCTCACAATACGATGATTTTAAGAAACATGTCCGTATACACACAAGGGAGAAGCCATACAGAAGCGATACTTGTGGTGAATGATTCTCACAAAATGTAAATTTTTAAGAGACATATCCGCATTCATACTGGGGAGAAACCTTATAAATGTGATACGTGTGGTGCACAATTCTCCGAAATTGGTTGTTTGAAGAACCACGTCCGTATTCATACTGGGGAGAAACCTTACAAATGTGACACGTGTGGTGCACGATTGTCACAACATGGTAATTTGAAGAGACATGTCCATATTCATACTGGGGAGAAACCTTTCAAATGTGATACGTGTAGTGCACAATTCTCGGCAAAAGGCGATTTCACAAAGCATGTCCGTATCCACAGTGGTGGAAGCCCTACACAAATGACTCTCATGGTGCACAGTTCCCCCAGAACAACAAACTAAAGACACAAGTACGCATTCACACTGCAGAACTCCTTCACATGTGTACATCTGTGGGCCACAGTTTAGAAACAGTAGTGCACCGTTTAGTGTAGACCTGGTGGTCTCGTAGTCACTCCGAACATTTAGCGTGAATATTTACATCCTTTTTTGTTGTTGAATGAATGAAAGTTTATTCAACAACAACAACATAATACATGCACAATATTCAAAAACAACATAATACATGCACAACATACAATACACAACAATTGTAAGTCACAGTTTTGAAGTCGAAAAGGGCAAGAAGAAGTGTGTCACTTATAACACTTGCCTAAATTACAATTGATATAATTACAATCAAGAATATTTTACAATATGCAACATGCGTGATTACAACATACAATTTATATTTTTAAAAGAATGAAATATATATATATCACCAATACCACTTGTGCTAAAGAATAACAATTTGTGAAGTCCAATATAGACAATACATTTTTAGTAAGTAAGCAAAATATTATCAGTGTATTTTTTTAAAGCAATGGATGTTTTTAGAAAATATTAAAGAATTGTCTAGAGAATTTCATAGTGTTACACCTTTAAATGAAAGACACATTCTCTTTAAATTGGTGTGAGCAAAACGTTGTTTAAAAGTTGGGCTTTGTCTAGTTGCATATACAGGACTGTACATAGTAAACAACTTTTGTATGTTCACTGGTAGCAAATTGCTATTTGCCTTGTACATAATAAGTGCAGTTCGTAAATCAACAATATCTGACACTTTCAAGATATGTAATTCAGAGAATAGAGAAGAAGTGTGATCCAACCTCTTAGCTCTAGAAATTAAGCGCACCACTCTCTTTTGTAACACTACTAAATAAGTTAAGGTAGTAGCATACGTATTGCCCCATACTTCAATACAATACATAATATATGGGAGAAAAAGGGTATGGTATAAAGTAAGCAGTCCCCGTTTGTCAATGACAAAGCTGGTTCTATACATTGTGGCACAACTCTTTGAGAGTTTAGATTTTATCACAGAAATGTGTTTTTCCATGTTAATTTATTATCTATCAAAACTCCTAAAAATGTGGTGAATTCAACCTTATTTATTTCTTCCTTACTTATATGTATAGAGACACGTGTCTTTATAATACGTTTGCCAAATAACATATAATTTGTTTTTATATATTCGATATTTGATATATCCTTCTGTTCATATATTAATTTGTTAGATATATAGATCTCTTTTATGTTTTTGGATAGATATAGACTGTGTCACTGAATAACTAAGAGTGTATTACTTTATGATTATGCTGGTATTACCTTACCACGATTTATACAAGTTTGAACCCTATATGACCTGGCTCTATCAGCGGTATCACTGTGTTTCTCAAACATGTTTGCGTCGTTACCACTTTTCACATAATTTCTCCATAACGACCCCGAACGCTACTCATTCCAAAAGAACAACTAGGTACTTTAAGAACAGTGATTGGATAGAATACATGTTTATTTGTATTCTTTTTTATAGCAGGTGCACACACAAAGTTTTTTAAAATTAAATCTGTGATGCTGCCGAGCATCTTTGTTCTAGGATTTGTATGTACAGCGAGAGCATATCGAAGGTTAGAAAGACTGAGTGTTTCAGTGTCGAATTTTGCGATGACCCTCGAATCTTGCTGGAATCCAAGAAGCATTGTGTGAGCTGCATTATTGTGTTCAGGTATTTGTGTCAGTGGGACAGTTAGTATCTTGTAATGTTTGACATTATATTTCATGGAAGCATCTTACTCTTGTTTGTAGGCTTCCAGATGCTCGAAGTTTGTATTGCAACTCGCATCTCCTCGCAATTTCTGATAAATTTAGCGCTTGCAATTTTACGACTTATGGTTTTGAATTGAATTTCTCCCCCTCATCCCCAAAAAATCAATCATGTGGTGACACCAGCTCGTCATCCAGCTACTGTTCGCAACCGAAAGAGTTTATATTTGGATATTACTGCATGAAACGTTAAACTCTACATCTGAAAGGAAAACATAAAACAAGTAGCAGCAAGATTGAAGATTGATATAATGGGAATGTGTGAAGTTAGATGTGCAGAGGCAGTACTGGTGGCATCAGATAATTGCACATTCATATACTCAGGAGGCGATGAACATGAAAGAGGGATTTAATTATGTTGGATGGAACAAAATACTTACTATGGTACTGGATCATCTCTGACAGCATCCTTTTGGTGAAACTCGGTGGCAAACAATTTAACATTAATATCATAGAAGCGTATGCACCAACAACATATACATCTGGTGAAGGGCACGATACATTTTATAATGCTCTTGCAATGGCCAAATCCCATTGCAAATCAGAGGCGACTGTAATAGTTATGAGACTTTAATGCTATGGTTGATGGGAAAAGATCTGAAGATATAGTTAGACCACATGGACTGGGGATCAGAAATGAGGTGATTGTTGGAAACACTTGGTTCCAGCAAAACCCAAGACGACTTTGGACTTGGATAAGTCTAGGAGACCGCACGCGAAATCAAATTGATTACATCTTAGTTAATAAAAGGTTCAGAGATGCCTTACTTGTTGCAAAAACCTTCCCAGACTGTGATAGTGATCATGCAAGGCACTTCCAGACTGAACCTGAATAAAAGAGCAACAAGGAAAATTAAACTCGACATAAGTGTACAGATTGGGAGATAAAAGAGAAATTCAACGTAGCAATCAAAAACAGATGCAATGTTCTGAATGACATTCTATATGTGGAGGACCATTGGGAACAATTGAATGAATCAGTTACACAGGCTGCAGAAGAAACTATTCCGAGGCATTGTAGAAAAGCAAAGAAAAGGAGGAAAATTAAGCAAAATTGTGACGGGTGCGTAACAATGAACAAAGATGTAACAGCCAAATGTAATGCATCGAAAGAGAAGTGGCTTAATGAACACTGCACAGAAATGAAACAGAAGCATAAGCACGACACAAAATCCTTGCATGCAAGAATAAGAGAATTCACCGGGAAATGAACATGTTCAACTACAGGTTGTTTGAAATCTAAAGAAGGAAACATGATAATGGACAAAGGCAATACTCGAAAGATGGTCAGAATATAGTATTATTCGTGAACTTTACAATGACGAAAGGGGTGAAAAACCATCAATTAAGAAGAACTTTGAACCTCATCCTTCAACATTGGTTGAAGGATGAGGTTCGAAAAGCCATTAGATCAATGAAAAAGGGAAAGCTGTTGGACCAGATAATATTACCATTAAAATGATATAAATATATGAGTAACAGTTAGCTGGTGAAAGTGTAAAACAAGGTCTGATCGTAGATGAACATTTCGAAGACAAAAGTGATGCTAGAAAATGGCACACGAATATATATCAACACCATGCAGATAGAGAACGTTCAAAGCTACATCTATATAGGACAGCGATACAGTATCAGAGATAGAAACCAAGACAAAGAGATTCAAAGAAGAATAACCGCCGGCTGGCCAGCATTCGCCAAATACCGCGACATCTTCAATGGTAACTTTGGAACCTGCTTGAAGAGACAAATCTACAGCAACATGCGTACTTCCAGCAAAACATGGGGCACTCAGTATCCAGACAAAGAACAAGCTAGCAGCCGCACAAACAAAGATGGAAAGAAGTATGTTAAACATATCGGGAGAGAAAAACAAACATCTGGGTAAGTTAGAAGACAAAGGTGATAGACGTGATAGAACAAATCAGAATACAGAAGTGGACCTGGGCAGGACACATCAGCAGACTACGAGATAACCGATGGACATCGCGTATCACAACCTAGAGAGTCGTGGATACCTTACGAAGGGAAACGATCTAGAGGAAGCCGGCGAGATGGTGGACAGTTGAACTAGACGAGTACCGAAAGGACACAATGCTGAGGCCTTCACCCAACCACGGGACACAACGGCTGCACAATGATGATGATGATAGTTACAGACCAAAATATATGACAGTGGAAGAATCCCAACTGACTTATCAAGACCTTGTCACTTCACCAAGATATTGCGTAAACATTATTATGGCCAGGATGAAAAACAGAATAAAGCCGGAAATTGCCGAAGAACAATGCATATTTGTAGAAGGTATATGTACAAATAATGTAACATATATCCTACGAACACTGATTGAGAGAGAGCTTTGGAAGTGCAGATAGATCTATATGCATGTTTTATTGATTGATTGATTGATTTTATTGGTTGAGTTCGTCATGAAGCAATCATATCAATACTGAATCTGAACATTCATGAGAAAGAACTAAGAGTTGTGAGACATCTATATTGGGAACAAACAGCAGCAATGCGAATATAAAATGACATCAGTAAATTTCAAGAAATAAAACGTAGCTTAAGAAAAGGGTGTGTCCTATTCCCCGATCTCTTTTCATTATACAGTGAAATCATCTTGCGTACATAGGAATATATGCCAGGTATTCAAGTAAGGGGATACAACGTAAATCATTTACGATATGCAAACGACACGATACTGATTGCTGAAAATTAAATAGATCTACAACTGATGTTAGATACAGTAATCAGGAAAAGGAGAAAAACGTCTCTCCCTGAACAAAAAAGAAAACAAAAACCAGCCATCTCAAAGAGAAATTCATTCCACCATGCAACATAATAGCATATGGCACTGTCTTGAAGCCAGTCCAAACATTTAACTATTTGGATCACTTATAACAACTGATGGTCGATACAACGATGAGATCAAGAGACGAATTGACCAGGCCAAAGCAGCTTTTCGCAACATGAAAAACATTTTAACAAACAAAAATATATCACTTGAAGTGAGAAAACGTGTACTCCTATGCTACATCGAGCCCGTATTGCTATATGGGAGTGAATTCTGGACAATAACCAAACGTTAAAAAAACATAGAAGCCACTGAAATGTGTTCTTAAGAAGACTGCTGCGAGTTCCGTTTAATGAAAATACAAGCAATAAGTCATCACTAGGACAGCCAACTAAAACATAAGATCATTAACACAATTAGAACACAAAAAGCACGATTTATTGGATCTAGGACGCACGTGATGGAGGCATTTTCAAAAAGTCTAGGGGAACACCAAATTTTAGTGGCACGTGCGCACCCAGGCCCCCCTGGATCTGGCTATGCATATGACACACAGTGGTCTTTTTATTTTAGATAGTTTGCAGTGACTTTGTCTCCGATCTTACATGATCCGTGACACACGTCACCCGGCTGAACACTTCATATGGCCGCATATGACACAGTGAACATATTTACACTTAACATAGTGTCCAGGGAACACAACACGTACAATATTCATCGATATCATTTTGAAAAACACGTTATTTTACGAGATACTGAATTATTAACATAGCTGCTTACATCTAGCAGCGTACTGACATTGATTATGAATTTGAATCAACAACACTTCCGCTTGATTAAACAGTCTAGTTATTCGGTTGGTCATGTTTTCTAGGAGGGATTCACTAAAGAAACATGTATACTTCGTATTCACACCGGCTCAGTTTCAAAACAGTAGTACTGATAATGATACTTTATACACGCATGATCTGTTAAGAAAGGATGTACTACGTGACGAAATCAGTTTTACCGGCTGTAAGTGTAACACTTATCACAAGACAAGTAACTATTTGGCAATGAAATGTCTGTGTGGCGTTTCACAACGTTTCTGTCTTGACCAATCTGAATGTTGCCTTGTCAACAGTGGCCACAGCAGGAATATAATTGTATGAATCAGGGTTTGGTTTCTTCCGGAAGAAACCTGTTCTTTCCGGGACACCCGGAAGAAAGGGGTTTCTTCCAGAAAAATCCGGAAGAAACTGGAAGTAAGTGCAAGATAGGATTAAACAATGGAAACTATAAGGCACGCAAGTCTCGTCTGCCTCCATGCTGGTTTTACGCTATTTTGCCCTTTTCATTCATAATCCGGTACCCAACGACGCGAATGAGCTATGTATTGTTTCACATATGGGTGTAACTGCCACAGCAGAAACCTCCGTTGTACGTTTCATAGGTTTCCAACCAATGAAAGGTCATCTAGAAGGTGGGAACTATTATGCATGCAAGTTATGATTTTCAAATTGTTTGCATATCACAGTGATTTTGACTTTGGATAATGGTTATACCGGAACGACGAAACTGTGTCATTGTCAGTCGTGGCACGTGAAATGTTTGCCATTATAAAGTCTACAATGACCAAAGGCACAGTTGTATGTGAACAATCGTAAACATCATTTAACTATGTATTTGTCCAATGTACGTGATTTATGGATATAGTGCATCTTTATAAATGTGGTTTAAGGGAACATATTCTAGAACAGTAATAAAATTATTATTTGTCGCACTCAGACAGAAAAAAATGTATAATAAAACCAAATTAACGTTGCATTAACATTAAGACTTAAACCTGCAATATCATTTCGATTGTTATCCTCCTGGCTTTTCTGACTAATTTCCCGAAAAAGCAAAGCTATCAAGTATCCCCTATAATATCCTAGTTCGTTGGTGCACTTGTGCTACTTCGTTTTGTTGAAATGAATAAACAAACTGCGAACTATTTAGAATTTGGTTTCGAGTCGAACGAGTCGAAACTAGCAACACTTACTTGAACATGAACATGAACCTGGAAGTGGAAACTTCATATAATAGTATCGTGTTCGCGAATTTGGGCTTTTTTGTTGATAGTAGTGTTCGCAAGTGTTTATACAACACGTTCTTATTGTATGGCATTTACGCCGGCGATGGGACATCCCCGGACATATGCCACCGACGCAGCGAAAAAGGGCCAAATTACGCAGACAATGACAATATTCGCGCCAGACGGTTTATTTGGGAAAAACCAGTATGGATTTGTGGAACGACACAAGACAACTGACAAGTCACAAAAGAAACAGCTGGAGTAAGACTGGTCTAAGAACAGACGCTGCGTTCGCAAAACTTCTTCTAGACAGGTTAGTAATTTCAGAGTAGTGATCCTCAGCCACGCATATATATTCGTATGAATATAATATTATGTTGCTTGTTATGTTCAGAAAACCACTACCCCTCAATACTGTGAAAATGTCCATCACAATAACATGTATCGATAGCTTGCGACAGATTTATGTGAGAGAGCAGAGAATTACCGTTACTATACAAAGAATTGCATCCCATGTTTTGTTAAATTACAAATCCTTTTGTACATGTAAATTATAGAAGTTCTGCTTTTAGTTTGGTCTGTCAAGAAAAAAAAGCACATCTAAAACACTACAATTTATCAATAACATGCATTTTGTAATTTATACTTCTACATTCATACATTTTGTAGAAATTTTTTTTAATTTATTTTCCGTTTCATTTAATTAATTAACTTCATCTTACTTTGCGACAGTTGCGTGATTCAATTCAAAAGCAGTCAGGGTTGACAGCTAAGTTTCTGACAGGACAGTTTACAAATTGTTTGCACGTTGATGACACTGAAGCCACAGAGGCTTCGCTTCATGGAACATACTTTCCCAGTCAGAAACCTCTAGTTAATAACCACAGTTGCAAGTAGTTGAAAGGCCATTATTATAATTTGTGTGTGTTAAATCAAGCCAGGAAATCCATAATAAAATGCTTTTGTTGCTCTCATAAGAGACATGACTAACAGCTGGAATCTTCTTCTAAAGACTTACAGTGGTAATCCACCCTCTGAGTAAACAGTAGAACTTTGTGGACACTGCCAGGGGTTCAACCACTACCAGCCAAATGTCCTCCTCATTAATTAGCAGTGTCAGGTGAATGACACATTGAGATCACAACTAACGCATTGGGTATTTTGCATGGTTTACTGTTGAATTCCTCAAGCTTTGTTTTGTTGAACTATCAGTGAAAAATTGCAAAACTTTTTATTTATATATTTTTCGAATAAAATTACTTTGTGACTTTATTTCCTGTAACCTTCTTTCCATCTATGTTCTACCTGTACTTTTTAAGAAGTTGACACTTGTAAATTGTCCATTTGTTTGTTATGTACTACACTTTTACTATATATATACAATAATAACTTTGCCACTCTCATATCATTGTAATTTTTTTCACAACTGGGCAAATGAACTTTTCACACTTGAGTGCTGAGCAAATGACCATTGGACAAGACCGTGCAACATATTTTTACCTGTTAATGAAATTAAAAAGTTTACAAGTTACATACCACACACACACACACATATATAATATTATATACTATTATATATATATATATATTAACAGGTATTTGTGCTGTAAAACCATGTTCATTTTCACAAATAATCTGACTCATTCAATAATCCAATTCATGACTTTGTTCGACAGCTTCAACACAAAGGTGTGAACTACCTCAACACCACTGAAGCCGTCACATATGACAAGATCTGTGGTGGCTCTATCGAGCATCAGTGGTCATAGCAAAGGCAGCTCAGGTGTTCAGTTACTTCCTGAGGCTGGATGCAGCTCGGGACAGTTAGAATAAACGTAAGTATTAATTGATGCTGCTAAGCAAACGTGATATATATATATCACGTTTGCTTAGCAGCATCAATTAATACTATATATATATATCAATCATAGCATAATAATTGGAAGATATGCAAACATATATGATTGGTTTTAACAATTATGTTTTATTCTGATCAATGTTATGTGGGTACATCATCTTTGGTTGATAGGGCTTTTGTGAAACTTTCAATTACATTGTACATTTCATTTGCAGTTCACTTTTGGAACTTAATGTTCTATTTATTTAATTTGGAATATTTCTGTTACAAACATAAATTTGTATATTATGCAGTGCAAGTAAATACACGTGAAACAATATAGCCAAGCCTCAGTGATGATTGTACTTTCATAGTAATCATGCCTATGCAGTGGCGAAAATGTTTCAATAGCAACTCCCCCCCCCCCCCCCCCCCCCCCCCCCCCGTCTTCCGATATCACCACTCCAGCCGAGCGGCTGAAGTTATAGTTATGGCGGCTTGGTAGCGACAAAATTTAGACTACACTATTTGGTTCGTCCGCCAGTGGAGGTTTTTGTGCCCCCCAGGCTCGATTTCTGGATCCACCCCTGTATGTGATAGTTTTGTTTGTCTGCATGAGGATTTTGCAGTAATGGGTGTCCTCGTTAAATTGCATATTGTTGTTAGAAATGCATGTGAATTAAAGTAAAGACAATGTAAATTAAAAACATTTTATTGAAACTATTTGATGAGATCATGACTGCAAAATTATGAAAAGCACAATACAACTACAGGTACAATCATTGCACTTGATGTGTATAATGTAATAATTTTTAGAACACATACACATAAAATGCAAAGCAACAATAGAAACAAAAATTAGGAAGAGGTTGAAAAAATTTCAGGTACATATAACAAAACAAACAGTTACTTTTCTCACAATCCTTTGTTACAAAAAAACAACACTAGTACATGTGATATCAAATGCTAGTTGTATGTTTACAACTCACAAAATTAGTGACTAAACAGTTACGTGTATTTACCAAATTTGTATATTTAATGCCCATAAAAAATGTAAACCAATGAGAAAAAATTACTTAGGAAGATGTTTAGTTGAACAAATGTAATATGTACATATCAAATTAAAATAACTATATTATGATTTTTTGTTAAAAAAACATCAATAGGATATAAACTTCAAAACTGTTGTAGTTTGTGCAATGCTTGGTTTGTTTACAACTCGCAGAAAATAGTGACTAGACTAGACAGGGTCATCGCCATGTGACTGAGAATTACATGTACAATCGCTACATGCTACATTGCTCCAGTTTACTCAGCTGTATGAAGAGTACCGGCTATAGACGGTTGATATTTTTGTATGAATAATCTTCGCATATTAATTTCAGTGTGGCTGAATTCTTCCCACATAAGTCAAGATGGTGTTTTCGATTTAACAGGTCTGCCAAGGAGTAAAGTTTAAAGCGCTTTGAGTAATCCTGAGGACTGGATACTATACAATATCAGAACTAAACTTACTCAAATGTTGTTTAATTATCATGCAAAATGAAAATTAATGTAAATTATTTGTGAAAATATAAAACATTTATAAAAAGAATCACTGAGAAAAATGATACATGGCATGAAAACATAACAGTCCTCGTGATACATAGATAATTTAAACAAGTAAAATGCTGCTGTCAGTGCATCAACAGATTGTTGTTGAAAAATGTGAAAAGGCTTTCAATACTATTACTTCATCACAAACTTGTGCCTGGTGTATGTTGCAAGAACTCAGCTGGCTGCCACTGACAAGAAACAATGAAACCCTACCACTGTAACAATTCTGGATAATTAATGTATTTTTTCATGGACACTGCTAAAAGTTATAGTTGAATTGAATACAAATATATTGTATTATTGACTTTTGATAAATGTGTCATCACATATAAAAATATCATACATGTCAGAGCCATCCTAATTGTCACTTTGTCACCGGTATAAGCAGATGCAGACGTACAGCAAAAAGTCAGGAAGCTGGTATGCAGTACCATCAAAGACAGCGAGACATACAGTGATGTCATCGATATCTAAACCGATGCAGTTCACCGAAGAATGCTCGACACTGAACCTGTCTGACAGCATCGAAAGTTGTTGCCATATCTGCAGACCCTGGCACCCACCGTTCCATCACCAACTGCAGAGCTAATCAAACGTCACCACATTCTTATGTCGAGCAACCTGCAGTCTACATTGGTTTCCAGTCAGTCAAGCTAACTGACTGACCTGGAAGCCAGTGTACACCCCATCAGCACTGGAGAATCTGTCAGGGATTCAACACGACACAATTGGGATCACTCAGTGGACATTCATATGACAAACTGTTATTATGCAGCATGTTGCATGGCTGTAGAATCTTGTCCAAGATCCTGGACAAATACAACTGCCCAGTATGCCATATTAACTTGGAGAGCTAGTGGTACTAAACACACTAGTTCAATCTCCTGTAAAAAAAGCATATATTCAGTAAACAAAAACAAATTATGATGTGTTCATTGTCATAATCGGTATATAATAATGTTTCATGTATGAACTGCAGCATTTCACAAGAAAAAAGGCAGCAAGAAATGTTCTACTACAGCTGCATCTATACATGTTGATATCTTAGGAACAGTCAGTGTTTACCAGAGTTGTTCCGGGGAAGGGTGGCTTGATACAGCATGCAGACATTAGTGGAATATGCAATTTTTCAAAACGGTGAACAATTTTAACTGTTTTTCTTTACTATGTGTTCATTGTCATTACATGAATTTAAAAGTGTTCAATTTCATTACAGTGACACCTGATCTTAGTCAATATTATAGACTGATTTGAATTCTGCTAATCACTAAAGCATCAGTAAAGCGCATTTCAATTTGTTGTTTTGTTTTCAGTATACAAATTCATGTCAGTGTCTGCCATGTGTAACTACAATGCATATTCATGTTTGACATTTTAAGCCTGATGTTGAATGGTCAAGGTGAATGTTAGAAATGACAGAATGAGGTGTTATTGTGATGCTAACAATATATTTTCCTCGTCAAGTATTCAAAGGTTCATAATACGTATGTCTACCTTCTTCAAAAATGACTAATTTATTTTATAAACTTTCAGAGTCATCGCCATATGCTAAATACTGTTTAAAGGTGTATTAATATGTCTGTGTTGATACACCTGTGGGTATAATATACAAGTGCAGAAGTCAATCTAGTTTTCTATGCCCAAGATGTTATTATTAAAATGTGTATGAAAACAAATATGGTATATTTAAATGTGCACATTAAAATTTGTTGATAACTTATACGTGGTTGATTGTTATAAATTTGAAAAATTACCTGGATTGATCAAATGCGGGCCTGCCGCAGATTATGTATCGTCCCTGTGTCTGCCTGGCCCGGGTGACCGCCTCTAGCTCCTCCTCTCATTCTCATTCATGGATTGCAGTGTGGTCTCTAGCAATATCATAATTCATGTTATATTATTATGTATTCATATATTGCTGTGGTGAGAATATATACATATATTGGTAAATACATAAGAATAGCCGGCATATGTCAGTTGAAAGGTATCACAGGATACCAATTAATGCATTACATACACTATAGCCAGGCATCAAGGACCCCAATGGAGACAAGTGCGTGCATTTTCTTGCGTAATCCTTATATATGGTGTACTCTAGGTGTTTTTATATTTTATGTATTTACACGTTTACATTTTTATATTGAATAAAATCATCACCATCATGCTTGTCATATAAAACTCTAAATTATTTTGCATAAAAAACAATGCAAATCAACAATATTCTGCAGTAATAGTATCAAAAATATGAGTCACAAAAAATGTTTTAATAATTACGATCACCAACATTACGGATGCTCCCTGACTAAGTTACTCGCACGAACAACAGGGGCCTGCTGCCAAAGCAATGTTACTTGTCATTTCGCACCATCACGTCATCTACTCTCAGACTCAATAATATGTAATGTCGGAATAACAGCTTATTAACAACATCCTGCGTAACCAAATACAATACATATGAAATATTAGGTACCAAATATTATGCTCGTTGTCACTCACTGGCTGATATGGTGACTGTCTTAGTCTTAGACTTTTGAGTTAGAACAAAGTCAGCCTCGACAGGCTCGAGTCGAGTGTAGACGTTCGCAAGTTGCAATTCTCGTTGAATTAATACACGGCTACGCGTTCTTGTTGCTAACTGCGATAGTGTAATACGTACCTTCGTACAACCACATTGGAATTATAATCTTCATCTTGATACGGTAAAGCACGTGTGTGTTGTTATTGTTTTCGAATGCCTGGGATGCCGATCTCGCGTAAAGCACATGACCGAAGTGGCGCAGTAGGCAGACAGCGCAATTGGCTTTCGCCAGCGATACCCGCTGTAACGACATATCTTTTTTGACGATTAAAAACAAGTACGCATTTTTGTTTATTAAACCGACTGTGTGCACTAGTTAAACTATTCACACATTACACGTCTGGACATAAAAGAACCGGATTGGCGATGGGCAAACGAAGTGATTGAGCACCTTTAAGTGCAGCTGTGCAAGTCAAAACAGTTTAAATAACCAAAATATAAATAATTAATAATTGGACTTCTGTAATAAAGAAGTTTAAAATAGTTAACAATGACGATTACAATTTACAACATGCGATCTTCCCTGTTTATTGACGAGTGCTGCGTGACAACCGATCGAGTGAGCGAAGGCCGGCCGTGAGCGGATACAATTTACAGGCGACACACTATTAACTTGTACTTTTTGTCTTTCATCGACGCTTTCACTGTTGTACGAGAAACTCGGCACCCGGCTGCAGTCTACTGAACCTGTTGATTTTCCTTGAAATTTAACATTCCGTGTGGTGTCGTTTACCCAAAATTGTAATGAAAACGCCATGCCTGTAATCGAATGAGCGATTATTCCGGACAACGAAGTGGGCCCCGCAAGTTTATGATCTCGTTAACTCGAATGTGAAAAGGTAATTTGCCCAGTTGCGAAAAAATTACAATGATATGAAAGTGACAAAGTTATTATTGTATATATATATATATACATATATATTATAACAGTGTAGTACATAACAAACAAATAGACAATTTACAAGTGTCAACTTATTAACTAAGACTAAGTACAGGTAGAACGTAGTCATAGATGGGCTGGAAAGAAGGTTACAGGAAATAAACTTATAAAGTCACAAAGTAATTTTATTCGAAAAAAAAAAAAAAAATTAAACGTTTTGCAATTTTTCACTGATTTTCAACAAAACAAAGTTTGAGGAATTCAATAGTAAACCATGCAAAATACCCAATGCCTTAGTTGTGATCTCAATATGTCATTCATTCACCTAACTGCTAATTAATGAGGAGGACATCTTGCTGGCAGTGGGTGAACCCCTGTAGTGAAGCAGATATGTGTAAATAATAATAAGAATTGTGGGTGTTGTGGTAAAAGCACAACATTTGGTGTATATGATAAGGCGGTACTAAGTGAGTTAAGATATAGTGCCAAGCTGAATTGTTTCCGTGACGCCCGTAATATGGGAAAATCCAAAATGGCCGCCGCCCGAATCTACATATATATTAATTGTCCTATCCTCGTGAATAGTTAACATAAAAACATAAATAAAGTGTCTTTTTATATGTTTTCAGACATGCCGAATACAATGGCGTCATCAATTCATTGAAAAAATGCATATATTTTAAGATAGGGCACATGTTAATGATAACATTCAAGATTGCCGCCACCTGAATTGTGAATATCTACCTAATGTCATATCTTCCCAACCAGGTGACATAAAACCATGGTTGGAGTGTCCTTGTATATTTGTTTAACTGTTCTGTACATGTCATATCGAAACGAGTAATTGTGGTCGCAGTTATCACTGCAACGGCATAGTGATGTGCATTTCGGAGCAGCCCTGACACACTTGCATAGGTCTGTGCACACTTTCTGGCATCCACAGCGTAGCAACTCGGAACATGACGCCGCTGCTTCTGGGAGTAATGTCCACAGTGGTTCCCATCCTTGTGTGGCACTCTAACGCCATCCGCAGGTCTCTGGAGAAGGAAGTTCTGGAATACGGACTTGTGCCTGTACCCACACATGTCCACCTTGGTATATAGCCCGTTTTGTGTGCCAAGTAGTTGAATAGTTTAGTCTTGTTGTCTTCCAGTCTCAAGAACTCTTGCCAATTTCCTGGGATTGTTTTGGATGCTGCAACACTCCTTCGAACACCCCTTCCTCGCTTCTCTCGTGACGTGGACTTCAGACTCCCTTCCAGGTATACATCCCAAATGATGTCAATTCTTGTCACGTTTCTCAGCTGCGCTTTGACGTAAGGAAGAAACACCTGTGTGACATATTCTTGGAATGTTTTGACACCGATTGACTTCAACATGTTGATGATTGCAGCACCATCCAATATGATGACATCGACTGGTGGGGCATCTCCACACGACGTACATAACTTTTCCAGACATTCCACAAGATCAGACTTCGTCCCAAACCGGAGTTTTCCTAGCTGAGACAACGGTGGGTATGCATGATCCTCGTGCTTGAAGAAATTGTCCAAGTCGCCGTCTCGGGTTTGACAGGCAATGTACTGTCGTGAAAACAATGGACAGTCGCTCTTGAGTGATGACACGATCTGTTTTGCTTTTGATGGAACTCTTGATAGTGGTCGGTTGAACAAGGGCATTTGATTTCTACTGATGGGATCAGATACAGGTGTTGTTCGTTGTGTGACTCGCTCTGTCATGTACTTTTCATACTGATCTTGACCTGTCTTCTCTATCACACGCACGGTTTCAACTATTGCCACAATCTTCTGTAAATGGATTTCCCATGTCTTCAATTACTCAAACAAGAGCCCTGACCTCCTTAGCAAATGTGACTTGCACAGACTCGGTATGCTCATGGTGCTTGAAATTGCTTGTATCAGTGTTCTCAGTGCTGCGATCCAGGCAACTGATCTCAAATTCCTCAATGTCCGTCGCCAGTTCAGGTCCTGTCACCATCCAGCATAGTAGGGCTCTTGGATTTTGTAACAAACCGACTGCCCCACCATATCCTTTCACGACCTTGTTGTTTTGTTCGTGTGCAATGTCGATAGCTATCGCTGAGAATAGACATTTTGTTTTGTGCACAACAAAGCCTTCTTGAGCGAACTGGCTTGCTACGTCAGGGTGTCGAACATGCAACGTCATCATGTCACGAATGTGAATCGGCACCCATCGAGAATAGTGAGTGTGGTCCAGTGCGAAAACCCATGGTGTCAACGCTGCCAGGACAGCGACATAGAGCGAGAAGTTGGAATCACGTAGATACCTCACATACACCAAGACGAGGGGCTCCAGCTGCATGACGATAAACCATGTCAGCAAAATATTCAAGGACACTTCAACCAAGGTTTTATGTCAACTGGTTGGGAAGATATGACATTTGGTAGATATTCACAATTCAGGTGGCGGCCATCTTGAATGTTACCATTGACCAGTGCCCTATCTTAAAATATATGCATTTTTTCAATGAACTGATGACGCCATTGGATTCGGCATGTCTGAAAACATAAAAAGACACTTTATTTATGTTTTTATATTAACTATTCACGAAGATAGGACAATAATTAATAGATGTTTAGATTCGGGCGGCGGCCATTTTGGATGTTCCCACATTACGGGCGTCACGGAAACAATTCAGCTTGGCACTATATCTTAAATTATTTAGTACCCTCTTATATATATCATATACACCAATTTTTGTGCTTTTACCACAAAACCCACAATTATTTCACATATCTGCCCCACTACTGGCGGTATTCACAAAGTTCACTATTCCAGCAGTTGGTCATGTCTCTTATGAGAGCAACAAAGGCATTTTATTATGGATTTCCTGGCTTGATTTAACAAACAAAATGATTATGGCCTTTCAACTACTTGCAACTGTGGTTATTAACTAGAAATTTCTGACTGGGAAAGTATGTTCCTTGAAGCAAAGCCTCTGTGGCTTCAGTGTCATCAACGTGCAAACAATTTGTAAACAGTCCAGTCAGAAACCTAGCTGCCGACCCTGACTGTGTTTGAATTGAATCACTCAAAGTTTGATGAAGTGAATGAATTAAATGAAACGGAAAATAAATTTTATAAAATGTTTCTATAAAATGTATGAATGTAGAACTATAAATTACAAAATGCATGTTATTGATAAATTGTAATGTTTTAGATGTGTATTTTTTTCATGAAAGACCAAAATAAAAAACAACTAAAAACAGAACTTGTATAATTTACATGTACAAAAGGATTTGTAACTTAACAAACCATGGACTGCAATTCTGTGTATATAACGGTAATTCTTTGCTCTCTCACATAAATCAGTCGCAAGCTATCGATACATGTTATTGTTATGGACATTTTCACAGTATTGAGAGGGGGGTTTTCTGAACATAATAAGCAACATAATATGATATTCTATTCCATACGAATAAATATGCGTGGCTGAGGCTGACTACTTTGAAATTACTAACCTGTCTAGAAGAAGTTTTACGAAAGCAGCGTCTGTTCTTAGTCTTACTTCACCTCTTTCTTTTGTGACTTGTGTCGTTCCACAAATCCATACTGTTTTTTTCCCAAATAAACCGTCTGGCGCGAATATTGTCGTTGTCTGCGTAATTTGGCCCTTTTTGAGTCGGTGGCAAATGTCCGGGGACGTCCCATCGCTGGCGTAAATGCCATAAAATAAGAACGTGTTGTATAAACACTTGCGAACACTGTACTATCAACAAAAACGGCTTGATCGAGGCACCAATCTTGAGGGTCAGAGGTCAGTCTCGCCCCAAATTCGCGAACACGATACTATTATATGAAGTTTCCACTTCCAGATGCATGTTCAAGTAAGTGTTGCTAGTTTCGACTCCTTCAACTCAAAACCAAATTCGAAATAGTTTGCAGTTTGTTGATTAATTTCAACAAAACGAAGTAGCACAAGTGCACCAACGAACTAGGATCTTATAGTGGATACTTAATAGCTTTGCTTTTTCGGGAAATTAGTCAGAAAAACGAGGAGCATAAAAATCGAACTGACATTGCAGCTTTAATTAATTAATAATCCAGGCCGTTGTGATGGGACAATGCTGCCACCTCACGGCGCCTGGATAATCGAGGCTACGCAAGATGGAGGCGTCGATGTTACCTAAGTGTCATTATCGGCTACTAGGTAGCAGTACATTATCATTCGACACGACTTCACGAAAATCTGGTTTTTCACTACCGTTTTTGATCGTTATCTAAATGTAAGTATATTTTTAATTATGTGGCCTGGTATGTAGATGTAGTAGGATAAATTCTACGTATGACACTGGGTTATGGGGTCAGGACACATATATATTTGACAGCAATTTGGCTAGTTGACCCTTTAGCCGGATTACTGTCTGCATCCATTCGTAAATATTGACGGGTGTCACACATAGAGGCATTTTACGAGACCTAGAAATAATAGATTTTGACTAAACTCGACCAGAATGTCAATGAGATAATATTAACAGCAGGTGAGAAGTTTAAGAAATTTTGTAATGTAATGTAATGTGTTGGTAGATAGTTTGGCCGTTGGTGGTATATATATATATGGTTTGTGTGTGCATTATTAAAAAAAATGAGTCTGTATCCGATCTTCCGGACGAGCATTTGACCTTGGCAAAGTAGCACCACCTAGCGAATGGAACCGGCGAGTTACCACAAGCGATGATTAAAGTTGTGAATTTTGTTACTCCATTGTGAAGAACATATCTGAAATTTGGCGAGCTGCACACACATACCTCCTACGTGCCACCAACATCCCGCTTGGTTACCAACACTACATACATTTTGGTCGTTCGTTAGTCATACTGCTACGATCGGCTACCGGTGAATTCGGCCTACAGTGAATTCCGTCCACACTTATTGGTGAATTCTGGCCCCCCCGAGCACGACGTCCCGTTGTCCTTGGTGAATTCGGCCCAAACGAATTCATACCCAATGGTCCACATCCATACGTCAAGCTTAACTTTACTATGAGTGTGGGCGATAATGTAGAATATTTAACATTACGCACTACGACCACATATACTTATTTCAAAATACATACATACGTGCACACGTACGTACACACACACACACACACACACACACACACACACACACACACACACACACACACACACACACACACACACACACACACACACACACACACACACACACACACATCCTCTTTGATCTTCAGGCAAATTTGCCTATGTAGGCCTACCGCTCTTTAGCCAAAGATGCTTTTTAATAGAATTCTTCGGTTGGTTCTTCAATGCATTGACAGTTGGAGCTGTTCCTGTGACAATGCCAATGATTTCGGGTAAGGTGTTCCATAAACCAATTACTCTCTCACCAAAGAAGTGTTTCCTTAGTTCTCGTTTACTCCTGTTTTATACAACATCGAAGAGTGCCCGTGTTCCTTCGTATGACAGCTTTTTTTGACCATCAGTATGGATTCCGACCTAAACATTCAACTGAATATGCGGCACTAGAATTAATAGATAGAATAATAACCCAACTGGATAAGGATGTCATACCCATTAATATTTACCTAGACCTTTCCAAAGCCTTTGATACCATTGACCATTTAATTTTAATTGAAATATTATGGTATACATGGAACACATCTGAACATATTCAGCAGTTACCTAACAAATCATAAACAGTATACGGAAATTGACAATATAAAATCAAATATGTTATGAATTACAATAGGTGTACCACAAGGCTCAATCTCAGGACCCTTGTTATCATATATATCAATGATTTTGCACAAGCAAGTAAAATATTTAATTTCATAATTTATACTGATGATACAACTCTATAAGGATATTAAACACTTTCAGCGATAACATACAGTGTACATGTCGAAATTGTTGAATCTTTAATAAATGAAGAACTTTAAAAAAAAAAAAAATGGCTTAAAATAAATAAATTATCACTAAACATAGTAAAATTTAAATACATGACATTTCAAAAGGCAAAGAAAAATATATAGACACTCTGAAGATAGACAATGTAAATACATGTATTGAACAAGTCGAGGAATTTAATTTGTGGGTTAAATTATAGATACAAATCCGTGACAATATATCGGAAAAAAAATAACTGCAAGAACGCACAGTTTCGACTTTGGCCCCCACCTGTACGATCCGTATAAGGCATGCTCATGAATATTTGGGACTGTACGTCATAGCAAAGCATTTAAATAACCAAGCATAGTCACTCGCCCAGCGCCCTCTGTTATTCATGTGTGAACGTAATGATATTGTATACGCTAAAGTTCAAAATGGCGGATCGCAGAATGACTCTGCTTGGTAATTTAAATGCTTTGGTCAGATTTCGATTACGCCGAGTTAATAGATGCAAGAAAAACGTCATCAGCATGTGTGTATTTGGATTAGCCACCACCATGCGAATGAGTCGTGACCGATAAAATTACCAAAATGAAACGTTGACCAGCTGCTGTTTATGTCACATAATCAGCAAAGAAAAGAAGGAAAAGATATGGAATAAACGGAGAATGAACATAGCGACAGCTCATGACAGACGGATTGATTTTAAGGAACAAACATCACCTCTCCATGCACGAAGCCGCCAATATCTACGCCGATGACATATTGAATGGTTGGCATTGTTTTTGTTGGAATATAAAAACTATGGTGCTATCATGTTCCTTTTTCACTAGGTACATCTGGCTATACATTTTGAAGTTTAGTTTTAATTAAACGTTTAGATAACAAATCTGTTGAAGCCGAGAAACATTCAATAATGAAACCATTTTGTTTGCACCACAAATCCAGCTACTCTTTCAATAAGCAATCTAAATACGTTATACATCACACGCAGTAATTTGCGGTATTAAAATAGCATAGGTGGTTATGTACCTTCCTATCTACGTAAGGTTTAATTTTAATTTGAAAAATGTAGATCTATAAAGAGCATAATAACATAATTATCGGCAACATATTAAAATACCAGTGTAAAAAGATGTTTTATTTTGTACTGGGAGTGCAATAATTATTTGTTCTGCCCGTCATTTAGAGTAAAATATATTGAATTTGTTTCTGTCAAACTCCTGTTTCGATGAAAAAAAATGGCCATTGTATGATGGAAATAAAGTCATAAAATTACAAAACATTAAAAGTAACGCATATTAAAAAACTATTTTCAATCATCATTGGTGTATTTAACTCAAGAAAATCCCTAAAACATTTTGAATGATGTGAAACATTTATATTTTGTAAATTTTCAAAATTACTGTAAAAGCTAATTTTTCGACATCTTTTTATACACTACTCCCAGTTTAGTTCACTTAACACAAACCTGTTTCAACAAATGTTGAAGAATATGCTGTAGAACATAATCCAAACATGATGAGCATAAGAAAGCATAAATTTTATGATGTACTCCCATTTTGCAACATAATGACGGGATGATGTGCATTTGGATGCACAAATCCATTTAAAACATGTAGTGATGTACTTATTCCCAGCAGAAGCCACGCGGAACTAATGTGGCAGAACAAAGTCAGACATCTTCTTCACTACTGTGTCAGTTTACATATTGTCCTATTAATAGCATTGCTATGCATTTTGATACACTAAAGCTATCAGATGCACACATCCATTTGAAACGCGAAGTGAGGTACAACTGCCCAGTACATGTCGCACAGAACAGAATGGGGGCAGAATAAAGTCAGGCACCATCTTATGTCAGGTGACCCATTGTCCAGTTAATGGCAATGCTGAGTAGAGCTCTTCAGTTTTCTTTCTATCAGCTCATGTATTTCCGATGTTCCTGCAAATAAACAAAGTTGAATTTAGGAAAATGAGTCTAAATATGAGTTAACTAATTCAACACTGTGCAGATTAATTCAGTTTAGATATTATATTATGGGACTTGTGACCAAGTGTACAGCTGGCTAAATGGAAAAGAAATACAAGAGAACTTTGTTATTCTGATTCAGTCAGACTAAAATCCCAATCCATTACTTTGGCCAACTTTTAATTTGCTTCTACATAATTACCTATATGCATTGGTGAACTCCAGATAACTCAAACTCACATAAGTGAATTTTCGCTAAGTTAAGTCCATCTTGGATTCGAGGCTATATTGGGCGGAGATAGATCGTAAAAATTGGTGGTGCAGAAAAGTTGATAAACAAGTGGAATTACTGATTGATAAGTATTATTCTTGCCTTAATATCATTCATAAAGTTGCAATAAACATATATTGAGTAGCAGTTGTGCTTAAAGTTAGTTAGTTAAAGTATTTTAGAACACCTTAGTATAGTGAGTCATAATAGGGTAACTCACTTAGCCTTCGATAAGTTGTAAACAAGATTTAACAAACCTGATTATGTGGTAGAATATATAGGAGATAAACTAACGACCATCAAACTACTTACATAAGATATCTGTGTAAGCCAGTACTTGCTAGATAGTTTGATTAGGTAGCATTGTTGTTAAAATTAAGCAAGGGCGATAGTCGGGCGGCGTAACCTAAATAAATAAAGCAGCCTAACGTAACGTGATTGTATTTAAATTAGGTGACTACCGGTAATGTTAGCGTTCGTGTCAGGATAAATACTCGACTGTGTAATTGAAATTTGTAACCTAAAGTATGCTGTAGTACACAGGAAACAGTCTTTATAAAGACTAAGTTAGTTAAGTTATTAAATAAATTCTGATCGGGATATGGCGCCTTGCAAGCGGCAAGTCAAGGCAAAGCGACACTTGGTGTGCGATCACTGCCACAGCTGGGTAGATGTTGTATTGTCCGGCTGTGGGAAGTCATGGGCAGAAACCATGGAGGAAGGATTCACCTTTCAGTGCATTGGGTGTTGGAAGGTGGAGTGCCTGCAGAAGGAGATAGTTAGGTTGACAGATATTGTGAAGGGAATGGAGATGGGAATTAGCAAGGAGGCAGGTCGAATGGAGAGAGACGACAGGGAGAGAGATGAGAATTCTGCAAGACTGAAGGAGAATAGCAGTGGCAAGAAAACTGAGGAAAGGAGATTGAGAGGAGGGGAAGATATTGGAAAATCGACAACAGAAAACGTGACAAGCGTGAAGGTGACAGGGAAGAAAGTGACCATAGAGAAGGAGGGAGGGAAGATGGGACGGGAGAGGAGAGAGGAAAATGAGATGGGACGAAAGAAGAAGGGACGAAAGGAAGTGAGAGCAAATGTGATTGAAGATAAGTCGATAAAAGGGACGCTGACAGGAGGAAAGGTGACAAGAGAAAAAGCGACAGGAAAGAATGGATTGGAAGAGAATGTGACAGGAGAGAAGACTACAAGGGGGAAAGACAACAACCAGACAGCTGCAAACCGAAGAAGGAGCTATTCTAAGGCAGTGATTGAGGGGGCAATGAGGAAAGAGAGGGTGTTTATGGGCGACTCCATTGTGAGAAAGACGGACAAGGCACTGAGCGAGGGGAAGGACGTCGTTGTTTGTTTACCGGGGGCTAGGATTGAACATGTAACTGACAGGGTAGAGAATGTATTGGGACATGGCAAGGGGGGTCTATACTGGTACATGTAGGAACAAATAATGCAGACAGGGAGGGAACAACTGCGATAGTACAGAAGTATAGACAGTTAGTGAGGAAGCTAAAGAAGACGAGAGTTGAACAGGTTATTCTGTCATGAATTTTGCCAGTAATGGGAGGAAGGGGGGCAACGTATAGAAACTGCAAGAGGATGGCGATCAACGCACTAGTTGAGCAGATGTGTGAAGAAGAGGGGGTGGGATTCACAGATTTTTGGGGATACTTTGTTGGGAGGGAAGATATGTACATGAGAGATGGCCTCCATCTTAGTGGAAAGGGGGCAGCAGTTTGTTTTCTCAGAGAACCTGCTGCGATCTGTTGACAGTGGGACAGGTTGCATCTATTTAAACTAGATTCGCAGGGGGGACTCACAGAAAAGCCTGAAAATGGAGGCATAGATAAAAACAGCACAAATAAATCAGCAAATAACAGTCTGGAAAACTCTTCTGAAGCTGGATATAAATGTGTTTGTTTAAATGCAAGGAGTATAGTAAACAAAAGAAATGAACTAAACATTTTGGTAGAAGATATTGACCCTCATATAATAGGTATAACCGAATCCTGGACCACCACCGATATATCAGATGCTGAATTGGGACTGACAGGATATGTAATGTTTATAAAAGATAGAATAGGAAGAAAGGGAGGTGGAGTTATTTTATATATTAAAGAATCTATTCAGGCTTATGAAATAAAATTAGAAAGAGAAGCAGATTGCGAAGAAGCTGTTTGGTGTAACATAGTTACAGGAAATTCAACGTTAACAGTTGGGTTAGTTTATCGAACTCCAAACATAAGCATAGAAGAGAATGAAAAAATACAAAACGCTATAAGGGAAGTAAGCAAACAGGACTGTATTATTATGGGAGATTTTAACCACGGGCATATACAATGGAAATCTCTAGAGAGTATGGGGAGTGAGGACCACAAGTTTTTAGTTCAAGATACATTCCTTTCTCAACATGTGCTAGAACCAACCAGGGGTGAGAATGTGTTAGACATAGTTTTGTCCTCACAGAATGAATTAGTTGACTGTCAAGATATGTGAGCCACTGGGGAGTAGCGATCACAACCAGATACATTTTACCACAAAGGAAGGTATAAGGACATGAGGAAATATTTAGCAAAGATAGACTGGAATAACACACTGAAAAAATAAGATGGCAACAGAATGCTGGAATATATTAAAGAGTGAAATTAAGGTGCATAGTTGATAAATTTGTACCTTTCAAAAAACAAGCAAAACGGTCCAAAAAGAAACACTTATCGAAAGAAGCCATTAGAAAAATTAAGTATAAACAAATGATGTGGAAGTCATATAGATGTCCTGGAAATGATGAAGACTACAACAGTTATAAAGAAGCACTTAACCAAGCTACAGCTGAAATTAGAAATTCAAAGAGAAGCTATGAACAACAATTAGCTAGTAATATAAAACATGACAGCAAGAGTTTTTATGCGTATGTTCGAAGCAAACAGAAAGTTCAAGATAAGGTCGGATTTATAACAAGGTGTTTAAAGAAACCGTGTTGGAGGATGTGAAGACTTGTCACGGCAAGCTCTTACAGTCTTGGTAGAGTAGCGCACCTTTTACAAATTAGTCTTTGTATATATAGATATAGCAGACCTGCCTACCATTCCGGATTGTCCGGAATCATTCCGGAAAGATACCTCAAATTACGGTATTACGGCGAGGGATGAAAATATTACGGACTGTCACCATGTTCGCCAATCACTCAAATTTAGCTTCCACTATATTCAACAGGTGGCAGCATATGTATGCAGCATGTTGTGACATGGTTTTTCATTCGCTGAGTTTGGTCGTAATCTAACCAATAGGAAACAGCGTTATGACAAATTCGCCTTTCCGCGATCAAACAAAACGAAGTCACGCGGCACGAAACGATGGCTGACAGCGAAACGACGCCACTGCCAACCAAAAAGAAACGTGTAATGCAAAAAATTAGTGAGTGTTGTACTTGTAGTGTTAGGCCAACTGACTGTACTAAGACTAAGTTAGTCTATCATTTACAGCCTATCATACAGTCACTAGAGTCTAGGCGATGTCGATGACAGCGTAATGTAATGGTTTTGCCGTCGCTACCCACCCCCCCTCCCCCCCGGTGACAATACCTGACACGGTTCTGAACAATTACAAGCCTATATTTCTGAAAATCAGTATAAATGGGAAGATGGATTACTGACAGGAAGTTTTTGGGGTAGGCAGGTCTGATATAGGAGTCCTTGTCATTTGAGGATGGGGTGGTCACGTGCTCAGGTGACCTTTTGGCGGAATGGCCCCACCTCTCTTTAGTATGTTTTAATAAGTAGTAGTTTTAGTTGCCGAAATGTTTGTGAGATATCTTTTTGACAGGTGTTTATGTATTATCTATCATGATTTTAATGTAGTGCTTTATAATGTTTTTTTTTTTAAAGAATGTATAGGCTGAATAAACGGTGTTTAAGACCTCAAATAGCCCACATTTCTTTGTAAATATTTGTATGTTATAACTCATCCAATAATCTGGTGAGAAATAAATAACCGTCAGAAGGTTATTCTGGCCATATTCTACCACATCTGTTGTTGACTTATTGCTTTGCATAAAGATCTGTATGCATGTTTTATTGACTACACAAAGGCATTTGACAGAGTTCGTCATGAAGCATTCATATAAATACTGGAGAGTCTGAACATTGGTGGAAAAGATCTGCGAGTTGTGAGAAATTTATACTGGGAACAATCAACAGCAATGCGAATAGAAAATGGCATCAGTAAATTTGAAGAAATAAAACGTGGCGTAACACAAGGTTGTATCCGATTCCCCGATCTCTATTCATTATACTGTGAAACCGTCTTACGTACATTACACTATATGCCCGTTATCCAAGTAAGGAGATATAACGTGAATCATTTACGATATGCAGACGACACGATACTGATTGCGCAAAATGAAATAGATCTACAACTGATGTTAGATACAGTAATCAGGTCTCTACATGGACAAAAAAGAAAACAAACCACGGCCATCTCAAAGAAACTAACTCTCCAACATGCAACATAGTAGCATATGGCACTGTCTTTTGACGCGAATCCAAACGTTTAATTATGTGGGATCACTTATAACATCTGATGGTCGATGTAACGGTAAGATCAATAGACGAACTGCTCAGGCTAAAGCAGCTTTTCACAACAAGAAAACATTTTAACAAATAAAAATATATCAATTGAAAACGTATACTCCAATGCTACATGGGTGTGAATCTATTTATTTAGTATTTTCGTAACGTAAAATGCTTTGGATGATGTTGAATGACGTCACTAACGCAATGAGGTATCAAATTTACGCAAAAATGTAGTTATAACGACGAAGTCGAGGTGGCCCCAGATACTACACAAGTACCAGGAATTTTTTTATTTAAAGCACCATGGTGAATGTATTTAACTATAACTAACCTTATCAATTAATAACAGGACTGAGCACCGATAGATTTATACAGGCGTATTTTTGGCGTATTCTGCTGTTGCGGATGCGGTAAATACATCCAACAAGTAGTTTGTTTACAACGTTTTGCCACCGCGCCACTTTGCATGGTGCCTAAGGGAAAGTATCGTTTTGTGCCGGATAAAAGCATGAAAATAGGACCGTATATGTAATTATTCAGAGCAAATCCAATTAGAGGTCAGATTGTGTGTCGTTGACCTTGAATTCCAAGGTCAAATGTTACTGACATGAAATATAACTTTTTAAATAGCACCAATGTATGTATGTTCGAATGTATGTGTGTTATTATGTATATGTGTTGGTATGTATGCGTGTGTGTGTGTATGTATGCATGTATATATGTATGTACGCATGTATGTATGTATATATGTATGTATATTATTTATTGTTGAATGTCAAGATCAAATATTACTTAATGTGACATGTACATATATCTTTTTTCAATACCATCACTGGTTTTGAATGCATGAATGTATGTACGTATATTTATGCAGCACAACGTTCTCAGGTGGCACTATGAACTCCTGATACAGTTTTCTAGAAAGTCCAATTAGTGTTTTATAAGAAAATTCAATACAGCCAGTCGTTACGTTACATTCAAATGTATATTGATTTGTTGACCCTGTGCCCTATTTACAAAGGTAAACATCAACAAAAAGTCACCTTAGGGTGTGAATTCCTCAAAGGCCAGACGTCTCAAGCAGTTCAATTACATAATATTACACAGCGTAATTAGCAGACCTTCATAAAACAATGCCACTTGCTTGATTGGTCAAAAGGTCCAGTCAGTAGACAAATCTGATAACAGGCTCGGGCTATGGCCGACGCCAGCTAATCACTGTCCTCAGACTTCATTAGGGTCAATGACAACATATTTACGTGTGTTTAATTAGCTGAAGTAAACAAAAAACGATCGATGAATCACCCTGTTGCAATGTTATTGGTTCATTTTCATTCATATTTTCAAATTGACGCTTAACTACTGGCATACGCACCCCACCCCCCTTATAAGACATGTGTTCCGTCACTGTGATTTCGACTTGCAGACTGATGAGAAGTCTGTAATATCCAAAAACGGTTTGTCCCATTCAACAGTAGTTTTGCCATACACGTATTTTCAGTAACTGTTTCAAGATATTTGAAGTAAAATGCGTCCTCCATGATTGCGCAATTACTATACCGTGCTTCCGTTGCCACGCTCTCTATTTTGAGCTCAGCACACTGTTGGTTTTCCTATTGGCGACCATGTTAACGTTTTGTGTGATTATAAGAAAACGTGACCTACAAAGTTTCTTACACTTCTCACCTGCTGTTATTATCATCTCATTGACATGCTGGTCGAGTTTAGTCAAAATCTAATATTTCTAGCTCTCGTAAAATGCCTCTATGTGTAACACCCATCAATATTTATGAATGGATGCAGGCAGTAATCCGGCTAAAGGGTCAACTAGCCAAATTGCTGCCAAATACCCTTCCGCTTAGTAAAATCAGCTACCAATGCACCATTTTACTGTCAACAGCTTCTACAATCACACCGGGAAATCTGACTACTCAAATGCACTTATGTCAGAGCAGGTGAATTTTGTTTTTAAAAAATCATTTCTCCAAAATAAGTTGCACTGTAACCAAGCAGGAAGTCCAACAGTGTCCTGACCCCATTAACCGCATAGAAGACTATCTACCATCCTCGAACTTGTACCCACAATTCTTGGGGGTCGTCATATCCGGCCGAGCCACACAATTCAAAGACTACATGCCTGACTGGGGTAAGACCACATTAAGGATTCGTCCGCCATTACCGAAAGAGTGCCCTTGAAAATACCGTTTTGGTGTCGTGTGAATTTTTTTCGAGCACTTTGGCATGGCACATGTCAGTCCAGTGAATATTGAATGCACTACTACATTAGATTTTTCACGAGGTAGCAATAAACATACGCTAGTCGCTAGCGTATTCGCAGAGTGGCTATTTTGCAGAACGCACCAATATTTCAAAATCCGTCACCAGATTGGGGCGAAATTGGGGGGTGTCAGGTTTGGGTGGATTTTTCTGAAAACTGAGGTATGAGAATTTTACGAGTTTTCCACAGCACTTGTGTCAATGGAGGTTAAATATGCTGTGAAATTTTCAAGAAAATTTTTCGTCAAATTTAGCAGTAAATGAAGGAAACGTTATAATGGCCGCCTGTGTAAAATTTAAATGTGGTCTTACCCCGACTGGTAGATGCCGCGCTTAACGTGTTATAGCAATGGATTCCCTGTTGGTGGCAGACAATCAAGGCGCAGTTAGTTTTTCTTCGTGAAAACTGTTCGTCTTGCGTCGTTAACAGATGTTGCTGCACTTGACTTGTCATGCATTGTGGTGACGAGCTTCTTCGTTATTTTTTGTTCTGGTCTAGCCATGTTTAACTCGGCAATCGGTGATCTCACAATGGTTACAAATGCCTTTGTCACTCCATCCAGGAACTTTAGACCATGCTTTCCAAGCCGACCCACGCCATGGAAAGCTGAAACGAGACCACAGCCCGTCATGGCATGCAGCCTCAGAATTCCCATGGCCTTCCGCTCTCCAAGTTTGTCACAAACGGTGTTGACGTGTGTGTTTCTGAAATTTCGCCCTTTTCCAAATGCCACCAACAGTTGGAAGTTCCCGACTGTCACTTTCAGTGTTTTCAATTTCGGGCGGGCGGGCAGACTGTGTAACCACTATAATAATCGCATGGTGGAGGCACCGGTATTGCGAAGTTTAATTAGTACCCATTAGGTGGCAGCACATTATCATTCGACACGACGTCGCGAAAATCAGGATTTTACTACCGTTTTTGATCGTTATCTAAAAGTAACTATATTTTTGATTATATGGCCTGGTATCATTGGTGTGGTAGGATAAATTCTACGTATGAGTTTCTCCCGTAATTGGCTTGGTCTGACACTGGGTTATCTGGGTGTTTGTGCCAGTGACCAGTGTGGGCGATAATGTAGAACATTGATCATATACTACCACTACGATCACATACCTATCTCAAAATACCCTTGCCTTAGTTAGGGTGATTCTGACCGTTGGATCCAGTTGGTTCATCAGTTATCAGACTTTCAGGCACTTGTGTAGCCTTAGGCTTAGGCTTAAATCTTAATTAGGTTAGGGGTTTGTCGACTGAAACTTAAATTGCGCACGACCACGAAAAACCACGAAGTTGACGACTACGGACGACCATGTAATATAATGTGTTGGTAGATAGTTGGTGGTATATATTATATGGTTTGTAGGCATTATTAAAAATGTTGAGTCTGATTTTCACCCAGGAGTTACATAATTTAAGCATTTTATTCAATCTTCCGGACGAGCATTTAGTCTTGGCACAGTAGCGCCACCTGGCGAATGGAATTGGCGAGTTACCACAAACGATGATTAAAGTTGCGAATTTTATTACTCCAATGTGAAGAACATATCTTAAATTTGGCGAGCTGCACACACACCTTCTAAGACTTACCTTACCTTACCTATCCTCTTCGGGCCTTGTGGCCCATAAGGCTGCTATGCGACTCCGCCACCTCGCCCTGTCAACGGCTATGTGTCTGGCTTTGCTCCATGTTGCCCAGCCCAGTTGCTTCCGTTCTTTTTCCACTGTGGTTCTCCACGTTGTTTTTGGTCGACCAACTTTTCTTGTTCCTTCCGGCGTCCATGTCAGTGCTGTCGGGCAGTGGTTTTGGGCCTTCTTTCTCAGCACATGCCCGATCCAATTCCACCTTCTTCTCTGTACTTCTGTGCTTCTCCTTCTAAGACTACATGCCACCAATAGCCCGCATGTTTACGAACACTACATACATTTTGGTCATGCGTGGTCGTGCGCCTTGTAGTCATACCGTTAATTACCCTTAGCCTTAGCACATTTTTGTCTTGAACTTTGAAGCCGGGGCGCTATTTACGTCTCAAAAGTGTGCTAAAACGCAATATTCTTCAACGAAATATGCCTCGGATAATGTTGAATAATGGATCTAACATACTGAGGTATCAAAGTTAAAGTTAGACAAAATTTCAGTTATAACGGCAAAATCGAGGTGGTTCGGATTCTACACAGGCGCCGACTTTCACCTTCAGTTTCTAATATTAAAAGTTTAGGCAATCTTACTATTTGACCTAACCATAAAAACGACCAGCTAGCCTAGTGTATAGACTTAAGTTAAGACTACAGCTACACTGCTAGGCTTACAGCCAGTGTTAGCCAGGATTTGAAACTGGGGAGTCCACTAAAAAGGTTTGCACAGCAAACCTCTGTCGCGAAGCGATGGTGGGAGAGGATCCGGGAGGGAGTCCGTGGGTGACATTTTTTGTAATGGAGTGCTCTCAGTTGGCTTATGGACACATTCTTTATTGATGTTTGGCACAAATAATGTTCAAATCCTAACCAATTTGTTGCTGTCAATTTTGTTATATGTGTTAGTGTGTATTTGTCAGTCTTGACATAAACATTCAATACACTATGTGTTCAGCATCAGAAATGTTTATTCATCAACACGTTTAAAACAACTAGCTTATTAACTAAAACTATCACATAAAAAAACAATATAAACAACAATGTAAAACATGGAAAAATATGACGCCATCCAATGGAATTTGTTAGTACTACGAAACCCAGACTATATCACCTTGAGCCAGTGTAACCTAGAATTTGTTATTCCTTCGAGATTTGCCTTGTGCGTTTTAAAAATCCTGTGTCAAATCCAGCGAATACTGTTGCATAGTAATCATGTTTATTTCAAAATTTTGCCAATAAAGTCGGTATCATTTACGGTGTTCGTAATTGTATTCTTTCAGCGTTTACGGAGTTTTCGTTCGAAAACACAAATCCCACGTCAAACTCATAATGTCGATTATGCGGAATTCATTTTGCACGATCGCAGAATTTCCGTTCCAAAAGGTCAATTCCGTTTCAAAACCGAATTTCATTTCAGTTTTTATTAAAAATAGATCGATAGACATTTTCACAGTTCCTACTGGCTCATGCACCCTCAAGTCAATGCCAGTCATTGCACACGAAATAGTTTCCTTTATAAAGTCTACAATGATCGAAGGCACAGTTGAATGTGTGCAATAGTGAACATATTAAAGATAAAAACTGCACTTGGATTGAAAATAAAAACAAACAATAGTGATTGCAAGATGCAAAATATAAAAAACAAATCAGTCCTGCGTGACAACAGAGTGAGCGGAGGCCGGTCGTGAAAGGATACTATTATATTTACAGGTGTCACATCATCAACTTGTAACATCAACTTGTAACTGTTTGCTTTTCATCGACGCTTGCACTCGTCATCGTCTGAGAAACTCAGCACCTGGCTGCAGTCCATTGAAACTTCTGATACTCTTTGAAATTTAACATTCCCGTGGTTGTAGTTTACCCAAAATTCTAACGACACTGCCACGCATCTAATCGATTGAGTGACAATACTGGACAATGATGTGGGTTCCGGATGTATGTGATCTCGTTAACTCTCGCATCAAAACAGAACGGAAACGAGAAACACTTGCGTCCCCTATTCCAATCTCTTGTCAGATGAAAACATTGCGAGGCAACTTGGAAATTTCATGTAAAAGTGACTGAGATTTCAGTAATGATTTGTCACATATTAATGGCCGTCCATGAGTGATTCTGGGCCATCCACACTCGGGTTAGGCCATCCATGTGGACGGGTCTCTGGCTAACAGCCTGCTTACAGCTGCCAAACTGCTCCATACTGTCATATTATTATACGATACATATCTTATATAATAGGCACACACTACGTTATTCAACAAATTACATTTACATTCCTGTGACGATCAAAAAGTCACACAAAGAGTAAAACTAAAACTCGACATCTATGAGTCTACGGGTACGTTAAGAAGAATCGATATTGTGTCGAGGTGTCGCGCGCACACACATCAGTAATTAGAAATATAATATATGCACACACTTACACACCTATAATTATTATGTACTTATGCATGCACACACATGCACGCATAATTATAAATATATACGTGGTCCCAGTTATAAAATTATGCATCTTGAATCTTCAGTGGACAGTGTTTCTATGAATCTCATACAGTGACGCCTCAAAATATTATCGATTTTACAATCGTTATCGACCCATGCATAGCGACCTTCGGAGAAGTCGAGTTTTAAATTAGTTTGTTTGAAGAATTTTTTTGTTATGGGCATGTAAATGGAGGCATAGATAAAGACAGCACAAATAAATCAACAAATAACAGTCTGGAAAACTCTTCTGAAGCTGGATATAAATGTGTTTGTTTAAATGCAAGGAGTATAGTAAACAAAAGAAATGAACTAAACATTATGGTAGAAGATATTGACCCTCATATAATAGGTATAACCGAATCCTGGACCACCACCGATATATCAGATGCTGAATTGGGACTGACAGGATATGTAATGTTTAGAAAAGATAGAAAGGGAGGTGGAGTTATTTTATATATTAAAGAATCTATTCAGGCTTATGAAATAAAATTAGAAAGAGAAGCAGATTGCGAAGAAGCTGTTTGGTGTAACATAGTCACAGGAAACTCAACGTTAACAGTTGGGTTAGTTTATCGAAGTCCAAACATAAGCATAGAAGAGAATGAAAAAATACAAAACGCTATAAGGGAAGTAAGCAAACGGGACTGTATTATTATGGGGGATTTTAACCATGGGCATATACAATGGAAATCTCTACAGAGTATGTGGGAGAGAGGACCACAAGTTTTTAGTTTTAGTTCAAGATACATTCCTTTCTCAACATGTGCTAGAACCAACCAGGGGTGAGAATGTATTAGACATAGTTTTGTCCTCACAGAATGAATTAGTTGACAATGTCAAGATATGTGAGCCACTGGGGAGTAGCGATCACAACCAGATACATTTTACCATCAAAGTAAAATCAGAAAGGAATAGCAAAAAGCAGTATAGGAGAAATTTCCACAAAGGAAGGTATAAGGACATGAGGAAATATTTAGCAAAGATAGACTGGAATAAGACACTGAAAAATAAGACGGCAACAGAATGCTGGAATATATTAAAGAGTGAAATTAAGTGCATAATCAATAAATTTGTACCCTTCAAAAAACAAGGAAAACGGTCCAAAAAGAAACACTTATCGAAAGAAGCCATTAGAAAAATTAAGTATAAACAAATGATGTGGAAGTCATATAGATGTACTGGAAATGATGAAGACTACAACAATTATAAAGAAGCACTTAACCAAGCTACAGCTGAAATTAGAAATTCAAAGAGAAGCTATGAACAACAATTAGCTAGTAATATAAAACATGACAGCAAGAGTTTTTATGCGTATGTTCGAAGCAAACAGAAAGTTCAAGATAAGGTCGGTCCTCTAGAAGATAGTGCTGGAAATATGATATCAGAGGGATTCATAATGGCAGAAGACCTGAATGAGTACTTTAGTTCAGTGTTTACCAGGGAAGATATTAGTTCACTGCCAATACCAGAGGCTAAGTTCAAGGGGGCAGATTCAGACTATTTAGGACAATTAATTGTAACCCCGGAAATGGTAGCTAAGAAAATAAGGGCTATGAAGGAAAATAAATCACCTGGAGTGGATGGTATTCCACCCAAACTATTATTGGAAATTGTAGAACAAATTAGCATACCACTTGCAACAGTTTTCAACTTGTCATTAGAAGAGGGAGTGGTTCCTTTAGAATGGAAAGAAGCAAACATTATACCGTTATTCAAAAAAGGTTCGAGAAACAAGTCAGAGAACTATAGACCAGTGAGTTTAACATCAGTGATTTGTAAATTATTAGAAAGACTAATTAAAGATCACATGGTGGATTTTCTTGTTAAACAAAACTTGATAAACCCATCTCAACATGGTTTTTTTAAAGCGAGGTCATGCTTAACAAATATGTTATGTTTTTTGGAAGACATCACTAAGTGGGTAGATGAGGGAACACCAGTAGATATCGTCTACTTAGATTTTCAAAAAGCTTTTGACAAAGTACCACATCAAAGATTACTGCTTAAACTAAAGGCCCATGGCATAGGAAATGGTATAATAAACTGGATAGAACAATGGCTGATTGACAGAAGACAACGTGTAGTAGTTGATGGGGAGGCTTCAAACTGGAAATCGGTATTGAGTGGGGTACCACAGGGATCAGTATTAGGTCCTATATTATTCTTAATATACATCAACGATTTGGATGATGAAATAACAAGCAAGGTGTTGAAATTTGCGGATGATACAAAAGTGTTTAGAAGGATTAAAAGTGATGGAGATAGACAGCATTTACAAGATGATCTTGACAGGTTGATGAAATGGTCTGAAAAATGGCAAATGATGTTCAATTTTGGGAAATGTAAATGCCTCCACATAGGACATGGGAACGAAGAGGTAGAATATACAATGGGGGGTACTGTACTAAGTACTACTGTTAAAGAAAAGGACTTAGGGTTAACCGTTAGTGCTGATATGAAGATTTCAGAGCAGTGCGGAATTGCAGCTTCAAAAGGAAATCAAATCCTTGGATTAATTAGGCGAAACATAACGTATAAGGAAAAAGAGCTAATAATACCGCTGTACAAAACAATAGTTAGGCCTCATTTAGAATATTGTATTCAAGCGTGGAGGCCATATTGCAGGAAGGACATAGATATGCTAGAAAGAGTGCAGAGGAGAGCAACTAAAATGATACAAAATCTGAGGGATCTTAGTTATGAAATACGCCTAAAAAAATGCGGTTTAACAACACTAGAGACCAGGAGATTGAGAGATCAGATAGAAGTGTTTAAAATATTGAAGGGTTATGAAAATATTGATAGAAATATGTTTTTCTCAGTTAAGAAAGATATAAGGACTAGAGGACATGATCTTGCATTAGCAAAGGAGCAGAGTAGATTGGATATAAGAAAATTTTCATTTTCACAAAGGACTGTAAATGAATGGAACAGATTACCTGCTGATTGTGTGGGTGCTAGTAGCGTGAATATGTTTAAAAATAAAATTGACACATACCTCAGACGGGCGGGATACACATAGATAAAAAGGTCGGACTCTCGAAAAGCCAAGGGCTTCCTTGTCCACCTGCTACCTAGAGTTAATTCTCTGGGTGGCAATCTTCTTGTTAAATCTTCTTCTTGTTGTTGTTCTTCTTCTTGTAAATGCAATTTTTTAAATCTTAACAAGGGTGTCCTTAATACTGAGGTTCCACTGTATAATGAATGTAAATTTGGCGGCTGTATGTGGTCGTTTTTATGGTTAGGTCAGAAAGTAAATGGTCACCACAATTCATAGTTTCTAGTTCCAGTAGTTAAAGTAATGGAGCTTCAAAGTAATATTGCTTGGGTAGTCCAGAATTTCTTAAATCTCAAGATGATTTTTAAACAAGTCTATCGATCTAACTTTTATTACAGATTCATTTAGATGTTAGACTATTCTATGGTTCAGCCACTTGAGGGAATGCGTTTTTCATAGATTTAGTTATGCTGTTTGCATCCATAATGTAAGAGTGTCCTCTTTTTCCTAATTTTAGTGACACGTCCTCCCATTTCAGGGGAATTGGTGCAGATTCATTATCACACATTGTGTGCATTATTTTACTGCCTTCTGTTGTTTCTCCGCATAGTCTTCAGTATGCCATTGTGCATAGCTTAAGTAATTTTAGTCATTCTACTTAGTTATAGTTAGGGAGTATAACATATAATGTCATTCCCTTGTTGTTCTCATCATGTTATTTTATATAACCTGTCTTAATTTGATTTGTATGTATTATAATGAGTTACAATGAATTTGATTTGATAGTTGGTAGTACATTTGTTACAATAGAATTCATCAAGTTATCTACAATTTACCTATGTCTGCTAGTATACTATATCTAATGATGCCTACATCTACAGTACTGACATAGGTTGTTTCAGACGTCTGTGGTGCTACCGAAGGCTGTATGTGTCAGGAGTATCTACGAAGACCTGATCAAGTTGCAAAGATTCATGTTAATCGACAATAACAACTGCTGAGTTGTCTGCATCAAAACAGTGTAGGAAATTGAGCCAAGTCACTGAATGTCCGCATGTTTGCCTTCAGCAACAAGAGAAAACATATGACAGTGTCTCCTGTGGAACAATACTTACATTTAAAGAGACACCAACTTCCTTGATGTGAGTGATCATTTAACGACTCATCTGCGATCTCTGACTTGTGGAAAAAAGTGAAATTGTGGCGAATTGTCATCTCAGAGTATAACTTTCAACCAGCACACATTCATACTGTGGGGAAACATGTAAATATGACACCTCTGCACACTGTCTTGTAGTGCGGTGGCTAAAAGCTCCACGTGTGCACCGGGACTGAAGAAAACCTTTCACATGTGATGCACGTTGTCTACAACTCTCTCAGTGTTGTAAGTTGTAGCAGACACGTGAACTCACACTTGTGATCAAAGTGTTTACATGATGTACTATTATTGCTTTGAAGACAGTGTACATCTTCTCTGGTGAAACGTTACACATGGGATGTATATGTAAACCTGATAGAACCTATTATCAATATGTCTGCGAATGTGCACACACACTTTCAATTCTCAGCAAATAGAAATTTGAAGACACATATCCGTACTCATACTGGGGAGAAACCATACAAATGTGACACGTGTGGTGCACAATTCTCAGCAAATAGAAATTTGAAGACATGTCCGTACTCATACTGGGGAGAAACCATACAAATGTGACACGTGTGGTGCACAGTTCTCAGCAAATAGAAATTTGAAGACACATATATGTACTCATACTGGGGAGAAACCATACAAATGTGACACATGTGGTGCACAATTCTCACAACATGGTAATTTGAAGAGACATATCCGTATTCATACTAGGGAGAAACCTTACAAATGTGATACATGTGGTGCACAATTCTCAGTAAGGGATACTTTGAAGAGACATGTCGGCACTCATACTGGGGAGAAACCTTACAAATGTGATACATGTGGTGCACAATTCTCAGTAAGGGGTACTTTGAACAGACATTTCAGCACTCGTACTGGGGAGAAACCTTACAAATGTGATACATGTGGTGCACAATTCTCACAACATGGTAATTTGAAGAGACATGTCCGCATTCATACTGGGGAGAAAACTTGCAAATGTGATACATGTGGTGCACAATTCTCAGTAAGGGATTCTTTGAAGAGACATGTCAGCTCTCATACTGGGGAGAAACCTTACAAATGTGATACATGTGGTGCACAATTCTCAGAAAGTTGTACTTTGAAGACACACATCTGCACTCATACTGGGGAGAAACCTTACAAATGTGATACATGTGGTGCACAGTTCTCCACAAACAGTTGTTTGAAGAAACATATCCATATTCATACTGGGGAGAAACGTTACAAATGTGACATGTGTGGTGCACAATTCTCACAACATGGTAATTTGAAGACACATATCCGTATTCATACTGGGGAGAAACCTTGCAAATGTGACATGTGTGGTGCACAATTCTCACAACATGGTAATTTGAAGAGACATGTCCGCATTCATACTGGGGAGAAACCTTACCAATGTGATAAGTGTGGTGCACAATTCTCATTAAATAGAAATTTGAAGACACATGTCCGTACTCATAATGGGGAGAAACCATACAAATGTGATACGTGTGGTGCACACTTCTCAGCAAAAGGCAATTTCACTAAGCATGTCTGTATCCACAGCGGGGGGACCGTACACAAATGACACCCATCGTGCACAGTTTTTCCACAACAACAAACTAAGGACACACGTACACATTCATGCTGCAAAACGCCTCACATGTGACATTTGTGGGTCACATTTTAAAAACATTAGTGCACTGTTTAGTGTTAGACCAGATGGTCCCGTAGTCACTATGAACATTTACCTCCTGTATATATATTATTGTATTATTTTTGCTATTACGTACTGTATCTGTTTGATGTTTTTTGGATAGATACAGACTGCATCACTGAATAATTAAGCGTGTATTACTTTATAATTATGTTTGTATTACCTTACCATGATTTATACAAGTTTGAACCCCCTGACCTGGCTGTGTCAGCTGTACATTACGGTATCACTGTGGTTGTCAAACATGTTTGCGTCGTTATCACTTTTCACATAATTTCTCCATAACGACCCCGAACCCTATTCATTCCAAAAGAACAACTAGGTACTTTAAGAACAGTGATTGGATAGAATACATGTTTATTTGTATTCTTTTTTATAGCAGGTGCACAAAAAAATATCAGTTTAAAAAAAATTAAATCTGTTATGCTGCCGAGCATCTTTGTTCTAGGATTTGTATGTACAGCGAGAGCATATCAAAGGTCAATATCTATGATCAATGCTCAGTTTTCGGCTTTAAATCATTTAGCATGTCTGAGTACAACTGTGGTGATTTTGAATGTGACATTGACCCAAACAACAACTTCTTTAATACTATTTCTACACGCTGTGACTATTACACTGTTGAACAATTTGTTAAGAGTGAAAACATTCAGAAAGGATTGTCCTTCATTCATTTCAATGCTCGGAGTCTCAAGGCAAATTTTGATAAAATTAGAGATTATATAACTGAACTAAACACCCCGTTTGACATTATTGCTATATCGGAAACATGGTTAGATTCTGAAGATTGCTCTGATATACTGTTGAATGGGTATGATGTTATTTACAGAAATAGAAACAATAAGAAAGGTGGCGGAGTGGCTATTTATGTTAACGTATCAATTGAATTCAAGGTAATACAGACCATGTCTATGGTAATTGATGATGTATTGGAATGTATTACAGTCGAATTACGTATAGGTAATATGAAAAACATCATCGTTAGTTGTATATATAGAGCGCCAGGAACTAATATAGATATGTTTACTGATCAACTTGAATCAATGATCAAGACAGTTAGGAACACTAACAAAACAATATTTATATGTGGTGATTTCAATATAGATCTTTTAAAGTATAACACCAACAATGGTACAACACATTTTGTGGATATGTTGTTTAGTCTAGGTATATATCCCTTAATTGACAAGCCGAGCAGAATTACAGATCACAGTGCAACTTTAATTGATAACATTTTCACAAATGAACTGAATAATAGTATTACTAGCGGGTTACTTATAACTGATATTAGTGATCATTTACCTGTATTTTGTGTTTGTAATTGTTCACATATAAATAGGATCACTGTAAACAAATACAGATGTATCAGAAAACTGAGTGATGATTGTATAAAATCCTTTAACAGTGATCTTTCTGCTGTAAACTGGGATACGGTTTTAAATGAATCCGACGCAGATATAGCCTACACTAATTTTATGGACATATTCACCAGCTTGTATGATAAGAATTGTCCAATTAAGAAAATATGCATGAATACACCTACCTCAAAGAGCAAACCCTGGTTCAATAGAGGTTTGCGCAATGCTTGTAAAAAGAAAAATAATTTGTACAAACAGTTTTTGCGGCATAGAACAACAAAATCTAAATGTAAATATTCAACTTACAAAAATAAACTTACTTCTATTCTTAGATTTTGTGAAAAAGAATATTACAATAAATTATTAGTCAAAGAAAAATATAATGTAAAGGGTACGTGGAAAATTTTAAATTCAATTATAAAGAAACGACAACTACAGTCATGTTACCCAAACTCTTTCATTAGCAATGGTAGATTGACCAGAAATACAACAGATATTGTTAATGGTTTCAACGATTTTTTCGTAAATGTAGGACCAAATCTTGCAAAAAATATAAGAGTACCAAATGGAAATACAAGTGTGCTTGATTTTTTACAAAATACGAACACCAACACCATGTTCTTACCTGGGGTAGAAGAACAGGAAGTGATGAATATTGTTAACGGTTGTAAAAACAAAAAATCTACAGGTTATGACAATGTTGATATGATAATTGTTAAAAAGGTAATTTCCAATGTTGTAATACCGTTTACTCATATATGTAACAAATCATTTAGTAGTGGTGTATTTCCCAGTAAAATGAAAATTGCCAAAGTAATTCCTATATTTAAGGCAGGGGAAAAGAATGTTTTTACTAACTATAGACCAGTATCTCTACTTCCGCAATTTTCAAAACTATTAGAAAAATTATTTAATTCTAGGCTAGATAAATTTATAGAAAAGTATGACATTTTAAACAGCAGTCAATATGGGTTTAGGACAAAAATGTCCACTTCAATGGCTCTGTTAGAACTAACTGAAAATATTACTGCTGCCTTAGACCAAAAGAATTGCACAATTGGTGTATTTATTGATTTTAAAAAAGCATTTGATACAATTGATCATAATTTATTACTCCGAAAATTAGAGGCTTATGGTATCAGAGGGATGGCCAGCGAGTGGCTGAAAAGTTACTTGTATAACAGACTACAGTATGTCAGCATAGATGACTGCAATTCAGATTTATTACAGGTGTTATGTGGAGTACCACAAGGCTCCATTCTGGGTCCAAAATTATTTATACTATACATAAATGATATTTGTAATTGTTCAGATATACTAAAATTCATTCTTTTTGCGGATGATACAAATATATTTTGTTCTGGGAAAGATCCAGCCCAGCTAAGCAAAATTGTCAGCGACGAACTACAAAAACTACATATCTGGTTTTCAGTAAATAAATTATCCTTAAACGTTGCTAAGACAAACTACATGTTGTTTACCAACTATAGTAAAACAACAAATATTGATATAAAAATCGATAATACAACTATTGATAGAGTATATGTTACTAAGTTTTTAGGTGTCTTAATAGACGATAAGCTTAGCTGGAAAGATCATATAAATATGATCAAGTCTAAACTAACAAAAACTATCGCCATTATTTACAGGGCTAAATATTTATTAGATAAAAAGTCGCTTTTTATACTATATTGTTCATTATTTCTCCCGTATTTATCATACTGCTGCGAAGTTTGGGGAAATGCGTATACAACATATATTAACGGTGTTTATATATTACAAAAGAAAGTTGTACGAATAATATGTAAGAAGAATCCACTAAGCCATACTAATACATTATTTTATGATCTACGCATTCTTAAACTTTATGACTTAATAAAATTAAACATTTCTATCGTAATGTTTAAAGCTAACAATAAGTTGTTGCCTGATAACCTTCAATTCTTTTTCAATGCCAAATATACTACACCCTATGTAACACGCCAAAGAAATAAACTAAAACATGTTTATGCCCGAACCACGTTAAAGGCTAAGTGTATATCTGTGTATGGTATTAAATTATGGAATTGTTTAGACGAGCACATAAAGAGATCACTTACTGTGAGAAATCTCAAAAAACAATATAAAAATTACTTAATTGAAGAGTATAAGTCATGTAATTAATTTCGTTATTATTGTTAAGGTTCAGAAAGTATTTGGAAGCACGATTGTAGTAGTGGTCTCACTTTAACAATAGCATTTTCTTTATGTTACTAACACTGTGTTTAAGATTATGACCATGTTATAATGATGTCGGGGAAAGTGCATAATAAGCAATGAGCTTCTACTTTCCCCCTTTCCATGTTGAACTGTGTCAACTATAATATGTATATATATTGTATGTTGTATTCTCAATTGGAAATAAAGAATTGAATTGAATTGAATTGAGGTCAGTGTCGAATTTTGCGATGACCCTCGAATCTTGCTGGAATCCAAGAAGCATTGTGTGAGCTGCATTATTGTGTTCAGGTATTTGTGTCAGTGGGACAGTTAGTAATTTGTAATGTACTATATATTTATTTGTGATTTGTGTTCTTTCACATGTCAATAAATAATGTTTAGATACATTTTGTCGTGCTCGTTTTGTGTATAATATTGTTATTTGTGACACTCTCCCCTATTAATAACTGATCTACAACATTTTATACAATATTGTTACATTGCATTATAGAGTATTTGTATTTTGCAGGAATTATTGAAATAAATTATCGTAATAATTTGATAAAAAGTTATTCTTTGGCATGTCATTGTTTTTTCATTTTGCCTGATTTTCTGTTTGCCCCCAACAAGAGAGACATTAACAACATATTACACAGGTAGCTCATATAACGCAGAATAATATGTAAACTTTTTGTGAGTGTTATTTTTGGGTTAGATTGTGTTTTATACATACATTATATGGAATAATATTTGTCTGTTGTAGTAATCGTGAGTAATTGTTGGCCTATTTGAAAGTTGCCTAGGTTTAAACTACAATGCAAGCAGTCAAATATGGGTATACCGAGTGTGTCAGAATTAAATCAGCTGTTGGAATGTTATCCAATATAACAGTAGTATTTAACGTTTTTGGCACTGTTTCCTTTTAGCAAGCTAAAAAACATAATTACCCCTCCATTTTAAAATACCTAACTTGAGATAAAACTAGAAAAAAACACTAAAATAAGGTCAAACTTATAAAAAAATATCTTTAGAGATGAAAGCATCTGTGTATGGTTCATGTTGCAATTTCTTGATAAGCTTTGAGACGCGAGGCTTTGTCACAGTAAGAGCACATCGCAGGCCATTTCTAACTTCCAATATAATTTGTTTCGGTTTTAAAGTAGATTCTTTTAGAAATACTGTTCTCCACAGCAATTAGAATAAGGAAAATGAGAGCTATCAGATCGAATTGGGTATTCAACACCAGTCTTTTATGGGAAAATTACCAGGTCGGAATACTTTGTTCAGCGTGCTTTCTTCTCGCAGGCCAAGGAACTCGTCTGTTGTCTCTGACGACTCCCTCATCCAATGAAAAGGTGTCACTATCCATGCATTGCCCTCACAGTGTAACAGACTTGTGAAATATCCAAGGATGTGCGGCATGATATCAGCTAACAAATGTGATGCATGTTGTCTACAACTCTCTCAGTGTTGTAAGTTGTAGCGGACACGTGAACTCACCCTTGTGATCAAAGTGTTTACATGATGTACTATTATTGCTTTGAACACAGTGTACATCTTCTCTGGTGAAACGTGATGTGTATGAAAACATGATAGAACCTGAACTGTTACAAATATGTCTGCGAATGTGCGCACTCCTATCATTGAGAAAAGATACGTATGTGACACTTGTGGTAAACATTTGTTAAACAACAGTGGCTTAAAGGTACATATGCGCTTCCATGCTGGGAAGAAACCATTCAGTTGTAATAAATGTGGGGGACAGTTTACACGCAGTCATGGTTTGAAGACGTATTTACGTATTCATACTGGGGAGAAACCTTACAAATGTGACACGTGTGGTGCACAATTCTCACAACATGGTAGTTTGAAGACACATGTCCGTATTCATACTGGGGAGAAATCTTACAAGTGTGATATGTGTGATGCACATTAGTCGTTTGAAGAGACATATCCGTATTCATAGGGGGGAGAAAACTTACAAATGTGATACGTGTGGTGCACAATTCTAGGAAACTGGTCGTTTGAAGAGACATATCCGTATTCATACTTGGGAGAAACCTTTCAAATGTGATACGTGTGGTCCACAATTCTCACAACATGGTAATTTGAAGACACATGTAGATATTCACACTGGGGAGAAACCTTACAAATGTGATACATGTGGTGCACAATTCTCATCAAATAGAAATTTGAAGACACATGTCCGTACTCATAATGGGGAGAAACCATACAAATGTGATACACGTGGTGCACAATTCTCAGTAAGTTTTAATTTGAAGAGACATGTTCGCATTCATACTGGGGAGAAAACAAACTGTTCCTGTGTCTTACATATCGTACACGAACCTGTTTTACGTAAATCGATGACCTTTATATTGACAATACGGAAAGTCTCTTTATTTGTGAAGCGTAAGACTATTAGTAAGGTTCGCTACATATGGCTTGGATTATACTACGAAAAAAGACACAACATAAGTTTTGGACATTTTAGTCACAAACGTATTTACAGGTCACCTCCAATAAGTACAAGAACCAGAGACTAGACATTGTTCCGCCACTCCTCTGCTAGAGAGTCTCGGTTACCCTCCATTACTGTCAGAACCATATGTTTCAGTGTTTCGCCACTGTTTCGAAAAGGAGTCTTGCAACCAAGTATTGATATTACACAACTGTTCGGATGTCACGTCGGATAGCTTCCCAGCAAACATGGCAGTATTGGGCCAATGCTGGCATGGTACTGGCGAGTACCGTTTGTACCGTCAACGGTACAGCCGGTACCGAGCCAGTACAATGGACAGTCCATGGTGAAAGTGAATGTACTGGCCCCGCACTGGCCCAATACAGGCAAGTTTTCAACATTGTTCCACAAGATGGTGCACGTGTAGCTTTTTGTAGCGCCACCTATGGAATGCAATTTTACCGCCAAATGGATTTCTGTGAGTTTGATGTGTTTGAATCTTTTTGATGTGCGATGTTGATTTGTCTGTGGAAGATTTGAAATTGGAATTTTGTCAGGTAAGTTGTACTGATTAATAAAAGTGAATAGCATACATTATGATATGATACTTGTGAATACACAGAATTGTATAATTCTACCTAAATTAATGTTTTAATTGAGAAATAACATAAACTGACATAGCTGGGTGATAATTGAAGCAGTCTGCATAACTAGCAAACGATAGACCCTGCATCAAATTGGTCTGGCTACATCATTATTATTAATTATCAGCCAAATAGATAACTAGCCTTTTAATTGAAATATTGTTTGGCATACCTATTATTTAAAGTTACTTAAAGTTAAAGCCTTAAATCTTAATTAGGTTAGGGGTTTGTCGACTGAAACTTAAATTGCGCACGACCACGAAAAACCACGAAGTTGACGACTACGGACGACCGACCATGTAATATAATGTGTTGGTAGATAGTTTGACCTTTGGTGGTATATATTATGTGGTTTGTAAGCATTATTAAACATTTTGAGTCTGATTTTCACCCAGGAGTTACACAATTTAAGCATTTTATCCGATCTTCCGGACGAGCATTTAGTTTTGGCACAGTAGCGCCACCTGGCGAATGGAACCGGCGAGTTACCACAAGCGATGATTAAAGTTGCGAATTTTATTACTCCAATGTGAAGAACATATCTGAAATTTGGCGAGCTGCACACACACCTTCTAAGACTACGTGCCACCAACAGCCCGCATGGTTACCAACACTACATACATTTTGGGCATGCGTGGTCGTGCGCCTTGTAGTCATACCGTTAATTACTCTTAGCCCACATTTTTGTCTTGAACTTTGAAGCCGGGGCGTCTCAAAAGTGTGCTAAAACACAATATTCTTCAACGAAATATGCCTCGGATAATGTTGAATAATGGATCTAACACACTGAGGTACCAAATTTAAAGTTAGGCAAAATTTCAGTTATAACGGAAAAATCGAGGTGGGTTCGGATTCTACACAGGTGCCGACTTTCACCTTCAGTTTCTAATATTAAAAGTTTAGGCAATCTTACTTTTTGACCTAACCATAAAAACGACCATCTAGCCTAGTGTATAGACTTAAGTTAAGACTACAGCTACACTGCTAGGGTTACAGCCAGAGTGTTAGCCAGGATTTGAAACTAGGGAGTCCACTAAAAAGGTTTGCACAGCAAACCTCTGTCGCGATGGTGGGTAGAGGATCCGGGAGGGAGTCCGCGGGTGAAATTTTTTGTAATGGAGTTCTCTCAGGTGGCTTATGGACGCATTCTTTATTGATGTTTGGCACAAATAATGTTCAAATCCTAACCAATTTGTTGCTGTCAAATTTGTTGTATGTGTTAGTGTGTATATTTGTCAGTCTTGACATAAACATTCAATACACTATGTGTTCAGCATCAGAAATGTTTATTCATCAACACGTTTAAAACAACTAGCTTATTAACTAAAAATATAACATAAAAAAACCAATATAAACAACAATGTAAAACATGGAAAAATATGACGACATCCAACGGAATTTGTTAGTACTACGAAACCCAGACTATATCACCTTGAGACAGTGTAACCTAGACTGTTGTTATTCCTTCGAGATTTGCCTTGTGCGTTTTAAAAATCCTGTGTCATAAATCCAGCGAATACTGTTGCATAGTAATCATGTTTATTTCAAAATTTTGCCAATAAAGTCAGTATCATTTACGGTGTTCGTAATTGTATTCTTTCAGCGTTTACGGAGTTTTCATTCGAAAACACAAATCCCACGTCAAACTCATAATGTCGATTATGCAGAATTCCATCCATTTTGCACGATCACAGAATTTCCGTTCCAAAAGGTCAATTCCGTTTCAAAACCGAATTCCATTTCGGTTTTTATGAAAAATAGATCGATAGACATTTTCACAGTTCCTACTGGCTCATGCACCCTCAAGTCAATGCCAGTCATTGCATACGAAATAGTTTCCTTTATAAAGTCTACAATGATCGAAGGCACAGTTGAATGTGTGCAATAGTAAACATATTAAGGATAAAAACTGCACTTGGATTGAAAATAAAAACAAACAATAGTGATTGCAAGATGCAAAATATAAAAAACAAATCAGTCCTGCGTGACAACAGAGTGAACGGAGGCCGGTCGTGAAAGGATACTATTACATTTACAGGTGTCACATCATCAACTTGTAACATCAACTTGTAACTTTTTGCCTTTCATCGACGCTTGCACTCGTCATCGTCTGAGAAACTCAGCACCTGGCTGCAGTCCATTGAAGCTTCTGATATTCTTTGAAATTTAACATTCCTGTGGTTGTAGTTTACCCAAAATTCTAATGACACTGCCACACATCTAATCGATTGAGTGACAATACTGGACAATGATGTGGGTTCCGGATGTATGTAATCTCGTTAACTCTCGCATCAAAACAGAACGGAAACGAGAAACAATTGCGTCCCCTATTCCAATCTCTTGTCAGATGAAAACATTGCGAGGCAACTTGGAAATTTCATGTAAAAGTGACTGAGATTTCAATAATGATTTGTCGCATATTAATGGCCGTCCATGAGTGATTCTGGGCCGTCCACACTCAGGTTAAGCCATCCATGTGGACGGGTCTCTGGCTAACAGCCTGCTTACAGCTGCCAAACTGCTCCATACTGTCATATTATTATATGATACATATCTTATATAATAGGCACACACTACGTTATTCAACAAAAAAATGACATTTACATTCCTGTGACGATCAAAAAGTCACACAAAGAGTAAAACTAAAACTCGACATCTATGAGTCTACGGGTACCTTAAGAAGAATTTATATTGTGTCGAGGTGTCGCGCGCACACACATCAGTAATTAGAAATATAATATATGCACACACTTTCACACCTATAATTATAAATATAATTATTATGTACTTATGCATGCACACACATGCACGCATAATTATAAATATATACATGGTCCCAGTTATAAAATTATGCATCTTGAATCTTCAGTGGACAGGGTTTCTATGAATCTCATTTGTACAGTGACGCCTCAAAATATTATCGATTTTACAATCGTTATGGACCCATGCATAGCGACCTCCGGAGAAGTCGAGTTTTAGATTAGTTTGTCTTAAGAATTTTGTTGTTGTTATGGGCATGTAAATGTAATTTTTAAAATCTTGTAACAGTAAAGTATAGGACATTAGTCCTGTTAATACAGTCAACTTGCTATTCAGGTCACTTTGCCCAGTCCCAAGGGTGTCCTTAATACTGAGGTTCCACTGTATAATTAATGTAAATTTGGCGGCTGTATGTGGTCATTTTTATGGTTAGGTCAGAAAGTAAATGGTCACCACAATTCATAGTTTCTAGTTCCAGTAGTTAAAGTAATGGAGCTTCAAAGTCACGTAATATTGCTTGTGTAGTCCAGAATTTCTTAAATCTCAAGATGATTTTTAAACAAGTCTATCGATCTAACTTGTATTACAAATTCATTTAGATGTTAGACTATTCTATAGTTCAGCCACTTGAAGGAATGCGTTTTTCATAGATTTAGTTATGCTGTTTGCATCCATAACGTAAGAGTGTCCTCTTTTTCCTAATTTTAGTGACACGTCCTCCCATTTCAGGGGAATTAGTGCAGATTCATTATCACACATTGTGTGCATTATTTTACTGCCTTCTGTTGTTTCTCCGCATAGTCTTCAGTATGCCATTGTGCATAGCTTAAGTAATTTTAGTCATTCTACTTAGTTATAGTTAGGGAGTATAACATATAATGTCATTCCCTTGTTGTTCTCATCATGTTATTTTATATAATCTGTCTTAATTTGATTTGTATGTATTATAATGAGTTACAATGAATTTGATTTGATAGTACATTTGTTACAATAGAATTCATCAAGTTATCTACAATTTACCTATGTCTGCTAGTATACTATATCTAATGATGCCTACATGTACAGTACTGACATGTGTTGTTTCAGACGTCTGTGGTGCTACCGAAGGCTGTATGTGTCAGGAGTATCTACGAAGACCTGATCAAGTTGCAAAGATTCATGTTAATCGACAATAACAACTGCTGAGTTGTCTGCATCAAAACAGTGTAGGAAATTGAGCCAAGTCACTGAATGTCCGCATGTTTGCCTTCAGCAACAAGAGAAAACATATGACAGTGTCTCCTGTGGAACAATACTTACATTTAAAGAGACCAACTTCCTTGATGTGTGTGATCATTTAACGATCTCTGACTTGTGGAAAAAAGTGAAATTGTGGCGAATCGTCATCTCAGAATATAACTTTCAACCAGCACACATTCATACTGTGCGGAAACATGTAAATATGACACCTCTGCACACTGTCTTGTAGTGCGGTGGCTAAAAGCTCCACGTGTGCACCGGGACTGAAGAAAACCTTTCACATGTGATGCACGTTGTCTACAACTCTCTCAGTGTTGTAAGTTGTAGCAGACACGTGAACTCACACTTGTGATCAAAGTGTTTACATGATGTACTATTATTGCTTTGAAGACAGTGTACATCTTCTCTGGTGAAACGTTACACATGGGATGTATATGAAAACATGATAGAACCTATTATCAATATGTCTGCGAATGTGCACACACACTTTCAATTCTCAGCAAATAGAAATTTGAAGACACATATCCGTACTCATACTGGGGAGAAACCATACAAATGTGACACGTGTGGTGCACAATTCTCAGCAAATAGAAATTTGACGACACGTCCGTACTCATACTGGGGAGAAACCATACAAATGTGACACGTGTGGTGCACAATTCTCAGCAAATAGAAATTTGAAGACACATGTCCGTACTCATACTGGGGAGAAACCATACAAATGTGACACGTGTGGTGCACAATTCTCAGCAAATAGAAATTTGAAGATACATGTCCGTACTCATACTGGGGAGAAACCATACAAATGTGACACGTGTGGTGCACAATTATCAACAAATAGAAATTTGAAGACACATGTCCGTACTCATACTGGGGAGAAACCATACAAATGTGACATGTGTGGTGCACAATTCTCAGCAAATATAAATTTGAAGACACATGTCCGTACCCATACTGGGGAGAAACCATACAAATGTGATACATGTGGTGCACAATTCTCTGTAATTGGTTGTTTGAAGAAACATATCCGTATTCATACTGGGGAGAAACCTTACAAATGTGACACGTGTGGTGCACAATTCTCACAACATGGTAATTTGAAGACACATATCCGTATTCATACTGGGGAGAAACCTTGCAAATGTGACATGTGTGGTGCACAATTCTCACAACATGGTAATTTGAAGAGACATGTCCGCATTCATACTGGGGAGAAAACTTGCAAATGTGATACATGTGGTGCACAATTCTCAGTAAGGGATTCTTTGAAGAGACATGTCAGCTCTCATACTGGGGAGAAAACAAACTGTTCCTGTGTCTTACATATCGTACACGAACCTGTTTTACGTAAATCGATGACCTTTATATTGACAATACGGAAAGTCTCTTTATTTGTTAAGTGTAAGACTATTAGTAAGGTTCGCTACATATGGTTTGGATTATACTACGAAAAAAGACACAACATAAGTTTTGGACATTTTAGTCACAAACGTATTTACAGGTCACCTCCAATAAGTACAAGAACCAGAGACTAGACATTGTTCCGCCACTCCTCTGCTAGAGAGTCTTGGTTACCCTCCATTACTGTCAGAACCATATGTTTCAGTGTTTCGCCACTGTTTCGAAAAGGAGTCTTGCAACCAAGTATTGATATTACACAACTGTTCGGATGTCACGTCGGATAGCTTCCCAGCAAACATGGCAGTATTGGGCCAATGCTGGCATGGTACTGGCGAGTACCGTTTGTACCGTCAACGGTACAGCCGGTACCGAGCCAGTACAATGGACAGTCCATGGTGAAAGTGAATATATATGTACTGGCCCCGCACTGGCCCAGTACAGGCAAGTTTTCAACATTGTTCCACAAGATGGTGCACGTGTAGCTTTTTGTAGCGCCACCTATGGAATGCAATTTTACCGCCAAATGGATTTCTGTGAGTTTGATGTGTTTGAATCTTTTTGATGTGCGATGTTGATTTGTCTGTGGAAGATTTGAAATTGGAATTTTGTCAGGTAAGTTGTACTGATTAATAAAAGTGAATAGCATACATTATGATATGATACTTGTGAATACACAGAATTGTATAATTCTACCTAAATTAATGTTTTAATTGAGAAATAACATAAACTGACATAGCTGGGTGATAATTGAAGCAGTCTGCATAACTAGCAAACGATAGACCCTGCATCAAACTGGTCTGGCTACATCATTATTATTAATTATCAGCCAAATAGATAACTAGCCTTTTAATTGAAATATTGTTTGGCATACCTATTATTTAATTCGGTCATTCTTGAACAGAAATGGTATTTCAATGATTTTTTGCTTAATTACTGGCATACGCACCCCACCCCCCCCCTTATAAGACATGTGTTCTGTCACTGTGATTTCGACTTGCAGACTGGTGAGAAGTCTGTAATATCCAAAAACGGTTTGTCCCATTCAACTGTAGTTTTGCCATACAAGTATTTTCAGTAATTGTTTCAAGATATTTGAAGTAAAATGCGTCCTTCATGATTGTGCAATTACTAAACCGTGCTTCCGTTGCCAGGTTCTCTACTTGGGGTCAGCACACTGTTGGTTTTCCCATTGGCGACCATGTTAACGTTTTGTGTGATTATAAAAAAACATGACCTACAAAGTTTCTTAAACTTCTCACCTGCTGTTGTAATCATCTCTTTGACATGCTGGCCGAGTTTAGTCAAAATCTAATATTTCTAGCTCTCGTAAAATGCCTATATGTGTGACACCCATCAATATTTACAAATGGATGCAGGCAGTAATCCGGCTAAAGGGTCAACTAGCCAAATTGCTGCCAAATACCCTTCCGCTTAGTAAAATCAGCTACCAATGCACCATTTTACTGTCAACAGCTTCTACAATCACACCGGGAAATCTGACTACTCAAATGCAGTCAGAGCAGGTGAATTTTGTAAAAAAAATAATTTCTAAAAAATATGTTGCACTGTAACCAAGCAGGAAGTCCAACGGGCGGGCGGGCGGGCTGACTGTGTAACCACTATAATAATCGCATGGTGGAGGCACCAGTATTGCGAAGTTTAATTAGTACCCATTAGGTGGCAGCACATTATCATTCGACATGACGTCGCGAAAATCTGGATTTTACTACCGTTTTTGATCGTTATCTAAAAGTAACTATATTTTTGATTATATGGTCTGGTATCATTGGTGTGGTAGGATAAATTATACGTATGAGTTTCTCCCGAAATTGGCTTGGTCTGACACTGGGTTATCTGGGTGTTTGTGCCAGTGACCAGTGTGGGCGATAATGTAGAACATTTATCATATACTACCACTACGATCACATACCTATCTCAACATACCCTTGTCTTAGTTAGGGTGATTCTGACCGCAGGATCCAGTTGGTTCATCAGTTATCAGACTTTCAGGCACTTGTGTAGAATCCGGACACACCTCGATTTTAAGCATATTTATATTACTAAAGTGTTAAAGTTACTTAAACTTAAGTTAAAGCCTTAAATCTTAATTAGGTTAGGGGTTTGTCGACTGAAACTTAAATTGCGCACGACCACGAAAAACCACGAAGTTGACGACTACGGACGACCGACCATGTAATATAATGTGTTGGTAGATAGTTTGACCTTTGGTGGTATATATTATGTGGTTTGTAAGCATTATTAAACATTTTGAGTCTGATTTTCACCCAGGAGTTACACAATTTAAGCATTTTATCCGATCTTCCGGACGAGCATTTAGTTTTGGCACAGTAGCGCCACCTGGCGAATGGAACCGGCGAGTTACCACAAGCGATGATTAAAGTTGCGAATTTTATTACTCCAATGTGAAGAACATATCTGAAATTTGGCGAGCTGCACACACACCTTCTAAGACTACGTGCCACCAACAGCCCGCATGGTTACCAACACTACATACATTTTGGGCATGCGTGGTCGTGCGCCTAGTAGTCATACCGTTAATTACTCTTAGCCTTAGCCTTAGGGGCTTAGCACATTTTTGTCTTGAACTTTGAAGCCGGGGCGCTATTTACGTCTCAAAAGTGTGCTAAAACACAATATTCTTCAACGAAATATGCCTCGGATAATGTTGAATAATGGATCTAACACACTGAGGTACCAAAGTTAAAGTTAGGCAAAATTTCAGTTATAACGGAAAAATCGAGGTGGGTTCGGATTCTACACAGGTGCCGACTTTCACCTTCAGTTTCTAATATTAAAAGTTTAGGCAATCTTACTTTTTGACCTAACCATAAAAACGACCATCTAGCCTAGTGTATAGACTTAAGTTAAGACTACAGCTACACTGCTAGGGTTACAGCCAGAGTGTTAGCCAGGATTTGAAACTAGGGAGTCCACTAAAAAGGTTTGCGCAGCAAACCTCTGTCGCGATGGTGGGTAGAGGATCCGGGAGGGAGTCCGCGGGTGAAATTTTTTGTAATGGAGTTCTCTCAGGTGGCTTATGGACGCATTCTTTATTGATGTTTGGCACAAATAATGTTCAAATCCTAACCAATTTGTTGCTGTCAAATTTGTTGTATGTGTTAGTGTGTATATTTGTCAGTCTTGACATAAACATTCAATACACTATGTGTTCAGCATCAGAAATTTTTATTCATCAACACGTTTAAAACAACTAGCTTATTAACAAAAAATATAACATAAAAAAAACCAATATAAACAACAATGTAAAACATGGAAAAATATGACGACATCCAACGGAATTTGTTAGTACTACGAAACCCAGACTATATCACCTTGAGACAGTGTAACCTAGACTGTTGTTATTCCTTCGAGATTTGCCTTGTGCGTTTTAAAAATCCTGTGTCATAAATCCAGTGAATACTGTTGCATAGTAATCATGTTTATTTCAAAATTTTGCCAATAAAGTCAGTATCATTTACGGTGTTCGTAATTGTATTCTTTCAGCGTTTACGGAGTTTTCATTCGAAAACACAAATCCCACGTCAAACTCATAATGTCGATTATGCAGAATTCCATCCATTTTGCACGATCGCAGAATTTCCGTTCCAAAAGGTCAATTCCGTTTCAAAACCGAATTCCATTTCGGTTTTGATGAAAAATAGATCGATAGACATTTTCACAGTTCCTACTGGCTCATGCACCCTCAAGTCAATGCCAGTCATTGCACACGAAATAGTTTCCTTTATAAAGTCTACAATGATCGAAGGCACAGTTGAATGTGTGCAATAGTAAACATATTAAGGATAAAAACTGCACTTGGATTGAAAATAAAAACAAACAATAGTGATTGCAAGATGCAAAATATAAAAAACAAATCAGTCCTGCGTGACAACAGAGTGAACGGAGGCCGGTCGTGAAAGGATACTATTACATTTACAGGTGTCACATCATCAACTTGTAACATCAACTTGTAACTTTTTGCCTTTCATCGACGCTTGCACTCGTCATCGTCTGAGAAACTCAGCACCTGTCTGCAGTCCATTGAAGCTTCTGATATTCTTTGAAATTTAACATTCCCGTGGTTGTAGTTTACCCAAAATTCTAATGACACTGCCACACATCTAATCGATTGAGTGACAATACTGGACAATGATGTGGGTTCCGGATGTATGTAATCTCGTTAACTCTCGCATCAAAACAGAACGGAAACGAGAAACAATTGCGTCCCCTATTCCAATCTCTTGTCAGATGAAAACATTGCGAGGCAACTTGGAAATTTAATGTAAAAGTGACTGAGATTTCAATAATGATTTGTCGCATATTAATGGCCGTCCATGAGTGATTCTGGGCCGTCCACACTCAGGTTAGGCCATCCATGTGGACGGGTCTCTGGCTAACAGCCTGCTTACAGCTGCCAAACTGCTCCATACTGTCATATTATTATATGATACATATCTTATATAATAGGCACACAGTACGTTATTCAACAAAAAAATGACATTTACATTCCTGTGACGATCAAAAAGTCACACAAAGAGTAAAACTAAAACTCGACATCTACGAGTCTACGGGTACCTTAAGAAGAATTGATATTGTGTCGAGGTGTCGCGCGCACACACATCAGTAATTAGAAATATAATATATGCACACACTTTCACACCTATAATTATAAATATAATTATTATGTACTTATGCATGCACACACATGCACGCATAATTATAAATATATACATGGTCCCAGTTATAAAATTATGCATCTTGAATCTTCAGTGGACAGGGTTTCTATGAATCTCATTTGTACAGTGACGCCTCAAAATATTATCGATTTTACAATCGTTATGGACCCATGCATAGCGACCTCCGGAGAAGTCGAGTTTTAGATTAGTTTGTCTTAAGAATTTTGTTGTTGTTATGGGCATGTAAATGTAATTTTTAAAATCTTGTAACAGTAAAGTATAGGACATTAGTCCTGCTAATACAGTCACCTTGCTATTCAGGTCACTTTGCCCAGTCCCAAGGGTGTCCTTAATACTGAGGTTCCACTGTATAATGAATGTAAATTTGGCGGCTGTATGTGGTCATTTTTATGGTTAGGTCAGAAAGTAAATGGTCACCACAATTCATAGTTTCTAGTTCCAGTAGTTAAAGTAATGGAGCTTCAAAGTCACGTAATATTGCTTGGGTAGTCCAGAATTTCTTAAATCTCAAGATGATTTTTAAACAAGTCTATCGATCTAACTTGTATTACAAATTCATTTAGATGTTAGACTATTCTATGGTTCAGCCACTTGAAGGAATGCGTTTTTCATAGATTTAGTTATGCTGTTTGCATCCATAACGTAAGAGTGTCCTCTTTTTCCTAATTTTAGTGACACGTCATCCCATTTCACGGGAATTGGTGCAGATTCATTATCACACATTGTGTGCATTATTTTACTGCCTTCTGTTGTTTCTCCGCAGAGTCTTCAGTATGCCATTGTGCATAGCTTAAGTAATTTTAGTCATTCTACTTAGTTATAGTTAGGGAGTATAACATATAATGTCATTCCCTTGTTGTTCTCATCATGTTATTTTATATAATCTGTCTTAATTTGATTTGTATGTATTATAATGAGTTACAATGAATTTGATTTGATAGTACATTTGTTACAATAGAATTCATCAAGTTATCTACAATTTACCTATGTCTGCTAGTATACTATATCTAATGATGCCTACATGTACAGTACTGACATGTGTTGTTTCAGACGTCTGTGGTGCTACCGAAGGCTGTATGTGTCAGGAGTATCTACGAAGACCTGATCAAGTTGCAAAGATTCATGTTAATCGACAATAACAACTGCTGAGTTGTCTGCATCAAAACAGTGTAGGAAATTGAGCCAAGTCACTGAATGTCCGCATGTTTGCCTTCAGCAACAAGAGAAAACATATGACAGTGTCTCCTGTGGAACAATACTTACATTTAAAGAGACCAACTTCTTGATGTGGGTGATCATTTAACGATCTCTGACTTGTGGAAAAAAGTGAAATTGTGGCGAATCGTCATCTCAGAATATAACTTTCAACCAGCACACATTCATACTGTGCGGAAACATGTAAATATGACACCTCTGCACACTGTCTTGTAGTGCGGTGGCTAAAAGCTCCACGTGTGCACCGGGACTGAAGAAAACCTTTCACATGTGATGCACGTTGTCTACAACTCTCTCAGTGTTGTAAGTTGTAGCATACACGTGAACTCACACTTGTGATCAAAGTGTTTACATGATGTACTATTATTGCTTTGAAGACAGTGTACATCTTCTCTGGTGAAACGTTACACATGGGATGTATATGAAAACCTGATAGAACCTATTATCAATATGTCTGAGAATGTGCACACACACTTTCAATTCTCAGCAAATGGAAATTTGAAGACACATATCCGTACTCATACTGGGGAGAAACCATACAAATGTGACACGTGTGGTGCACAATTCTCAGCAAATAGAAATTTGAAGACACATGTCCGTACTCATACTGGGGAGAAACCATACAAATGTGACACGTGTGGTGCACAATTCTCAGCAAATAGAAATTTGAAGATACATGTCCGTACTCATACTGGGGAGAAACCATACAAATGTGATACGTGTGGTGAACAATTCTCAGCAAATAGAAATTTGAAGACACATATCCGTACTCATACTGGGGAGAAACCATACAAATGTGACACGTGTGGTGCACAATTCTCAGCAAATAGAAATTTGAAGATACATGTCCGTACTCATACTGGGGAGAAACCATACAAATGTGATACGTGTGGTGCACAATTCTCGGCAAATAGAAATTTGAAGACACATATCCGTACTCATACTGGGGAGAAACCATACAAATGTGACACGTGTGGTGCACAATTCTCAGCAAATAGAAATTTGAAGATACATGTCCGTACTCATACTGGCGAGAAACCATACAAATGTGACACGTGTGGTGCACAATTCTCAGAAAATAGAAATTTGAAGATGCATGTCCGTACTCATACTGGGGAGAAACCATACAAATGTGACACGTGCGGTGCACAATTCTCAACAAATAGAAATTTGAAGACACATGTCCGTACTCATACTGGGGAGAAACCATACAAATGTGACATGTGTGGTGCACAATTCTCAGCAAATATAAATTTGAAGACACATGTCCGTACCCATACTGGGGAGAAACCATACAAATGTGATACATGTGGTGCACAATTCTCTGTAATTGGTTGTTTGAAGAAACATATCCGTATTCATACTGGGGAGAAACCTTACAAATGTGACACGTGTGGTGCACAATTCTCACAACATGGTAATTTGAAGACACATATCCGTATTCATACTGGGGAGAAACCTTACAAATGTGATACATGTGGTGCACAATTCTCAGTTAGGGATACTTTGAACAGACATGTCAGCACTCATACTGGGGAGAAACCTTACAAATGTGATACATGTGGTGCACAATTCTCACAACATGGTAATTTGAAGAGACATGTCCGCATTCATACTGGGGAGAAACCTTGCAAATGTGATACATGTGGTGCACAATTCTCCGAAATTGGTTGTTTGAAGAACCATATCCGTATTCATACTGGGGAGAAACCTTACAAATGTGATATATGTGGTGCACAATTCTCAGAAAGTTGTACTTTGAAGACACACATCCGCACTCATACTGGGGAGAAACCTTACAAATGTGATACATGTGGTGCACAGTTCTCCACAAACAGTTGTTTGAAGAAACATATCCGTATTCATACTGGGGAGAAACCTTACAAATGTGACACGTGTGGTGCACAATTCTCACAACATGGTAATTTGAAGACACATATCCGTATTCATACTGGGGAGAAACCTTACAAATGTGATAAGTGTGGTGCACAATTCTCATCAAATAGAAATTTGAAGACACATGTCCGTACTCATAATGGGGAGAGACCATACAAATGTGACACGTGTGGTGCACAATTCTCAGCAAAAGGCAATTTCACTAAGCATGTCTGTATCCACAGCAGGGGCACCCTACACAAATGACACCCATCGTGCACAGTTTTCCCACAACAACAAACTAAGGACACACGTACACATTCACGCTGCAAAACACCTTTACATGTGACATTTGTGGGTCACATTTTAAAAACATTAGTGCACTGTTTAGTGTTAGACCAGATGGTCCCATAGTCACTATGAACATTTACCTCCTGTATATATATTATTGTATTATTTTTGCTATTACGTACTGTATGTGTTTGATGTTTTTTGGATAGATACAGACTGCATCACTGAATAATTAAGCGTGTATTACTTTATGATTATGCTGGTATTACCTTACCACGATTTATACAAGTTTGAACCCCCTGACCTGGCTGTGTCAGCTGTACATTACGGTATCACTGGTTGTCAAACATGTTTGCGTCGTTATCACTTTTCACATAATTTCTCCATAACGACCCCGAACCCTATTCATTCCAAAAGAACAACTAGGTACTTTAAGAACAGTGATTGGATAGAATACATGTTTATTTGTATTCTTTTTTATAGCAGGTGCACACAAAAATATCAGTTTAAAAAAAATTAAATCTGTGATGCTGCCGAGCATCTTTGTTCTAGGATTTGTATGTACAGCGAGAGCATATCAAAGGTCAGTGTCGAATTTTGCGATGACCCTCGAATCTTGCTGGAATCCAAGAAGCATTGTGTGAGCTGCATTATTGTGTTCAGGTATTTGTGTCAGTGGGACAGTTAGTAATTTGTAATGTACTATATATTTATTTGTGATTTGTGTTCTTTCACATGTCAATAAATAATGTTTAGATACATTTTGTCGTGCTTGTTTTGTGTATACTATTGTTATTTGTGACACTCTCCCCTATTAATAACTGATCTACAACATTTTACACAATAGTGTTACATTGCATTATAGAGTATTTGTATTTTGCAGGAATTATTGAAATAAATGATCGTAATAATTTGATAAAAAGTTCTTCTTTGGCATGTCATTGTTTTTTTCATTTTGCCTGATTTTCTGTTTGCCCCCAACAAGAGAGACATTAACAACATATTACACAGGTAGCTCATATAACGCAGAATAATATGTAAACTTTTTGTGAGTGTTATTTTTGGGTTAGATTGTGTTTTATACATACATTATATGGAATAATATTTGTCTGTTGTAGTAATCGTGAGTAATTGTTGGCCTACTTGAAAGTTGCCTAGGTTTAAACTACAATGCAAGCAGTCAAATATGGGTATACCGAGTGTGTCAGAATTAAATCAGCTGTTGGAATGTTATCCAATATAACAGTAGTATTTAACGTTTTTGGCACTGTTTCCTTTTAGCAAGCTAAAAAACATAATTACCCCTCCTTTGTAAAATACCTAACTTGAAAAAAAACTAGAAAAAAACACTAAAATAAGGTCAAACTTATAAAAAAATATCTTTAGAGATGAAAGCATCTGTGTATGGTTCATGTTGCAATTTCTTGATAAGCTTTGAGACGCGAGGCTTTGTCACAGTAAGAGCACATCGCAGGCCATTTCTAACTTCCAATATAATTTGTTTCGGTTTTAAAGTAGATTCTTTTAGAAATACTGTTCTCCACAGCAATTAGAATAAGGAAAATGAGAGCTATCAGATCGAATTGGGTATTCAACACCAGTCTTTTATGGGAAAATTACCAGGTCGGAATACTTTGTTCAGCGTGCTTTCTTCTCGCAGGCCAAGGAACTCGTCTGTTGTCTCTGACGACTCCCTCATCCAATGAAAAGGTATCACTATCCATGCATTGCCCTCACAGTGTAACAGACTTGTGAAATATCCAAGGATGTGCGGCATGATATCAGCTAACAAATGTGATGCATGTTGTCTACAACTCTCTCAGTGTTGTAAGTTGTAGCGGACACGTGAACTCACCCTTGTGATCAAAGTGTTTACATGATGTACTATTATTGCTTTGAACACAGTGTACATCTTCTCTGGTGAAACGTGATGTGTATGAAAACATGATAGAACCTGAACTGTTACAAATATGTCTGCGAATGTGCGCACTCCTATCATTGAGAAAAGATACGTATGTGACACTTGTGGTAAACATTTGTTAAACAACAGTGGCTTAAAGGTACATATGCGCTTCCATGCTGGGAAGAAACCATTCAGTTGTAATAAATGTGGGGGACAGTTTACACGCAGTCATGGTTTGAAGACGCATTTACGTATTCATACTGGGGAGAAACCTTACAAATGTGACACGTGTGGTGCACAATTCTCACAACATGGTAGTTTGAAGACACATGTCCGTATTCATACTGGGGAGAAATCTTACAAGTGTGATATGTGTGATGCACATTAGTCGTTTGAAGAGACATATCCGCACTCATACTGGGGAGAAACCTTACAAATGTGATACATGTGGTGCACAGTTCTCCACAAACAGTTGTTTGAAGAAACATATCCGTATTCATACTGGGGAGAAACCTTACAAATGTGACACGTGTGGTGCACAATTCTCACAACATGATAATTTGAAGACACATATCCGTATTCATACTGAGGAGAAATCTTACAAATGTGATAAGTGTGGTGCACAATTCTCATTAAATGGAAATTTGAAGACACATGTCCGTACTCATAATGGGGAGAAACCATACAAATGTGATACGTGTGGTGCACAATTCTCAGCAAAAGGCAATTTCACTAAGCATGTCTGTATCCACAGCGGGGGGACCGTACACAAATGACACCCATCGTGCACAGTTTTCCCACAACAACAAACTAAGGACACACGTACACATTCATGCTGCAAAACGCCTTCACATGTGACATTTGTGGGTCACATTTTAAAAACATTAGTGCTCTGTTTAGTGTTAGACCAGATGGTCCCGTAGTTACTATGAACATTTACCTCCTGTATTTATATTATTGTATTATTTTTGCTATTACGTACTGTATCTGTTTGATGTTTTTTGGATAGATACAGACTGCATCACTGAATAATTAAGCGTGTATTACTTTATGATTATGCTGGTATTACCTTACCACGATTTATACAAGTTTGAACCCTATATGACCTGGCTCTATCAGCGGTAACACTGTGTTTCTCAAACATGTTTGCGTCGTTACCACTTTTGACATAATTTCTCCATAACGAACCCGAACCCTATTCATTCCAAAAGAACAACTAGGTACTTTAAGAACAGTGATTGGATAGAATACATGTTTATTTGTATTCTTTTTTATAGCAGGTGCACACAGAAATATAATTAAAAAAAAAATTAAATCTGTGATGCTGCAGAGCATCTTTGTTCTAGGATTTGTATGTACAGCGAGAGCATATCGAAGGTCAGAAAGACTGAGTGTTTCACTGTCGAATTTTGCGATGGCGCTCGAATCTTGCTGGAATCCAAGAAGCTTTGTCGGAACAGCATTAATGTCTTCAGGTATTTGTGTCAGTGGGACAGTTAGTATCTTGTAATGTTTGACACTACATTTCATGGAAGCATCTTACTCTTATTCGTAGGCTTCCAGATGCTCGAAGTTTGTATTGCAAATCGCATCTCCTCGCAATTTCTGAGTTCTGATACTGTACCCAAATAAATTTGGCGCTTGCAATTTTACGACTTATGGTTTTGAATTGAATTTTTCCCCCAAAAATCAATCATCTGGTGACACCAGCTCGTCATCCAGCTATTGTACGCAACCGAAAGAGTTTATATTTGGATATTACTACATGGAACGTTAAACTCTACATCTGAAAGGAAAACATAAAACAAGAAGCAGCAAGATTTAAGATTGATATAATGGGAATGTGTGAAGTTAGATGTGCAGAGGCAGTACTGGTGGCATCAGACAATTGCACATTCATATACTCAAGAGGTGATAAACATGAAAGAGGGATTTAGTTATGTTGGATGGAACAAAATGCTTATTATGGTACTGGATCATCTCAGACAGCATCCTTTTGGTGAAACTCGGTGGCAAACAATTTAACATTAATATCATAGAAGCGTATGCACCAACAACAGCTAAATCTGGTGAAGGGCACGATACATTTTATAATGCTCTTTCAATGGCCAAATCCCATTGCAAATAACTGGCGACTGTAATAGTTATGAGAGACTTTAATGCTATGGTTGGTGGGAAAAGATCTAAAAATATAGTTAGACCGCATGGACTGGGGATCAGAAATGAGGTGATTGTTGGAAACACCTGGTTCCAGCAAAACACAAGACGACTTTGGACTTGGAAAAGTCTAGAAGACCGCACACGAAATCAAATTGATTACATCTTAGTTAATAAAAGGTTCAGACATGCCTTACTTGTTGCAAAAACCTTCCCAGACTGTGATAGTTATCATGCAAGGCACTTTCAGACTGAACCTGAATAAAAGGAAAAGAGCAACAAGGAAAATTAAACTCGACATAAGTGTACAGATTGGGAGATAAAAGAGAAATTCAACGTAGCAATTAAAACAAATGCAATGTTCTGAATGACATTCAATATGTGGAGGACCATTGGGAACAATTGAAGGAATCAGTTACACAGGCTGCAGAAGAAACTATTCCGAGGCATTGTAGAAAAGCAAAGAAAAAATGGATGACTGACGATATCCTAAATTTGATGGGCGAAAGGAGGAAAATTAAGCAAAATTGTGACGGGTGCGTAACAATGAACAAAGATGTAACAGCCAAATGTAATGCATCGAAAGAGAAGTGGCTTAATGAATACTGCACAGAAATGGAACAGAAGCATAAGCACGACACAAAATCCATGCATGCAAGAATAAGAGAAATCACAGGGAAATGAACATGTTCAGCTACAGGTTGTTCGAAATATAAAGAAGGAAACATGATAATGGACAAAGACAATACTCGAGAGATGGTCAGAATATAGTATTATTCGTGAACTTTACAATGACGAAAGGGGTGAAAAACCATCAATTAAGAAGAACTTTGAACCTCATCCTTCAACATTGGTTGAAGGATGAGGTTTGAAAAGCCATCAGATCAATGAAAAAGGGAAAGCTGTTGGACCAGATAATATTACCATTAAAATGATTGAGTGTTTAGATGAATTTGGTATTGATATAGTAACAGTTAGCTGGTGAAAATGAAAAACAAGGTCTGATCGAAGATGAAGATTTCGAAGACAAAAGTGATGCTTGAAAAAATGGCACACGAATATATATCAACACCATGCAGATAGAGAACGTTGAAAGCTACATCTATCTAGGACAGCGATACAGTATCAGAGAAACCAAGACAAACAGATTCAAAGAAGAAAAACCGCCGGCTGGCCAGCATTCGCCAAATACCGCGACATCTTCAATGGTAACTTTGGAACCTGCTTGAAGAGACAAATCTACAACACATGCGTACTTCCAGCAAAACATAGGGCACTCAGTATCTTCAAAGAACAAGCTAGCAGCCGCACAAACAAAGATGGAAAGAAGTATGGTAAACATCACATATCGGGAGAGAAAAACAAACATCTGGGTAAGTGAGAAGACAAAGGTCATAGACGTGATAGAACAAATCAGAATACAGAAGTGGACTTGGGCAGGACACATCAGCAGACTACGAGATAACCGATGGACATCGCGTATCATAACCTAGAGAGTCGTTGATACCTTACGAAGGGAAACGATCTAGAGGAAGCCGGCGAGATGGTGGAAAGTTGAACTAGACGAGTACTGAAAGGACAAAATGCTGAGGCCTTCACCCAACCACGGGACATACGGCTGCACCATGATAATGATGATAGTTACAGACCAAAATATATGACAGTGGAAGAATCCCAACTGACTTATCAAGACCCATCTTTGTCACTTCACCAAGATATTGCTTAAAATTATTATGGCCAGAATGAAAAACAGAATAAAGCAGGAAATTGCCGAAGAACAATGTATATTTGTAGAAGGTATATGTACAAATAATGTAACATATATCCTACGAACACTGATTGAGAGAGAGAGAGCTTTGGAAGTGCAGATAGATCTATATGCATGTTTTATTGATTGATTGATTGATTGATTGATTGACTAAGAGTGGTGAGACATATATACTGGGAACAAACAGCAGCAATGCGAATATAAAATGACATCAGTAAATTTCTAGAAATAAAACGTAGCTTCAGAAAAGGGTGTGTCCTATTCCCCGATCTCTTTTAATTATACAGTGAAATCACCTTGCGTACATTGGAATATATGCCAGGTATTCAAGTAAAGGGATACAACGTAAATCATTTACGATATGCAAACAATATTGATTGCTGAAAATTAAATAGATCTACAACTGATGTTAGATACAGTAATAAGGAAAAGGATAAAAAAGGGTCTCTCTTTGAACAAAAAAGAAAACAAAAACCAGTCATCTCAAAGAAAAATTCATTCCAGCATGCAACATAATAGCATATGGCACTGTCTTGAAGCCAGTCCAAACATTTAACTATCTGGATCACTTATAACATCTGATGGTCGATACAACGATGAGATCAAGAGACGAATTGGCCAAAGCAGCTTTTTGCAACATGAAAAACATTTTAACAAACAAAAATATATCACTTGAAGTGAGAAAACGTGTACTCCTATGCTACATCGAGCCCGTATTGCTATATGGGAGTAAATTCTGGACAATAACCAAATGTTCACAAAAAAACATAGAAGCCACTGAAATGTGTTCTTAAGAAGACTGCTGCGAGCTCCATGTAATGAAAAGACAAGCAATAAAGTCATCCTTAGGACAGCCAACTAAAACATAAGATCAAAAATAGAACACAAAAAGCACGATTCGTTGGCCATGTAATGAGAAAAAGAAAGATTGCAGAAAAAAGATCCAGAGGGCGCCAGAGGATAACAATAATAGATAGCCTATCAACATGGTGTGGAAGGAGCGCAACAGAACTGCTGCAATCTATAAACGAACTTGCGGTTTGGAGGGTCATGATCGCCAACGCCTGTGACAGATAAGAAATATACATATATATATAATATTATCCATATATATATATATATATAATATATGCATATATATGCAATATATATATATACATATATAATATATATACATATAATATATATATATATATAGCAGCGTATGTTGATGCAAACCGGGTTGCTCTTTGAACACAACCACAATCTTAATTTAAGGCACCATGGTAAATGTATCTAACTATAACTAACCTTACCAGTTAATAGCAGGACTGAGTACCGATAGATTTACACATTCTACGTATTTTGGGCGTGTTCTGCTGTTGGAGCTGCGGTACATCCAACAAATAGTTTGTTGACAATGTTTCGCCGCCGCGCCACCGTAAATTCAGCTTCTCCTAATTTAAACGGGGGCACATCCCAAGGTCTAAGGATGCACGTGATGGAGGCATTTTCAAAAAGTCTAGGGGAATACCAAATTTCAGTGGCACGTGCGCACCCAGGCCCCCCTGGATCTGCCTAAGTATATGACACACAATGATATTTTTATTTGAGATAGTTTGCAGTGACTTTGTCTCCGATCTGACATGATCCACGACACACATCACCCGGCTGAACACTTCATATGGCCGCATATGACACAGTGAACATATTTACACTTGACATAGTGTCCACGGAACACAACACGTACAATATTCATCGACATCATTTTGAAAAACACAACGTTATTTTACGAGATACTGAATTATTAACATAGCTGCTTATATCTAGCAGCGTACTGACATTGATTATGAATTTGAATCAAAAACACTTCCACTTGATTAAACAGTCTTGTTTTCTTAACATACTAAGCAACATAATATGATATTCTATTTCATACGAATAAATATGCGTGGCTGAGGCCTACTACTTTGAAATTACTAACCTGTCTAGAAGAAGTTTTGCGAAAGCAGCGTCTGTTCTTAGTCTTAATTTAACTCTTTCTTTTGTGACTTGTGTCGTTCCACAGATCCATACTGGTTTTTTTAAATAAACCGTCTAGCGCGAATACTGTCGTTGTCTGCGTAATTTGGCCTTTTTTCGCTGAGTCGGTGGCAATTGTCCGGGGACGTCCCATCGCCGGTGTAAATGCCATAAAATAAGAACGTGTTGTATAAACACTTGCGAACACTACTATCAACAAAAACGGCTTGATCGAGGCACCAATCTTGAGGGTCAGAGGTTAGTCTCGCCTCAAATTCGCGAACACGATACTATTATATGAAGTTTCCATTTCCAGATGCATGTCCAAGTTCAAGTAAGTGTTGCTAGTTTCGACTCCTTCAACTCAAAACCAAAGTCGAAATAGTTCGCAGTTTGTTTATTAATTTCAACAAAACGAAGTAGCACAAGTGCACCAACGAACTAGGGTGTTATAGTGGATACTTGATAGCTTTGCTTTTTCGGGAAAGTAGTCAGAAAAGCGAGGAGCATAAAAATCGAACTGACATTGCAGCTTTAATTAATTAATAATCCAAGCCGTCGTGATGGGACAATGCTGCCACCTCACGGCGCCTGGATAATCGAGGTTACGCAAGATGGACGCGTCGATGTTACCTAAGTGTCATTATTGCATAGTTACTATGTAGCAGTACATTATCATTCGACACGACTTCACGAAAATCTGGTTTTTCACTACCATTTTTTATCGTTATCTAAATGTAAGTATATTTTTGATTATGTGGCCTGGTATGGTAGATGTAGTAGGATAAATTCTACGTATGACACTGGGTTATGGGGTCAGGACATTGTCATTGTTAGACTTCATGCCTGGTTACGAAAAAAAGTGCAATGTATTTTTGAGAAATAATGTTTTTACCAAATTCACCTGCTCTGACATAAGTGCATTTGAGCAGTCCGATTTCCCGGTGTGATTGTAGAAGCTGTTGACAGTAAAATGGTGCATTTTTAGCTGATTTCACTAAGCGGAAGGGTATACATATATACTTGACAGCAATTTGGCTAGTTGACCCTTTAGCCGGATTGCTGTCTGCATCCATTCGTAAATATTGACGGGTGCCACACATAGAGGCATTTTACGAGAGCTAGAAATATTAGATTTTGACTAAACTCGACCAGAATGTCAATGAGATAATATTAACAGCAGGTGAGAAGTTAAAGAAATTTTTTAGGTCAGGTTTTCCTATAATCACACAAAACGGTAACATGGTCGCCTGGCTGCCTGTGGCCAATATGGGCGATAATGTAGTTTATTTTGCATATAGGCCTACTACGATGGGATAGTTGACTAAAACTTAAAAGGCGCACGACTACGAACATCCACACATTCCCGCACGACCATGTAATGTAGTGTGTTGGTAGATAGTTTGGCCGTTGATGGTATATATATATATGGTTTGTGTGTGCATTATTAACAAATCTGTCTGTATCCGATCTTCCTGACGAGCATTTAACCTTGGCAAAGTAGCGCCACCTAGCGAATGGAACCGGCGAGTTACCACAAGCGATGATAAAAGTTGTGAATTTTGTTACTCCATTGTGAAGAACATATTATCTGAAATTTGGCAAGCTGCACACACATACCTCGTACGTTCCACCAATATCCCGCTTGGTTACCAACACTACATACATTTTGGTCGTTCGTTAGTCATACTGCTACGATCGGCTACCGGTGAATTCGGCCTACAGTGAATTCGGCCCCCCGAGCACGACGTCCCGTTGTCCTTGGTGAATTCGGCCCAAACGAATACACACCCAATGGTCCACATCCATACGTCAAGCTTAACTTTACTATGACAGTGTGGGCGATAATGTAGAATATTTAACATATGTACTACGACCACATACTTATTTCAAAATACATACATACGTGCACACGCACGTACACACACACACACACACACACACACACATCCTCTTTGATCTTCAGGCAAATTTGCCTATGTAGGCCTACCGCACTTTAGCCAAAGATGCTTTTTAATAGAATTCTTCGGTTGGTTCTTCAGTGCATTGACAGTTGGAGCTGTTCCTGTGACAATGCCAATGATTTCGGGGTAAGGTGTTCCATAAACCAATTACTCTCTCACTAAAGAAGTGTTTCCTTAGTTCTCGTTTACTCCTGTTTTATACAACATCGAAGAGTGCCCCGTGTTCCTTCTCCTTCGTATGACAGCTTTTTTTTACCATCAGTATGGATTCCGACCTAAACATTCAATTGAATATGCGGCATTAGAATTAATAGATAGAATAATAACCCAACTGGATAAGGATGACATACCCATTAATATTTACCTAGACCTTTCCAAAGCCTTTGATACCATTGACCATTTAATTTTAATTGAAATATTATGGTATACATGGAACACATCTGAACATATTCAGCAGTTACCTAACAAATCATAAACAATATATGGAAATTGACAATATAAAATCAACTATTTAATGAATTACAATAGGTGTACCACAAGGCCCAATCTCAGGACCCTTGTTATCATTTATATCAATGATTTTTCACAAGCAAGTAAAATATTTAATTTCATAATTTATGCTGATGATACAACTCTATAAGGATATTAAACACTTTCAGCGATAACATACAGTGTACATGACGAAATTGTTGAATCATTAATAAATGAAGAACTTTTTAAAAATAAATTAATGGCTTAAAATAAATAAATTATCACTAAACATAGTAAAAGTTAAATACATGACATTTCAAAAGGCAAAGAAAAATATATAGACACTTACTCTGAAGATAGACAATGTAAATACAAGTATTGAACAAGTCGAGGAATTTAATTTTTGGGTTAAATTATAGATACAAATCTACAAAGGAAAAAACACTTTAAAAATATCAAAATCTTGTTCTGAAAACGTATTTCTTCTTCATATAAAAATACCACTATATAATTCTTTAATAGTGCCACACATTAAAGCAATTCTTTGGGAATTTTAATATCTTTGTAATGTACGCAATTATTAAATAATCCTGTAAATATGATTATTTCATGTAATTATATGCCATTATTTCATTATAACTGCACGAACGCACAGTTTCGACTTTGGCACCCACCTGTACGATCCGTATAAGGCATGCTCATGAATATTTGGGACTGTACGTCAGAGCAAAGCATTTAAATAACCAAGCATAGTCACTTGCGCAGCGCCCTCTGTTATTCATGTGTGAACGTAATGATGTTGTATACGCTAAAGTTCAAAATGGCGGATCGCAGAATGACTCTGCTTGGTAATTTAAATGCTTTGGTCAGACTTCGATTACGCCGAGTTAATAGATGCAAGAAAAACGTCATCAGCATGTGTGTATTTGGATTAGCCACCACCATGCGAATGACTCATGACCGATCAAAATGAAACGTTGACCAGCTGCTGTTTATGTCACATATTCAGCAAAGAAAAGAAGGAAAAGATATGGAATAAACGGAGAATGAACATAGCGACAGCTCATGACAGACAGATTGATTTTAAGGAACAAACATCACCTCTCCATGCACGAAGCGACACCGATGACATATTGAATGGTTGGCATTGTTTTTGTTGGAATATAAAAACTATGGTTCTATCATGTTCCTTTTTCACTAGGTACATTTGGCTATACATTTTGAAGTTTAGTTTTAATGAAACGTTTAGATAAAAAAATTATTTCAGCCGAGAAACATTCAATAATGAAACCATTTTGTTTGCACCACAAATCCAGCTGCTGTTTCCATAAGCAATCGAAATACGTTATACATCACACAAAGTAATTTGCGGTATTAAAATAGCATACGTGGTTATGTACTTTCCTATCTACGTAAGGTTTAATTTTAGTTTGAAAAATGTAGATCTATAAAGAGCATAATAACATTATTATCGGCAAAATATTAAAATATATTGCATCAGTGTAAAAATATGTTTTATTTTGTACTGGGAGTGCAATAATTATTTGTTCTGCCCGTCATTTAGAGTAAAGGATATTGAATTTGTTTCTGTCAAACTCCTGTTTCGATTTAAAAAATGGCCATTGTATGATGGAAATAAAGTTATAAAATTACAAAACGTAAAAAATAATGCATATTAAAAAAAACTATTTTCAATCATCATTGGTGTATTTAACTCAAGAAGATCCCAAAAACATTTTGAATGATGTGGAACATTTATATTTTGTAAATTTTCAAAATGATTGTAAAAGCAAATTTGTCGACATCTTTTTATGACCCATTGTCCAGTTAATGGCAATGTTGAGTAGAGCTCTTCAATTTTCTCTTTCTATCAGCTCATCTATTTCCAATGTTCCTGCAAATAAACAAAGTTGAATTTAGGAAACTGAGTCTAAATATGAGTTAACTAATTCAACACTGTGCAGATTAATTTGGTTTAGATGTTACATTATGGGACTTGTGACCAAGTGTACAGCTGGCTAAATGGAAAAGAAATACAAGAGAACTTTGTTATTCTGATTCAGTCAGACAAAAATCCCAATCCATTATTTAAGCCAACTTTTAATTTGCTTCTACATAATTACCTGTATGCATTGGTCATATACAGTGCACTCCAGATAACTCAAACTCACATAAGTGAATTTTCGCTAAGTTAAGTCCATCTTGTCCTCGGTCGTGAGCAAAGATCCCAATAAGGGGACTTTCTGATAACTTTCTAGTTATCAGAAATTCCACTTATCAATATTGTGATGGGTCCCTTGAGGTTCGACCTTATCCAGAGTGCATTTATGTATGTTTTCCTTTATTCTTGCTCTAATACAATAATTCATGTTGTTGAATATATAATTATACACATGGGACATACTTATAAAAATGTACAGTAACGGTAAAGTAACATGTCAAAAATAAATGTTTAATTTGTTTTTAGTGAGTATTACTTACTATTATTATTATTAAATGTGCTATTCACATGAAGCAGTGCAACTTGATCCGATCTAGTATTAGATTAAAAATATATATTCATGAATAAAAATCGGGGGGTTTATACAATGTGCCAATCACAATCTTTATACTGTCGACTTCTATCTCTATAAATAATGTTTTTGCAAGGACACTCGTCAGAGTTTGTGCATAAGTCATATCTTGTTCTGAAGTTGAACCTGTCAGAAATATACTTACCTACTCCTCCACCTCTTTTGCTATTCTTATTTTTGACACGAAGGTGTATCTTGTTATATTATAAATATTAGTATTTTCCATTGGCTTCAGTCCCAGATTTAGGCAACAAATAAAAGCCACGACCAGGTTAATTATCTTGCTATGATTGCATATACTGATATTTTAGTGTGCATTTTCGTTCACTGCATGTCAAATACTGGACAATGCAGTTTTACTAACTAGAAAGGCGAGATCCTTGCCTAGGGCTAGTCTAGTTACTGTAGTAGAGGCTCGACTGACTCAGTGACAGTTCCAACGGCAGCTGACACCGACTGCCGCCGTCCGCGTCGCCATCGGCGGACGTTATAATTCTACTTAAATGTTACTCGGTTGACGGCATTGGGAAGCAGGATAAATAAACAATGCATACAGTGCCATACACGTCGTACACTTATAAAAATAACTGTCAATATACACTGTACATATGTCTAAAAATTGCTTATTTACAATGCCATTGCTTGAATCAACTCACCTCGTAATCTTACATTTTGGCTGTGTGTGTGACGTCAACGGTATTTGTGCGGTTCACTTGGCGTGCATGAATATTCATTATATTAGGGCTGCAGAATTAATCATCCACGTGACAGCAAGCTCAAAATGATTCGTGTAAACACAATTATTTATCGGCTTTTGCGCAGATAACTCCCAAATTATGCATAAACATGCAAGACATGAGTAGCAGAGAAAGTACTTGTGGGAAATTATCACGTTTTGTTGCAGTATAGCTCGAATGTATATTAGCTTACAAAGAATCGCTTTAATTATTGCATCATGGCATGGGGCTTTCAATCAAATAGAATAATAAAACTTCAAAACAGCCCTGAGAATTATTACCTTAAGTATTTATATTTCCCACACACATCCACTTCACAAAAAACTCAACTTGTTAAAACTAGATGTCATCCTTAAATTACAACAATTAACATTTTACTATAAATATTTACACAATGACTTACCAGTTTATTTATAAAATTGGAGAATATTGTTTAATTATGAGGTACATAATCATGATACAAGAGTCAAGACTAAAATATATACTTATAAAACTAAACATGAATTTGGAAAGAAATGTCTTAGGCATAATTTGCCAGTTTTACTAAATAACATTCCCGATATAGTCAAAGAAAAGCTTAATATACATAATTCACAAGGATTTGCCAAGTATGTTAACAATTTTTTATTTTTATTATCACGTAACATGCACAAGGCAAAATTGCTATATATATATATGCGAAATTAAGAACCGACAACATGTCAACTTTATACAGTACAAAACAGTGCCTTAACGACAAACAATAATCATGTAAGCTGGCTCACACTACACACATGCTCACATTCATATTATGTTTTTTTCTTTCTGTTAGAATTTGATTCGGGTGATGTATATATATATATATATATATATTCAGTTAAATTTCTATCACAAAAGATGGCTCCTCGATAGTGACTACCAGACTCTTAGAGGAGTCTCCTGACCCTACTTTTTTGTTATTTACCATTTACGATACCATGTTTACCATCAGGTTATATATTTGTATTATTATTATTTATTTTTCTATTTTTTTACACGGATGTATTGTATGTATTATTTCAAATGTCTGGCTCAAATAAAACAAATTCTGCTTCTTCTTCTTCGTACTTCTAAAAGTCAAGGTTCTTTGGACAGCCTCCACAGCATCAACATCGTACTGATACTATGGAGACCAGACTGCCACGCCATACTCCAAAGAATGTCGGACAAGTCCTTTATAAGAATATAGAAAGGTTCTCTTGTCTGGATAGTGATACGTATGACGGATTACACCCAGCAACTTGCTTGTATTACATACAGCCTGTTTACCATGTTGCATGAATCTCAGCTGATCATCTACCTGGATTCCTAGGTCATTCTCGACACTGCTACAATCCATTAACTCCACCTAATTAGAACCTGCTGTTGTAGTCAAGGTGTTGCTATAATGTAGGTGCCCATGTCCAATTCTCGTAACTTCACATTTATCAGGGTGAAGATGTTACTGCAATATCTCAGACCATTTCTGTAATTGATTTAGGTCTTTCTGCAGATCTAAGCAATCTTGTCTCATTGAAATTTGGTGGTATATTTTTGAACCATCTGCATAAATCTTCATGCCACATGTTACTACATTCGTTAAATCATTGATATACAGTATAAAAAGAAAAGGACCAAGAACACTTCCCTGGGGTATCCCACCCAGAACATCTGACCAGGAAGATGGTACACCATTTACTAATATCCTTTGCTTGTGACAGGAGAGGAATGCGTCAGTCCAGTTCAGTAGTTTTGTTTTTATTCCATGTCCATTTATCTGTGATACCAAGTCAAATGCCTTCTTGAAATCCATGTATATTGCACCTACACATTCTCCTTCGTCTAATATTGTTGTCCAGTCATCCAGTGTTGAAATTAGCTGCATGGTACATGACCTCCGAGCAATGCAATCTCGCTACTGGTCTGCAATTAATTTGTGTGTTTCCATGTGTGTTATGATGGCATCCTTAACCAGTGATTCCATGACTTTACAAATTGCTGCATTCAAGCTTATCGGCCTGTAGTTTGCTGCTAAATGCCTACTGCCTTTCTTGTAAATTGGTAACACTTTGGCAGTTTTCCAAACTTTTGGTAATATGCCTGTATCCAAGGACTTCCTGAATATGATGTACAGGTGTATAATGACAATTTCAGTTCCACCACGAGCTCCTTCAGTACACATCTTCAATGGGGAAGTTCATATCATCTAGGGTATTGATTCTCTGGTGATCCTCAATTGTTGGTACATTTGTCAAGTCTTCCCCAGTGAAAACAACACTAAAGAATTTATTTAAGACCTCTGCCATCTCTTTGTCTGTAGTTGTTAGTTATGGAGTATCTTCCTTTTGGAGATTAGCTGCTCATGGTCTTGTTTTCATTTTTGATCAAGCATAGTTCTAGAAATGCTTTAGATTGATTTTAATCTCATGTGCAGTGGACTGCTCAAGTGTTTGGACTGCCTGTCGAATACCTCGTCTTGCTTGTTTCCCAGCTTTCATGTAATCTAGGTTTCTTCCGGAAGAAAGTGGTTTCTTTCCCTTTCTTCCGGATTCATCCGGAAGAAGGTGGAAGATAGGGTTAGACAATAGAAACTATTCTGAGATCTATTTTTGCATTGATTTATTCAATATATATAAATATAATACATTTAATGATTATAATATTAGGATAACATAAAAGGTGTATGCCTTTGTGTTGATGTTTTTGTTCATTACTTGTGTTCTTAGTCTCCTTAAAACAAAATTCTGCTTGGCTCCCATTTATCACCCACCATAAGCCATGTGGTGCAAGCCACAATGACACATTTAATTTATTCAATATCCATTGAAACTATGCCCATCAATCAATCTCCACTGTGTCTTAGTTTTATGTTGTGTAGTTGTGTTAATCAGTTATTACATGTCATAATTGGGACGACATAAACTTAAATATATGTTTAGCCGCCGGAGAAGTCGACTTTTAGATTAGTTTGTTTTGAGAATTGTGTTTGTTATGGGCATGTCAGTGTAATTTTTAAAATCTTGTAACAGTAAAGTATAGGAAATTAGTCCTGCTAATACGGTCACCTCGCTATTCAGGTCACTTTGCCCAGTCCCAAGGGTGACCTTGCTACTGAGGTTCCGTGTGAGAAGTTTGCGGCTGTGGTTGGTCATCTTTACGGTTAGGTCACAATGTAAAAGATCGCCAGAATTCATAGTTTCCAATTGCAATAGTTAAAGTAATGGAGCTTCAAAGTCAAGTAATATTGCTTGGGTATTCCCGAATTTGTCAAATATCAAGTTGATTTTTAAATAAGTCTATTGATCTAGTTTGTATCACTGATTCAGTTAGACGTTAGACCTTTCCATGGTTCAGCCACTTGAGGGAATGTGTTTTTCATAGATTTAATTATGCTGTTTGCATACGTAACTTAAAAGAGTGTCCTCTTTTTCTAATTTTAGTGACCCGCCCTCCCATTTCAGGGGCATTAATGCAGATTCAGAATGATACGTTATACATTATTTTACTGCCTTCTGTGGTTTCTCCTCATTGTCTTCGTTATCCTGTTGTGCTTCAGTAGTTTTAGTCTTTCTAAGTAGTTTAGTGTACAACGTGTGTATATAGTTTAGTGTACAACGATATTAAATGGATATAGTTTGTTACAATAGAAATCATCCAAAAAAAGTATTTGTACAATACACCAGTTTCTGCTACAACCCCAAATGTGGTGTACATCTATAGTACTGACGTAATTTATGTTGTTCCAGATCACTGTGGAGTTATCGAACGCTGCATGTGTCTACAATGACCGAATCAAGTTGGAAAGATTCATGTTAATCGACAATAACAACTGCCGAGTTGTCTACACCAAAACACCATAGGACACTGAGCCAAAACCACGGAATGTCCATATGTTTTCCTTCAGCAACAAGAGAAAACATGTGACAGTGTATGCTGTGGAACAATACTGACATTTAAAGAGACCCCAGTTCCCTTGTTGTGCGGGGAACCATTGAGGTGTCACCGTATGGAGTGAACATTTAACGAGTCATCTTCGATCTGTGACTTGTGGAGAAAAGGGACATTGTGGCAAATCGTCATCACAGAATAGAACTTTCAACGAGCACACATTCATATTGTGGAGAAACCTGTAAATATGACACCTCTGCAAGCTGTCTTGTAGTGTGCTGACCAAAAGCTCCTCGTTTACACGAGGACTGGAGAAAACCTTTCAAATGTGATGCATGTCGTCTACAACTCTCTCAGTGCTGTAACATTCATGCGTACCCGCACTTGTGATCAAAGTGTATACATGCTGTAATAATATTGGTTTGAGGACAGTGTACATGGTCTCTGCTGAAACATTACACCCGGGATGTATATGAAAACATGATAGAACCTGAACTATTACCAATATGTCTGCGAATGTGTGCACTCCTATCATTGAGAAAAGATTTGTATGTGACACTTGTGGAAACATTTTTTTAAACAACAGTGGCTTAAAGGTACACGTGTGCAGTCTTTCTGGGAAGAAATCATTCAGTTGTGATAAGTGTGGAGCACAGTTTACGCACAGTCATGGTTTGAAGACGCATTTATGTATCCATACTGGGGAGAAACCTTACAAATGTGATACATGTGGTGCACAATTTTCAGCAAATGGCAATTTGACTAAGCATGTCCGTATACACACTGGGGAGAAACCCTACAAATGTGATACATGTGGTGCACAATTCTCACAAAATGGTAATTTGAAGGTACATATCCGTATTCATACTGGGGAGAAACCTTACACATGTAATACGTGTGGTGCTCAATTCTCAACGCATGGTCATTTGAAGACACATGTCCGTGTTCATACTGGGGAGAAACCATTCAAATCTGATACATATGATGCACAATTCTCAGAAAATGGTAATTTGAAGAAACATGTCCGTATCCACACTGAGAAGAAACCCTACAAATGTGATACATGTGACGCAGAATTTTCAGCAAGTGGTGATTTCACTAAGCATGTCCGTATCCACACTGGGGAGACACCCTACAAATGTGATACATGTGGTGCACAATTCTCACAAAATGGTAATTTGAAGGTACATGTCCGTATTCATACTGGGGAGAAACCTTACACATGTAATACGTGTGGTGCTCAATTCTCAGTAAGTGGTAATTTGAAGAAACATGTCCGTATCCACACAGGGGAGAAACCGTATAAATGTGATAAATGTGGGTCACAATTCTCAACAAATGGTGATTTGACGAGACATGTCCGTATTCATACTGGGGAGAAACCTTACAAATGTGATACGTGTGGTGCTCAGTTTTCAGTAAGTAGTAGTTTGAAGAAACATGTCCGTATCCACACTGGGGAGAAACCCTACAAATGTGATACCTGTGGAGCACAGTTTTCTAGGTGGGATTCGCTAAAGAAACATGTAGTTTGCATTCACACCGGCACAATTTTGAAACAGTAGTACTCATAGTGATACTTTATACACACATGCTTTGTTAAGAAAGGGTGTACCACTTGAAGAAATATGTTTTTATTGGCGGTAGAGATAACAGTTGTCACAAGATTTTTTTGCAATGAAATATCTGTTTGGTATTTCACAACGTTTCTAAGAGCTGTGTCTTGACCAGTCTGAATGTTGCCTTGTCAACTGTGGCCACAGCAGGAATACAATTTTGTGAATGTACACTTTATATCTGATGTCCAGTGCCGAATTCGGAGCATGACATTTGTTTGGGGACCTACATAAAAGGCTTTTTAGTTCTTTGGCCGAAGGTCCAAGGAACAATTGCCATCACTCTGCGTCCGACGTCCGCCGTTAGCTGTCGTATCTCAGAAACCGTTCAGCAACTTTTTCTCTAATGTTGCATAGACATATCTTAGGACACTGCCACTATGCACGATAAATCTGTATTTGATCGAATCATTTTAAGGGCTCCCTAGGGCCTCCAAGGACCCCAAAACTTATAAAAATGTAAAATTTTGCCTATTTTTTCAGCAACTTTTTCTCTAATTTTGCATATACATTTCATGTGGTAGTGTCACTTTACACAATAAATCTGTATTTGATTGAATCATTCTAAGGGCACCTAATGACACCCCCAAAAAAGGACCCCAAAACTGGTCAATTTTCACATTTTGCCAATTTTTTCAAAAACTCTTAAGTAACTTTTTCTCTAATTTTGCATACAGTAGTGCCACTATACACACACAATCTGTATTTGATTCAATCATTCTAAGGGCTCCAAATGTCCCCTAAAATGCTAAATTTGTTAACTAAATGGTCTACTGTAGCAGGAGCTCTAGCAGGCTTCCAGTCCTTTTGTTCAACTAATCCCTTTTCCCACAACATCTGGCTGGTTAAAGTGTGACTAATCTGTAATTGGTCACTGGCAGAGGCTTGGGTCACTGTGGCTGGTGGTAGGAAGAATGATTAATCTGTAATTGGTCACTGGCAGAGGCTTGGGTCAACAAACACAGCACCTTGTACCTGAAACGGAACACTATTCCCCTTCCCAAAACATCTGTCACATGCGGAGTCTGTGTCTTGTATGGATATATATTTTATTCAGTTGTTTTATATAAGCAGAAAGTTAATTGAAATTAGTTATTCTTAGGCCACAGAAAAGTAATTCCCGGTTTCTCATCGATCCATGTATGTAAACATATGTGCCACAACATTTTATTTTCTATTATAATTATTCCTCTAAATGCAAGACGTGGTGCAATAAGTGAACAGTAAACATGTAAACATTTTACTTCCATCATAACCCTTTATGGTCTATAACTATGATTCACCAAAAAAACATTTGATTAATAATTACCTACAGGGTTGTTTGATTTATGCCGGGCAGAAACTGTTTCTGCAAAAAACATTTGATTAATAATTACCTACAGGGTTGTTTGATTTATACCGGGCAGAAACTGTTTCTGCCTGGCAGAAACAGCAACAATAGGAAATACATGCCATTGATAGGCAAACATTTGTATAGAAAATGTCAGTTTCTCTTTGTACCTGTCTACGTATGATAACCATTTGTCCGCCATGCTCACAATAAACATCACATGAATGATAAAAGGAAGATCACTGCCATTTAACTTGTGGATTATTATTATTATAAAACTGCTCTGCTACTGCTTGGTGGACAGTAATTTTGACAAACCACTATTATATAGCACTAATTTTAGAATTAATAACATTTTGAGAATGCATGTCATTGTTTGCGGTGTAACTTTTGTATGCTTCATTTTCTGCTGCTACAAGTTGCGTTCGTCTGAAAGATTATTCAATTACCTATCCAATGATAATACATGTGTTGTGGTGTTGGAAATATATAGCTTTGGTATATTGTACACGAGGGTTGTGATAGGAAACTATTGGACATTGCGACAGTCCAGAAAGACAGTATGAGATGTGTCACTCAATATACGAAGTGTGACTTTCAGATACTTCATTTTGTAGTGCTATGGATTATGATGGGCCTCTCCATTAGCTCCCTATATAATTATGTGAAAATATATAATTATGTCATTAAAATATTTCAGAACAGGCTAACACTAAGCTGCAACTGTTTTTGAGTTTGTTTACATTTTGACAAACTACTATTATATAGCTCTAATTTTTAAATTGGCACGACTAATGCTAATATATCCCACAAAATGACTTCTACAGGAAACAACGTTGGTGTAAATTATCATCCCATTATTCTTACTGACAAACACCTGTAAGTCAGTGTATCATATATTTATCACTTATTGTGTATTACACCCAGCTGTGGAGCTAAGATTCTCTGCCTGCTATTGTTTGATGGACACTGTGACTAATCTGTAATTGGTCACTGGCAGTAGCTTATATCAACAGACAGCATTAAGGCACTAGACCCCTGTTAAACTGGACAGTTGCCTGTAGGTTTTAAACTGTGTCAAACAGTGAGTCTACCTTTTGCTCTCAAATAATCTGTCCTCTTAGTTTTACACGTAAAGACATAATCTGGCATAACTTGATAAGTCTTTGTAGCAGCACATTTGTACTTCCAGTGTATCATTGCAACATAACATAATACATATTACATACTGTGTGCCACATTTGAATGTTGTGCATGTAATATTTCCATGCAATCCATTTGCATATATAATTTCAACAGCCGTTTTCTTCATTTTCACTTTTTGACCCCTACCATGTTCAATGCTCCATAACTTCGCAAATTTTTGTAGCAGTCATATAATTTTTGAAACCGTGTTTTGAAACCATTACAAGTATGTAAGAAAACAATGTTACAATTTTTCTGACTTATCACTCATTTGGTCAGCCGGGGTCACATATAGACGTATTAGTCCAAAGGACTTCAGAGCCACTTGGCCCATTTTTTGTTAATTTCTTTGGTGTCGAGTAGTCTTTAGACACAACTTGATGTTTTAAATGGGCAAATATCGTATACTGAAGTCCCTATTGTAGAAGGTTTGGAGTAGAGAGAACTATTATGATATCTGGCCAATCACTGCCTCCACAGCTCTAAATATAGCGCCATGTGTGACGAATATTGGTCGTATCCAATATTTGTTTTAGACTGATGTCGACCATATTATGTTGAATGTCACAAAACGCTGTGTTGTCTTTTGCTCCATGCTATGTGGAGTGGAATGGAGACCATCACCGTGGGAACGGATTTTAAAAGGTCATTTACTCTATTGGCAATATTTTCGCCAATTGTTTGTTGTTCCGTGAATTGCCCGTGCGCGCGCAATCCCGGTAACTTCCTTACGATTTTGTTTGTGCACTAACGATATAAAGCGGAATACTACTTAGGTAGTTGAAAAAGTGCACCATGTTCGCCCGGACACTTTCACGCCAACGATGCATAACACTTTTTAAAGCAGTTAAAATTGGGTTTATTACTATTTTTAGATCGGGATAACTCATATTTTCTTTTAAAGCCTTCAAAGCATGAAAATTACACAAATCTAAATTCAAAGTTAAATCACCACATGCATTGTCGTGTTGCACTACTGGGTGGAATGTTGAACCATTTATCAAAGTGCATGGCCTAAGATGGAAAAATCACCGTTTTTATCATCAAAAATATACAAATGTTTTTCATGTTCACAGTTTCTGTCATTACAAGCCATGTTTACCGTAGTTATTTATAAATCCATCCTATGTACATCTGATATCTAACAGTTACTAATCGCTGCCATACCTATTCTACCCCTATTTGCTGAATCACAGTAACTTAAAATACTGGTTTTGAAACGGGCTGCGTTTAAATCATGTTTGATGTCATATCCATAAATCATACAAAACTCTTCCAAACAATCAAGATTTTCATCACTTCCAAGAACCATGTGATAATTTCTGTATATTCTAGCATCACATCTGAAACATCAGAACAGATTGCAATTTTTTCTCCAAAATTATCTCGGCATTCTTCCAATCTGAATTTGTGAGTTTCTGCTTAAAACTGGACATACACTTTCCTAAATAATGACGGTCAATTAAAAAACACATATTTAAAATTTGACGTAAATTTATACATTTTGTGGATATGTCAGTACCACCATGTGTAAGTTTACTAGTGGGATTTTCTGCAATATAAATCTGACTAGGTGCTGTTTTTCCAGTCATCCTTGCACGGTCAAGTTTGTCTTTCATCGTCTGCAACATTATGTCTAACTATCCGATTAGGCTCTGAAGGATAAAAAAGCGAATTGTTACCATGCTCAAAAATTTCCCAATTACCTAAATCATCCAATTTTAAAATCAGTTTTAATTCCCAGCCACACATAATGTGGGGATGATAATTTTAACATTTGTTATAATTAGTAGTGAGACTCATATTGCACTGTGTCTGTTTCTGTCAAATTTTGTGACATGTATTTGATTATACAACCACACTGATTTCTACACACCGATGTATGAGATGAACATGATACATTCATAACTACGGCAATTTTTTTCCCAAAATTGTCCCAATCTTCAGACTCAATGTGTAAATAATTGTCATCAATTCTGTGAAATAGTTTGTTATCCTGTCTGACTACATTGGAAACAAACAAAATGTCCTCATCACGTTTAATTGTTACTCTAACATTCTTATTCTGTCTGATTCTTATGTGCTTGTCGAACAAGATTTTATAAATATAACGTCTGCTAGGAATGCCAGTGGGAACCGAACCAATGTTAACATAATGAACTGATTTTAGCCAATTATTGAAAGATATTCCATAAATTTTTTTTTGAATTTCTGCAATAGCATGCTGATCTTTTTTTACCCAATGGTGAACAGAGGAAGTACCTACTTTTCTGAAGACCACGTTTTAGCATGCAAATGAGACGCAAATATTTCCCTGATTCAAAAGAAATTCTGGCATAAACCAAACATGGCGGCATATCGCAGCATATCACCAAACCTGATATATATTGTTTGTTACCCTTACCACTTACAGAAGATATGTAGCTTTTTTTAGCCAGACAACTGCATCAGCAGAACGCACAAACGATTGCATTTTTCCTACAGCCTGAATATCACGTTCACCTGCATTAGAACATGGGAACTGTTTAGTAGCTGTTTTATCATTGCATTGTGGTCATTACTGAAAGACTCAAGAATTTTTGACTTAAGAAAGAAATGAAACAGCTGGTTTATTAATTAAAAGAGTAGCTATGTTTACATAATCAAGAGTGAGGCATTTCAGTACTGCCCCAAATGGTTAAGGGGAGAATGTAGGTGTCTACCTTTCCTGGCTGTTTCTTCCTACTAAAATTTTTATAACCTGCCTGACTACTACTGTAACTAAGGCTAGAACTATTAGTAGTTTGCTTGCACTTATGATGCTTACCGCTACTCCTATTAGACCTTAAACTCACTATGTTTATCTTTTTCTGTAGTATCATACTGACATCAGTTGTTCCTGTAATAATCCACTGCATGATAACCAGTCTCAAGAAATGCGAATAATTTGATATGTAGCACAGATAAGCAACGGCATCTGAAGGAAGTTGAGAATTCTGAGTAGCAAACCCATAGAAACCTTTCCTGTATAAACACGCCAATGTGGTACATATCATTACAGAGACACCGCAGACGGATGAACATGTCTGTAATGGATACTTATTAGTGCAGAGATTTGAGCAAATATGTAAACCATTATTGACATTACCACCAAATTGATGACAAATGTTGTATAGTGGAACTTGTTTACCTAACGTTTGCGCTACATTTTTAAATATGGTATTAACTGTTTCTGGTATTCCCCACCCAATTGTGTCTGCATAAGTTACAATATCAAAGTCTATTGAATATATTGCCAGTGAAAAGTGATTAGAATACACAACACCTTTACTTCCATCTGGATTAGTTACTTGCGAACTGTCCATGACATAAGTTCCACCATTACATCCAACAGGTCTGAGCAAAGTCAGTTGTCCTTCCTCAATATTTGCAAATTTGTAAAAAATTAGCCTGCAGTTGTATGTCTGATGCATATCACACACATGACTTACCGGTAGTATGATGAAATTATCTATTATGCATTATACTAATTTGATACAAAAAAAGAATGTCAGACGGCGTTCACCAAAAAAGGAATGTCAGACGTCCAATGGTGTACCGGCTACCTGCTATAGAGACTGTTTCATTTTCAGCATGGTCCAGAACAATCCGTAAACATGTTTATAAATGATTTTGATCAAGCTGTGAAACAGCATCTATTGTCAAGTAATGTCGTTGTTCCTGCCCCGTCAATTTATATAGTGAAATGACTATATAAATTTATATTCACTGTAATGCTTCTATATTATATTGGACTCATGTTGTGGAACATTTATATTTTGTGAATTTTCAAAATTATTGTAAAAGTAACTTTGTCGACACCTTGTTATACACTACTCCTAGTATAGTACACATAACACAAACTTGTTTAATTTTTTTTAAAGAAAATGCTGTAGAACACAATCCAAACATGATGAGCATAAGAAAGCATAAATGTTATTATGTACTCCTACTTTGCAACATAATGACGGGATGTTATGCATTTGGATGCACAAATCGGTTGATTGTACAAATCCATTTGAAACATGTTACATTCCCAGCAGAAGCCACACGGAACTAATGTGGCAGAACAAAGTCAGACATCTTCTTTATTACTGTGTCATTTAACACATTGTCCAATTAATAGCGCTGTTATGCATTTTGATATACAAAGCTATCAGATGCACAGATCCATTTGAAACACGAAGTGATGTACAGTAGAAGTCGCACAGAACAGAACGGGGCAGAACAAAATCAAGCACCATCTTATGTCAGGTGACCCATTGTCCAATTAATGGCACTGTTGAGTAGAGTTCTTCAATTTCCACTTTCCATCAGCTCGGCTATTTCCAATGTTCCTGCAAATAAACAAAGTTGATTCAGGAAACTGAGCCTAAATATGAGTTAACTAATTCAACACTGTGCAGGTTAATTCAGTTTAGATATTGGATTATGGGACTTATCACCAACTGTACAGCTGGCTAAATAGAAAAGAAATACAAGAGAATCTTGTTATGCTTATTCAGTCAGACTAAAATCCTAATCCATTACTTTGGTCAACTTTTAATTTGCTTCTACATAATTACCTGCATTGGTTATATACAGTGCACTCCAGATAACTCGAACTCACATAAGTTGATTTTCGCTAAGTTAAGTCAATCTTTTCCTCGGTCCTGGGCAAAGGTCCTAATAACGGGACCTTCTGATAACTTTCTAGTTATTAGAAATTCCACTTATCATTATTGTGATGGCTCCATGGAGGTTCGACCTTATCCAGAGTGCATTGTATGTTTTCTTTTATTCTTGCTCTAATAATTAATGTTGAATGTAATTACACATATGGGACAATATCGTGAAAAGTTTACAGTAATGGTAAAGTAATGTTAAAAATAAATGTTTAATTTGTTTTTAGCGAGTACTATTATTATCAAATGTGCTATGCATATGAAGCAGCGCAACTTGATCTGATCTATTATTTGATTTTTAAAATATATATTCATGGATAAAAACTTATTTATACTAGAGTGCAGATCTGCTGGTGTCCAAAATTCGTGCATCGCAAAATTCCGTGGCAACACGGTATTGTGTACTTTTTAACAAATATAAAATGTTTACATTGAATGATGACAGTCTGTGAACGTACGAATCTCACATTGTCATGTTTCGGTTCAAATAAGTGGGGAAACGGAGACCTTTCAAAAGTGGCTGACTGGAATTTGAAAAGGCAAGACCCGTAGTCACACAGACCCAATCCGAAATATGCCCCAAGTCCCAGATTTGGTCAAAAAATAACATCCACGACCAGGTTAATCCTCTTTCCATGGTAGCATATACTGATATTTTAGTGTGCATTTTCGTTCACTTCATGTCAAATACTGGGCAATGCAGTTTTACTAACTAGAAAAGCGAGACCATTGCCTAGTACAATGTAGTAAAGGCTCGACAGACCCAGCACCAGCTGACACCGACTGCAGCTGTCGGCGTCGGCGGACGTTATAATATACTTAATCGAAACATTAATCGGCTGACGGCATTGGGAAGCAGGATAAATAAACAATGCATACACTCCCTACACTGATAAAAATAGCTGTCAATATACATATGTCTACAAATTGCTTATTTACAAAGCCATTGTTTGAATCAACTCACCTCGGAATCTGACTTGTTGACTGTGTGTGTGTGACGTGAACGGTCTTTGCGTGGTTCACTGCGCGTGCATGGATATTCATTATACTCTGGCTGCATAATTAATCATCATCGTGGCAGCAAGCTCAAAATGATTCGCGTAAACACAATTGGCACCAATATAGCTAGTTAGAGTAACGCCACCTACAGAGGATGTGGGATCTCTATTCGTCGACACACTTCCGGGAACTAGATGAACAATTAATAGAGCAGCTAATTGTAGGCATAAAGCTGTCCGAGCTACATAAGAAAATGTTAGCCAAAGATGAGAAGTTAACACTTGACGAAACCCTCAACATCGGAAGAATGCACGAAGCATCAATTAACACATGGGTCAAATAAGAGGGATGCAGAAAGAAAGGTGCCTGGCATATGGGTCCAACTGCAGGACGTGCGGGGAAAGAAATCATTGGGAAATCGCATGCAGGAAAATCGGCAATTAAGACAGGCCACGACATAGAGATGGTCATTGCCCAGACACAAAACAAAGCACAATCTCAAGACAACAGTCCCAATCACGACATCGAGAATCGCCAGCACGACCACGGCATAATTACCGCACCCATACTGTCACACAGTCACCAACACTGAACGAGTCCTTTGAAACCCTCTCATTTGACAACGTCAACAAAGATGGGAGTGACACTCGCGACGAAGTCTTCGCAATACTTGATATAACTCTTGAAGACAAACCGTATGTACCTGCGACTCTAAAGGCGAAAGTCGACACCGGTGCACAAGGGAACATCCTACCTCTTCGAATATTTAGAAGAATATATCCAACAAAGTTGGACGCGGAAGGGTTCCCAGCTCGATGAACATTAGCCCCTAGCAACACAGTGCTGACAGCCTACAGGGGTTCGAACATTCAACAGTACGGCACAAAATTCTATGTGTCCAACTCAAAAAGACATGCGATTCTAGGGCTACCATCGTGTAGAGAACTCCATCTTGTGGAGATGAAGTGTGAAGTGAAACAGACACCGAGTCGACCAAATTATGATGCACGCATTGCTTCGATGAGTGCCTCAATGGCTTCTTATCCTGACCGATTTGAAGTAATTGGCAACTTTCACGGCGAATTCAACATAACTGTAGATCATTCCGTGCCTCCTGTCGCCCATGCACCACGTCGATGTCCCATACATATACAGGATGAACTCAAGACAGAACGTGATAACATGGAGCAGCTCGGAGTCATTACGAAAGTGTCCGTGCCCACCGACTGGGTCTCAAGCATCGTTTGCAGCCGCAAATCAAACAACAAATTACGGATTTGCTTAGATCCCAAGGACCTAAACAGAGCAATTAAGCGTCCTCACTACAAACCCTGACGCTAGATGAGATCACACACACAAGCTTGCGGGTTCAACTGTGTTTTCCAAACTGGATGCCCACCACGGGTATTGGTCTGTGTCATTAGACGAAACGTCCAGTTACTTGACGACATTCAACAGCCCATTTTGTCGTTATCGATTCAATCGTCTACCATTTGGACTGAACATGAACCAAGATGTGTTTTAAGAAAGAATGGACCACATTCCGTAAAACTGCCCGGGAACCATGGACATTGCAGATGAAGTTGCGGTGTTTGGGAAAGACGAAATGGAATACGACGAGAATCTGCACAACCTCATGCAGACAGCGACTCATCTGTAAGGAGGTCACATTAAGCAACTTCGACCCGAAAGTCGAGACAGTCGTATAAGTCGACGCCTCAAGCCGTGGCCTCGGTGCTGTCTTGCTACAGAACGACCAACCAATCGCGTTTGCATCTAAATAACTGAGTGACTGTGAACGTCGTTATGCTATAACGAGATGTTGGCTGTCGTATTCAGTTGCGAGTGATTCCATACTTACGTGTATGGCAGGCAATTCACAATTGAGTCTGACCACAAACCGCTGGAAATGATTCACCTAAAGAATTTGGCAGCTGCCCCCCCCCCCCCCAGCGATTACAAATGATGCTGCTTTGTATCCAGCCGTACGACATCGTCATCAAGTACAAGCCAGGCAAGGAAGTGATGCTAGCAGACTCAATGTTAAGTCAACCATGCAGCAACGCAGAGAACCTGGAATTTGATGTGCAGATCAGCCATTTGCAATTCTCCACACAGAAGCTGCAGCAGCTACATGATGAGACAAACAGCGACGCTGAAATGAAGGCTCTGAAGTCTATCATCATAACTGGATGGCCAGAGACAAGGCGACAGTTGGCACCGCCTCTTCTTCCATACTGGTCATTCCGCGATGAAATGTCAGTCGAGGACGACATCATACTGAAAGGTGACCGCATTGTCATGTCACTGAAGGCCCGACCAGATATACTCGCCAAACTGCATGAATCGAACCAGGGCACAGACAAAACAAGACAACGTTCCCGGTCATGTGTCTACTGGGTAAACATGAACGCAGACATTGAGGATGTCATCAAGAAGTGTTGCATCTGCCAAGAGGAACAGCGTACGCAGTTGCCAGAACCCTTGATCCAGCACGAAACACCCACACGACCATGGCAGATCATTGGCATTGACTTTTTCTCCATCGATCGCGACAATTACCTCATTGTTGCAGATTACTACTCTAAGTTTCCCTTTTTCAAGAAAATTTAAGGGAAGGCCACGAGTCAAGTAGTCATCAATATGACGAAGATGACCTTCGCAGAACAGGGCGTGCCAGACAGGGTTGTCAGCGATAACGGTGGACATTTTGACAGCCAAGCGTACAAGATGTTTTCCAAACAATGGGGATTTGATCACATCACATCCAGTCCACATTTCCCGCAGTCAAACGGGTTCATCGAACGACAAATCCAAACCGTCAAACGAATGATAAAGAAAGCAACTGCAGCACACATTGACATTGACATGGCTATGTTGATCCTCAGATCTACCCCTGTAGACCAGCACTTGCCGTCGCAGGCAGAGATGCTGAACATGCGACAGATGAAGTCAAACTGACAAATGAGAATCCAAAATCGACGTCAAGATAAAGAAACGATCATCAAGCGTCTTGTTGAAAGACAACAACAACAAAAGTTCTACCACGATCGCAAGGGTACTGCAAGATTTGTTCCATTGGATCCATGATAATCTGTTCGCATCCAACACCCGACATCGGGAAAATGGCACCCAGCAACTGTCGTTAACAGGCGACAAGAACCCAGATCGTATGATGTTCGTTAAACAACCGGTACAACGGTCTGGAGAAACCGACTCCAGATACGGGAGACCCGGGAGAAGTTCGCTAACGTCGAGCCTGCACAAGCCTCGTGCACTAACTCGACTCCTGCCACAATGAAGCCTGTACCTACAGGCGACATTGACAGAGTAACAACAATGATGATGTTGAACGAGCTCCTGGACCAGTTCAATTGTTCAGTATTGCCATTCTAACGTTGATTATTGTCACTTTAATTTAGAAAAAGGGGGATGTCATGGTTTGGACTATATAACATTGGAAGTTTATACCGCGGAGTCATTATACCGCGGAGTGAAAGGTTGTGATGCGTACATCTGGTGCTCCGGGGTACGGCGTGGCGCCGCAACGCGCTGTGTATGATGGTTGAATAACTATCAGTTATGCCTCGTTCATATTGACTGTATTATGATAATACCAAGAGACATATTTTACAATGAACATATTAGGTTTTTTTTTCAAATCGAACGTCACCCACACTGATACGTTCACAAAAGAATTGTTGACATTGAAATTAAAACAGTGAATAGTGCCTTGACGATCATGAAAATAAAAACAAACACATCCGTCCATAGTGTCAACACAATTTTATGTTATTTGTCGATTCATATATTTCTGAAAATAATAGATAGAATTGTCCCGACATGATGTCTCTTGCAAACTGTACCTGTGCATTGTATGTCGCACACGATCCTGTTTTACGCAAATCGTAATCCTAATATTGACAATAAGGTTAGTATATATTTGTTTGTAAAGTGTAAGTATATTAGTATGGTTCCCGACGTATGGTTTGCAACGGTGTCACAAAATGAGTTGTGTGTTGCGACGATGAAGGGCGTTTACGACGACAACGGCGACCGTTGTCAAACGAAATCCTGATTTCCTTTGAGTTGTCGTTGTCCACTGACGCTGTCTGCATGTAAATCAGAGATCTGAATTCCCACTAAATCCATTGCCGTGTTGAAGTCCTTGAGACCACGAGCGAAGGTTTTTCATTCTATCGGTTCAAACGTCTTCCGCTTTCTCAGCACGTTTTTCACGAGATCTACGGTGTTACTTCCGGGTGCCGCCTTGTTTATGAACACCATCTCGCCATGGTCCTTCCACCTTTCGGCGCCTTTCATTTTATTGAGGAGTCGCCGTGCTTTCTGCTTCATAGTTTCTGGAACGCTGTCGATGATTTCATTTTCGATTATTTCATTTTCAATAGGCGGTTATACTTTGTTTTCCTCTTTGCTGGAAAATTTGGCGATGGTCATACGTAGGGATTCCTGCATATGCTTGTCGGAAAGATCGTTGTATCTGCTCAACACCTGGTTATACAAGACAACCTTTTCCCTCTCGTCTCTATCGCTTCGTTCTAATATGTCTCGCATTTCGTTGTCGGGTCGTCGCAAGACACTTTCGATAAGGTAAGCAGGAGGAGGATGTTCGTGTAGGATGTAGTCCAAAATACGGGGATCGACCAGGGCAATTTTCTTTGTGTGCTTCATGGTCACCTGAAATGGAGACAGGAAAGTGGAGCTTGTCGCTGGTGCCAAAGGCACATGTGTCATAGTAGGTACTGGCACAAGTGAATTCAGCGACGTAGTGCTTGTCGACCGCCCCCAGCGACTATGGGCAATGTGCCGTTTGCAGCTATCTTTCCGTGTGTAATGCCTCTTGCAATCCGGGTACTGGAATGGTGGAGTGAGCGTGTCGGCAGCTAGTAGAATAGTCGATAAGGTCATGTTGTAGGCCTTTATGGTTCAAACGTAAAGAACGAAATAAAACGTGTGATGAATTTTACGGACTAATATATCATGAAAAAATGTACTCCACTTTTAGACTATGCTAGCAGTGGTGGCGGCGGTGGCAACACACACACACACACACACACACACACACACACACACACACACACACACACACACACACACACACACACACACACACACACACACACACACACACACACACACACACACACACACACACACACACACACACACACACACACACACACACACACACACACACACACACACAGTGTCACACACAGTGTCACACCCAGTGTCACACACAGTGTCACACACAGTGTCACAAACAGTGTCACACACACACACACACACACACACACACACACACACACACACACACACACACACACACACACACACACACACACACACACACACACACACACACACACACACACACACACACACACACACACACACACACACACACACACACACACACACACACACACACAGTCTTTAAAAAATATTGTAAGTACCAACTTTGAAAAAATATTCTAAGTTCGACTTAAAAAAATAATCTCAGTTCCGAGTTGAAGTAGACGTCCAATGACAATGTCTAAGTGTAAACCTATATGGTATAATAGCAGGACCTGAAAATAAATACAAGTCGACTTTTAATCACCAAAAATATAGAGACGGCATTTGTACCCGGAAATAAATAAAAATTTACTTTCAATAATGTTATACAAAATATTAGTATCTCTGTAGATGTTATATTTGCAGTTAAAACTGGTTTCGAAGGACGCAAAAAGAAGCGCCGAGGTGTGGAAAAAATGTATTACATTGTATGTCACATGAGAACTAATTCTAGTTGAAACTAGTTTCGAGACACGCGGTACTATTACTATACGTCACATTAACAAAACGCGACGAGTGTGGTTACAATGTAACATATTGTATGACGTGGACAAGTTCAGACTTGCATAGTAGATACTCGCTTTTTCTTCGTAGTCGTGTCTCTGTTGCTGGTATAGTTGTTAAATTATATACCTATATGGACGTTACTTAATAGTTAAATACCAAAAAGGAAATGTAATAACAATTACCAAGCATGGCGCGTGCGAGGAAATGGGGGAGAGATCAGCTCTCTCACGCCTCAAAGCTTCAGGCACCGAGCGTGTCGCCTGTGGCTGTGCATAGGTCAAACCTGGACGTGTTGCATTCGTGTTGGTTTTTACCAGTAATGATCATCAAGTTGCCGCTAAAAAAGGCTAAAATATGAAAATGATACCAGGTCATCGAGCTGAAACGCTAAAATGTTACGAAGTTACCTCGGCAAAGTACTAAATTATTAAAATACTAACACGCTAACGCGTGCCGAAAGGAATGTACCTTGATAATGTATTAAACTGGCACGAAGTTATGACGTTCAAGTACTAAAATAGCTAAAACGCTATAAGGCTAAAATATTATGATGCTACCCTGTCCATACTTTACGCAAGTAATCAAAGCAACTTATGCTACGAGAAAAGACACAAGATATGGTTTGCACATTTTATTCGGATACAAAAGAAACGTATTTACAGGTCACCTTCCATAAGTGGAAGTACCACAGATTGGACTTCGTTTCGCTACTGTTCTGATAGAGTCTTGCAACCAACACCCGGTATTACACAATTGTTCGGAAGTCATGTCGGATAGCTTCACACCTGCATCTAATAAAACACTCAACCAGTCTTTCACCACTGCAGTTGAAATAATGGCATCCACAGCCTCGTCATAGTGCATGAAAATTTGAATGGCATAAGGTAATATACAATCGTTATTAAATTGACTAGGATCGTCTATTTCGCAAGCGGGGCATTGTTGTCTTGATAGTTCAAAGACGCTACATGCTATGTGACGTGCAAGCGTCTTCTTAATTTCGGTCACAGGAAAGTCAATGGTAAAGTTCGGACCAGCGGCAGGAGCTGAGGTTGTGACATTAGCGGTGTCGGTAGAAATTGTGATATCGGATGCAGGAGCAAAAGTTGTGGCATTGGCGGTGTCGGTAGAAAGTGCGACATTGGTAGGTATGTCAACAAAACATTAGAATATGTTATATCATCATTTAAATGGTGCTACATGATGGATAATGATATGTAGTTTACTACCCTTTTTGAATTGTTTTGATATCTTCAATATTTGCGGCGCTATTCAACTTTTAAATCTTAAAATGGTGGCATTTTTTGTCTATTGGTTTTCAGTCCATTTCTTGTGCACAGTCTGCATGAGGACTGCATTTATTTGATTGGAAAATAGTAATAACATTGGAACCTTTTAACTTACGTAGGTGAAATCAAAAATGGTGCAACCCTTAAGGAAATGTAAATTTTTTGTGACCTTGACTTGACCTTCACAGTTGACCTATATTCCACTTTTGACCTAGATTTGGTCCACAGCATGGGATTAATTCTTATTAATGACATAATTTAGCTAAAATTTAATTAGGTAATGAGCACTGTTAACGTTTGAAGTATGAATATTGCCAATATAATGAATTTAATACTATTCAACCTTTAAATGGCTATTAGAACTAGACCTATTTATTTGACCTATATTTCACATTTGACCTATATACCTGAATTTATGGCATAATTCATTCATAAATGCACCCACTGGATGAATCATGATACAACCCTTTAGGAAATATCAATTTTGGTGACCTTGCATTGACCTTCACACTTGACCTACATTCTATTTTGACCTAGATTTGACCTACATACTGAGATTAATTCCATATAAATGACATAATTTAGGTGAAAATAAATTAAGAAATTGGCAATTATCATTTGGGTGCAAAATTGCTAATATAATTACTTTAATGCTATGTAAACTTGTAAATGGTTATTAGAACATGACCTATTTAGTTGACCTATATTTCAAATTTGACGTATGTACTGAAATTAATGGCGTAATTAATTAATAAATATGCACACTGAGTGTGAACATTTTTTTTACAAAACATGATATCATTGAAAAAACCATCAAAGCAATTTATTATAACGTAAACAGTGCAGCACCATTCATAATATTTTACAAAGGTTAATGTCCAAAACACCAGGTTATTATATAAATGTTCATAATTTCACGATAGGTAATGTGCATAAGTCCGTGCAACAGGCATTGAAGTTCATAATTTCACGATAGGTAACATGCGTAAGTCCGTGCAATATGCACTGAATTATAGTTAATAATTCACGATAAGTAAGTCCATATAATATGCACTGAAGTTCGTAATTTGTGTGTGAAAGTCCACGAAAGTATGCACTGGGTTTGCTACGACACCAGCATCTTCTACCATGATCAGAGAACTCTGCCAGTTGCTGATGAGTCGACCCTTGCAAGGAGCAATGTCTACAATTCTCAGTTGAATAGCAGCTTTCATTATGTGAGCATATTTTCACTGCACATAACTTCCAGTTGAGCAACGGATGTGAGGTAAGCATAACTATAGCCGCTACCCATTTCTGCTGATATCACAGCTCAGCTCTGCCAGTTGTTGAAGAACAGAAACATCCTAGTAGCGACGTCTACATTTCTCAGTCATGTAGCAATGTTCTTGAAGTGTGCACATTGTTATTCCACGTAAATTTTTGTTGAGCAATGGATATGAAGCGACTATGATGCCAGACACTTCTGCAAAGATCAAAGAGCTTTGTCAATTCCTGAAGAGCTTTGTCAATTCCTGAAGAGTTGACCCATGCGAGCACTTGCCATTATTGACATTGGTGCAGGCCCACAGCTGTTTCCTGTTAAGCACAGTCTCGTGCGTAGGTAAGTCAGTAATTTGAAAATTTACTTTACAAATACAATAGCAATTTCTAAATAAATATTCTTAGAATATTTTAACAATGATGATTTCAAATTGAATCAGAATTTAATTTTGAAAGAAAAACAATTGCAAATTTTGAGCTGTATATATATGAATGAAAGGTTGTCTGCCAAGGAGGGTTAAGACTTGACATGGATGGTTTATTGCATGCAGTTGAAGTTATGTATACAGTGACATCAACGCCAAAGGTGTTCATTATCAACACAGAAACAAATGATCTAGACAAAGTTGATGCAAGTGAAGTAGTGATATGCCCAATTCTATGTTTTGCAGTTGTGTTTTGAAAAGTAATTTTGATTCATAATGGTTGTTTGGGTTGAACCGATTTTTGAAGTGACAATTTTACAGATTAAAAAATGTATTAGAAAAAAATGACAGAGTGCACATGTTGTAGCATGAAGAAAGCAGCTAAACCTGATGTTGGCATCGCTTGAAAGCTATAATAGCTGCTCTCCTCATGCTACTGACATGTCTCTTCATGCCAATGGTACTCGTGTGTCTCTTGCAAAATGCTTTGGAAGAAACAATTCACGATGTGCCCAGAAATTTATTTTATTTGAATCAGTGATCAGCTGGGCTATTCGTGTACTAACAATGTGCCGGGCTTGGTCAAAATCATTTGGAACAACATAGTGGCTGCCGGACTTAGGAATTCGTGTTACAATATGGCATATCACCACCTGTAATACAGAAGGTATTGAAGTCAGTTTCTGAGCAAATGACACAATACCTCCTGTCAATTCTTCAGGTGCAGCTTTTGCATAGATCATTCGTTCCTATGTCGATTAAAACAACATTTGGTGCCTCTGCACACACAGCTCGAAATTCACGGAACAAACCACCCAAGGTAAGTCCCCCTTTTACTAGAAAGACAACCTTGTCAAACATACAAGACAGGAGAAGGTCGGGACAGAAATAGCGGTACTCAGCATTGCTGGTACACGCATCTGACATTCGATGCACAAAACTGTGCCAAACGATTAGCTGCTTGGCCTTGCGTGCTTCGGAATCCATTCTGAAAATAAAATAAAAAACAGTACATTTCTCCATTTTTGTAATACCTCACTTTTCTTAGTGCACACAACATCGATATCACTTCGGTATTGTGATTCACGACAGAAGCCACGTGGAGGCGACAGTGTGAACATTATGTCCCTGTATGTGAGTATGCAAGATTGTTTGATATATCGTAACTTATCTTTATCTTCACCACCAGAATTCCTGAGTATTTGTGGCATGAAATACAAATCACAACAAGATATTATGATTCACATAAAAACACCACAAACAAAACAGTAAATATTATTAACATCAACAAAATGGATAGTCAACATGACTATAGACTGAATTATAAAATGTGAATTACAATAATATAGGATTACAGGAATACAGGTGTCAGGTGATGCAAATTAAAGTGGAAATATTAACTGTTCGTAATTTCTATAATAAAAATACTGATACAGACACAATAATAATATACACGTATTACATTTTATTAACACAACTTACTAAAATTGAACTGTTAAAAATGTGGATTGTTCAGATTAAGAACGTATTCCTATATTGATTGAAAAGGAAGTAGAGCGCACAGCCACGCCCACGCCACGGCCACAGATGTGACATCAATAGACATCGACGTAAATTTTCGAAATTTTGTAACTTGTCCTAAAAATCTTGATTACTAGAAAACAGTATATGTCCAATCACAACTTTCTAACATTTAACTGATAAAAGTGGGGATGGCACAGATTACAATATCGATCACACATACGTTAGAATGGCGCCGCGCCTCGGCGCATACATTATAAACAGCCGCTAATGCTCCGAGCGACATACAAAACGCATCAAACTGGCACGCTACCGGTCATCTAAGATTAATCCTCCTTGCGTTCCGCATGGATATACAAGATTCATAGTTATACCATATGAAAGCTAGGATTCTAGTTTCACAAAGACACCTAAGCATTTTTAAGATACACGCTAAAATATATTAATATTTTTGTAAGTAAACCCAACGCAAAGTTCACCAACCTTAATGTTGCCCGGCCGAATACAATGTAACATATTTTACCCGCCGAGCATCTTCTGATGGCATTCATTGGTCGATATAAATGTCAACAGTAAACAAAATTAGTATGCATAGCGAGATCCACGACGTTTTCCGAGACCATGTGATCCAGCAGATCGACTGCGCGGCAAAAAACCTGCGCCATTTCTGGAACACGTTAAACCGACGCTGAGCGGTGCTGCCACCCAGCGGATGTTGACATACCTAACATTGGTCGTGTCGGTAGATGTTGTGACATCAGCAGGAGCAGAAGTTGTGATATTGGCGGTGTCGGTAGAAATTGTAACATCGGCGGCAGGAGCAGAAGATGTGACATTAGTGGCGTCGCCGGAAGTTGTGACATCGGTGGCGTCGCCGGAATTTGTGACATCCGTGGCGGGGAGAGGGTGAAACAGTACGGACTCTAGCGTACCACCTCTAGGTGGGTGATGTAGTATGTAGGCTTAAAAAGACATCATGTAGCTATACGGTAGCCGGAAGTATGGTGATGGGACGGAAAACTGATGTAGTCTTAAAAAGTAATCGTGAAGCTGTACGGTAACCGGAAGTAGGCTTAAAATACATCGTACGTAAAAGGAAGTAGGATGATGAAAGGTCGTAGACCTGTACGAATTTCGACGACGTAAGACATCGTTTTTCGAAACATGAGTACACAGGGAGACGCCCTTTTAGCGGAAGTAAAGAGGATACAAGTGTGCTATCGTGACAGTAAAGTGTCGCCACCTATAATACTTAGCTGCTATAATATTTACGAGGACAATTATTACAGTAGGACAGCCCCCGTATAATGGCGGAGTGGAGCATGTTTCTGTTTGCGTTGCCATCAATAAAGTATACAAACCACCTCTGTCTGACAAACTATTACATTGGCGACGAGTAAAAACACCGAACCGATGGCGGTGGCATTGAACGTACATGCGGTGGAGCATTTCGATGCATACGGTAACGCAAATAGTATGTGTCAGCGTTGGGAAAGATGGCTTCGCTCATTCGAACTGTACGTAGGTGCGTCAGGCGTCACAGATGATAGCCAGAAACGACAATTGTTGCTACACTGCGCTGGTGAAGGCGTGTAGGACATTTTCTTCACAATAGCTAATACGGGCACTACGTACGAAACAGCCAAGGCTAAAATAACAGCTTATTTTACGCTTCGTAAAAACACGTCTTACAACAGACACATGTTTAGGAAGGCTGGACAAAACGATGGGGAGAGTGTGGCGCAGTTCGTTACACGCCTACGTCAACTAGCCAACCTATGTGAATTCGGAGACCAGGTAGAGGACTTCATCAGGGACCAGGTTATCGACAACTGCTGGTCGAAGCGTCTACGGACGAAGCTGCTGGCGGAAAGGGACCTCAAATTGGAGCGTGTCCTTGACCTCGCTGCTGCAATGGAAGCGTCGGAACGGCAAGCGGCACAGATCACTGAAGGGGGTGAGCGTTCGTGTATGGTAGAGGGAGCAAGGCGAAACAGCAGACCCAAACAACTAACCAAACAGCAAAACACGAAGCGCCAACCGCGCCCAATGCATTCAGACAACGGACACAGAGCTGAGGCATGTCAGTGCACTCACAACGCGAAGTGCTTCAAATGTGGCAGGACTGGACATTTCAGTAAAATGTGCGGCTACCACAATAAGCATGCTCAGCCACGTGCGCAATCACGTGCACAGCCCCAATCGAAACATGATGTCAGACACGTCAGTGAGCAGACGAGTGGCTCTGAGGAGGACTATGACGATGAATATTCGTTCTCAACTACAAATGGTGAAACAGTGACAGTGACAATTGACAACATCAAAACAACCATGCTGATCGATTCTGGGTCGACATGCAACATCATCAACACAGCATGCAAAGAACAGCTTGTTGAGCAGGGTGTTCCACTAACCGCATGTCGTCGCAAGATTCATCCGTACAGCTCGCCGCCGATTCATGTACGTCAGTTAGTAAATGCTAACATCACGCTAGACGATGGCCGAGCTGTTCTCAGCGAGTTCTTGATCGTCGAGGGGGACGCTACGCCATTGCTGGGCAAGGTGACAGCAGAGTCGCTGGGTCTTCTACGAGTCGGCGTGTGTCGAGTCATAGGCTCGGACGAGTACGGTCAGAACGTGATCAATCGCTTTCCCAAATTGTGGGCTGGCATTGGTTGTCTGAAGGGCGTGGAGGTAAAACTTCACATCGACAAATCGGTACCTCCTGTCGCAGTGAGACACAATCGTGTTCCGTTTCACCAACAGCAGAAGGTCGCGAAGGAAATCGCCAAACTGGAAGCCGCTGACATAATAGAAAAAGTGTCAGGCCCCACAGAGTGGGTATCTAGAGTGGTGACGCCGCCTAAACCAAAGAAACCGGAGGAAATCAGGCTGTGTGTTGACATGAGAGCGGCAAACAAGGCCATTCTGCGTACGCGACACGTGACGCCAACCTTAGACGAGCTGATCACAAAGTTCAATGGCGCGACCGTCTTCAGTAAGATCGATCTGCGGTCAGGATACCATCAATTGGTATTACACCCATCCTGTCGTTACATAACGACATTCTCAACGCATGTGGGCCTGTACCAGTACAAGCGACTCTCGTTCGGAATAAACGCAGCCGCTGAGGTATTTCAGCACGAGATTCAGACAGTCATAGAAGGGGTGGCAGGAGCCGTCAATATCAGCGACGACATCGCGGTATTCGGTGTTGACGAGAGTGCTCACGACAAAGCACTGAATGACGTGCTAGACAGACTTCAGAATGCGGGACTCACAGCGAACCTGGAGTAATGCGAGTTTGGCAAAAGGAAAATTGAGTTTTTCGGGCTTGTATTCTCTAGCGAGGGAGTCTCACCCGACCCGAAGAAGGTAGCGGACCTTCACGAGGCTAAGGAGCCGCAGAACGCATCCGAGGTTCGTTCATTCTTGGGCATGGCGCAGTTCAGCGCCAGGTTCATAAAGAACTTTGCAACCATCACTGAGCCCTTGCGTGAGCTCACAAAGAAGACTACGGAATGGAGATGGAGTGCGAGGGAAGCAGCAGCATTCAAGAGGGTGAAAGCTAGTCTAGAGAAGTCAGCAACAACTGCATACTTCGACATGCAGAAGAACATCGAGATCGTGGTCGATGCAAGCCCAGTCGGGTTAGCAGCACTGCTGGTCTAGGAGGAGCGTGTCGTCATATATGCTAGTAGGGCATTGACCAATGTCGAGACGCGCTACAGTCAGACAGAACGCGAAGCTTTGGCTGTAGTCTGGGCGTGCGAGCACTTCAACAGGTTCATCCAGGGTGCGCCTAGATTCACGGTCATCAGCGACCACAAGCCTCTTGAGGCCATCTGGCAGAAGGCAAGGCCTCCACTGCGGATCGAACGTTGGGGACTACGCCTCCAGCCCTACAACATGATCATAAAGTATCGTCCCGGCGTCAGCAATCCCGCTGATTACATGTCCCGGCACCCGGCCAAATCAAACATCAAACAGAGCCGTGAACAGCAGATGGCAGAACATTATGTGAACGCACTAGCTTCCGTTGCAACACCGATTGCACTGACTGTCGAGGAGGTGAAGCGAGAAACGGCCAAAGACGCAACTTCAGGCTGTCATCAAGCTAGTGCAGACGAGCAAATGGCATGACGTTGTGTAGTATCAGGGAACCGGCGTCAACTATGAGAGTCTGTGCAGCTACAACAAAGTGAGAGACGCCTTGACAGTCAATGAGAGTGCTGATTTGGTGATGCGAGACTACCAGATTGTCATTCCTAGCACTCTACAGAAACGCGTCATCGAACTAGCGCATGAGGGACACCAAGGAATGTCCAAAACAAAGGCTTTACTACGCTCGAAAGTGTGGTTCCCCGGAATCGACGCGGCGGTAGAAGAAGCAGTTAAAAGATGCATTCCGTGTCAGGCGAATACTACACGTCGAGATACACAACCGCTGACGATGTCGACATTACCAAGAGGTCCATGGCTAGAGATCAGCATAGACTTCTGCGGGCCACTTCCCACTGGAGAATATCTACTAGTAATGGTGGATGAGTTCTCGCGCTTCCCAGTAGTAAAGGTCGTGAGGAATATCTCAGCAGAGACGGTGATCCCTGTGGTCGACGATGTGTTTAGCCTTCTTGGCTACCCAGAGGTCGTGAAGTCAGACAACGGGCCGCCGTTCAACGGACACGCCTGGAAGTCATTCCTGCAGGAGAACAACGTACGTCATCGCAATATAACGCCACTCTGGCCTCAGGCAAACGCTCAGGCAGAGGCTTTCAACAAACCACTCATGAAAGCACTGAAGGCAGCCAACATCAGCGGCAGAGCATGGAGGAAAGAGATGCGACAGTTTCTGCGAGCTTATCGATGCACTCCCCATGTGACGACAGCGTTCACTCCGCATCGACTAATGTTCGGACGAAATCCTCGCACCAAACTGCCCGAAGTCAGGCAACACATGTCTGCTGACGACAAGGCCGCGAGAGAGAAGGATGCAGCCGCAAAGCGCCGCATGAAAACACGAGCGGACAAGAGATCGAAAGCGAAAACGTCAAACCTCAACGAGGGCGACGTTGTGCTCGTACGACGACACAAGAAGGTCAAACTGTCCACACCGTTTGACCCAAATCCGTTGGTTGTGACCAGTCGGAAGGGTACAATGGTAACTGCTCGTCGCGCTAACGGATCGCGAGTGACGAGAAACACGTCGATGTTTCGCCTACTTCCGTTCGAGTCACCGTTACTTGAAGACAACGTCGAAGACGACTTCGATGACGAGAGCGAGTTGGCAGGCATTCCAGAGGCAACGCTGCCTGTGGCGGATGACGACATCCCGATGTCGCCTGTCGTGGTAGGCGAACCGAGAAAATCGTCGCGTCTTCGTAAGCCGCCTCAACGGCTGCTCGAACTTATGCAGACACTCGCATACATCACTGACTATGCTTTTGTTAGACATTAATACTTCTTTAGTTTATTAGTAACAGTCCGTGTTTGTGACATTTCTTATTTTAGGGAGGGATGTACTATCGTAACAGTAAAGTGTCGCCACCTATAATACTTAGCTGCTATAATATTTACGAGGACAATTATTACAGTAGGACAGCCCCCGTATAATGGCGGAGTGGAGCATGTTTCTGTTTGCATTGCCATCAATAAAGTATACAAACCACCTCTGTCTGACAAACTATTACAACAAGGGACGCCATTTTGACGGGAAGTGCATAGGAACCACCTTTTTAGCGGAAATGAGTGGGGATGCATCGTTTTGATATGAAGTACATGTCATAGCCATAGGGAGCCGCCTTTTTGGCGGGAAGAAGGTAGAAGGCGTCATTTTAGGCGAAAATGTATAGTAATGCAATATAAAGTTTAATACCAGTACTTTCTAAACGTACGAAGCCGTTGTTATTAGAATTAGATGTCGTGTTTTCATAAGTGTCTTAATCCTACATAATTATACGTATAAAATAGTGAAATGGAAATAATATTAATAAAAACTTACCACGCGTGGCTCATAAAGAAAAATATCATCAAGCCCGATGGTGGAGGAGCGGGGCTCTGCTCCAGCTGCCTCTGCATACGAAAATCCACAACAAATGTAGTTAGCCATGACGATGTCGTATAACGAATGACGACCAGGTTGTCTGGACCACGTGCCACCGTATTCAAGCGCTTGATATCAAAATAACTACCAATCAAAAAATCGCTACGTCAGCAGAGAGTTACGTCAGACTTTAGTATAATGAAGATTGCTATTTTTAGCATCACCACGCATGTGAATATAACAAGTTTGCTGAAAAAAGTACAGGGCACCGAATGCATTCTTCCACGAGGTTAGTAACATAAAACTCATATTTCCTATGACACAAGTAGGGTTTTGGAGTCAGATTTTAAGGCCTAGATAGATTTTGGGCTATGAAATAGGGTTTTAAAGTTTATAAGTATTTTGGTGAATGAAGAGTAAATTACGACATGATGACGTAACCAGATGGTTCACCACCTATGTGACATAACAATATACAACTTCGCATGCGCAATGACCTATTTAATGACGTGTTTATTTTTCTCTTCCGATATATGATATTTAGCATCCTTCTTTCCATTTTATTTGTGTGGCTGCTAGCTTGTTCTTTGCCTGAATGGTGAGTGTCCATGTTTCTGCGCCGTATGCCATCGCCGGAAGTATGCATGAGTTGTAGACTTGTCTCGTCAAGCAGGTTCTAAAGTTACCTTAGAAGATGCCGCAATGCTGCCCAGCCGGCCTTGAATCTTCTTTGAATATCCTTGTCTTGGTTTTTGTCTCGGATGCTGTATCGCTGTCCCAGGTAGACGTAGCCTTCAACGTTCTCTAGTTGCGTGGTGTTGATATAAGAGCAAGGCCAGCGAAAACGAGACACTTTAAAAAAAGTGCTATTGCCGGCCTTTTTCATGGTTGTTATAGGGGTCTGTGTAAAGTGCATACACACTTCCGACTCCAATGGCTAGAAGATATCATCAGGATTAAAATGATGTATAGTTTTTATGTAGTTAACTGTAAAATTTGCAGAATTACGAACGCATGCACGCGGCACAAGTGTGCATTTTCGCATGTCGCAGGCAACACTCTGACTACAGCCACTGTTCAAAGTATTAAACTACTTATTATAGATTATTTTATGGTATAAATAAATCACCTGCAGTACAAAATTATGTGTCTCTGCTCTTGAGTAGCTTGTCGCCGAAATCATGCGATTTACTTTACGCTGTTTCCTTTGATTGTTCTCCAACTTTAAATTCACACCACACGTGGTTGCAAACTTTTATTGAAATCTTATAACACACATATATGACCTAATATAATTAGTTGCAGCTGTTATCTTAATGCGACAGTCATAGAACAAACCTATTAACATTTTCAGTTTTCAACAAAGGATTCGATTTACGTTACAGCAATACTGAAGAAAATATGTAGGGGCATGCCAAAAGAAATGCTTAACTGTTATGCAACAGAGGTTACTACCAATACCACAGTATACATTAGCTCCGGCGTTCCCTGAAACAGTGTAGAGAGCTTGAGTCGTAAATTTGCCCAATTTATGTTACACTGAGTTATGTGACACCATTTTCATTTACGCCGACAAATAATTGTATAAACGCGTAACAAACTGCCATGCAAGTTTACCATGTCCATGGTTGAGTGACTAGATGAGTTTAGTCTAGTGTTAGTGTGAATAAGTGGATCTTAATTTCTCTTAGGATTGTTACCCAGTGTAAACTAATAGGAGACTTGAAGCATAACTCACTCAGATTAACGGAAGAAATATAGCGATAACAAATGTATTATGCATTTCTAGTGTGAGAGTACTCATTCTTCGATGGGCGATATTAAACTGCATCTATTTAAACTAGATTCGCAGGGGGGACTCACAGAAAAGCCTGAAAATGGAGGCATAGATAAAGACAGCACAAATAAATCAACAAATAACAGTCTGGAAAACTCTTCTGAAGCTGGATATAAATGTGTTTGTTTAAATGCAAGGAGTATAGTAAACAAAAGAAATGAACTAAACATTATGGTAGAAGATATTGACCCTCATATAATAGGTATAACCGAATCCTGGACCACCACCGATATATCAGATGCTGAATTGGGACTGACAGGATATGTAATGTTTAGAAAAGATAGAATAGGAAGAAAGGGAGGTGGAGTTATTTTATATAGTAAAGAATATATTCAGGCTTATGAAATAAAATTAGAAAGAGAAGCAGATTGCGAAGAAGCTGTTTGGTGTAACATAGTTACAGGAAACTCAACGTTAACAGTTGGGTTAGTTTATCGAAGTCCAAACATAAGCATAGAAGAGAATGAAAAAATACAAAACGCTATAAGGGAAGTAAGCAAACGGGACTGTATTATTATGGGGGATTTTAACCATGGGCATATACAATGGAAATCTCTACAGAGTATGGGGAGAGAGGACCACAAGTTTTTAGTTTTAGTTCAAGATACATTCCTTTCTCAACATGTGCTAGAACCAACCAGGGGTGAGAATGTGTTAGACATAGTTTTGTCCTCACAGAATGAATTAGTTGACAATGTCAAGATATGTGAGCCACTGGGGAGTAGCGATCACAACCAGACACATTTTACCATCAAAGTAAAATCAGAAAGGAATAGCAAAAAGCAGAATAGGAGAAATTTCCACAAAGGAAGGTATAAGGACATGAGGAAATATTTAGCAAAGATAGACTGGAATAAGACACTGAAAAATAAGACGGCAACAGAATGCTGGAATATATTAAAGAGTGAAATTAAGTGCATAATCGATAAATTTGTACCCTTCAAAAAACAAGGGAAACGGTCCAAAAAGAAACACTTATCGAAAGAAGCTATTAGAAAAATTCAGTATAAACAAATGATGTGGAAGTCATATAGATGTACTGGAAATGATGAAGACTACAACAATTATAAAGAAGCACTTAACCAAGCTACAGCTGAAATTAGAAATTCAAAGAGAAGCTATGAACAACAATTAGCTAGTAAAATAAAACATGACAGCAAGAGTTTTTATGCGTATGTTCGAAGCAAACAGAAAGTTCAAGATAAGGTCGGTCCTCTAGAAGATAGTGCTGGAAATATAATATCAGAGGGATTCATAATGGCAGAAGACCTGAATGAGTACTTTAGTTCAGTGTTTACCAGGGAAGATATTAGTTCACTGCCAATACCAGAGGCTAAGTTCAAGGGGGCAGATTCAGACTATTTAGGACAATTAATTGTAACCCCGGAAATGGTAGCTAAGAAAATAAGGGCTATGAAGGATAATAAATCACCTGGAGTGGATGGTATTCCACCCAAACTACTATTGGAAATTGTAGAACAAATTAGCATACCACTTGCAACAGTTTTCAACTTGTCATTAGAAGAGGGAGTGGTTCCTTTAGAATGGAAAGAAGCAAACATTATACCGTTATTCAAAAAAGGTTCGAGAAACAAGTCAGAAAACTATAGACCAGTGAGTTTAACATCAGTGATTTGTAAATTATTAGAAAGACTAATTAAAGATCACATGGTGGATTTTCTTGTTAAACAAAACTTGATAAACCCATCTCAACATGTTTTTTTTAAAGCGAGGTCATGCTTAACAAATATGTTATGTTTTTTGGAAGACATCACTAAGTGGGTAGATGAGGGATCACCAGTAGATATCGTCTACTTAGATTTTCAAAAAGCTTTTGACAAAGTACCACATCAAAGATTACTGCTTAAACTAAAGGCCCATGGCATAGGAAATGGTATAATAAACTGGATAGAACAATGGCTGATTGACAGAAGACAACGTGTAGTAGTTGATGGGGAGGCTTCAAACTGGAAATCGGTATTGAGTGGGGTACCACAGGGATCAGTATTAGGTCCTATATTATTCTTAATATACATCAACGATTTGGATGATGAAATAACAAGCAAGGTGTTGAAATTTGCGGATGATACAAAAGTGTTTAGAAGGATTAAAAGTGATGGAGATAGACAGCATTTACAAGATGATCTTGACAGGTTGATCAAATGGTCTGAAAAGTGGCAAATGATGTTCAATTTTGGGAAATGTAAATGCCTCCACAGAGGACATGGGAACGAAGAAGTAGAATATACAATGGGGGGTACTGTACTAAGTACTACTGTAAAAGAAAAGGACTTAGGGTTAACCGTTAGTGCTGATATGAAGATTTCAGAGCAGTGCGGAATTGCAGCTTCAAAGGGAAATCAAATCCTTGGATTAATTAGGCGAAACATAACGTATAAGGAAAAAGAGCTAATAATACCGCTGTACAAAACAATAGTTAGGCCTCATTTAGAATATTGTATTCAAGCGTGGAGGCCATATCGCAGGAAGGACATAGATATGCTAGAAAGAGTGCAGAGGAGAGCAACTAAAATGATACAAAATCTTAGGGATCTTAGTTACGAAATACGCCTAAAAAATGCGGTTTAACAACACTAGAGACCAGGAGATTGAGAGGAGATCAGATAGAAGTGTTTAAAATATTGAAGGGTTATGAAAATATTGATAGAAATATGTTTTTCTCAGTTAAGAAAGATAGAAGGACTAGAGGACATGATCTTGCATTAGCAAAGGAGCAGAGTAGATTGGATATAAGAAAGTTTTCATTTTCATAAGCCAAAGGGCTTCCTATTCCACCTGCTACCGAGAGTTAATTCTCTGGGTGGCAATCTTGTTAAAATCTTGTTAAATGAATGAAATGTGAACACTTGCCGCTCAATGGACCTGTAAAGAATACGTAACGTAAATTGTAACGTAAATTGAAATTCGTATACACGACGTCGGACTTCGATAAATGTTAAAATGCTTTACATTATGTATTATTTTTAGATTGATAGAACCATGTAATATTGTACATGATTAACAACATTATTATTAATATTATGTCAATTTTTGACGAACTTTGATGACATAGAGCTATGGGCACATGCGTGTGCGGTTTTTGAAGCATTATTTAATTAGTTTTTGTTTGTAGGAACCATGGCTAAAAATATCAGCTGAACGCCAGAAAGCTTACAGAGAAATAACAAAGACAGCAGATCCACATTACGGAAGAAAGGAGACAGATCATGTTATGAAATAGTATGTGCCAAGAGACAACATACCAATGTCAAAACTGCAGGAAAAGAGAAGAAAGGGACGCGACTACGACAAAACATATCGGCGAAAGCTCAAGGCATTAGCAAGTGCTGCTACACAACCAGAAGTTCGAGAGGTGGCAGAAGAAAATGGCGGGCCATGCAACAGCACAATAACAATCTTGCCCGATACAACGCTTACTGTGACATTGCAATTTTTAAATTCAGGGAAGAGTAATCGCACTAGCACTGTTGTGTCTATGCAAATCAAGACAATACATCAAAAAGAGGTGAAACTTTATGAACTCTAGCAAAGAAACAAATTGGTGGAAAAGAAGCTAAAAACTGTTCAGAGACTAAAGAACACCAAGCATGCTGGTGAAAATAGTAGCGACAGACAAGGAGAAACTGCTGAAGAATCGAGTCCGAAAAATCAGGCAAATGAGGACATAAGGAATGCTGGCTCACTCCATGTAACGAAAATCACGAAAATCAAGGAAATTCTCGTGCAACATCATGCCATTCTTAACGAGGTGGCGAAAACACTCGGCAGTTCGCAGAAGAAAGCAATTGTCCGCGCTTCACATGAAAGGGTGCAAGGAAAGAAAACCAAGTTTTTATGTTCATGATTACGTTATTAAATAACTTGTTATCATGATGGCACATGCAGTGTAACCTGTTCACATTTTAATTGTATCGCACAGTGAATAAATAATATACAGTAACTTTGATTATTTCGTAAACAAATGTTGTGTTTTTGACGTTTTTATAATTTTTCACTTTCTTCCGATTTACGTTACGAAAACATGTTGTATGTTTGAAGGAGCAACACATTTTAAGTACATTCCGATGTTTCAATACAATGCTGTCTGATATATTGGGAACGTCTGCATAAGGTATATCAGTGGTTTGTGCAAACACAGCTGCATTTTTCTTCGTGTGATGGACATCGGAACAACCTGATAGGTGGAATTTCCTAAAAAATGATGGAATGCACAACATTCTTGCATGAAAGTTGATTAGATAAACAAACATTAAATTATGATGAACATATAAATGACATTCTGCCAATACTATCAAGTCCTCTTGCTCAATATACATGTGTATCAAATCGGGAAAGTAAATTCTTAAAATCATAAGGGTAGGTAATTCACTAAGCGTCATTGTGTAACGTACATCTATGGACGTTTAAAGTACTCATATTAAAGTTAACAGAAAAAAATTAAAATATTCAACTTTGAAACCATGTTTTTAGTAACATGCATCGTAGAATAGATGATCTTTGAAATCAAATGACTTCAAATTAGTTTTGTAAACAAATTGACCAGTTGATCAAGTGAAAATGTATCTTTTTCGTTGGCCTTGCCCATAAATAGGTGTGTCGTTTTCTAACATCACTTTTGTCTTCGAAATGTTCATCTTGGGACCTTGTTTTTCACTTTCATCAGCTAGCTGCTGCAGCATTTTTGATGTTTTTTGTGGTGTAGTTGCGCGTATTAGTTTGTTGTCGGCGAAACGAAGATGACTGAGATATGTTCAATCTATCGTCAAGCCTCTGGTTTGTTCTTTGGAATATGCTTTCGAATCTTGCCGTAAACAGCTTGGGCGATATAGTTTCACCCTGTCGTACTCCTCTCTTGATGTTGATATTTTTGCTTCCTTTGTGTAGGTGGACTGTCACTGAGCTGTTAGGGTAGATGTCTTTCATCAGTTTGATGTACTCGTCTTCTATCCCATGTTCTCGAAGCGAGGTCAGTATTGCCTGAGTCTGCACCAAGTCGAAAACAAAAATAACAATAAATCAGGCATTATAAAAAAAAACGATAAATCAGGCATTCCTTCACATTTCAATCATAATAACGATATAATTAATGACCTTCAGAATTGCCCTATTCAAAATCCAAATAGATTTTTATGAGGCCAACTGATGAAAATGAGATCAGGCAAATTATAATGTCTTTTCATCCTAACAAACGTTTTGGTTATAACAATCTGAGTCCGCTTGTTCTAAACCTATTCGGTGAGCAAATAGCTCTACGGATAACTATTTTAATAAACAAATCAACAGTTGACGGAATAGTACCAGTTGAATTGACAATAGCAAAAATTATACCTGTCTGTAAGTCAAATGCTAAAGATGAAATTTATAGTTATAGAACACGAGTGAGGATCAAATTCCCCAGGACGCAGTCCTCCTACGCCAGCTACGACCTTCCCGTTTTCCTGCTTCCTTTATGTTTTTCCGCCTCTGCTCGCTCTGGTTGTCTGTCTTCATCCATCTTGCATCATCCACTTCAGACCAATCTTCACATCAAGCTGCACTACAACCCAATCTCTTCCTTCAGCTCATCCATCCTCCTTCTACTTACCTTCTCGTTCTTGTAAACCTCCAAACCCAGTAACTGTTGTTCCCGTAAACGTGCAGCTTCGTGTTTTGTTTTTCTGTCAGCATCACCATCTGCAGACCACACAGGCATGCAGGTGTCATACACGCTATCAGGCTTCCATTTTCAACGTTTTCGAAACGTTGCTGCAAGTGCATTCGTTCTAACTTACATCCGACGTCGCATATATATCTCTAAATGCCCATTCTCAGTAACCATTCCGCCAAGTTACACGAAGTCTTTCAGTCATATCTTTGCTGAGCTGGACATAATTGTTCACACAATAAAACATATTTGTATCATCTGCGAACAAAATTACTTTCAGTATTGAATATATTTATAAGAGTTAATGTAGACATGTATGTCCTAAAACAATATCGACGACTTATTCTTATCGTGTCCTTCATGCAAGGTGTTCTCATGTTCTTGCACACGCTTCAGCCCTGTCCATGGCGGTGGTTCGATCTTCATGTGTGTAACTGTAAAACCCTATATTTATCTTTAACTCTCACCTAACCCTCAATAATTTTGAAAGATTTTGTAGCACTGTCGAAGAAGCTATGCATGTATGTAGTTAATTTATTAAATACGGTCTTTCATTGATATTTAAATAATATGAGGATTGCGTTGACAACTTAATTTTATTGCGAAAACACCACTATTCACAGCAACGAACATAACATGCCGGTTGGTGTGTGTCAGATGCACACGAACTAGCTCCTTTATCATATCGTCAGCAAGGTCATTATAAAACGGCAACGTGTTCAACATTGTTTTTCTCGGTCAGTGCCAATTCTAAAATCACTGCATTGGCTACCTGAGCCACATCGCATTATTTTAAAGATCTGTACAGTTACTTAAAGATAGCCCTATCACCCAAACAACCAGCATACCTACATTCTATACTTACTCCAGCAAAAATAAACTAAAAAGCTTTAGTCCGGCTGTCAAACGCCCTTTTGAAGGTGGACCGTGCAGTAGGGTCCGCGCGATGTTTTCTTGCATTTTTGTGACCTAACCTTCTAGGTCAATAATCCGACGGGTGCCACTCAGGCACCCTTGAGCGTTTTTGTATGAACTCATTAATATGCAAAGTAGTCATCACCTTAAAAATATACTTTTCTGAATATCTCGAATTGTAAACATCCAAACAATCAAAATGATGTGTCCAAGCGCATGTTTTCAGGGTATCTGGGTATGATTACGTCAGTGAACAAATCATAGTATGCATATTTGTCGCATGAATATGCAAATTAGCTCTGACCAATATAACTTCATGATATTCGTTTATATCTTCTCAATAGGCGAGCGATAGACACTACTTAATGGACATACTTAAATGTCCCCCTCCCCATACAAAAACGCAAATTGTATACCCTAGATATCCCCATCACAACGAGGCCTATCGTAGAACTAGCGTGACTCCGAGGGCAAACAAGGACACCATCAAATGATAATATTTCGAAATTGTCCGCTTCCGCAAACGTATTATAATTACAATAGTTGCATATTTACTTTTATTAATAATAAAATAGCCATGCCATATATTTTTGGAAAGCATATTGTCTCCCGGTCAAAACATATGGGGTAGTTACACCGTCTAGTAAGTGTGGCGCTAAGGTCAAACAAGGTCACCATGAAATTATAAATATCCGAACTTTTGCAATACCGCGAACGTTATTAGATTACAATAACTCTGTGTCGACTTCATTTCTATGGACACGTTACATACGCTGCGAAAGAACAATTTCTTCCCATCAAAATGAGATATCACTTGGAGGTTTCAGTTGGTGGCGTTTATGTGGAGCGGCGACGAAACAGTGTTACCGTCAAGCGAAACATGTTCGAAATTGCACCATCCCGCAAACATTATACTGTAGCAATGGTGGCTTATAGCCTAACTACGTTACCTACTAAATCATGACCATGTGATAAACATTTTGAAAGCCTGCTGTTTCCCTCTAAATACAGGATACTACGGGGAGCTATCAAGTGGTGCAGTAAGTGTGGAGTGAAGGTCAAGCAAGGTCATCACCAAGTGGTGAGTGTTCAAAACTGCGCCATTCCGCAAACGTTGTACAATTACAATGTTTGCATAATTATCTACTTTGCGTACCTACACTGTGCCATGTTATCCAGCTATGCGTATTGTATCCCCGTCAAAATTATTGGCATGAAATCGTCCTATGTCCACCCCAGCCATCTGGAGTGGGCATCTGCTGGTGAACCAGTTGACTGGTCAACCAAATATAAGCTTGTTACACTGTGCGCTCAGAATACTGCTATAGAGCATCCGGGTTTATTGGAATATCTTAGTGATATTATTCCTTTGACAGAATATATTTTTCATTGCCTCGATAACGGACACCACGTACGAGGCAACTCTATTTACAGATGGCAATGGTGATGCGTTCCAGGAGTTGTGTGAATGCTGTGGTTCCTTCGTGGTATGAAGTTTGGGTTCCCATGCTATTGACAACTAGAAATGACGTGACAGGTCTTTTCCCAGAGTGTGATGGTGCCGTTGCCAATATGGCGAATAACGTTATTGCCTGTACAAAAGCCTATCCAAATGTATGTAGCTGGATATAAACTTGACAAACTCATAACGATCGGAAACACATTGCGCATCATGCATTGCTTTGATCCCTTTTCCACAAAGCATGTTGCACAAAGCTCAACAGTTGCATGCCAGGTTCTTCGTGGTCTTACTGGATGTAGCATGTCATAGTTGCACCTAGTGACGACGGCTGAGGTGTCTAAAGAGTCAAACACTTCATTTCAATCTAGATAATGGAGCTTTGCAACCTTAATGGAGAGAAATGCAAATAGCTCATGTATGTTGGTAACATCGCGATGAAAGTATTTCCAGATTATTGGCACATTGTTGTCCAATGTTACTTTCCTCAGAATCCCGTTACCACGCTTCTCTCTTGTGGATTATTTGATCCTGCTGGCGAGGTACGTGTCCCGGTCAACGCCAATATTGTTGGGGTGATTTAAGTATGTCATAATGTGCGGAACGAAAATGTATGTATACCCATCAAACGTGGTGATGCTGGTTGATGCATATTTTGACAGTGTTCTTCAACCTTCACTCCTCACTTAGACCACCACTTTACAACTCTATGCCTTGCCTCATTTTGACGGGGATACACTACACACATAGATGTATAACATGGCCTAGTGTAGGTAGACAAAGTAGATATGCAAACATTGTAATTGCACAGCGTCTGAGGAATAGCGCAGTTTTGAACATTCATCATTTGGTGGTATTTTTGCTTGACATTCAGTATTTACGGGTAAATATTAGGATTTCCAAAGGTATATGACGTGGCTATGAGTAGACGGGTAACGTATATAGGCCACTATTGGTTTTGTATAACGTGTACGGGATGGTGTAATTTCGAACATCTATTACTTGACGGTGATACTGTTTGATCGTTACTACACACAAACTCCATCAACTAACACCTAAAAGTGATATCTCATTTTGACGAGAAGAAATTGTTCTTTCGCAATGCGTATAATATGTCCATAGAAACGAAGCAGATACAAAGTCATTGTAACTTTATGAAATGTGTCATGTTGAAGAAGTTCGAATATTCATAATTTCACGGTGACTTTTTGTTTGACCATCGCTCCACACTTACTATTCCCGGTAACAGCTCCATGTCGTATCTCGTTGTGACAGGGAGACAATAAGCTTTCCAAAAATATATAACATACCCATTTTGTTTTTAAATATAGTATATATGCAATCATTGTAATTTTAATACGGAAGCGCACAATTTCGAAAACATTTCATTTGACGGCGATCTTGTTTGACCTTCGTGTCACGATTACTGCATCACTTGGCAGTTCTAAGACGGACCTCGTTGTGATGGTGATATCTTGGGCTTTTAAATGTTATACCACTTGGACGTCTTCGTTTCGGGGAGTGGGGCATTTAAGTTGGAACGTTAGGCAGTACCAACCGCTTGCCTATTGAGGAGACACACGCGAAAAGCGTGAGGTTATATTGGTCAGAGCTAATTTGCATATTCGTGTAAAAAATTTGCATACCATGATTTGTTCACTGACGTAGTAATAAAAACATTCGCTTGGACGCCTTATTTTGATTTTGTTGGATGTTTACTATTCGATATATTCAGGTAAATAGTATTTATATTAATGGCGATGACTAATTTCCATATTATGGGGTTTATACAAAAACGCTCAAGGGTGCCTGGGTGGCACCCGTCGGATTATTGATCTAGAGGTGTAGAAGGTCACGAAAATAAAAACATCGTGCGGACCCTAATGCACGCTTCACTGGCTAACGCCCGGACTACTTCGTTCTCCGCTACCACGCAGTACTTGTTCGATGGAGGCGTCTTGTTGAGTGTAATTTCTTCATTTGGCTTGATTTGTGCCGCGATCGCACCCCTTTGTGCTATCTTTTTGTTGTCGTTTCTTCGATACTTCCTCTTGGCCCGCTTTTCTCTTACAGTCATGTCAGCTATCAATTTTACATTTTGGAGCTCTGCGTTGGGAGTAGACAGCGGCAGTTGTTAGGCGCAGCTCGGCGAGGACAGTACAGAGTTGTTGAATAAAAACATTTTCTTGCCACACTCCGGAGTGGAGTGGCCCACAGAAATGTCTTGCGGCTGTTAATAACGAACCTGAGATTTGTTTACATATTTAATGTTGAATAATAAAGTAAATTAGTCTGGGTCCAGACACGCATTATTTGTTGTCAAATTTCACATCGTCGATTCATTATATCTAATATCCCAATGGATTTTGGCACTGGAACCAAAATAATGTTTCACTGTATCCAAAAATGTATTATATATTTTTTTAATTGGGACCATTTCATTTATAAGTTATACGCATCAATTCGTTATAAACGAATTCATTATATCCGAGGTTTACTGTATTCATTTCATAAAAATAAATCTGGAACATGTTCATTAATATACGAGTAAATTGAGTGGTCAGCAGTTGTGAGAGTGAGCCCGAGGAATCGCGTGGAATCAGTCGCGTTTCGACACCACCCGTTAACTAATTACCACTCCTTTAAGTATAGTATACCAAAGCATTAAAAAAACCAAGCAGTCACTCGCGCAGCGCCCTCTGTTATCCATGTGTGAACGTAATGATATTGGCTACACTCGATTGGTCAGACCGCCTTAGCACGCGGTGCACCCGGTCTGCTTATTTAGCATTTGTTTAACCCGGCGATACTGCGCACGCATCAATTCGGTGTAGCTCGGATTGCTCGTCCAGTTTGGGAGGGTGTCACGCGGTTCAAGATGGCGACGTTAGTTGACTATAGAATAGAACACAAGTTTGCATTTATTCTAGTGAATTTATTTTCGTGATAAAAACAAGTTGACATAATAAAAGTATAGAAATATAATTCTTTGTCACAGCCTTCTTGTTTTTGTACATCACTCTTTTTAAAACACTTGCACATTTAGGGTTTGCAAGGTGAAAAGTTCTAGGTTACCACATATCTAGCCACAACCTATTTTCAGTTGCTTTTAGGAAGCCAATCATCAAAACATTAAAGCAACAGTGGTTATTTACATCACCGAGTTGGGACAAATAGACTCTGCTACTTAGGATTTTTCTCACTTAAAAAACGTTTTAGTGCTTGTACAATTGGGCAATGGCATAAAAATGAAATAAAACTGTCTGCCATTGAAGAATATAAAGAATAAAACAAAGTTCATACGAATTGTCCATAAATTTGCATCATCAAACCAACATATCTAATGTAGAGGGGGTGACCAGTAGTAATGACAACGCTTAAACCTCTGATTACAGATTGTTTGTGATGTTAATCCTCTTGATTCTTCCATCACGTCCACGATTGTTTGGGATCAAAACAATTCCTACAGGCTTCATCACAACCTGATTGACATTGTCATTCTCAACATCATCATGGTCATAGTCCAGTCTTTCTTTTTCTGTCCATCAACCAAAAACACCTGTACCGCGACTCGATCTCAGCCATTGTATACGATATCAGTTCAAATACAAAATGGCGGATCGCTGAGTGATTCTGCTTGGTAATTTAAATGCTTTGATCATACATCAAACAATCACGAAAACAAGTATCATTGTGTAATGACATCTTTATTTTGTCGTTTAGTTCATAAATGGATTTTATCGTCCACTTTGAACACACAAACTGTTTTGATAGATGCGAGTTCAATAAAGGTATTTTCACTAGGCATTTAACTAAACTATGTACAATACATACGCATATCTATATATACATAATTTCTGTATGTACATCTGGCTACGTACAGCCATTGGAAACACTACATATATACGACACAATGTTGCAACTTTGCCTTCCAGTATGCATAATTACAACTTGCTCCATTTTGTACTGGTACTTCACGACTCCATCATACCTGACGCTAAAGATGTGCGTAATTCCGAACACCAGGTGGCAGATATAGCATTGTCTAAAATCTTTACAGCTTTATAATACTGACTCGACTGTACAAAGTAATGCCTAGCTTTATATACAAACAATTACAGTTTTCCATCAGAGTTGCCACAGCCGCAAACTGAGGGCAACACTGTCAACTTCAAAGACAGCCCAAGTACAAATCCTAGTTGACACACTCACTTATGAATTCTATACAACCCGTCCAGTAGTAAAAGGATATCAATTTTGGCATGCAGATCTCCTTCCTTGTGCTTTTATAAAACCTCAAGATTGCGTTCGTTGTCGACATGTCATACCATAAACGAATGTGAAAGATATTCACCATTTACGCAATAAACCTTATGCAGCACATTGTGACCAAACTAACAAATTGTTTACATTTCTGTACCGGGTGAACGCTAATGTCTTTGGTAACAGAGTAAGCTGGACGAGAGAATGATTGCTCCTTGTAAAGGTTCAACACTACTATGTGGCAATGTCATTTGGAATAGAAACAATGCTATTTTGAAGTGACATCACAAGCGACATGGAATGGCTGACATTTTCTAATGACCGTGCATTGTCTCATTATGACGACGATATCACTTCATATAAACCTGACTTCATGTTCAAGATATCTAGTTAAGATGAATCTCTGGCTATGCAAGATATGGCTGTTGATTTATGTTAAAGTGAAACCAAACTTATGTTGTCACAAGTTCTGATTGCAGGATATGGCCACGATGTTTACAACACTCATTTCGTTAACTATAGTCTCACTGAACCCTTACACAACAATGCGACATGTAATTGTGTGAAAATATGCAGAATGTTTCACCAAAACTGTTATCTGTTCCAAAGTGTGTACAAAATAACTGTCAAGTACTAAGCGTACATTTCACTGATAATGAAATTCACATGCTACAAGAAATCAACTGTAATATGTCCAATGTTAGATTGTAATTTGTTGTTAGTACCTTGCAGTGTTGATTACATTCTAACAAAATAGTGTTTTCATTAGTAACCCCCTTTGCCCTGCAGCGTAAGATGCTGGTGTCGATATTTAGATATTTACACCGATTAGATTCAAATGTTCCCATGCTTTGTTAAAGTTTCATGTTTCCACACATCAATGGTGATCACAGTTTCATCTACCCCGCACACTGTCACGTGCCATTCATGCATGGCATGACAACACTGGCAGACAAGTATGCTAGGACACACACTGACAACTAGCTATGTAATACTGCCAATGTTGTAAGTAGTAATGTTCATCTTTATCCCAGTGATCCTCACTGCTCTCTTCCCTGTCATTTCCCTGCTGTGTAAGCAGTGCTATCTACTGACTCAGACTGTTCATGAAGATAGCACCATATGCTGACTCAGACTGCCAGTGAAGCCGTCGCCATTTGCTGACTCAGATTCCAATGAAGGCAGTGCCATATGCTGACACAGACTGCCCATGAAGGCAGTGCCATATGCTGACTCAGATTGCCAGTGAAGGCAGTGTCATATGCTGACTCAGACTGCCGGTGAAGGCAGTGCCATGTTCTGTCTCAGACTGCCAGTGAAGGCAGCACCATATGTTGACTCAGACTGCTGACACTTGTTCCTCTGCATCGTCATAGTCTGAAAGAATACAAGATGTATCGTATATCTCAACAGCATAAATTGTTTAATTTTCTGCGATAAGCTGGATATGCGCATGTGCTTCAACTGTTGAAGGGACAAATCTGTAATTTAAGCAACGTAATATTTATAGTTTCTTCTTAAATAAAGCACAAATGTTGAATAATTTGTTAAAAGCAGTAAATTGGTGTAAAAACTTTGCACAACAAGAAGTCATCCAGCATTGTTAAATATATGCAACACAACCAGACGTGATGATATAAATGAAAGCAACATAATACAAATCTGTTAATTTTCTCTTACAAGTCTAATTGCTGTGTAGCAGTGCTACCGTGTTGTGTTAAGTGCCACGTCAGTCAGTGCACACTATACAACGCACTAGTGCCACAGCACACCATAGTGCACCAACAGTGCTGCATGGAGAACACAGAACAAACCACAAAATGCACCAGAGCCACAATTGCTTTGTAATGCCACCAGAACACAGCACGGACAACAGACACAGACCATACATGCCAAATCACCAGTTAATGACAGCGAGGAAACACATCCTGCAAGCCAAGCATACACATAAACACGCACACGTGCACGAATACACCCACACTCATGCATGCACACACACATACGTTCGCACGCATGCACAGTGCCACACAACAGTGCCCCATGAAGCAGCATGTTACCATGACGACCAGTGCAGTGCATAAACAAAGACTGTATGACGGCTAGCATGGGTGGCAGACAGCTGTGGTCTGTCTCTTGTCTATTATGGTGTTATGACCTGACTGTACCAATGCCATCATCAGACATGAGGGCCACAACCTTGGGTGAACTGTGCAGCATCAGCAGGAGAGGGAGAAGGGAATGACGAGGAAAAAAACAGGATCATAGTAAACACGATCAAATAGGATCGCATAAAAGTGGAAACACTGGAATGAGTTCATAGGAAGTGGTGTAGCAGAAGCAGGGCCACCAAGAGGAGGCGGGCAGGTCAGACAGGAGAGGTCAAAGTGAAGCAGGTAACAGAGGAGTAGTTCACACAGGATCAGGTCAAAGAAGAGCATGCATGACAGGAGCAGGTCAATCAGGAGTAAGTCACACTGGAACCGGTCAAACAATAGCAGGTCAAACAGAACCAGGTCATACAATAGCAGGTCACACCAGAGCAAGTCACACAGATGTCCCCCCAAGGCACAAGAGCATGAGCCACACACTGCCAGCGTGTACCTTCACTGTGCTGGGGGAGGCTTAGAGCATGGCCACCGCCGAAAAACTGGCAGTTTTCTGGGCTGGCGAAAAGAGCCTACAAAGAGAACGACAGGACACACACATAGATCCAGTTGACACGCAGACACACCTTGACAAACTACGATATGACATTGTTACACTGATTTGCTACTGTGACCCAACTATGTACCTACAGTGTGAACACAAGGAATCTCGTCTATCAAACTGACACCCAACAAACATGGCATGTAGCTGAGCACACACATGCATGCGACATCACGCTTGCAAGACAACATTTGACAATTTAAATCAACAGTTTCATCAAAACCCTGTGCCGAGGAACACCACCACATGCACCAGACCTCTATGTCAACTTTTTTGTTTAGGAGCCAATTGGCTCCTACCTACATTTTTTAGGAGCCAAATTTTAAAAGTAGGAGCCAAGTAATTGTGTGTGCGTATGTATGTACAGTAATTGTGTTTTCAGTACCAATTTAATCCAAATTAAATACAGACGTGCATTTGAAATATAAATAAATGTAAAACATGTATGAATATGTGGCCAGATATTCACTTTATGCATTATAACATGGTACATTGGCAAATTAATAACAGTCATATGTGGAATCCTTGAAATTACCAATAATTAACAGTAAATATACATGTATGTATAGGGACACTAATTTTCCGTTAAAAAAGGACAAATTCCATTTCAATTCCATTTCAAAATTCTGTTTCAGAAAAAGGCAAATTCCATTTCAAATTACCGGTAAGTATTTTCTGTTTCAGAAAAAAGCAAATTATGTGTCAAATTATGCATTTTTCGTGTTAAATGACGCATTCCCTGTTTAAAGTAAAAAGAAGACCATTTCTCTTCAGAAAAGTAATATTTTATTTCATTCAATGTTAACTTTGAGAAATAATATATTCTGTCAAATATTTAAAATATCACAATGTTATGATCTATCCATTTATATAATACTGTTTTTTGTGTGGTTAATTTTTCTAACAACATTTATTTGTGCAATATTTGCACCACAGTAACAACCGTACATAATCAATTTAGGTAATAAAATAATTCCTCTCACAATAAATGATTGGTTGTTTCTAATGCAGCAGTGCTAAATATATAAGTTAGCAAATGTAAATTACATAAGCAGTCATAATAACAGTTTAAATCACTGATGCTGTTTCACTGACAATTTTGTTTAACTATTATGACGCCATCCAACGGAATTTGTGAGAACTATGAAACGCGGACTATATCACTTTGAGCCAGCGTAACCTAGGCTGTTGTTATTCCTTGAGTTTTATATTCGAAACCGGACTATGTACACTTATGTGTGTTCTAATGATGCAACAACTATATTTAATTAGCAACATATCTTCAATGCGCTTAGCGGACAGCCAGACAACGATCGCGAAACGGTTTACGTTAGCGCCTTCCGCTCCCATCCCCGTTTACGTTGGTTAACACGAGGTACCACGGGCATCATGACACTTCATAGCAATTTACTTTGCACGTTTTAAAAATCCTGTCTCATAAATCCACCAAAATAAACGAATACTGTTGCAGAGTAATCATATTTGTTTCAAAATATCGCCAATAAAGTCAGTGTTGTTTACGGTGTATCCGAGAAATGACAACATGTGGTTTATGAAACGGGAAATTACAACGCATAATCTGTTATTACAGACTCATTGCGGTCGCCAGCGGGTGACTGTACATAATGTGTCAGTCGCCAAACAGAAAAAACAGTCGTATATGCGACCAATTCAGTTGCAATTTAGAGGGCTGTGTACTACAACGGCTTTGTTTCTTTAGATTCTATGTTCTCATGGCAAAGCTGCACAACAAGTGAGAGGGGTGGCAGGGTCTCGGCCTCACAACTTCACCATGTTTTGGGGCCAACTTCCAACCTCAGAGTTCATCTCCCAGGGAGTCAGCGATGACATTGCAGTCTCTCATGCCCGACCGAGAAACAATTCTGGCCATAAGGACCAAGAATCAGTGGTTTATAAATAGCGACCACCACTGTGAGTCCACGACAGGTTACACAATCATCCCCAATGCGGGATCTCTTATTTCCCCTGGCATAAACACCAGACAGACACTTAAAAATGTTTCGTCCAAAAGACACACAGGTAACGTGAGGTGAATGAAATTGCCCAAGTTTCAAAACAGCTGCAGGCAGAAATGAACCACTGTTTTCTGATTGACAGTTCAGCACTCTGCCACACAACCAACCACATACACATTTTTAGGACCAACCCCCACCCCTCACTTCCTGCCACACCCCACAAAAAACGAATGACATACAAATTTACACTGCAGTGACAAAAAACTTCATACAGTGACACTTACCATCGACCAAGTCCGGCTCAAAGTAGGTGGGGTCGTATGAGCGAGAGCGGGCGTGGTGCAGGGGTTGGTGGGAGGGCGGCATGCGATGGGCTGCCATCGTTGTTGCTGTGTGGTAGTCTGGCAGTGGAGGACGCTCACTGGGGTAGTCTACGGGGTGTTCGTTGAGGACGGGGTAATGCTGCTGGATGTACTCGCTGTAGGCTGAAGTGAGAAACGTGTTAACATGGTCAGTATCAATCAATAGTTTATTTCCTGCAACAACAGTGCCAAATATGACATCATCTGTAACCTGTGAAATTTAGGTATAGATAAACAATTGTGTTTATAGTGTGCTGGAAAGATAGTGAACAGAAGCCAACAACATTATAGTTGATTGTAATCGTATTAATTTTATTATACCTAACACCAGGTGTATATTAAGAGATCTATTTTTAACACGTCAGACGTTTCCCATGTTGCATATAGGTCGGCATACATATATTAGCTGCTTTATTGGATGTGAAGTGACGAAACCCTCTGGTCTCACGCATGCCACATTTTCATGCTTGAAATCCGTATTTTTGATTCAACGTTCTGTAAGAATCCACACGACGAATGTCCTTGGTCAAACAGCCTACAGCAATCTTATTCTCACTAAATGGTACCATCTACCAGGCTACTGAATATATCTACATCAAACAAAATGTATGTCGTTTTGTTAACAATCCTAGCATCAAAGGTATGTTCTCTTTAACCATTATAAGTTCGTCATACAAAAAATTTACACTGCAGTGACAAACACAAGACGATTTATCCCGATTTTTACATTTAAGTACATGACAATGGCATGTGGTTGGCCGTATTCCTCTCGGAATAACAAAATATGTATTGTATACGGGAAATCCACCTGTCTGTAACACCAAGATGTCACTCAGTGCATAGGCTGTGATTAATATACAAAAGCATTTAACACTTCTTCCTGGCAAAACCTGTTCAATGGAACACCATCTCAACTTCTCTGGGAGCCATTCAGCCATGCTGCAATTACTGCATTTGTACACAAATATCCACCACTGTCTATAGCCAGGTACTCATTCATACAGCCGAGTGAACTGGACCAACATAGAGCCTTGCCCACGGTTCGACATCACAGCACATGATTCAAACCCAGCTTCTCTTGATTGCGAGACTGATGCTCTAACCACTGCGCCACACAGTATACACACCTGGATTGTTCTGAACGATGACATGGTAGGGCGGCAGTGGAGGTCGGGCGACTGAGCTCGTGCTGGGGCATTGGGGGTCGCAGTAGGACCGGGATTGTGAATGCGGTGATGAGGGTGGGGTGCCAGCTGGAACAGGGTGCGGGGTGGGGTTAGTGCGCCTGTGCAGACACAGCAAGTAGCCAAGATATGAATGTGTGCCACACAGATTTTTTTCAATAGAACTTCATTAATCCAGATACTGATAATCCAGAAATCTCACCATCCAGACATAATTTCATGGGAACAGAAACATGTCAATTTGTACATATATACTGCGGGGGAGCAATATTCACATTAACAGGTTCCACTATATGTACAATAATTGGATTAGAATACTGTATTCCATTGAATGGACAACGTACTTAGTGCATATTAGAGTGTTCCCCATGCCTGCTGAAATGAATAGAATTGTTACTGCAATTTGATAGCACAAAGATGCCACATTGCCACTTTAAATCGCAAACTTCTGTATCATTCAGATCTACAGTCCCTGTAATATTTCCAGTGTTGTCAGTCTGATAACTCTCAGAAGCACGCATTCTCTTTGTGGCAAGTATTCTCAGCTGTACAGAAAACTGTCATTTATTTATTTATTCAGTGCTAACTAAATTGCTTTAAAAATAATCATAGATAACACAATCTACATTTTCCAAGATACTCTATAATGTATGAATACATATATGACACATAAACACAACTCAGCCGTGACAATTCTGACGTTCCCTCACCTACAGACTGAACGGCTGAGCTCCTCACTTGACAATGTGACACCGTTGTTGATGCCGACGATGACGTCACCGTCGTCACAGCAACCATGTTTGGTGCAACCATGATGGCCGGGGGCCGTTTCTCGATGGGTGGCGAGCTCGTGGAGCCAACGGAACTGCTACTGTGACTGTCGTAGTTCGATGATACGATGCTGTTGTGACCTGAATCCGTGTCGTAGTGACCTAGTTGGAAGGTCGTCTCAGTCGTCGGACTGTGCAGAGACTGCTGGGATTGGTGCGAGTCGTTGGAACACACAGAACCTGGCAAAAGCGAATGATCAGCTGTTAAAACATAATGATGATCAATTCATTTAATAAGATCGTCACTGAATTAACACCTACTGCAAGTGCACAAGGAAACCTCTGACTTACTGAATTGCAAACTGGTAACCAAGGAAATTGAATATTGCGCTAAGTCATCAAATAACAGCCCATTTTTTTCAGTTTATACCAAGCATATGAACCAACTCTTAACTCCGAATATGTTGACAGAAGTCAACACACAAAACTAAAATGCAAACAATAAAGTTTAGAACGTATAATCATATAATATCACATAATAATTTTTTCAGAACACTTATTTTTGGGCACAACTATTAGAAACATAACTGCATTATGTAAAACACTTATAATGTCGCATTAAACACACATTTTAACTATACATGTAGATACAAGCTGTTGCCAAAATGGTTGCCGTCTGACAGTACAAGTCACAAGACTCTCTTTCTTGACGAAATCAAACAGCTGGGTAAAAGTCTGTCAAGTGAGACTATCGAACGTAGGCATACCTGAGTTGTGGGGTTTCCTAAATGCAAAACTGCCAACTGAGGAACTCTCGGCTGTCAGGGGCACGGCGGGTACACGTAGTTGCCGTGGTGATACGGGGGCCATGCGCCCCCCGACGACTGGCACAGTGTTGGCGCGTAGCACGGGAACATGGGATGTAGGTGGAAGTGGATTCTGCTTCGAGTTGTGTGGCCGAACTTTGTCGCTCAGTGACATGAGTTTGCGCACTGCATCCGGCGATTCGGCGCCTGGTGGCAGAAACAGACAACAAATGACATGTGATAATGTAACCTGTGACGATGTGTAGTGCTTCGGTTAGAACCACAGAACTGATCAGAGAAAGTCCACAAACATGCATGGAGAAAAGGACAATTTTTTGGGTTTTTGACTTTTTAAAATAAAAAATGTACTTATACTTTATTGATAATTATAATAGCCTTAATTAATAGTGCTTTTGAGTAATTTTTGGATTGAATGCAGTGTAACTTAACACTTCCAGTAAACTTTAAAACAAGATTTCCTAAAATCTGATTTTTTGGGGTTGGTGACTTCAACAAGCCATAATTTCGCACACAACTGATTCACAAAGAAGACATTGGTATCAAAGTAAATCTGAAATGTTGCCATTTCACAAGATGTCTATAGCTGTATAATGCCAAACTGCATCTTCCAGTTGTAACCGATGCAACACAACATATGTGTACATCTACACAGCAGCTCATCGGCATTTAGTCAATTTGAATTCACCATCATACAAACAATGCCCACTAGCAAAAGCCAAATATCTGAGCACCATTTATAATCATTTTGCAAAACTAACACATTTTATCAACATTAAACCTATGTTAACTTCGATATGCAAACAGCAGGGTTACGTTGCATCTGACTGTGTCGCCCGACACACCGGGTCACATGACACGAGTACACCGTACTAATCACCAGGCCAACCACTGACCAAGAGCACAGGGTTAATAACAAGAGGAACACCTGCTACGCTATAGGTGTGATCTTGCTGAAGCTTTAAGCTCGTCAAAGTTAGCATTAAACTACCTCATCAACAAGCTCTGTCTATAAGGGTTAAGTATTTAGACTAGGGCAGCCACCAGTATAGTTTGGCAGTTTGGAGGAGAGAGGGTTAACAAGATATCCACCACCGCTGTAAATGAACTACTTATAGCTAGAGCAGGACTTTACCGAGAAGCGTTTTCTGAATCGTAATCACGCTTGGCTGCTTCGACTTGACTGACCTAGCGCCACCTAGTGGTGAATGTATATTTATACATCATAACGTGGTGATGATATCGCAATGACAGGCAGACTGCGACCGTAGCTGCTTCAGAAAGAGACTACGTCAAGAAATGATATGAATGTGAGTATTATAACAAGGTAAATATATCTTTGTTATCATCATAAATTTTATTGTTGCTTGTTTCATGTTTCGTGTGCTCTTGCCCTATTCCCAAAGCAGATGCAAGGATAATTACACTAATTTACTTGGCCAAACAAGAAACACAACACAAAAACTTGGATTCACGGTAATTCTAAATATTAATTCTACTACTAAAATATCACCAATAGACACTGCAGTTTGCATCTGCAATATCCACTTATGATATTAGGCAAATAATTAAAGTTTTTCTTGAAACAATAAGGATTTTCACAAATATTTTCTCACAAAATGTTTTGGCAAAAAAACTAATTGCAACATACATAGGAAACTAGTCATGAAACATGGAATATGAGCAATATGGTTACCCCCCACCAAGTCTGAAAGTAAAAACTTGTGCATTGCCTGCAACAATTACTTCACTGATTAACACTAAAAGAATCCAGAAAATAACACACTCAAAATACAGGTAGAATTACCTCACTTAGGAGTGATTTTTCCCCTGTAATTACACAAGCTATTCCCAATATGTAACTGGATGTGTCACTAGGTACATGGTTGCCTGGGAGGAAGCTGTGGCAGATGGTCTACAACTGTCTATATGCCGTTACGAGAAAGCATCGATTTCTCGATCTTGACATGCATCTAAAGAGAAGGTATGTATGCCCCCCTAATACAAGGATGACTATGCAAGAACATCATACTCTAACAGACATGTCATCTACACAGCTACAGGATTAATGGGGCTACTTCTGGTGAGATTTGGCCTTACCAAACTTTGGTCCGAGATGCATGTACCGCCGATCGTCCAGTCCGTTTGATACACTGGGAGACGGATCTCGCTTTCGTGCTCCACCTGTTAACATGATACAATACTATGGCGTGCCGTAATGACAGCTTGTATTCACACAGCATATGTTTTCAGATACTTAAAAATTAATCATTTTTGTGTGCCTTTTATAATTAAAGAACTCTTAATTTTTTTTAATTATTTCTATGTAATCACACACCAATTATTAGTGCCCTTTCGTAAAGAATAACTTTTCACTGATGACGTTACAAAGCCCTATTAATAGCATTGTTAGTCAAATGAGACACAACGTCAGGGCTTGTTCATGTCAATAAATATTCGGACAGCTGTTTGTGAATTATTTTCCAGACCTTGTTTTTGGACTGCTGAGAATTTGTTTATATTTATTTGTTACCTGAGGCTGTCTCGCACACTTGGGACATCTTGTTGAGTTCCGTCTCGTCGTCAATGATGTTCACTTTGACTAGGTACGCCCGCACTTGACGCACCATCTGGGCCTGTAGCAGACCACACACTCTATACAGACGGTGTAACGTACATGCTCACATATAACGTTTGGTCAACTTAACAATGTTATAGGTCACAATGATGAAGTCAGGTCAATTTGTCCAGATGGAGGTAGGCCGCCTAGTGGAGAACAGAGGTGATGAAACAGCCCGAAGAGGGACAAGCCACAATTGAGATGGGATGACTACGAAGGATGTCGTAAAGGTGGAAGAGGGTGACATCAAGAGAGAGAGAGAAGGAAGGATCAGCAATACATTCACCCTCTGTTAAGGGACCAACAAGGAAGTACATATATAGACTTTTAAGAAAGTTTTACTGCCGAGTAATAACAAGTATCTACTGATGGATGTTTTGTATTGTTTCAGATTAATTTCACATGACACACATGCACATGCACACGCACACACACAGACAGACAGACAAACTCACACACACACACACACTCACACACGCGTGCATGTGAGCCACAGATGGCAGTTCCTTACCTCCTCGTGCATCTTCTTTGGGTTTGGAGCGGCCGAGTTGCGACGTTTCCGTCGCAGCGTTGTCATGCCACCAAAGAACATATTTTGTGAAGTGTTGTAACTCAAGAACATATTGTGTGCATCCTGCAACAAAAACAGGCATGCCAGACATTAGAGACAGTCTGCAGTTTGTCACAGAAACAGTCACAACATAAAATTGGGGCAGTTTGCCACAGAAACAACTGGCTAAGCTCATTTTATTTAAAATAAGTCAACAATAACTGTCTTCAACGTGTAGTAATTCTAGTTTCCTGACTTGATAAATTGGACATTGTTTACCTCAAAAGAAACTTGAGTGTCGTCCCTGAATATTTCTGTCACTTTATGGTCCTCATCATTAAATAATAAACTTGTGTTCTAAATGCAGTAAATCAAGGATAACCGTGACATTGCAGCTCTCATGATACTTACGTATTGCACGGAGGCCATCGCACAAACATGGCGGACTTCCTTCGCAATCATACGCAGCTTCTCAAAGTTGATGAGGCCGTCGACCTTCGAGTCATTGCCAAGATGGATGAAGGTCAAATCCTTCTTCACCACAGGGAAGAACGGGATCTATAAACCAGAGAATCACAGTGAAAACATGCCATTCCTATCATGCCAACATGTTACCGGCACACACAATTTGTGAGAACAAAAAATTACTTATACGTTTCCCCCTCCGAGAATAAATGAAAATGTACACATAAAAGTAACAAGGGCTGCCATCTTTATTGCATATGTGTGTAATTTGATCCATTCAGAAATGTGTTCTTGTGTTTTGCCTCTAAGCCATGTAGTAATTGTAGCACTTTACCACCACATGCCAGGACACTGTACTTTGTTGACAAAGGATCTTGTCAAGATGCTACCAAGAGACAGTGTCAGACCTCAGTGTCGATAAAATGATGACTTTATAGGTGGTCAAACTGGTCTAATAATAATGATGTTAATGTGTATATATAATACATATAATATATATATAAATATACATATATATATATATAGAGAGAGAGAGAGAGAGATTATGAGTAGATAGATATCTATAGTCAACAGGCTGTTACTGAGGGTGTGAGTGAATACGTGCATAATTGAGTGCATGAGTGAAAGTGAACGAGTGAGTGCATATGTGGGTGGGTGAGTGAGTGAGTGAGTGAGTGAGTGAGTGAGTGAGTGAGTGAGTGAGTGAGTGAGTGAGTGAGTGAGTGAGTGAGTGAGTGAGTGAGTGAGTGCATACCAGTGGGGGCTGCACCATCTCACTATTGACGAGATTCCGATAGTTGGACATGTTTCTAGACGGATCCATGAGATCTTGGAGATCCTGGAACACAAGACACAACAGATCAACCACACAGACAAACATGTCAGCAGCAAAAGTAAGGCAGGGCTAGGGTTGGGCATGTCCTAAGACACCTTCCACTTCTTGCTGTGAAAATATGTTTCAGGCCTCAAAGCTTTAGCCATGAGTACCTTTTATTACTTACGCTTTCACAGTTATCCACATGATTAAGTGACAATCATAGCATGGTGGACAAAGTTTGCTATTAGTAATAGTTATGACCAGGTTATCACACTCATGTGACAGTAGTATCACAAGATCCATAATACTCACTGTAAACATCTTTGCGTATTTCGTGGGCACTTTGTCCCACGTGCTGCGAAGTCTTGAAACAGATCCATGGCCCAGGCCACTCACAATGGCAAACATTGAGTTGAAGTTCTTACACTCCTTGCAGTGCCCTGGAACATGCATGACATACAAACATTGAATTGGAGTTCTTACAATGCCCTGGAACATGCAAGACACACAGACATTGAGTTGAAGTTCTTACACTCCTTGCAGAGCCCTGGAACATGCAAGACACACAGACATTGAGTTGAAGTTCTTACACTCCTTGCAGAGCCCTGGAACATGCACGACACACAGACATTGAACTGAAGTTCTTACACTCCTTGCAGTGCCCTGGAACATGCACGACACACAGACATTGAACTGAAGTTCTTACACTCCTTGCAGAGCCCTGGAACATGCACGACACACAGACATTGAACTGAAGTTCTTACACTCCTTGCAGAGCCCTGGAACATGCATGACATACACACATTGAATTGGAGTTCTTACACTCCTTGCAGTGCCCTGGAACAAGCATGACATACAAACATTGAATTGGAGTTCTTACACTCCTTGCAGAGCCCTGGAACATGCATGACATACAAACATTGAGTTGAAGTTCTTACACTCCTTACAATGCCCTGGAACATGCATGACATACAAACATTGAGTTGAAGTTCTTACACTCCTTACAATGTCCTGGAACATGCAAGACACACAGACATTGAGTTGAAGTTCTTATACTCCTTGCAGAGCCCTGGAACATGCAAGACACACGGACATTGAGTTGAAGTTCTTACACTCCTTGCAGTGCCCGGAACACGCACGACACACAGACATTGAATTGAAGTTCTTACACTCCTTGCAGTGCCCGGAACACGCACGACACACAGACATTGAATTGAAGTTCTTAAACTCCTTGCAGTGTTAAACCACTAACAATGTTCAGATATATGTAGATGGCTAACAGATTACATCCAAACAAATATGAAGTTTTTACAATCCTCCCGTGCCTGTGCACCTCGTATGCACAACAGACAGGTAATCAGACCATTAGTACAGTGGTGACACCTACTGGCACAGCGGATGAAGTTCTTGATAATCTTCACACGTTTCATGACGTTTGTCTCTCGACACACTTCCGAGACGACCCAGAACATCTCCTGGTTGACAAACTACAAGCAACAAACACTGTCATCACAAACTGCATTATGTCTGCAAACAGATATGTAGTGCCAAGTTATTAACTTCTATAAACCTTAATTTGATTTTTTATTCAATTCATTTCTGATTCATTTTCGTGAAAAATCAAACATGTCTAGTAATAACTGCGATACGCTGGACCATTTGTGGAAATAAGTTATTAAGTTTTGAAGAAATCAGTGGACAGACACTTTTCATTAGCTTTTGTTTGACTGAACAAATAACATTTTTAGCGGGCAACAGTGACTATGTATAGCCCACTTCTATATGCTATGCACTGTCAGTATTCACATACTACAAATGTGACGAACAACACACTTGACTTGTGATGGGTCGAACTGCGGCGGCACTACATACACACAGATAGAGAATACAGTTTCTCAGATTATTAACAAATGATGTTTGTTATGAAGTAATGCACACTGCAAGTTACATATGACATGCTCAGCTGATTGGTGGAGCATTCAATTGGCTCAGAACAACCAGAGAAATTAAATGTACTATCATTAACAATTGATTTACATTCAGTGCACACCTAAAACCAGCAAAAACCCATGAAAGTATCAACAAATATAGGCATTACTTTACTTCCAAAGAGTAGTAGATTAATCTCTAAATTTGGTTCCCGTGATACAAACAATCTAGGAGGAAAAAATGTCAATACACCCCCACATACCCACTACCTTGATTGTAGAAAGACTACCAATGCGTCGAGCGTACCTTTGAGAACGTAGCGAGCTTGGGGGCGCCATAGTCAGAGTTGAGGCCAAACAGATCATCAATGTACTCGGTCGGTTCGATCTCATGGAAGTAATGGAAGTCTCGCAGTGTCAGCTGCGCAGCCAGTTCAGCCGCGTTCAGCTGCAGTAGTGACACCTGGCCCTCCTTGAGCATTTCACCCGCAAGGTCGTCCGGAACCAATGTGTCCGTCGTCATGTTGTTCTTCAGGTAGTATCTGCAATTTTCAGGTCCATCATGTGATTTTTTCCCTAGCAACCAGAGGATTGGTTCACAAACATTCTTATAAGCTCATAAGTTACAATATTAATTCGGCAATATTCGCTTTAAAAATTGGTTCAAAATAGATTATTTGAAAAACATTAAAACAGGAGGCAGAAATGGAGATTTCCTTTCCTAAGCAGGACACCTGGCACCTGTAATTCAACCACAACTACCAGATTTGCATACTAGTAGAATTAACTGCAACGTCAGAAAACCGTGCTGCCACCTGGTGGTCCTACTCACCTGCTGCTAAGCCCAATACGGTCAGGCAGATTGGCGAGTTGGTCGGGCAGTCGCTTCTGTTTGATGACCCCGCCCTGCTCCACACTCACCTCACACAGCGAGTAGTTGCTGCAACACATACCAGGGGGCACTGCATGTACAACTCTACAAGGAATGTTTCATCGACGACAAGTATTTCTGACATTTCTTTCATACAAATTTCTTGACTAAAATTATTTTTTTATTTTGCAAGGAAAACAATCATGTCCCATTTTTTTTTGGATTTGCTTAAAATGTAAGAATCGAGATAAAGTATGTTCTCTTTTGCATTTGTTACACAAAAACAGCAGTCAAACCTTACAGCAGTCAAAGAACAAATACCTTTGATGCTGGAAGATTTCCAACAAAAACGAAGCCTATTCCATTTTAGCCTGCACATCAAGATCAGTTTATGTGAAGTCATTGACATTGCTGAGACAGAGATTCATCTTCACCTCCCACACTAGGGATTAATTGTACCCTTGCTAAAGGATAGCCAGATCACTACCCGTCTTACTTCTATTTTCAGCTCAAATAAATCAAAATGTTGTATGATTTTCCCTAGTTTTTTTCGGCAGTTCCTAGTATAATAAACTTTGGATGTCACAAATGAAAATTCTCGTTTATATAGAATAAAAATGTTGGTCCCGATTTTTTTCTTATTGAATGATCAATTTCAAAAATAAAAATTGTTGGATATATCAAATAAATTAACTGGTCCCACGCAGCTTGTTATATCCGAGGTTTATTGCCATTTCAAATAAGGTTTCCCCGCTATCCCATCTGAACTTGGTTTCCCAAGCCTGAACTGTGTAGATTAAGTCAACCACTCGTTTACGTACCTGCTGGGGTCCGTGATTCCAAATTCATTGAGTACAAGCATCACAACCTCGTGGGCAGTCGTCTCCTGGGGGTAGACACTTCATCAATTAACCATAACAGCACTTGTTAAATACGGCAGTACAAGCGCTAGGTACAGAACAGGTTAACTGCTGCCGAGGGAGGCTCTGTCATACATTATTAAGAACAACATCATCTGGCTGTGATTTCAACACAAAAACACGTTTCCTCGAGGCAAACATCTAAATCTACTTCCACTGGTTGTCAGCACGTGTAGCCATTGGGACCCGTGCCAAAGATAGTGTTTAAAGAATCCAACGAAGACAATTATGTTCAGTAGCCATGGAAAATATAGTCAATCCTATGTAAGTTATTTAGTACATGCACTAAAGTTGGTGGACACAGCAATTTGTTTGGAGTAATGATGGAATGATAATGATTAGGGAAAGTGTTTTTGTACAATGTATGAATAGGTTTCAAAGTAAAGATACGGTGGTTACACTGACAGTGGGATTTTAGTTGGATTTGAGTGAGATGACATTTACTCTTACTTATATACTTTTAAATAATTGATCTAACATTCAGCGATTATTTTTGTATTACTACATACAATAATTATATTAATATTTATACAAGAATTTAGATTTAGTATTTTGCATATTGTCAACTTAGAATCTATACAACGTTTCTTTGTTTTAGAATTTTAAACAAATAAACGTTTCCTGATTTCTGGAGTGTAATACCTGTTCCATTCAGGTATCAAGTATGCATCAATTGACATTTCAGAATAAATGATATCCATACTATGCAGCCAAAACTCTAAATATGACCGATGACAACATCTACTGAATCAAATTTAAACAGTCCACTTTTACATACAGTGGACCCTCACTATTCAGGTCACCTTCGGTCTGGGCCAAAGTGACCTGAATAGCAAGGTGACCATATTAGTGGGACTAATTTCCTATTGCTGCTATAGAAATTGTTTGGGATTGTCCTAAGGTGACCTTAATTGTGAGGTGACTGTATTACTGAGGTAAAGTGAGGTCCACCTGTTTTGTGCTCTTAACAACTAACATTTCTTGCGGAGTTTATATGATGGAACTTAACAGACAGCCTGTGAATGAAAGAAAGAATTACCCTACCCTGTGAACGAGGAAGTATTTACAGCTCTGGTCTGCCCGGTAAACCTTGAGGACATGCTCGGGGTAGTCGGGCTGGGATGACCCTGAGTCCGTGTACTGCCCCAGGCTGGTGAGGTCGGGGTTGCTGGCACTCAGGTGGGGGGTGTGGAGGGGTGACGAGTTGGCGGAGATTGAACGCTTGTAGTACTGCGTCGACAGAGATGACGATGATGACATCGACGTCTCGTCGTAGTTGGTCAGTTGAGAGTCACTGTCAGAATGGGAGACATGTAATCAATTTTTAATTAATGTATCTTTTTATTCTGTCTATTTAAATAATAACATTTTAAAATTAGTTTTAATTTGTGAGCGCAGTGATCAGATGCTGAAGCTAATAAACGTTTGGCAAAGAACTTTATTTGTTTTCCATCGAACAAGAGAATTACTGTATTGACAAGAGAATTAATTGTTCTACTTGTCCATTTGACGTGTGAGTTATCCATTGCGCATTCGATTCACATTTGTTCACGCAGTGTGTTGTGTATTGTGTGTGGATTTAATACATTTGTTCATGTAGTGTGTTGTGTATTGTGTGTGGATTACATTTGTGTTGTGTCTTTACATCAAGTACCGATTCTTTTCTGAATGCCTCAACATAAAATAACATAATACATACGTTATTTTACACTTGAAAAAGGTACCCTCTTAAAATATAATCCCTTATAGAACCATTTAAATCGCCTAAACATTTTCTCTGGCAGACCTGTGTTCATTCCAGTACAAACTTATCTAGGAGCCGTTGTGTTCTTACCTGCTTCCACTGCGAGGCAACAGGTTCATTCGCATCAAGGCCTTGCGGATCTTGGCCTTGTGTCCCGTTGACATAAACCTCCTCTCCTTCTTCTCCACACCGCCCCGCCCCGGGGTGTTGATGAATGGCGGCACAATGCTCACCTTGTCGAGGTCGGACGCAGATAACCTCTGGCGGGGGTCGTTCTGCAGTTTAGCAATCTGTTCCCTCTTGCGCCTGTGGCCGGGAGAGTTGTCAGGAGTGACCAGCTTCTCATTGAACGCTGTCAACACAGAGGACACTAGACACACGAACTAGACTACTGTCTCCACCATACTGTAATCATCACCTAAAAATAATACAATTGTCAGCTGTCCGAAAACATCAGGTACAGGACAAAATACAGACTGGTGTGTGAATATTTTCGAATATACGTATGAGTCCTAATGTTGTGTCTCTTTTCGAGAAGTTCATAAAAGTTAATAAAACTTCACTAATAATTAGTGTCCAACTACTATGTAATATTGAAAAAATATTTTTAGAGACGTTTTCAAAACATAAGGTATACAAAAGTAATGGATCTTGTAGATTTTTATAGTTTCTGAAAACAGATGGTGGCTGAATACATACTGTCCATGATGTAATACATAACTGCACAATAATGGTTTACATACATTATGGATTAATGCCAATGTCATTGTGTAATTGGCTTCCCTCTTTGGTCTTCATTTTATAGTCCTACAAATCTGCATGATACATGTGTCTGGACAGAACCCTTGGGTGTTGGGATGAGAGGGCTGTAACAATTTCTGTGTGCAACTGGTTATTTTAAACTCATCAACAAGTGGAAAAGTCATTTGTTTCTGGATTTCCCACATGTCTGTTTTGATACAACTGGTGAGATGGACAAATCAGAGCCATAAGATGGTCCTACAGGGTGTGTTCTTTAGGGCCTTATCTCCTTTCCTGGTAAAAGATCTATGCATTTAAGCAGAGCTGATTCTCTCAAAATGATACTATACAAATTATACAATAATTGCACATGTATTAAACCAAATTTAAATATCTCGTACTACAGTAGTTCTATCACAGAGAATAAGAAACTACATCTGCGTAAACCAAACAGATCACATCTAGATGGGGATTATAGTTCCACTAGACCTACCCTGAGCTACATATGCGAGTATTTGAAAATAGAATCTATAAAGGGAAATACAGCAGATGATGAGATATTTCAGCACTGAGTGGAATATGCAAAAGGTATGTGTACTCTTCTTATGCAGCGATTAAACAGTCTTGTTCTGTGGCTAGTGGTAGACATTTGTTACGGTGAAATGTCCAGAGTCTACTAATGTTTGCCACACAAGTCCCGGCTACCAGCGACAGACGACACACAGACTGAAAGGTGCTATTGTGACATGTCATGTGACTTATCATGTGACATGTCATATGACGTATGACACTAGTGACAGAGAACACAGGCATCGCAACACAGCCAGCATCACATCTGACATCCAATGACATCTGTGACACCAGTAAAAGCACACGTCATGTATGATGCCAATGTATGACGTAACTATATGGTGTTATTGTGACATCACACATAACCTCAAATGTCACACCATACATGACATCATGTGTCATCATAAATGACACCACACATAACAAACAACACATCTGTAGCAGCAAGTGCTCAACACAACATACGTCTTAACACACATCACTCAGTCACCACCAACTGATACAGATCATCCATCAAACATATCAACTGGAAATATACAATACTCAACACTAATACAAATTCACTGTTTTGCAGACAACATTTTTAAACATACAACAATCATAACTTACATATGATACGATTCATACAAGAATCATGACTTACACATAATATAACTTGTATAAAAATCATGACTTAAACACAATACAACTTATACAGCAATCATGACTTATACACAATACAACTTGTAAAAAAATCATGACTTATACACAACACAACTTGTATAACAATCATGACTTACACACAATACAACCTGTACAACAATCATGACTTATACACAATAAATGTGTACAGCAATCATGACTTATACACAACACAACTTGTACAACAATCATGATTTATACACAACACAATGTGTACAGCAATCATGGCTTATACACAACACAACTTGTACAACAATCATGACTTATACACAATACAATGTGTACAGCAATCATGACTTATACACAATACAATGTGTACAGCAATCATGACTTATACACAACACAATTTGTACAACAATCATGACTTATACACAATACAACTTGTACAACAATCATGACTTATACACAATACGTGTATAACATCATGACTACCACACAAATCAATCTGTACAATAACCATGACTTACACACAACTCATACAACAACTATGACTTACACACTACACAACTTGTACTTCAAACATGACTTATACAAGATACAACTTGTACAGCAATCATGACTTACACACAACACATGACACTTGCAGCACATCTACACCACAACATCACTGGTGCAACACACGACATTCACAACACACGTCACGTTGACAACAGTGTCACAGCGAGCACTCGTGCTACAACATTAGCTAAGAAGACAAAGTGTGACTGATGGAACGCCAATGATAGTGCTCCCATCGGAGGCCCTACGTGGCGCTCCAAGGCAAGCAAACACTCCACTGGTCTCTTGACATACTTACTTCTCAAACCTGTCATGTAGGAAACAGAAAAATGTCCATTGTCACTGCTGTTGGCTTTGATCAAATTAATTAAAGCCTGATTTTTCATTATGACATGCATGATTAAACAGCAGAAATTACGAGTCTAGTGGGCTACACATAGTCATGCAACCCTTGTAGCCGACGTGGCATCAACCATCTGGCCGGATTATATAATCATCAAAGTGCTTGTTAGGTAGGACAGCAAAATATATTTGGGGCTCCTTTAACTAAAAAACATTAGGATACGTCTGTGTAATTTTACATTTAATGTTTAACCTCACAAATGTTGATACAACAATAGCTGCTTAATGTAAATGTCACTTTGTACAGTAGGATGCTATTTTCTTTGTAGAGGATGCACAGACAGTCCTTGCTGTGAGTGTAGTCCCACCAATTGACATAAGCAACTGCAGCGATTACCATCAATTACTACACTGCAGACCAGACAAGCAGGTGCTCTGTAGACTTAATCAAATATCACTGCTGCCCGTGCGTGAACCGTGCAGTGATGACCAGCTGTCACTTACCCAGGAGGTTTGACTTGACATTGATTGACAGGTGCGTGGTTCCCCGCAGCACCTCGAGGGCGCAGTGGTGGGAGATGTGTTCGAAGTTGTGATTGTTCACCTCAAGAATCTGGAAACACAAACAGACGGTGCAGGATTAATATAATAATAACTAGCTTATGCCCGATCATGAAACAACAAACCAAGTGCAGCTGTTATCACCATTGTTGTTCACAGACTCTTCCCACCTGACCATGTAATTTCTGCCGCTGTCAATGACAATAACGTAATGCCGGTGGCGCCCTCCAGAGAGTAGAAAAGACTTTCGTGTGAGCAGCAAACACTTAAATAACTCTAAATAACTGTTTTTTATTAAAAATACTGGCAAATGGTGAATGAGGCCAATGTTCCGTGGGAGTGAATGAACACAGAGTTGAGTTGACCTCGTCGCCTGGGAGGAGATGCAGCTAAACTAATTAGTGTATTAAGACACATATCATAATACAGCATTTACATAGTGCTAATTGCACAAGATGCCCTGCAGTCTCTGAAGACCACAGAGTGGTGTGGGCAAGCTCCTCGACAAACAGAACAACATGTTTCTGCAGGGATAGAGACCACAAAGACAAATAGAATAGGTCAAAAGTCATCAAACAGTTTTCACGCATATTTGAATACTTCTGTTTCAAAATTGGACCAATTTCATTCACACCACTCTGCCTGTGTCTTTCAGATGAGGCACCAAAAACTGTTGGTCTTTTATACCCAGTGTTTATGCTAGGAAATTACAAGATCTGATGGGGGGTAAATATATTTATACCTGTCACAGACCCACCAACTCTAAAGGAAACATCAAGAAAAGTGTGGGAGGTGTGACCATAGTAATCACAACAAAATAATAATAATGATGATGGCAAACTAAAGTAGGGCCACTGTGATTCAGCGAAATTCGTTTGACAACAGTTGATTAGTTTCTTTCAGTGGAGAAACTTGTCAACAAAACGGTGATCTGGCTACCACCCTGACAGGGAGAAAGAGGGAGGGAGAAGAGGTGGAGTAGAAGGTTAAGAAGGAGGAGCTACAGGAAGAAGAGAATGAGGAACATGAGAAGAGTAGAAGCGGAGGAGAAGAGAAGGAGAGAAGAGGAGAGGAAAAGAGAAGCGGAGAAGATGAGAAGGAGAGGAGAGAAGAGGAGTAGAGGAGGAGAGAAGAGGAGGAGAGAAGAGGAGGAGAGAAGAGAAGATGAGAAGGAGAGGAGGAAGGAGAGGAGAGAAGAGAAGATGAGAAGGAGAGGAGAAGAGGAGAGAAGAGGAGAGAAGAGGAGGAGAGAAGAAGAGATGAGAAAAGGAGGAGAGGAGAAGAGGAGAGGAGAAAAGAAGAGAAGGAGAGGAGATGAGAAGAGGAGAGTAGAAGAGAAGAGGAAGAGAAGAGGAGGAGAGGAGAAGCAGCAGGACATAAAGAGCAGGGGAGTGAGATGATAAATAGAATACGAATACAGGCGCAGGAGGCACACAAAGAGATGAGAAGAAGCAGGAAGAGAAGACTACCACGGACCTGGTCACCACGCTTCAGTCCGGCTTCTAGTGCCTTGGAGCCGGGCTCCACATTGGAGATGAAGATGCCGCAGCCCCTCTCGAGGCCACCGAGCACGGAGAAGTGGAGGATCTCCTGGCGCGTGATGCGAGTCACCACCACCGTCCGCACCCTCGCCTTTGCCGCACACGCAATGTTCAACAGTCGCAGCTGACCCCCCATGTGCTGAATCATATGCACATCACAGTGTCATCAGAATAAAATATATACAGTATTGTATACTTACAATATTTATGTTGTTACATTTATTATAACTATCTTATATTTATTGATTTAATAATATTTCTGATAATTTTATAATATTTACTATACTGATTTGGTTATATTTATTATAATTATCTTATAATAGTCATATTTATTATAATTTAAAATCTTTATAATATTGTGTAATATTTATGATAATGGTCTTGTAATATTTATTGAATTTTTAATATTCTTATAATTTGATAATATTTATAATCTTGATTTTGTTACTCTTATGATAAAGATATGATATATCTTTTAAATTTCATACAATGTTATAATCTTTAGGATACTGATTGGGTAATATTTATGATAATGGTTTTATAATATTTATTGAATTTATAATATTTCTTATAATATTAGAATGTTTATAATCTTGATTTTGTTACTCTTATGATAAAGGTCTTATAATATGTATATTATAAATTTTCATAAAATGTTATAACCTTTATGATATAAATTGGGTAATATTTATTAGCTTACCTCTTTCTTCAGCAAGTATTCAAACTTCTCGAGAAAGTCTGTCATTTCTGAATGCATCTCAAAGTCATTGAAGTGGTTGTTCACCCAAAGTAGAACCACCCGCGTCACCTGTCAACCAAGTCATGCATCAACAAACACATCAAAGTAGAACCACCTGTGTCACCTGTCAACCATGTCATGCATCAACAAACACATCAAAGTAGAACCATCCATGTCACCCATCAACCAAGTCATGCATCAAAGAACACACACAAAGTAAAACCAGCTGCGGCACCATGTCACGCATCAATGAGCATATAAAATCACATCAATTTATACACATACAGGTGACACAGGTGGTAGAACCACCTGTGTCACCTGTCAACCAAGTCACGCATCAATGAATACACCCAAAGTAGAACCACCTGCATCACCTGTCAACCAAGTCATGCATCAAAGAACACACAAAAGTAGAACCAGCTGGTCACCTGTCAACCAAGTCATGCATCAACAAACACACCCAAAGTAGAACCATCCGTCACCCATCAACCAAATCATGCATCAAAGAACACACACAAAGTAAAACCAGCTGCGGCACCATGTCACGCATCAATGAGCATATAAAATCACATCAATTTATACACATCTCTCTAAACAGATTGATGGGAGCCTACAAACCATTGCATTGGCAGATACAGTGCAGGATAATACATGGGTTACAAAATATAAATATAATAAAACACATCTTTTTAACAAACATAACCAGTTACCACTTATATGCTATATAACATGGACAGATATAGTGAAATTATAAATAAAACTCCCAAATAAGGGATTGCCATGGTTGAATTTCAAGGTGGTAAAACAAATCAACATGTAGTTTAAAAAAAGTAATTTTCTGGATCTGTTATACATAATCATATCATGTTTTGGCTAATAATTTTATACTTGGTCTAACTAAAAATTCAAAACTTTATTTCTACTTAAGTTTCCCTTGTAACTGTTGAAGAAAATAATCACACAAAATAAATAGTGTCACTGTCAAAACAATGATGTTAACTGTTTGAAATCTTGGGCTATTTCTTACCCGATCCCGTAGTTTTGGGTCAGAAAACCAGACGAGTAGTTTCTCGGCCACCAGCAGGGGGCTTTTGAGAAATGCCCGATGTGTGAGAAGAAAATCCTCAACGTATGTAGGATCAACGGCCGAGTGTTGTTCTACCAAGTGATTGATCAACCGATCAACTGTGCCCTGTGGACAGCCGAGCCTTCAGTGAGTATGGACAGCTCTGATCGATTGGTTTTATTTATAAAAAATCTACTCATAGCAGTTCTAGAAGTGGAATTACAGTTCAATGGTTATGCCTGTCAGCTGACATGTCACTACTAAGGAAAATAATAATAACAAATATCATTGATATTTTAACATGTCTGTTACTAGTGTCTCACAGAAACGATACTTTTTACTTTTTGCCTGAAATTTTAGTAAATATTAGTTTAACTTTATCCAGATTATCTGTTTTTCTTTTTTGTCAGAAATTATATATATTATTATGTATTAACAATAACTCAAATTTTACGTATTCAAATACCTTTTTGTAAATAACATACTTACCTGACCATTTCCATATTTGGGTTAAAATTGCTGCCGAGAGATCTGCAATTATTTAGTGTCCTAAATAAATCATGTGCTTTTAATCATTGCCAATACTGCACAAAGCACATGCGGGGAAGATGGGTGGGTGCTATTGTGGAAATGGACAGGTATGTTATTTACAAAAACGTATTTTAATACTTAAAATGTTATTTTGTTACATAACAATGACTTAGCCTGTCCATTTCCATATATGGGTAGAATCGAATAGTATGTCGGAGGGTATGTGCTTACTTACTGTTGTTGTGGCATGAGCAGGATTTCTACTGCCACAAGGGGTCCCAGTTGTAACTTGACTGGAGAGACAGCTCTTTAAAGTAAAAATCCGTGAAAGTCTTTTGTGATCTCCAAGTGCCAGCTTGCAGAATTGGTTCCATGGATGCTTGGCGGTGGAACGCTAGAGATGCCGCAATAGATCTCACCTCATGGGCTTTCACATCATGTTCAACTAATGTGTCTTTATGAGCCAATTCATAGCACGTAATAATCAGCTTGCGTAGTCATGATGAGATTGTAGAAGGGGCGAAATCTCCCTTATGGCCAAGTGTGAACGAGATGAACAGTAGTCGTTTATGTTGTCTCCTAGACATGGTGTGTTCTAAGTAGAAATGCAGTGCCCTTATAGGGCATAACAACCGATCAGAGGCCACGTCTGTGCGCAGGTGTTTATCTAGTACAGGAATGGTACATGACAGAATAGATTTAGGTCCTGACTTGATAAGGTTTGTCTTCGACAGAAATGATAAACCAACCCTAAGTGTAACCTCTGATCAATCATATTAATGTGCTAAATGACCATGTTCAAATGTGTGGATTTCACTCCTTCTCTTGCCTGAAGCTAACAACATAAGAAAGACTGTCTTCCAGGTAAGAAACTTATCTGACACTTTCCCTAAGGGTTCGAATGGAGACTGTCTCAAAGCATGTAACACAAAAGACAGGTCCCAAACTGGTAAGGGTGTGGTTACCCATGCTTGTCCGAGTTGTATGTTTCTAAGAAGTGACTTAATAGAAGCATTCCTACCAATCTCTGTACCTGTGGTAGCTCTCAAGGTGTTTGCTATGGCCAATGAATATCCTTCAATTGTGGAAATAGCTAGTTTCTTTTCAGAATGTAAATACAGTAAGAAATCTGCTACTACAAACTCAGAAGCTGTGACAGGAGATACAGTGACACCAATGAGAGAACTATTTCCACTTTGATTCATAGATTGCAAGAGTGGAATCTCGTTGAGCTCTACCAGCGCATTTGGCAACTGCTTGAGAAAATCCTCTTGCTTGGAGAGATTCCCAGATAATCTCTATGCATGAAGATTGAGATTTGTTGGGTACTATCCTGCTGTTGTATGTTTCAGTGCGTGGCAAATAGATCTGCCATAGGGCATTCCCAAGGTGTAGTGATGGACTTGAAAATCTGTTGATTTAACATCCATTCTGTTAGGAGTAACTGACCGTGACATGAGAGTCAGTTGGCCAGGACGTTCAATTGGCCTGGAATATGCTGCGCCTGCAGTGTGATGTTGTGTCTAGGACAAAGTAAGAGTACTGTGTGGACTTGTTGAAACAGGTTGACTGACCATGTCCTGCTTTGTTTGTTGATATATGCAACAACTGTTGAATTGTCGGTCGCCATCATTACTGATAGGCCGGACATTAGATGAACCCAATGACTTATTGCTAGGTAAATCGCCTGTAATTCTAGAACGTTGATATGTAAATGGGACTCCTGATCTGACCAGGTCCCTGATGTTGTCTCCCAATTCCAGTGAGCACACCAACCCATATTCGATGCATCTGTGAAGATATTGGCATCGGGTTTTGGAAGGATTACCGGAGAACCCTGAAACACATTGTGGGCTGACATCCGCCACATTAGTTCTCTTCAAGAACCCCGATTTAGAAGGATGAATTTGTGGGCATAACTCGCGCTGAAATTTGGGTTAAATGGTGGAGAGAACACAATGAGATTTAAAATGTTGACAACTATTTAGGCTTAGTAATAATACTGTAACGGTGACATCGAGATGTACTTGGTTTCTACACAACTTCTTTAACAAGATTCCCATCCAAAGCTCCAGGTAGCATGTGGACTAGGAAGCTTTAGGCTTATCGAAAGGCCAACGATTTTCACCTACATATAACCTGCCCCTATCAGATATTTATCAATTCTATTTTTAAACATGTTTGCACTGCTGGATCCATTTAAAATGTCATATTTGTTTAATGATATATATATATATATATATACGTAATTTATGAAGATTTGGCTACGCCTAGCGGCAAACAAATGTTACAATCTTGTTATGTTGGAAATTACCTATTTATAGTAATAATAAATCTTGTCTTGCATTAACAAAAGATAGACGGACAATGTAGAATTATCACCTCAATGAACGGGTGAGCTGCTAGCAGTTTTTACAATGGATATGTTTCAAAATAAAGCTAATGGTACCACGGTGAAACACTTAAATATTTATTTTGATAGTTATTAATATCATGATACCAACATATGAGCGCACAAGGAAACAACATTCCTGTTTCAACTTGGAGCTGGATTAATCCTGGCGATTCCTTGATGTATGGATTTAATTTCCACCATAGTGGTAGGAGAATGAATGCCCTCATAGCGTTGTCTACAGATAGCAGTGTTTGTAAACTCAGAGATACAGAGTCCTACGTTGTATGTTGACTCAATATTGGTTTGTTTAACAAATTAACACAGAGGTAATTTAACTTATATGAGACGCGCTATGACTTGGTCAGAGCATACTGTGCCGTCCATGCTTTGGTGACCATGGTCCCTGCTATCAGCACACTGAAGAAAAACCCTGCATGTATCCAGAAAGTGGACAAAGTTTCTACCAACTGAATCATAGCGTCTGTCTCTGCATTGGGTGTAACTACTGAGATGTTGCAGTGAGTGACGTGTAGCTGCTATGATCCAGTCTTAACAAAATGTCCTACATAGCTGGAATCGAGAAATCAAGAATCAAGAACCGGTCTAGACGCGGCAGTCTTTACAAGACTAGTCTTCCTCGTGTCACGAGAAAGAGTTTTTGTAACATCGTCTATCACCTTTTCACGGAGGAATGTATCGGGAGACCCATAAACGACAGGGTCTGTCGGCATATCTGTAGGATAGTTGAGATAACCATGGGCAATGCCATAAACATTGTTGTCACCGTATGAGGTGACTAGAGTTTGTTGTTGATGTGGTGTTCATGTCTCCGTGATTTCGCACCATCATCGATGTCCTTCTGTGGCATTGGCGTATCATGCCTGGCATGTGATGGACACTTGTTAGGCGGTCCCGCCTGTATCCCTAGTTGGCCACATGCATCCAGTAGCGACTGGCGCAGAGGAGATCGTGTCTGAGCGCTGCTGGCCTTACATAATGGTCTAAAAAAGACTTAGTCGAAGGAGATTTCGCACCTTCCATAGGCGCAACGCAGGTGTGCCAGCCGGTCGCGCTGATGCCGGGCGGGCTAGTCTAATGGATCGAGGTGTAACTTTGTCAAACCTGTTAGCAGTTGTCGCGGGATTGGGAGACAAAGGCACCTGCAAGCTACCGTTTGTCCCACTCGAAGTGTGACCATCAGAATGGTGTTAACATTATCGTTAGTACAGCTGGACACCGACGTCAGCATATTCATTATTTCTGTCCAGTACAACTGAGGGGGAAATAACTGACTGGAAAGTTGAGGAGATTTACAGTTACTGCTACCAGAACTGGAGCCTTTGCCTCTCTTAGCTTGTGATTTACTGTCTTAGAAGATGCCTTGGGCTTAGAAGAAGACACGACTTATTTTGTTTTAGTGGCCAGTGGGGAAACCAGCAAAAGATTAATTAGAAGTGCCAAGTCGTTTCGACGCCGAAGAATTAAGTAATGGAACCGAATCTGATAACTGAATGCTATTGCAACAAGTCTGTGACCATTCAGAACAAATGGAGCACTTACTGGAAAAAGAACACCCGACGCACCTGAAGCACGCCTCCTCGTGGTTGTCAAAAGAAAATCGTGCATGGGTGCTGGCTTGGTTTGCGGTTGATGCAATACTTGGCAATAAAGAGGAAACAAATTTGAAATGGATACAAGTTATATCCTGTGTCAAAAGGCACCTAGTATAACAATAATTAGGACAAAATAACAAGGTAAGTAAAAGAATTTTATACTTCCCTGTCACTTGAAAGAAACTTTTCTGGGAGCTTGAAAAACATGGCTGTCTCTCACTTAACGCAATGATTAAAAGCACGTGGTACACTGGAGCATCATGAGAAGAGGGGCCCTGGACAGCTCCAGGGGTGTTGGGGACCATCTCTAATTATAGAGGAACTTTATTTAGGACACTAAATAATAGATTGCGGATCTCTCGGCTTAAGCAATGTTTAACCCATATATGGAAATGGACAGACTAAGTCATTGTTATGTAACACAATTCTGTGACTCCTACAATAGCGACTATGTATAATGTCCTAAATCCAAATGTATAACAAAACCATCAATACAGATCCAGGGTGGGTCCTTGTAAAGTATAAATCATTGGTGTATGTCTGTATTATATGTACATGTATATGGATATGTGTGTATTAATACACACAATTGTACACACACTCACACACATACACACACAAATGTGTGTGCATGCATGCATGTGTGTACAATTTTAAAGTTATTTATCAAACCAAGAAGAATTCTTATTACATACAAGAGGTCAAATAAACGTCTATCTGAATACATGGGGTCAAATAAACTTCTATCTGAATACATGGGGTCAAATAAACGTCTATCTGAATACATGGGGTCAAACAAAGTCTTTTTGAATACATGGGGTCAAACAACGTCTTTCTGAACACATGGGGTCAAATAAATGTCTATCTGAATACATGGGTCAAACAAAATGTCTTTGTGAATACATGGGGTCAAATAAACGTCTTTGTGAATACATGGGGTCAAATAAATGTCTATCTGAATACATGGGGTCAAACAAAATGTCTTTGTGAATACATGGAGTCAAATAAACGTCTTTGTGAATACATGGGGTCAAATAAATGTCTATCTGAATACATGGGGTCAAACAAAGTCTTTCTGAATACATGGGGTCAAATAAACGTCTTTCTGAATACATGGGGTCAACTAAACGTCTATCTGAATACATGGGGTCAAATAAACGTCTTTCTGAATACATGGGGTCAACTAAACGTCTATCTGAATACATGGGGTCAAATAAACGTCTTTGTGAATACATGGGGTCAAATAAATGTCTATCTGAATACATGGGGTGAAACAAAGTCTTTCTGAATACATGGGGTCAAATAAACGTCTTTCTGAATACATGGGGTCAACTAAACGTCTATGTGAATACATGGGATCAACTAAACGTCTATCTAAATACATGGTGTCAAACAAAATGTCTTTCTGAATACATGGGGTCAAATAAAAAACATCTTTCTGAATACATGGGGTCAAATAAACGTCTATCTGAATACATGGGGTCAAATAAAAAGTTTTTCTGAATACCTGGGAACAAATAAACATCTTTCCGAATACATGGGGTCAAATAAACGTCTATCTGAATACATGGGGTCAACACATTTGTCTTTCTGAATACATGGGGTCAAATAAATGTCTATCTGAATACATAAGGTCAAATACACATCTATCTGAATACGATTTTGTACAAATGAGTTTCTGATCCTGATTTATCCGGATTATCTCGACGACTTACCCTGATAACTATGTATCCCTTCCTGTTGCCTCCATCGAGGACCCGGTGTTCTGTGACGAGGACCACCTCATCCCCCTCCTTGTGCCTGCGAGTATTCTCCTCCCCCTGGTGACAGAGACAGCGATGGTGACATCATAATTACATACTCACTCTCGCTAATCAGCCTGATTTAGCTGCCAAGCCCATGTTTTATTTATGTGTGTCATTTCTACCAGGAAGTGTGGATATTAAATCTACATGCAACGCACAAATAAATACGGACAGGCGGTGGAATAAAGTTGATCATTTACTACTCCATCAATGTAACTTGTTACTGTTGTAAGGACCACATGGAAGGGTAACCAATAACTGACACTTTCACAAAACACATAATGATGACGGAAATAACAAAATGACAACAAAAGTGACAAATGAAGACACCGACAATTTTAAGGATGAGATAATGACAACAGACAAACATTACAAATAAGAAATTAAATTTTTCAGAATAACACAAAATTATGACGGAAGTGACCAATGAAACTACAATAACAAATTTAACCACTTCAGTGCGTATAGCGGGCTACTGATTTATGACGCTTGAATGCGATAGCCCTCTGCAGCGAGAATAGTGCTGTAGCGGCTTATCCCCTTACTAGTTCAATTTAACAGTAGCGCCACCAAACGACTATCACTGGAACCGCAAAATCTTGAGCTTTCCGTTGATATAAATATCGTAGGATGTTTCTATACAAAAGAATCAAAATATTTCAAATTTTTTGACTTCATGGATGAACACGCCAGCATGGGCCTGTGATGAACACGCCAACATGGGCCTGTGATGAACACGCCAGCATGGGCCTGTGATGAACACGCCAACATGGGCCTGTGATGAACACACCATCATGGACCTGTGATGAACACGCCAGCATGGGCCTGTGATGAACACGCCAACATGGGCCTGTGATGAACACACCATCATGGGCCTGTGATGAACACGCCAGCATGGGCCTGTGATGAACACGCCAACATGGGCCTGTGATGAACACGCCAGCATGGGCCTGTGATGAACACGCCAGCATGGGCCTGCGATGAACACGCCAACATGGGCCTGCGATGAACACGCCAGCATGGGCCTGCGATGAACACGCCAACATGGGCCTGCGATGAACACGCCAGCATGGGCCTGTGATGAACACGCCAGCATGGGCCTGTGATGAACACGCCAGCATGGGCCTGTGATGAACACGCCAGCATGGGCCTGTGATGAACACGCCAGCATGGGCCTGTGATGAACACGCCAGCATGGGCCTGTGATGAACACGCCAGCATGGGCCTGTGATGAACACGCCAGCATGGGCCTGTGATGAACACGCCAGCATGGGCCTGTTATGAACACGCCAGCATGGGCCTGTGATGAACACGCCAGCATGGGCCTGTGATGAACACGCCAGCATGGGTCTGTGATGAACACGCCAGCATGGGCCTGTGATGAACACGCCAGCATGGGCCTGTGATGAACACGCCAGCATGGGCCTGTGATGAACACGCCAGCATGGGCCTGTGATGAACACGCCAGCATGGGCCTGTGATGAACACGCCAACATGGGCCTGTGATGAACACGCCAACATGGGCCTGTGATGAACACGCCAACATGGGCCTGTGATGAACACGCCAGCATGGACCTGTTATGAACACGCCAGCATGGGCCTGTGATGAACACGCCAACATGGGCCTGTGATGAACACGCCAGCATGGGCCTGTTATGCGCATGAAGTTGTTTCGCATGTAATTGTTTTATTGCGCATTGGAATTAGTTGTCTTCAAAAACAATGAGGTCGAATCAAGGTGGACGATGAAAGGGATAGATACATGATTTCGATAAGAGATAATATTACAAATATCATTCCAGTTTTGGTTTATAATGTTTACATGGTGAGTATGCAGCAAGTTTGTGAGGCACTAATTATGACAGTGCACTCACACAGCGGCATCATTAGTGTAATCAGTGCACTCCTGATAATTTATGCATGGTTGCTATATTACTGTTTTGTTGGCCGTCTGTATTTTCAGAAATTCTTCAATACGATTTTGCTTTTTTTTAAACCAAGTATGTCGGAAGCAAGTGACAATATTTCAGATTATGTTCTCAATCAGTTATTTGAAAGTTTATCGGAATCATCTGAAGAAAACTCAACTGAAGTTGAAGACATTTCTATTTCGCTGGCCATCTTGGATTTTCATGGTTACCATGGCAACCAGTCTAAGAAATTCCATAGTACCAGTATTCCTTGAATGCTCAAGTTTCATAATGTATCAGGTTTTCCTATTCAAAAAATGCATCCTTCTAGGGTAAAAATAACAAAACAACTAAGCATGATCGGCCATCTTGGATTTCCCTGGTTCCCATGGCAACCAATCTCAGTAATTCGAACGTTACAGTATTCCTTGATGGCTCAGGTTACATAATGTATGAAATGTCCTTGTACACTAAGAATGAAGATGAAGTCTTTCATTCAATTTCACTGAATCCTCACAAGAAACTCAATATTCAGTGTTAACTGGCTGTCCAGAAACTCAGCACTGACACAAATAACAGATGAAACTTTTAGAATGACACAGAATGATGAAAGAAGTGACAAAAGAAAAAAGAAGAAATGAGAGTATAGCCCCACCTGGTGAAGGATGTTGTAGTAGTCGGATTGCGCTATACAGACGAACTGGCAGTCGTCTACCTTTGTACGCATCACGCCACTGTGATACAACTTCTCCATTGTCGGGGTAATGCCAAAACTACAAGACAATGTCAAAGATTCACAGAAGCTACATACATTTAAGGACGGTCTCATAAGTTTGTAAATACAAAAGATATGCATTTAGCATAATTTCAACCCCCCACAATATGCGGTTAGGGACTTGCAATTGTTATGGTCAAAAATTCCTGTAAGTGTCGATAGTGGGGTGTGGTGGGGTGTGGTGGGGTGTGGTGGGGTGTGGTGGGGTGTGGTGGGGTGTGGTGGGGTGTGGCATGGTATGGTGGGGCATGGCGTGGTGGGGCATGGCGTGGTGGAGTGTGGTGTGGTGGGGTATGATAGGGTGGGGTGTGGTGAAGTGGGCGTGATGTGGTGGGGCGTGGTGTGGGGGGGGGGTGGTTGGGTGTGATGTGGTGGGGTGGGGTGTGGTAGAGTGTGGGGTGTGGAGTGGTGAGGTGTGGTGAGATGGGGCATAGTGTGGTGTGGTTGGATGTGGTGTCTTGGGGTGGGGTAGGTAGGGTGTGATGTGGTGATGTGTACATGGTGTGGTGGGGCATGGTGTGGTGTGGTGTGGTGTGGTGTGGAGGGGTGTGGTATGGTGTGGTGTGGTGGGATGTGGTAGTGTGGGATGTGTTGAGGTGGAGCATGGTGTGGTGGAGTGTGATGAGGCGTAGTGCGGGGTGATGTTTGGTGGAGTGTGGTGTGGCTGGGTGGGGTGTGGTCTGGTGGGGTGTGGTGTGGTGGGGCATGGTGTGGTGGGGTGGGTGTGGGGGGTGGGGTGAGGTGTGGTTTGGTGTGGTGTGGTCTGGTGTGGTGTGTTGTGGTGTGGCTGAGTGGGGTGTGGTCTGGTGGGGTGTGGTGGGGTGGGTGGGTGTGGGGGGTGGGGTGAGGTGTGGTCTGGTGGGGTGGGGTGTGGTGGGGTGGGTGGGTGTGGGGGGTGGGGTGAGGTGTGGTCTGGTGGGGTGGGGTGAGGTGTGGTTTGGTGGGGTGGGGTGAAGTATGGTCTGGTGGGGTGAGGTGTGGTGAGGTGTGGTGTGGTCTGGTGTGGTGGGGTGTGTTGTGGTGTGGTGGGGTGTGGTGTGGTCTGGTGGGGTGTGGTGTGGTGGGGCATGGTGTGGTGGGGTGGGTGGGTGTGGGGGATGGGGTGAGGTGTGGTCTGGTGTGGTGGGGTGAGGTGTGGTTTGGTGTGGTCTGGTGTGGTGGGGTGTGTTGTGGTGTGGTGGGGTGGGGTGTGGTCTGGTGGGGTGAGGTGGGGTGTGGTGGGGTTTAGACATGTAGCCATTCTTCATTAGAATGTATTAGGAGTTTGGAACTCAAGGTAATGGCCTTCCACTTTGTGTTTCTGCCTTCTGTTTCAAAGGTCATTTAGCTCTCTGTACATATCAACAGCAGAGCATCCGTGACAAAAAACACCCATTAAAAGGTAGCACTTGAGCATCACACATTAGTAGTGTTAAAATATATTAGTGAACATACGACTTCGTGCTAATATTCCATCACATCAGAGAGAACACAAATGAGAAAATTCTGTGGTAGGATACACCCATCTACAAGTGTCTTTGGAAAGGGTTAGGTGAGAAAATGTCCATCAATGCCTTGTTACATCCAGATAATATCACATTCTCCATAGTGTCAATCGATCAATTGTATCGTGCCTATTGTATATAAAATCAAGGCAAATACTGTGACACCACACAAAGGCAACCATTTCGTAGTTACAGCATTCGCCTCAACATTCTTGCATCAAAGTGTATGTGTCACGCATTTTGTCACATGTGGAACAGTGACATGCAAATTGAACTCGTGTCAGTCTGATTGTCTCCGAGATGTTTGGTGTTTCCATCTCGCAGACAATCAGGTGGACCTGACTGCAATTTGCGGGTGAGTGCTTCAGAAGTAATGACATGGAGAGAGAGAGAGCTGATTAGTTGAAACCATGGATAAAGACCAGGCAGACCTTGCCTAACGTATCCTCTACTACTCACAACTGAATTCAGGTTAACAGTTCCTGAGCTTGAAAATGCGAAGCATGACAGACAATAATGAAGATGTATCACAAATGACTCTCACGGGACACATCCATCGAACGACAAAATAATAATGATGTGATTGATATCTTAAACATCCCTTACCAACAGCTCAGTTTTGATTGTCATAATATAGATTTATAAAGATCTATAAAAGTGTCTGCATATTAACTTTTTTGGTTGTGTTTACAGGGTTTTCGTAACACCCTCCCGTGGGGTAAATAAACGTGACCCCCCTCTCACCTGTCGCCCATGTGCAGGTGTTCGATGGTTCCATCTGGTCGCATCACCTCGACATGTCCGTTGAGAATGACCGACCAGGAGTCAAGCTCTTCACCGTCCTTCATCACAATCGTGCCCGCCTTGTCGACGACCGCAAAAACCATGACTGCACACAGGGCCCGCCGCGTAGCCAACGTCATGTTGGCAAAAGCCTGCAACAATAGTTTGTTCAGAGCAAGTGTGACCCACTGAAGCATTTTTACAAATATGCACTTGTTTGTAATAATCACCAGAGGAAACATATCAAACGGCCCTACAATGTTTATGTATCTCTTCCCGTAACACGAGGTTTTTGAACACATCGTAAGCGTAGCAGTCTTGAACGTAGCAGTCTTGAACGGTGTCCATGGTGTTTTTTTCACAAAACTGAAATGGGTTACGGTCATTCGGTATTCAAACATATTTCACTCTAAATAAATCTTTATTACAAAATCAATACACTCATTGATCACATAAGGCTTCAATCCATTAATTTATCGGAAGCATAAATCAATAAACTAATCATCAACAAAACTGATTATTCAGAATGACACTACTAAGCAACATGTATATCTACATTCTGTAAGGCAGTCTAGACAGTTTCCATCATCTACCGGGTAGGTGCCGTCTGCCTTTTGCTCCTAAATTTGAAATTAACACTGAAACTAGTACGTATGTGCTTGGGCTTTCTCTCAATTGCTACACTACGTCTTTGGAATACTCTCCCTCTTAGTGTTGTCTGTAGGAACAACAACACAATTTTGTTACTATTTGAAAATGTATCTTTTAAATTGTGCTCATCGTGAATAAGGTTTATTGTACTTAACATTTTAAAATGTGTCAATAGTTACATGCACAATCGGCTTAACAAAACACCTTACTATTGTTAAAAGCATTCAAAGAATCAACTTTGTTCACTAGATCGGGTAAGTTGCAAAAGTGTTTGATTAGCGTCCTTATTTTATAATAATATAATAAACCTCTTTTGTTTTTTGTGTGCAAAATTTTGACCACAAAATATAATAATCTGTCCAATGATTTCAACAAAACTAACTAAAACAATTTGTACAATGAGCTAGCATGTTGGACATAGATAGGGTCGGACGCTAGATAGGGTCAAACTGTCATTAAATGAGTCTGAAATGAGTGGAGCAACAACTGTAAAATGGGTAAGAACCTGTAAGAATGAGCATCTGGGCAAGCATAAGCCATCTATTGTTTAGATAAGGTAATAGACATGACTATTTACTACTCATGTCACTTCTGTTTCGTAACATTTGAATAACACATGACCATAAATCTTCTTTACTTTTACTTCTGTCATTGACACTAACAAAACCGATATAACCCTTGCTCAGCTGACACACACTGAAACTGAAAGCAAAAACCAAACCGCAAGAGAAATTACTGTGTTAAGCTTGCATTTTACTGGACTTTGTGCCAGATTCTTGGGCTTCACCAGAGGACCCCACAAGGCTGTTAAAGCTGTACTGAGGGGGACGACATTTACCACTGACATCTGTGACCCTCATTGACATTCATCAGTGCACTAACCACGAACTGTCACCTCACAAATGCACCACTGCACCAACGAGACTGAACCCAAATGACACCCACAGGAGACCCGTGCCCCTGCATTCAGTTGAATCCTCATTTAGTGCGGGAGGACAGTTATTGACACACGCGGCACTGCACACATTGCACAGCGAGGTTAATACAATCTATGAAATGATTGATCCCACCACACTAATTAGTAGGTTGGGCAGACTACAAGGCCGGCCGGCATACAATCAATAAATGTGTATTAACCAGAGATAACGAAGTCATGATATACGACTGGGAAGATGCGCGATTCACTGCGTGACCTTCGCCTATGACACCCACTACCGAAAATTCTGCACACGGAGCAGCCAAAGACGCTACATGTTTGGAACACTAATCCACAAGTAACTATTTTATCCAAACTTTATAAGGTCACAAGAGGGGTTCTTTAAGTGGGTTTGGGGCATCAACTGACCCATCCCTGGCTCGCTGCCAATAACAATCACTGCCTAAAAGGGTCATCACCGGATACAGAGATTTATCAACATACACATAGTAATGATCAGTCTTGTTAACAATTGCATGTCGATGCATTTGAATGTAAATGTTTCAATTTCTTAAAACTGCAAATCTAATTTTCCCGGATTGCGTTCAAAGGCAAATGTTTTGGGGTCGCATTGGAAAGGCATTTGTAAATGCATCTGAATTCATTTCAAATGTTTTGTTGTTATACAAAATAAATAGCATCATTCTATTTTTAGCACGCGCACCGCAACGCCGAAAGCACGGGCAAACAAATACGTCGTACAACAGTAAAAATAGCGGGACCACGCCTTTTCCAAAAAATAATCTATTAGAAAATGACATCCCTGTGGCGAAACTGTATCCTGCAAATGTAGAAAGATACTCGAATACATAGTTAATACAGTGGCTGCAATATTGTGGCCTTCCTTCGAGCGAAGTTTGTTCGAAAATTTGAATAGTTTTAAATACGCACTTTAGTCGGTACAGCTGTATATACTTGTGTCCCATACTTTATTTTATATAAAATAAGTTATTCTTTACAAAGGTATATTTTATATTACATATTATATTTTTATTCTTTCTTAAATTGTTATGATAGTGATTGCTCCGGATACACAGCATTATACAATTAGCAGTTTATTATTATGTGTGAGTGTGTGAGTGAGTGAGTGAGTGAGTGAGTGAGTGAGTGAGTGAGTGAGTGAGTGAGTGAGTGAGTGAGTGAGTGAGAGCGTGCGTGCGTGCGTGCGTGCGTGCGTGCGTGCGTGCGTGCGTGCGTGCGTGTGAGTGAGTGTGCATGCATGTGTGTCTAGGCTTACTCTCGTAAATTACATTAATATACGTTATTTTTACACAAATTTGAGGAAACCTTTGAGTGGAGAATCAATATTCTAATTATTAATTATTTAGTTATGTCATCGACCGAGTTCCAAAAAATTGTTAAAAAGTTGTCTTAATAGTGAAATAATTAACATTATCTAACACAAATAAACGTTGTTCGTATTCAGTTGAAAGGTGTAATAGTTCTGGTATTATGTGCAATTGTGAATTAAGTATACATAATAAGGCTGCCAATACCAAACAGTTACTTTATTGTAAGTTCACAATAATTAGTGTTGTCAACAGTAACCTTTTTATAACCCATATAATAATATTAAGTCGATAGCAACGCATACCATACTAAATTAAAACAAAACAGGCCATTACATCAATACAATACATCATAGAGGTAGTTTAACAAGTTAGCTCATTAATAGAGTAGGCCATGCTGTAATAAGGATGTCAACAAACGGAACATTTCGGGAATAATACATATTTATTTGCAACTTTAATGTAATATGCGTCCATTGATGCTGCAGCCTCATTGGTCTCGGGTGATTTTATTCGTGTGCTATGTTTCGTCACAATATTGTATTGTAATTCTTTCTCAAACCTAAAACTTGCACTCAATGATGGCGCACCAGCCAGGTTTATTAAGACTGTAGCTGCCAGTTTAACATACACTTTCACCGAAGCAGTCAAACAAGACAACGTCCAAGGGGATACCGAATTGGACAGTGCACGAATTTAGGACGTCCAACTATAAAACACAATTGATACGCAGTCTGAAATATTCATCGACATCCCTAGCTGCAGTAAGGTCAATACATTGTCCCTCGGCTTCAGCAGCCCAGCATTGGTTGTAAGTTGGTGAAGCCTTCCCTCAGACCAACTGCATCTAAAAAGGTACAGGTTGTGCCATGTCGTGAGGTGTGTGTACTTAACTTTAGCTAAGTTTAGGGAAAGGGGAGAAATAAGCACCCCGTCACTGTCAATGAGCGTATCTTGAAGCATTGTTGCTAGACCCATAACTGCAATGCTTGTTAACCATGCTGGACAATCAGTGTTATACTGGCGACATAGAATACATGGATACAATAGCATTTATCGCCAATGATCCAACATGTAAACAATGCTGAAACGTCAATGTTTGCCCGTCTTTTCCGGTTTTTGTTTGTGCACGCGCAAAAGCACCACACGTCATGTGCTATGTTTAGCCTAAATGTTGGCTATGGAGGGTTTCAGGGCAAAATGCGATAAATGCCACTTTTAAAATTTCACCCAAACCACGACTAAATGTTTGTTTAAACACATGTTGAGCTAGGATATATTCTAATTTATACAAAAACAGATTAAATCCCCATGAAACAATGTGCACAAAAGAGCGTTTGTTTTCAAAACGCGATAAGCGCCATCTTTTATATCAAAACGCAATATATCCATGTTCAACCAATCAGTACCGAAATAAAATCATTTAAAATCAAATTTTGCATAACAAATATTTCAGAGTTTGCCACAATTCTCTATGATTTTGGATTCTATATATATATATACATACATATATATATATCAACTTAATTTACAAGTTGTTATTTAAGCTTTGAGGATGAAGCACAAAAGTGACTTTTTCTCAAAACAAAGAAAATGGATATATCGCATTTTGCCGTGAAACCCTTCAAATGTAGACTGTCTGATGAATGATGAATAGGAATTGAACGACATCGTGCTAATTATGGCCAGCAATAACACAAAAATATATCAGGACCAGAATCCAACAACAATTATTACTCAAACAATTACTCTGTTGGTGGCCAGCCTGTAGATCCTGGGTGGACCTAACTGCCCTGTACACCGAGGGCGAGAGAGGAGGAAGGAGCCCCCCATGTAGTGTCACTGCCACTCACCAGGAGATGCTGCAGGAAGTCAAGGAGGACCTCGATGTCGTCCTCGGTCCGCTCCCCCGGGTCCTTCTCCAGACACTCTCGCACTGTGTCACGCACAATGAGCGACTGAAACACACGGTGTCAGTGTCTGAGTCAGCATCACCATATTATAGTGTCATCACATAGTGACATCACAGTGTCATCATCAGTGTCATAAAATAGCGTCATCATCAATGTCATCACATAGTGTCATCATCAGTGTCATAAAATAGTGTCATCATCAATGTCATTGTCATCACAGTGTCATCATCAATGTCATTGTCATCATCTGTGTCATCATCATCAGTGTCACCGTCAGTGTCAACATCAGTGTCAACTCATTCAGTCTGTGTACAAATATCAAATGACACTCAGAATGTGTGTACAAAACTGAATACCAATCAAGAATCCATCAAATATATAAATTAAAACAAAAGTTTACACAAACAACTTATATGTGAAAAGCTTTTATGGAGTAACACTGAAGTAAAATATTGATGTCATCTGATTCCCTAGCTGCAATACACAAACCAGCCAAACATGTCTTCATCAAATTTCATAAATTGCTACAAGCAAACCCAAGAAGACACAATCGTGACTCAGAATGCATACATGGGGATGAAGCAGGTAGTGTCAGAAACTGTACAGATCACCAGCAAACTCAGTTATTATTTTATTTGCATGTAACATAACCAGACAGCGTACATTTACAGAAATGTCAAAAGCACAGTGTTGTTCCTCATATCTGGAACATGAGCTTCCAGACAAATTAATTACTACCAGTGTTGTGTTGTGTTGTGTGCTCGGAATCATTCCCCAAAGACAGACAACACAACGATGAGTTTGTTTGGGCTTAGTTGAAGGGATTCCGTTGGGCTGTCAAACTGTACAAGTGGGCCTAGCGAGATGGATAATGCAGACACTGTGGGAGGCTCAACACTACGTGACGCCTGCTCTGGACTGTCAAATATTTAGTGACTCTGGCCATTCACATGCAGTCATTTGTTGGGTTGTCTGTCAAAACATGTTTTGACTCAAAAGTGGCAAAAACCAGGTTAAAATGGGTTTAGATGGGTCAAGATTGTTCAGGTTTACTGTTCAAGTAATTTAAGCATTAGTTCTCGACTAGCGAATGTAGAATATGGCATTGGATGAAACTAATAAATAAAAAACAAAATCATATTTAAACAAAATTATGTCAAATATAACGTGTCAAGATTGATGTATGTTAAGTTTGACATCTATAAATGTTATCATGTCAAGTTTGCCGTATATGAAGTTAGCCATAATGTAAATTTTCCATACATTAAGTTTGAGATATGTGAAGGTTGACATACATTTCAAATTTTTGAAGTTTAACATTATGTGAAATCAACATCTTAGTTTGGGTCATGCAATCAACAGATAAAACATTTGCAGTTTGTCAAACACAGATGACAGCATTCAAAACGTACTGCAGTTGTACTCACCTTTGTGAATCGAATGAATGTCATGTTGTAATTAAAGAGAAAGTTCTCAAATATCTGGGAGCCTGCCATTTTGAGAAGGCTGCTAATCACCGACGTCACCACATCAGACCAGTGTCAAACTAACTCAAATCACTGTGAGTTTCACAAACAAGATGTAGAGCAATAGACAGTGTCACTTGTTTCCATAACCTGCTTTGTGATAGCCACAGAAACTGCACCAACATGCAAGCTCACTAATTACCACCATGTCAGGTAGAGGTGATGAACAATAGTGACATTACAGTGCAATGATATGACTGTCCTTCTGGACAATGCATAGTGCTCCAGGCGATGTAGTTGTCACTGTCTTCCCTCCAGACTTGAGCGGACAATGGGTGAATGCAAGAAACAACCAGGATCACTGCCTTTCTGTCCTGACTGGGTTACCACAGGATGACAGACTGGTTAGCACCCCTCTTGGGCCATTCAGTCAATGACGGATTGATGCATGGACAGATGGGCACTGCTCTTGTAGTGCATCATGTGGCAAGCAATCAACTGTCTACCAAAGATCAATGTCTGTCGCTCTGCTACACTCATAACATGATATCAGTAATAAACATGTTGCTTTGGAAACACAAAGATTTCCCCACGGTCTAACTCAGAGCATTACCACAAAACATGTTCATACTTATTGGATATGACAAACTGTTATGTGTCTATGTTGCGTGGGTTCTGTTGTTAATAACACAACTGACATGTGATACATTTAGTATGGCATTCGGCATTTTAATCTACGATCCTGTCTGACATCCATAGATCCAGGTGCCGATATCCATGACGTGATCCGATGATCGTGAAGTTTATTGGTGTGTCCTCATTCTCGGGTCTATTACAGTAATGTTGCCTCTTTGCTGCTGAGTATTGGCCATACAGAAACAGACCTCTTCATCCAATCACAGTGTAATATCTCCGTAGAGAGCTGTAAAAGTCACCCTAATCCAGGCGCATGTACCAGCAGGATTCCGCCTTGATACACAATATCCTGTAGAACAACAACTGGCAGAAGTTGACCGAAGCAAAGTTAGTTAATGTCAGCTGTGCCTACATTCTAGCAAGCAACAAGGATTCATTCAGTATATTCCAAGTGCAATAACTGGTAGAACCACTACTACCAGTTATAGAGACACCACATTTGATCCAATGCAGTTATGATATCGCATCACTGACAAGACGTGGTACTCTACACGGACCGGCTCTCCACGATGTCTCGCCTCCACAAAAGAGTGACACCACCAAGACCTCTCTGCACTACATCCCATATCACTGCTGTCCCTATTCAGCCAACAAATCCAATATAGCTGCCTCAGACGTGATCCCAGTGTCGGTTTCCCCAGAACTCGCTCTAATTAATCACAGCAATATTGACATGGCCGTTCTGGTGACATCACCAGCCCTTGTTCACTCGTGTCAGGATTCTGCAAACACTTTTGCGGAACTACTAACAAATGACGGGCGACATCAAAGTGTGAGGACACTTGTCTCGTGTGCTCCAATGACGCCACTGACAGCCAGCGCACGGCGACAGGGCAGACCAGCACACACGAAGCCAGCATAGTGGCAGGCAATCAAGCAGAATCAATAGTGACTCGCACAGGAAGTGGCCACTGAGCATGCACTGTTGCACCAACAAACTCACTTCAAACGGTCACATGTCAGGCTCATCACCATGCTCATCACCAGGCTCATCATAAGGTTCATCACCAGGCTCAACACTAGGTTCATCACCAGAGACATCACTAGGTTCATCACCAGGCTCATCACTGGGCTCATCACTGGGCACCATTACCAGGATCATCTCCAGGCTCATCACCAGACTCATCACCAGTGTCATCACCAGTTTCATCACCAGACTCATTACAAACCATTGGTTATTGACAAAGAGCAACAGTACCACTCCCTCCATCGCTGATTTAGTCCATCACGAATCCTATTTTATGATTTGGATAACACTCTTATTAATTACAGAGTGCATATTAATTATATTATTCACACACTGCAGATCTGAATATCATAATTAATATGCACTCTGTAATTAATAAGAGTGTAATCAAAATCATAAAACAGAATTGATTCTGATCGTTAGATTACATAACCTGCAAATTTATTTAGATGTCAGTCAACTTGTGCCATTTATTGCAGATTTTTTTTACCAAACCCAATCATAACTAATTCATCAGTTTGTTAAATGACTTCATCAATGGTTACTACATCAGTTTGAGTTTATGCGAGTCTGAAATGTGACAAGTGAGAACAATTAATTGAAGAGGGAACTATACGGGCAATGGGAAGTAAAATGTCAAATGCATTAATTTAGGACAAGCATGTTAGTTTGAATGCCAGAAGTGTGATCACATAGGGTATGTATATACCAGACTTGTTAACAGCTGCATGTCGATGCATTTCAATTCAAATATTTCAATTGAATCATATGGAAGTTCTTTTTTCCAATTAGGTCAAACGCAAATGTCAAATGCAAATGTTTGGGGGTCGCATACAAATACAAAAGTTTTGTTTATGTATTTATAAATACCTCTGAATTTATTTCATGTTTTTTTAATGATACTATTAAATGTAAATGTAACTAGTAAATGTGTGCATTTGAACGGGCATTTAAAAACTAAAATGTTTGGGGTCGCATGCCAGTGTCAAGATTACACATTCACAATATTCAACTGCACAGAAAAGGTCATGGTTATATGTAAATTTGCATTCAAATGATTAGCATTCAAATTATTAACATTCAAATGATTAAAGGAAATAAAAATAAGGCATTAGCTAAAATCCTTTTTCCATGTTTACACAAAGTTTAACCTTAAGCTATACTTGTAAACATGCTCTGAATGCATGGAAAGGGTCGGCCTGATGCAAGTGTGGGTCATAAGTGACGTCACATCTCGGCATCCTGAAAAGTGAGCCAAAAATATGCATATTCGAAAATGTCCGGATGCACAGCATTAAATGTGGAATTTCTAATTCATCGATTTTGTTGTTGTTTTGGCTTGGTGGACATGGAAATAGATAGCAGGATGTAATATAACATGAATTCAAGCCATAGATGTTTTTATTCCCTTTAAGATTTAAAATGATTAACATTCAAATACATATGCATGTATCAACAAGACTGATATGTACCAGCAAAGTCAGTTAGTGGTTCTAAACGGCTGTAAACAACTGCCTCAACAACTTGATTATGTGACAATGTGCTTGCTCAATGCAACAATGCAAATGCCACAGTGATCACTGATTACACTGTTAGCCTAGCGGCCAGCAACACTGGCTGCTAGGATGGCTGGTGCTGACACCTGATGAATGACTGGGAATCACATGTGGCAAGCAGATAAGATATGAAGGATAACTGAATTATGTAGTATCTGGTGTCATGATTATTAGGGTCGGAACGATACACCGGTGCACTGGTACACCGCAATACACACTGCATGGTACGGTACAAGATACACAATACCCGTATTGCGATACACTACAGTATACACTACGGTATATGCGATCGTGGTAAACAACAAATAATCATGTCTCCTATATTAAATTGTGAAGCAGTTTGTGTTCTCCAGGATGTTCCGAACAGATCAGATTCGAGGTGGACTAGTTTCTGTATTCTTCAATGTTGGTTCAACGTGAAAAACGCTGAATGTGTTTTAATAAAATAGCGAAATAAACACCAAGTATGCTTCTCCCATATTTATGTAAAATTCCTTACCCAATTTTGTTGTTTGCATTGCACGCGCATTGGACCACCTGCGAGTAAATCTGCTGTAGTGTTGCCCAGTCCACGTGGGTACCAGTCTAGACCCGCTCCCATTAGCCATTTCAGTTGTATGCAGGCTACACGTTTGCACCCGTTAAATAAACATGCATTTTACTGTTGCTGGATCATTCTAGTCAGTGTAGTCTGTATCACGATACATACTGTATTGTGACCTCTGTATCGCGATACGTACTGTATCGTGACCTCTGTATCGCGATACGTATCGTGGTATATCGTTGCGGCCCTAATGATTATGCATAACAATCAGGCTTTGGTTCAACTGTAATTGCATACCTCATAATCCATATTACAAATAACGACTACAGGGACATTTCACGACATACAAATGATTCACATTATATTGTTACAAAAGTGCTTTAAACTGTCCACACAAAAGTGTGATCTAAGTGTAACATGTATGCCATTAGTTTCAGTGACAATAACACAATCGTTTTAACGTTTATGCCTAGTCTTTAGGATCAAAGTTTCAGCGGCAAACTTGAACGTCACAAGATTAATAACGGGTGTGTCCTCCATCTGTGTTGATCAATGCAGTGCATCAACGCCTCGTTGATGAAATCTGAGGAGAGCGGATATGGTGTTCCAATGACAAAGGACCATTGCTGTGATGTCTTGCTGGCTCATGCCAGCCTCCAACATTCCGATAGCCTGATGGCGTTCGCCAAGACTCATTTTTGTTATGGTACCTGTTGTGCACTTTAAGATTTACTTTGTGCTTCATGTTTTTCCAGTTGGGTGTACCAGCAGCTCTCCAAACGTCTGCCTTATGTAACCATGCCTGTTATGAAAGACCCTACAGGAGCATTTTCTTTGTTTTCACACAATGGCGTTGCCTGACCTTACATTATGTAACTTTCCAATGAAAGTCATGTTACGGTATAGTCTACATGTCCCTGTTTCATGTTAATCGACATTGAGCAAAACCAATCCATTACATTACATTTCAGTGCCTTTCTTCCTATGCAGTTTCTTTTTGTGGCTAGTATAGTATGCTGTAAATAAATGTAGGTTTCACAAAAAGAAATAATCAGAGTAAGCATTCTGAGTGTCATTTGACAGTTGTGTGTAATCTAATCTCCACCGAAATGCCCAGGTCCACTTGGCTTTTTCTCTGTCTTTATTTACAGTTATTTACCATTTTCAAACATATGGACAAATTGCAAGTGTACACATTCCCTAGAGGGCGCCACCTGTTACAAATATAAGCCCACAACACTGTCATGGTGATAACAGTTACCCTTGGTTTCTTGCCCCATGAAGGTAAAAGCTAGTAAAAATAAACGTGGGTTTCACAAAAAGAAGAAATATAAAGAGAAAACATTCTGAGTGTCATCTAACAGTTGTGTGTTCACAAGAAATTAATGTTTACATCTGAAAAACAGACGCTGCCTACAAAACTGAAACTTATCATTGACAACAACACAAAGATGACTTCTAGTGTGTTGAGTTACCTCAGTGGTGTCTAAGTTCTCATCATCGTCCGAGTCTACAGAACTCTCTCGCAAACAACTCAAGTCAATGTCGGCGTCATCTCCAGCCACTGACAGTGACTGTGTCGTCATATCGGAACCAGAGTATGCACTCGACGTGTCACTGGCCCGTGAATGTCGCTTTGTCGGCGTACCGACGCTCGTTGTCGTTGGCAACGAGGTGGTTGTGTCAGAGCGAAGCATCAGAAGTTGTTCGCTCTTCTGGAGCATGTTGTGGACCCCTTGCAGCTCCACTGGCAACTGCTGCTAGATGACAATAACAATAATAAACATTCTTTACTCACAATAACTGTAACAAATACACATTTTATCTTCTTAAGGGTCGTGAGTTTAAAAAACATAAATGTACAGGTAAAATTATGTAAATTAAGAGTATATTGTATAATACCACAGCAATATATTTTTTAAATATTAAATAGATGACATTTAAAAAAGCAGAACTGCACAAAGAGCTATATATAATATATAAATAAACAAACTAAAAAAGCGATGTTAAAATTTTAATTATGTTTCGTGTCATCGTTGTTTATTCGAAGGTGTTGCACATATTATATGAGGCTTTAAAACACATGGGGGTCACACAATATTTAGTATTTAAATGTAAGTTCAGTAACAACACAAATTATTTCCGCACGTAAATTGCTTCTGGATTCAAACTACAATTTTCCTGCATTTCCCTCACAACTGCTGTCATGTGACAATCACCAACAGAGTCATAAATGGCATGACTACCGAGAGCGACACATTACAACCCTGATAAAGGCACTGTGAAGGTGTTGAAAGCTCTGCTCAGCCAACACAAGGATTCAGACAGGTTTCTGCGCAACCTTATCAGAAAAAAAAAATATTGCAGTGACACGTCTAAGTCCTCAGAAACCAAACCTCAGATTAGTGTTCTACATCGGAGCTGAAATGTTGGTGGTCAGCAGAACCTTCAACTTAGTTGGTTGTCCCACTCAAAAGATGGTGGTTCAAATATTAACATGAAATGTAAACAACATTTCAATGGTGTTCTGAAGAAATCTCATGGCATTTTAGGCAAATTGACATTTCAATAAAAAGCACTTGTTCTCGTGTAACCATATAAGTGATATTCCAAGTATAAGTTACACAAAATGTCCTAAAAGATACCTATGATTATAATAATAATAATACATAGAAAATATATGAAAAAGAAACATTTGTTTTGGTCTGCTGCAAAACTTGCTTTTTTCACTTACAAGGGTTCATTAGAAAACCATAGATCTGCATAGTCAGTTTTTATATACAAATTCCATTATTTGTTGAAATGATCGTGGTCACTCAATATTTTTACCCAGCAGTAAAATGACCCAGGGGTCACTTTACCATATATGGTATACCAACCAAAAAGTTGATATTATTAGGCTGGCAATAATTTAATACATTAAACACTTAATAATTTAACACTGGTTTATCCAAATTTCCGAGGTATAATCTGCCATACTACGTATCTGTGCACAAACACATCAACAAATATAAAACAAATGTAAAAATCCTCCTACCACAGAACTATCCGACTTGCATCGTGTGTGGCATACTGTAGGTGGCACCACCTTTGTGTCATGGTTACTGATGGCTGTGGCTGCGAGGAGGCGCTCTATGTTGTGGCTGTTGTGAGCGTTGTACTTGCGCTTGATGTGGTGGTGATGATGATGGTGGACGGACGTCTGAGGCTGGGTCATCAGGGTCACATCAGGGTAGTCAATCTATGCACACATTCACACATTAACATCTATCAAATTTAAATAACAATTTTTCTTAATACACAGCTGCAAATTTGAAACTCACATCAACGTTTCAACCGCCGTCGTTATTTAATTATTTTTCCAACTGTATGAAAATCTTCACAAACTAACATCTATCCTATAACAAACAATCTGTCGCTCTTAGAACTAAGCTCAAAAGGAGTTCGTTTGCGGTTATTGTAAATTCAGTCTAAACTATGTCTATCATAAAACACTCACAACCCAAATGTGTTTTAATGAACCATTTGTTGTTGTTGAAATCAAAGTGTTTTGGGTGGAGACAATTTGTTTACATGGCACCACACCAGTTTTGATTGCCACAATGACAGGGAGTTGATATTAGCAGCCATTGCATGGGGACGTCACCTTCCTCAAAGTTACCCAAGCTTGCTACTCACCGATTTGAATGACAGCGCAGCAACTTTTGTAAACACTGAACTGTCTAATTAAAAAGATGTTTGTGCTTTGTTAAAACATATTTGGGTAGTCAGCATGTTAGAACACATGTAGTTTATATAGTATGATATTAGGGCGGTATGTATGTTAGAACACATGTAGTTTATACAGTATGATATTTGGGCGGTCTGCATGTTAGAACACATGTAGTTTATATAGTATGATAGTTGGGCGGTCTGTATGTTAGAACACATGTAGTTTATATAGTATGACATTTGGGCGGTCTGTATGTTAGAACACATGTAGTTTATATAGTATGATATTAGGGTGGTCTGTGTGTTAGAACACATGTAGTTTATATAGTATGATAGTTGGGTTAGAACACATGTAGTTTATATAGTATGATATTAGGGTGGTCTGTATGTTAGAACACATGTAGTTTATATAGTATGATAGTTGGGCGGTATGTATGTTAGAACACATGTAGTTTATATAGTATGAAATTTGGGGGGTCTGTATATTAAAACACATGTAGTTTATATAGTATGATATTAGGGTGGTCTGTATGTTAGAACACATGTAGTTTATATAGTATGATATTTGGGCGGTCTGTATGTTAGAACACATGTAGTTTATATAGTATGATATTAGGGCGGTCTGTATGTTAGAACACATGTAGTTTATATAGTATGATATTAGGGCGGTATGTATGTTAGAACACATGTAGTTTATACAGTATGATATTTGGGCGGTCTGCATGTTAGAACACATGTAGTTTATATAGTATGATAGTTGGGCGGTATGTATGTTAGAACAAATGTAGTTTATATAGTATGGTAGTTGGGCGGTATGTATGTTAGAACAAATGTAGTTTATATAGTATGGTAGTTGGGCGGTATGTATGTTAGAACACATGTAGTTTATATAGTATGAAATTTGGGAGGTCTGTATGTTAAAACACATGTAGTTTATATAGTATGATATTAGGGTGGTCTGTATGTTAGAACACATGTAGTTTATATAGTATGATAGTTGGGCGGTCTGTATGCTAGAACACATGTAGTTTATATAGTATGATATTTGGGCGGTCTGTATGTTAGAACACATGTAGTTTATATAGTATGATATTTAGCCGGTCTGTATGTTAGAACACATGTAGTTTATATAGTATGATAGTTGGGCGGTCTGTATGCTAGAACACATGTAGTTTATATAGTATGATATTAGGGTGGTCTGTATGTTAGAACACATGTAGTTTATATAGTATGATAGTTGGGCGGTATGTATGTTAGAACACATGTAGTTTATATAGTATGATATTTGGGCGGTCTGTATGTTAGAACACATGTAGTTTATATAGTATGATATTTGGCCGGTCTGTATGTTAGAACACATGTAGTTTATATAGTATGATAGTTGGGCGGTATGTATGTTAGAACACATGTAGTTTATATAGTATGATATTTGGGCGGTATGTATGTTAGAACACATGTAGTTTATATAGTATGATATTTGAGCAGTCAGTATGCTAGAACACACATACTTTATATAGTATGATACTTGGGCGGTCTGTATGTTAAAACACATGTAGTTTATATAGTATGATAGTTGGGCGGTCTGTATGTTAGAACACATGTAGTTTATATAGTATGATAGTTGGGCGGTCTGTAAGTTAGAACACATGTAGTTTATATAGTATGATATTTGGGCGGTCTGTACGTCAGAACACATGTAGTTTATATAGTATGATAGTTGGGCGGTCTGTATGTTAGAACACATGTAGTTTATATAGTATGATAGTTGGGCGGTATGTACGTCAGAACACATGTAGTTTATATAGTATGATAGTTGGGTGGTCTGTATGTTAGAACACATGTAGTTTATATAGTATGATATTTGGCCGGTCTGTATGTTAGAACACATGTAGTTTATATAGTATGATATTTGAGCAGTCAGTATGCTAGAACACATGTACTTTATATAGTATGATAGTTGGGCGGTCTGTATGTTAGAACACATGTAGTTTATATAGTATGATATTTGGGCGGTCTGTATGTTAGAACACATGTAGTTTATATAGTATGATATTTAAGCAGTCAGTATGCTAGAACACATGTACTTTATATATGATAGTTGGGTGGTATGTATGTTAGAACACATGTAGTTTATATAGTATGATATTTGAGCAGTCAGTATGCTAAAACACATGTACTTTATAAAGTATGATAGTTGGGCGGTCTGGTCTGTATGTTAAAATACATGTAGTTTATATAGTATATGATTTTAAAATACAAACGAACAAAAAACCAGCGTGCTTTCTCTGTAGCTGCACTTAAAATCTAGAATGAATTCAATTACTTTTTCTGTTATATATCATGTCACTTTTCGCCCTTAAAAACTACATTAATTCTTTAACATGTCCTTCAAACTCTACTAAAATGTACTCAAAATGGAAGATTATTACAGATTTTTCTGCACTGAGTATGTCTAGGTGATTGTCCCCAACTCTGTTCTGTGAGGGGTTTGGTTGTGGAAAATATGCTTCAGTGGAGCCACCTAGCAAGTGAAACATGCTAGTGCAAATTGATGCTAGTCACCAGCCATTATCTGGAAGCAGTCGACCTACCACAATCATCTCGGAGGCCTCCAGAGTGAGACATTCGTTCACCCGTCTCGCACATCCTGCCGTCCTCTTGCCAAAACTACAAAACAACAACACACAATATCACTGCTATGTTCACAGTTAATCCTGAGAACACACGGGCAAACATTTTTATGTGTGTGACTGATTTGTGACAATTCTAAGACAAACACCTCATAATTTTAGACATCCAATTTAGGAACTTTGTAAAGATTATTTAAAAGTTGGCACATGCAGCAAATCTTACCACTAGAATTAGTCCAACACATTTAACACTAACAACAAAAACATTAAGTAAGTTAATAAACAAAAATATATGCATCATAAATAAAATAAATCAATTTAAATAAACAAAAACATGTTTCATCAAAATGTGTGTTTTCGAAGTAACATATTCCCCTAGTGATTCACGACAGAACCACACTGCGTATGACAGACAATGTATGCCAGAATCCATGACTGAAACACCTGGCTACTAGCAGAAACATGAGTCCTATTGATCTAATGAGAGTAGATTAGATCAATGATCTGGTGTCCTGATGAGTCAACAATGGCCCAGGCCCACAGACAGTACAGAGTTCACTCTGTTGGCCTTTGTCTTCTCTCAGCCACTCATTTCCAAACATCTCAATTCATTTGTCTACCCTGATTTCCTATCTTATCCCAGGGAATTAGGTGCACTTCTGGATGGATATATTTATATAAGCTTATTTACAAATTAAGGTCAAACAAAGTGTTTAGTAAGACTTGCCTTTTTTGTAGAAATCTGTATTTTTAACTTAAAATCATACATAAATTCATATTGCAATTTTCATTAGTTAATCAGGCCAAAGTGTTTGTATTCCAATTAGGTGTCGCCATCTGCCAGGTTTTGCTGGAATTATGCCTAACAAATATTAACTTTTTTCTTCGACTGCTATAAATTTGTCATTTGATTTTTACTATACGAAGAAGACACAAAAATGTCCCCTAATACATTTGTTTAATTTCAAACACATCTGTATAAAAATGGAATACGGCTTTCCAGCATTTAAAATCTACACCATATGCATACAGGAAATCCAGACGTTGCAGTGGTCTGGTTTAGTACAACAGTGAGTCAAACTGGCGGAAGCTTATTAGCTTGGATAATGGTAAATAGCGTTGTTGCTATCCTCTTCAGGGTGACGTTGGTATCTATAGTGGTCTTCCAGTTTTGTAACTGTAAACTATACAAACAATTACATATGTTTGAACTTTTAAACATCAGTGCCTATCTTGCTATCTATCCAAACAGTTGAGTCCACTGACATGACTACATGTATGTTCGTCTGGCCACACTATGTCACTCCCTCACAAGGTGTAATTGTATGCAACAGTATAGGACAATTATATGACAAGACACCAACATTGGCAGCAGTAAAGATCAACATACATAGTAAGACATCACAGAGGGATGTCTGTAACAGACAGAGGTCTCATGACCCTTATAAGATCAAATATTTATATCCTATAATGTCTGATTGGCAACTCTACAGATATGTATCATAATGTTTGACAGGAGACACTAGATATATTATAAAGAACTGACGATATAACTATGCGTGTGTTCTAATGTGTATCTGAAGACATTACATACATTTTTCATAATATGTACCTGAAGACACTACAGACATCTATGTATAAATGAGAACACTGTAGACATGTTTGACTCTTGTAATGTATGCACATGAGTCGCATGTCACTTGCATGTTTCGCAAATCACATTGACTGTTTCTAACAACAAGACCACAGCTGACAATAAGACCACATAAAAACAAGAAGTTACACAATACCTCCTGCCCCCAGGCCTATATCAATTCAGCATTAACTCTTTTATAGCCACCAGACTTGACAGAGTCCAATTATAGCCAGCTGATAGCACTCTCTCACAATACACATTTCATTATCTAGGCATATTTCTAGTCATAATCTGTACATGTAATCGACATGTGATAATCCTGTGGCTTGGGCAATAAATGACACCAGTGAGAGAGAGTGCTTGGCTCTCAGTCACAATCTGCTGGCTGTGAAGAGAACAGCTTGAAGCATGATAGGGGGAGACAGAAAGCTGCCTTGTAACATTGGAAACTGACTGAATGAAGTGGTGTAGGGTTTTATGTACACAGTACGTTCTACACCAGCCCTTTGTTGAAGGCAAAAACTATGGACAAACTGGTGTATTTACATCTGCTGTGTGCTGGTGTTGTGTATTTACATCTGCTGTGTGCTGGTGTTAAGTATTTATACCTGCTGTGTGCTGGTGTTGTGTATTTATATCTGCTGCGTGCTGGTGTTGTGTATTTATATCTGCTGCGTGCTGGTGTTGTGTATTTATATCTGCTGCGTGCTGGTGTTGTGTATTTATATCTGCTGCGTGCTGGTGTTGTGTATTTATATCTGCTGTGTGCTGGTGTTGTGTATTTATATCTGCTGCGTGCTGGTGTTGTGTATTTATATCTGCTGCGTGCTGGTGTTGTGTATTTATATCTGCTGCGTGCTGGTGTTGTGTATTTATATCTGCTGTGTGCTGGTGTTGTGTATTTATATCTGCTGCGTGCTGGTGTTGTGTATTTATATCTGCTGCGTGCTGGTGTTGTGTATTTATATCTGCTGCGTGCTGGTGTTGTGTATTTATATCTGCTGCGTGCTGGTGTTGTGTATTTATATCTGCTGCGTGCTGGTGTTGTGTATTTATATCTGCTGCGTGCTGGTGTTGTGTATTTATATCTGCTGCGTGCTGGTGTTGTGTATTTATATCTGCTGTGTGCTGGTGTTGTGTAGTTATATCTGCTGTGTGCTGGTGTTGTGTATTTATATCTGCTGTGTGCTGGTGTTGTGTAGTTATATCTGCTGTGTGCTGGTGTTGTGTATTTATATCTGCTGTGTGCTGGTGTTGTGTAGTTATATCTGCTGTGTGCTGGTGTTGTGTATTTATATCTGCTGTGTGCTGGTGTTGTGTATTTATATCTGCTGTGTGCTGGTGTTGTGTAGTTATATCTGCTGTGTGCTGGTGTTGTGTATTTATATCTGCTGTGTGCTGGTGTTGTGTATTTATATCTGCTGTGTGCTGGTGTTGTGTAGTTATATCTGCTGCATGCTGGTGTTGTGTATTTATATCTGCTGCGTGCTGGTGTTGTGTATTTATATCTGCTGCGTGCTGGTGTTGTGTATTTATATCTGCTGCGTGCTGGTGTTGTGTATTTATATCTGCTGTGTGCTGGTGTTGTGTATTTATATCTGCTGTGTGCTGGTGTTGTGTATTTATATCTGCTGTGTGCTGGCATTTATATGTGACATGTTTAAAAAAAAATATGTGCTACATGCTGTGTGTTGTGTATTTATATGTGCTGCCTGCTTGCACTGAGTATTTATATGTGCTACATGGTGGTGTTGAGTATTTATGTACTACATGATGTTGTATATTTATGAGCTATATATTGCTGTTGAGTATTTATGTGCTACATGTTTGATGTTGTGTATTTATATCAGATACATGTTGGTGTTGTGTATTTACATCTGCTAATTGTTGAGGTTGTGTATTTACATCCGGTACATGTTGGGGTTGTGTATTTATATATGATACATCCTGCTGTTGTGTATTTACATCTGATACATGTTGGTGTTGTGTATTTACATCTGATACATGTTGGTGTTGTGTATTTACACCTGATACATGCTGGTGTTGTGTATTTATATCTTCTACATGCTGTTGTTGTGTATTTATATCTTCTACATGATGGTGTTGTGTATTTATATCTGATACATGCTGTTGTTGTGTATTTATATCTGCTACATGATGGTGTTGTGTATTTATATCTGATACATGCTGTTGTTGTGTATTTATACCTGCTACATGATGGTGTTGTGTATTTATATATGATACATGCTGTTGTTGTGTATTTATATCTGCTACATGATGGTGTTGTGTATTTATATCTGCTACATGATGGTGTTGTGTATTTATATCTGCTACATGATGGTGTTGTGTATTTATATCTGCTACATGATGGTGTTGTGTATTTATATCTGCTACATGATGGTGTTGTGTATGTATATCTGCTACATGATGGTGTTGTGTATTTATATATGATACATGCTGTTGTTGTGTATTTATATCTGCTACATGATGGTGTTGTGTATTTACATCTGCTACATGATGGTGTTGTGTATTTATATCTGCTACATGATGGTGTTGTGTATTTATATCTGCTACATGATGGTGTTGTGTATTTATATCTGCTACATGATGGTGTTGTGTATTTATATCTGCTACATGATGGTGTTGTGTATTTATATCTGCTACATGATGGTGTTATGTATTTATATCTGATACATGTTGTTGTTGTGTATTTGTATCTGATACATGCTGTTGTTGTGTATTTATATCTGCTACATGATGGTGTTGTGTATTTATATCTGCTACATGATGGTGTTGTGTATTTATATCTGATACATGTTGTTGTTGTGTATTTGTATCTGATACATGCTGTTGTTGTGTATTTATATCTGCTACATGATGGTGTTGTGTATTTATATCTGCTACATGATGGTGTTGTGTATTTATATCTGCTACATGATGGTGTTGTGTATTTATATCTGATACATGTTGTTGTTGTGTATTTGTATCTGATACATGCTGTTGTTGTGTATTTATATCTGCTACATGATGGTGTTGTGTATTTATATCTGATACATGTTGTTGTTGTGTATTTGTATCTGCTACATGATGGTGTTGTGTATTTATATCTGATACATGCTGTTGTTGTGTATTTGTATCTGCTACATGATGGTGTTGTGTATTTATATCTGATACATGCTGTTGTTGTGTATTTGTATCTGCTACATGATGGTGTTGTGTATTTATGTGCTATATGCTGTGTTGTATATTTATTATTCATACATACATGTTCTTTGTGTTGTGTATTGGCTTTGTAAATGTGCATGAAGTTAATATCTTATGTACAGACGATCCCACTTAGTTGCATATCACATAATTGCATATATCAGTTAAAAGCATAAAGTTTAAAAAACCAAACCCTGTTTGCATAAAATTATCGCTTTATTGCATATTCAATCGTCATCAAATCCTGCATATTTGCATAAAAAAGGTCTCAAAACCTGAAAAATGTTATGTATAAATGTCTTTTAATCATCAATAGTCGATGACTGAAACACTGTCCGATGTATTTGATTGGCTTCTCACCTACAATTATAAGAAAAAACATTGATTACATGAGCCCAGAAGTTTGTTTGTGTTATCCGGTGGTGCGATAACATGGCTTCTGGTGCTTTGTTCACCAACTCTTTGTGCAAAGCGGCATCACCGAATGGGCTCCCTTCTATGCAATGTTAAGAATTAAAAGTGTGTATTGCAACGTATGGTATGTATGCCCTGTATTATTGTGAAACATGTATTTTTGTATTTTAATATAATAAAAACAATCTCTGAATTTGTATGCAAGTCAAATGTTGTTGTTTGCACACTAGATACCTTTCCAGAATTTGTTTTAACTTTTTGCCATTTTTTTATTGTATAACCTGTTTAATTGCACAAATTAACTGATCAAATGGTGTATGCATGTAAGCGGGATCAACTGTCTACATGCTTTGGATCAGATATTAGCAACCTACAATAACATTCTCTAAGAAGACAGCTATTCACAAAGAACCTTCACCATGTTGAAGTGACCAGTCAACAGGGAGTAATATTGCTGCTATGTGTCTGTTATCTGTGATTGTATGCATGAGGTGATGGTGAGCCTGCCAGAGCCAGAAGGTTACTGTACCTTGTGGTCTAGTGGACCAGATGGCTGGTGTCTCTTACTGCTGGCTATCAACAGACTCATCACCACATCCTACACAGGACAGGCTAGGTGTGGGAACATGCAGGCAGAGTGGAAACAATAGGAGGGCATCATGCTGGCAACATACAGGTATAAAGTACCATTGTCTGAGCAGAGAAAAGCTACCAACAGTTCACTGCTACTACAGTAGGGACTACAACCAAGAACACTGGTGTGGTTGAATGGAGAACAACTGTCAAGTACAATGCTCTGTCGCACTAATAATAACTAGCTTACACCTTTCAATGAAGCAACACAGCACTGGCGGCAATTATCACCATTTCAGTATTTTGAATTTAAACTCGTTCATATGACCATTTAATTTGTCCACTGAAAAAAGTAAAAAAACTCTAACTGTATGTGTGTTCTTTTAATGTATTGCCAATTGGTTGATCAATCGCCAAAGGTTCAAGGAAATGAATGAAGATAGACAGAGGTGAGTGGACCTCGGTGGAAATGAATGAAGTCAGACAGAGGTGGGTGGACCTCGGTGGAAATGAATGAAGATAGACAGAGGTGGGTGGACCTTGGAGGAAATGAATGAAGGTAGACAGAGGTGAGTGGACTTCGGAGGAAATTAATGAAGATAGACAGAGGTGGGTGGACCTCGGAGGAAATGAATGAAGATAGACAGAGGTGGGTGGACCTCGGAGGAAATGACTGAAGGTAGACAGAGGTGGGTGGACCTCGGAGGAAATGAATGAAGATAGACATAGGTGGGTGGACCTCGGAGGAAATGACTGAAGGTAGACAGAGGTGGGTGGACCTCAGAGGAAATGAATGAAGATAGACAGAGGTGGGTGGACCTCGGAGGAAATGACTGAAGGTAGACAGAGGTGGGTGGACCTTGGAGGAAATGAATGAAGATAGACAGAGGTGGGTGAACCTCGGAGGCAATGAATGAAGGTAGACAGAGGTGGGTGGACATCGGAGGAAATGAATGAAGGCAGTCAGAGGTGGGTGGACCTCGGAGGAAATTAATGAAGGTAGAAAGAGGTGGGTGGACCTTGGAGGAAATGAATGAAGGTAGACAGAGGTGGGTGGACCTCGGAAGCAATGATTGAAGATAGACAGAGGTGGGTGGACCTCGGAGGAAATGAATGAAGATAGACAGAGGTGGGTGGACCTCGGAGGAAATGACTGAAGGTAGACAGAGGTGGGTGGACCTCGGAGGAAATGAATGAAGATAGACATAGGTGGGTGGACCTCGGAGGAAATTAATGAAGATAGACAGAGGTGGGTGGACCTCGGAGGAAATGAATGAAGGTAGACAGAGGTGGGTGGACCTCGGAGGAAATGAATGAAGATAGACAGAGGTGGGTGGACCTTGGAGGAAATGAATGAAGGTAGACAGAGGTGAGTGGACTTCGGAGGAAATGAATGAAGATAGACAGAGGTGGGTGGACCTCGGAGGAAATGAATGAAGATAGACAGAGGTGGGTGGACCTCGGAGGAAATGACTGAAGGTAGACAGAGGTGGGTGGACCTCGGAGGAAATGAATGAAGATAGACATAGGTGGGTGGACCTCGGAGGAAATGACTGAAGGTAGACAGAGGTGGGTGGACCTCAGAGGAAATTAATGAAGATAGACAGAGGTGGGTGGACCTCGGAGGAAATGACTGAAGGTAGACAGAGGTGGGTGGACCTCGGAGGAAATGAATGAAGATAGACAGAGGTGGGTGAACCTCGGAGGCAATGAATGAAGGTAGACAGAGGTGGGTGGACATCGGAGGAAATGAATGAAGGCAGTCAGAGGTGGGTGGACCTCGGAGGAAATTAATGAAGGTAGAAAGAGGTGGGTGGACCTTGGAGGAAATGAATGAAGGTAGACAGAGGTGGGTGGACCTCGGAAGCAATGATTGAAGATAGACAGAGGTGGGTGGACCTCGGAGGAAATGAATGAAGATAGACAGAGGTGGGTGGACCTCGGAGGAAATGACTGAAGGTAGACAGAGGTGGGTGGACCTCGGAGGAAATGAATGAAGATAGACATAGGTGGGTGGACCTCGGAGGAAATTAATGAAGATAGACAGAGGTGGGTGGACCTCGGAGGAAATGAATGAAGGTAGACAGAGGTGGGTGGACCTCGGAGGAAATGAATGAAGATAGACAGAGGTGAGTGGACCTCAGAGGAAATGAATGAAGATAGACATAGGTAGGTGGACCTCGGAAGAAATTAATGAAGATAGACAGAGGTGGATGGACCTCAGGGGAAATGACAAGAAGATAGACATAGGTGGGTGGACTTCGGAGGAAATGCCCTTACAGTGCCTCCAAGTTAGCATATTAATATTAGATAAAAAACTTCAAGCCTCAAAATCCTCAGGAATCTGAGCTTGACGGGTCAATAAACCAGAATCACAATACCATTCCCGAATCCTGATTGGCTGCGAAAGACGACAAAGGTAACAGATGGATTGACCTAGCTTTCAACAATAGTCGCTAGTATACAATTCAACCAAATGACAACAGTTACACACCTCCACATTCACCTGTCACTGTAACAACAAACACTCCTCTATGTGACCACCAGGCAATAACCCAGTGCATGACAAGACACAGGAAAAGACAACACAATATCCGCCCATCTTGCCTTCCTGGTCAAGCAGACGAGACCATAGTGCCATTGCACCTGAGAGCCCAAACCTACTGTGGCTCGTGTGTCATCATTTGTATTCAGCGCAGCTATACTACAGTAGAACGAGATGACCCTGCGACCTGTATTGACAGTCTTCCCACTCAGGTATACTCCAGGTGACGGCGAGAACCATCAGACAGGTCTCAACAGGCTACAGACACTGCTTACTGACACACATCACGCAGGCCACTGACTTGGTAGATGGTAGCACTGGGTTGGTTTGTGCATGCTTGCGTACACTATGCACCTTGTTACATCTGTATAATAATATGCTAACTTTGTACAGTTGTAAATGCATCTCCTCAGAGGTGTGGAGGTCCACTCACATCTAAGTTAATTCACTTCCTTGTTGATTGGTTGGATGGATGGATGGATGGATGGATGGATGGATGGATGGTTGGTTGGTTGGTTGGTTTGTTCGTTTTTTCGTTCATTAGTTTCACACAACTGAGGTGGCTGGCTGGACATCACAGTATTGACTGGTTGGACACCGAAGTGTTGGCAAGTTTTCAACCAATAGTTGCTTGGTTGGACACTGCAATATTGGTTGGTTGGACAATGTAATATTGGCTGGTTGGACACAGCAGTATTGGCTGATTAGACGCTGTATTATCGGTTGGTTGGATAATGTAGTATTGGCTGGTTAGACACTACAGTATTGGCTGGTTGGACCCTGTAGTACTGGCTGGTTGGGCACCAAAAGTTATGGCTGTTTGGGAGCTGCTGCAGTAGCTGGTTCAACACAGCAGTATTGGCTGGCTGCTGGTGAATCTTTGATGTAAATCTGTCTTACTTGTGTTGAACATGTGTCCTAATTGAAGCCATGAGCAGCCTCACATGAGATAATCGACTGGAAGGGATGCTTTCACACACACTGAACCATGTCATCCGTACTCCAGTGCAGATGTCACATATTTACCTGATAAACACCAGTTAGAAACAACCAATGAGTTTAACAGGTCATCATCACTGTGATCTAACACATCATGTGCTAAGCCTGTTGTATCTCATTTCATGCTTGGTCTCGATTTTGAATAATCACACAGGAAACTGTACATCACTGCTACAACCTCCAGTCTAGACAACTCCACCTATCATCTAGGACATCTGTGACAAATGATCATGTAACAGTCTAAGGATCTAATTAGTTGACCTGATTATGAATAAACAGAAAATATCTTCTGCATTAATGAGATTTCAAGTAATTGAGGCAGGCTGAGATGAAAGAGTCCAGCAGGCTAACAAGGGGGTCTAAGTAAGCATGAGCAAATGTTCCCTAATCCACAGGCCTTACCTTCATTGTGTGACTAATTAACCCCAACCTTGTTAATTAGTAGGCTCTTGGTCACAAGATGAAAGGTGCTTGAGGGTTCAACTCAAGATGGTGCCTAGAACTACCACTATAAAGGAAAGGGGCATCTCAAAACAATGGTTTTCTTTATGACTGCAGGAATGTCGTTTATGGTGGAGTGGTGTGCCAGGGGAGGTCAGAAATATGTTTTCACCTTTAGACTTTCTTAGTCTTCACAATTAAGCTGGTGTGAGAGCAGCACCAAGGGGGGATTCTGGTCTAGACATGCATTAAGGGATATGATAACAGAAACATGTCCAATAAAATAAAAAGCAACAGCAAATATGTTGAAATGGATAAGAAAATGTGTAAGTGGGTGTAGATAACATGTACAACAAGTTCTAGCAATCAGACAGCTATGACCTCATTGTAGATGAAAGATAAACCTACTACCAGTCTACCACTGTACTTTTAAACAGTACAACACCTTCCAGGCTGTCTCATCTGATCAGGCAACTGTTGTTTAATTGCAATCTACAGTGCTTTGTCATTGTTTCACATCATCTATTTGTGGCTTGCTTCACAAAGACACATCCTTATTACCTAGGCCCAACAGCTGACCAAAGGGACACTTTGATGGTCACTTGACCTGTCCATTGCCTTGATTGCTTTTCACTGGACAGTATCTAATCATCTCCTCAGAGAGACTGGACCAGTTAATTACCAAGCCTTTGTTATCTTTATGATTACACCCTTGTAGGTTCAAAGTAAAACATGTTTTAAATAACTTCATAATAAATATCCCAAAAGATGGTGGCAGAGTATAACAAGTAATTGGATAAGGCTATAGGCCATGTTCAATTAGTTGTGCTACTCCACTGGCTGTCAAAAGATTACAGCAGGATGCATATTGTAAAGGTACTATTTAACAGTATATCTATGTAACATGTCCAATTGTCCACTGATCTCGATAAATTCAAAGTTGTGAACTACGTTCTATATTGCCACAACTGGCTGTCATTCACTTATGTGCAGCCATGAAACAATAAATTCTGCGATCTAGAAATTTAACAATAAACTTCTTCTGCATCTAATTCTTGGAAGCTCGAGCCCAGTTAAGAATGGAAAACTGCTAAACTGCATAAATGTGGGAACCTCAAAACGCAATCATACAGTTGGTTGGTTTCGACCACATTTTTAAAGGTCACGCACGCATGATGACCTCATCATAATGTCAACAAAATTAGTTCCGCCGTAATCACACACACACGCACCTGATTGTAGAGTCATACCAGCATTCAGGCATTGTTGAGAGGTTATTGTAACTTGCTACATAATGTGTGTAATACCACTCTAAACTGACCCAGTCATTGGATGGACACCTCATGGTGCTGTCACCTCCCTAGATTCAGTGTCACCAATGATTGTCCCCCCAGCCAGACCTAATGACACCTCTCACTGCTCTCAAATAGTCCAAGCACAGCCAACCCATAGATAACTTTCACAAAATCAAAAACAGTTTCCTGTTTCCTTGAGAAAACAATGTTTTTCCAATGCTAATTTTTTTCCTCATCTTCCCACATGTTTTATCTCCTCAGAGGCTTGGGAAATAAAACCATCCAATAATCAAAAATAATTGGACAGGATTCAGTCCACCCACACTTTGCCTGAAAACAGAAAATTACAGAGGCTGCACACGAATTGTTAGTGCTGTGAATAAATAGAAAGGCAATCATTTATCAATTTAAACCATAGAAAAACTATTTAAAAAATGGTTTGCGAACAAAAGCCCCTTGAACATATACCTTTCCAGTTGTTTATTATAGTACACCAACAAACAACCCAATTTTTTTTATACAAAGCCATTTAATGCTACCCATTATGGTAACTCCAGAATGACTAAATCATGACACAGATGACACAGAGAGGCAGGCACCCCAGGGCCAGTTTTAACAACAGAGCCAGAGCAATATAAAGGTGAATGAGTCCATAAAAGTCATGTGGCAGTGGTTTAGTGTCATGATTGATGCTGTCATGTGATGCCTAAGAGTGTAGCACCTGCACCAGAACTAGGGGACTGGGGACTATTCACTGCCACTTCGCCACAGCTGGTGCCCACAGACTACACATTACAGGAACACTGCTGCAGAAATCATACGAGTTTTTGTATTTTTGTTTATGGATAACATTAAAAAACCTGTCTGCCATACACAATGATGAGATGCTGTTGGATTAGAGAGCAGGGGGTAAAGGTGTAAGTCACAACAACTTTTGAAAATGTACTGCTAATATTATATATATACATATATATATACATATATATACATATATATACATATATATATATACATATATATATGTATATATATATATACATGTATATATATATATACATCTATATATATATATATACATCTATATATATATATATATATATATATATATATATATATAACTGTATGTCTGCAGCATGTTGTTCTTCTGATGTGTCAGAAATAAAGTTTTTGATTGACAAAAATCAAGCCAAAGTCATGGAAATCATCACATGATAATCTCAGAAATAAAATCACAAGAAAAAGTTAAGAAATAAACAACGGTTAATAAAGCCAGAGACTGGTCACATTTTACATAGTACCCATACCCAGAAATTTGTGTGACCTTTCTGTGACTTCATTTCCTGTCATCATCACCAGAACTAGGTGTCTCTGTTAATTATATTCTTTTAACGAAGCGACTCCTCCTGTTATATAGTAATTGTATGTGTCGACACCGCCTCATCAACAGAACTACAGTCCAAGAAACAGACAATTACATTAACATACAACCTAGCCCATTCAGAGTGGGCAATTCGGCTATGCAAAACCATCACTGGGGGAAATCTTCCCTGCTGTTTATATCTGCCAGATGTATTAATTTCACCAGAAATGAGTCCCTCAATCTGGTTCAGTGGTTAAGTATATTGGGGGAACTCCTGGCAACAGTGACAAGTTGCCACATTCATTCTCTCCCTCTGTTATTTATCAACATTCTTAAGCTGTGACTGTCATGTCAACTATGTAACCCTGTCTCTCAGGCCATACCAATTTTATTGTTAGGATTACAGATTTTTTGACATTTTTGTTAAGGAGGAGGGGGGAATAAAAATAAAAGTAATTGCACGAGAAAGGTGTTTTGTGTAAATACATGAATTATCATATGAGCCATACAGTACATTGCTAAACAAATTATTTAGCCTTGTACGAAAACGCACTAGACATGTACTTTTATGAAAGTTTAATAAAAGTTGAAGACTTAGAATTTAGAATAACAAGTACTGATAACAAGACTTGGCGGATAACATTACAACCATAAAGGTGTAGATTAGACGTAGGATATATCTTGCCGTGATAATAATATCTTGACTGGCATAATTAGGATTTGATTGTCGTACAAACTGTTTTCCCAGCGTGTCTACTTGATTGCCCAAAATCCGATGTTCAGAGTTTTGCATGTAGACACAATGAGTAGCGCGTAAAACATGCACACATTACAGGTTTTGTCTGTGTTGCACGTTGGCAGTTTATTTTCTTTATTGCTATTTTGTATCGTGTCTAAAACATCAGCCTTCGGGTTGCCTTTTTGCTTCATTTCGGTGGCACTAACGTTGTCCTCATTCAAGAAAATAAGTGTGTTAAACATTGAATTGCTCATGTAACATCCGCAAGGAAGCTCGTTGTCATTTCGACAACAACCAACGCATTCAATGCCAACACATACTTTCGATATCAGAGCGGGGTCACTATAAACACAGGAAATTACATTATTGATCATGTCAGACAATTTCAATTTTTTTACTTCCTTTTGGGAAGCAGCACTAAACTTCAATTTCTTGATACAAAACCATACTGCAGCATCTGGTTCAGACATGGTTTAGATCAATTAATGACTAAAGTTGGACTTTCACGGATTAATTGGATCGTAGACTTAAGATGCGCTACAATCATTGAAACTGTGTTTAACATACAATGTTTGGTATGATGCTTATATGCTTAATGAATTGATACAAAATCATCAGTCCAGCATTTTGATCAGACATAACAGTTCAAAATTGCAATTTTATTTCTGTTTTGTTAAACACAACACTGGCGGGTCCGTAATCCGAATAATAAAATTGGTGTCACCTCAGCTATGGCCTATCACCGCTTATCTCTACAGCAACTGAGCACATAAACAGCAATATGTAATTAATGTCAACGGCTCCACAAACCATCACTCTTGTGTGCAGGGTTAAGCTCATGATAAATACCCTCAAATGAACAACACCATATTGAACAAATACAGAATAAACAAGTGACTTCAAGAACACAATATTAATATTAACTAATGTGTCACAATCAGCATATAGGCAGTTTCATTCAACAGAGACTGCCCTCTTAAAGGGTCATAATGACATTAACTTGAACATTAATAATGGTAAAGTGACTGCACTTACCTTACTAGATCTCTCTGCCGCGTTTGACACGATTGATCACAGCATTCTAATTGAACGCCTATTAAAGTGGTACGGCATATCTGGCACAGCTCTAAGCTGGTTTTCTTCGTATCTAACTGATAGATACCAAACTATAAAGATTGGGAACTGCTTTTCAGCTGCACTGCCGACTTTATTTGGTGTTCCCCAGGGTTCTGTTCTTGGGCCTTTGCTTTTTACTCTTTACACCACGCCACTAAGCTCTGTTATACAAAGACATAACTTAGATCATCATCTTTATGCTGATGATACTCAGATCTACATTTCGTTAGCTACCACGGATACAAATCGCTCCCTTAACCAACTTAGTGATTGCCTTCAAGATATCTTCCATTGGATGACTGACAGCAAGTTGAAATTAAATGCAAATAAAACTGAATTGATCATTATTGGTACTCCAATGCAGCGTTGTAAACTGGATGGTTTTTTCCCTACGCGTATTTTGAATCAGTATATATCGCCAGCAACCTCGGTGCGGAATCTAGGAGTGATCTTTGATAGTAACTTCAATTTCCGACAACATATATCTCAAACATGTCGCTGCTGTTTTGATCATATTCGTGATCTTCGCCGTATTCGCCGGTATATGTCATTTTCTGTTGCTAAGACTATTGCAACAGCGCTTGTTAGCAGCAGACTTGACTATTGCAATTCCCTCCTTTATAATATCGCTAGCAAGGATATCACAAAACTTCAGCGTGTCCAAAATTGTCTAGCAAGAGTAGTTACAAGATCTCCTCGTTTTTCTCGCTCTGTGCCACTTTTGAAGTCTTTGCATTGGCTTCCTGTACGATATCGTATAATATTTAAGATCTGTACCATTACATACCAGGCACTGTCCAATAAACAACCATCTTATTTGCATTTATTGCTTACTCCTGTAAGAAAATCTATCCAGCTTCGATCATCTAGTTCTGACCTACTTTTTGTTCCTAGAGTCAACACTAACATTGGAACTAGGGCTTTTTCTGTTGCTGCACCAACTCTTTGGAATATGCTTCCTCTTAGTGTTAGATCAGTTGAAAATATTACAAAATTCCGTCGTCATTTAAAAACATATCTTTACAACCTTGCTTATCCACCGTAGCTCCCTAGCGCCCTGACCCATCTGTTGACAACTGAAAAACTACTTATGGATTTTGAGATTGACCAACCCTTTTGTTTTGATGCGCCTCTGAGCTTGGTTTCCAAGGATTTAGGCGCAATAGAAGTTATCTTGTTATTATTATTATTATTAACACCATAATATTATGGGGGAAATATTGCATAATCTAAAACATCAACACTGTTTATTCAACAAAAACTGGCATCATAAAGTTCCCTCCACACTGTGCATGGCTGCAATAAACTGCCATCATTCACTGCAAATGTAACAGGTCTGGACAACTTCACACAAGAACTGTTTAACCATCTTTGCAAACAAGTAACAAACAATGCAAACTACTGGCTAACCTAAGGTGTATGCCCACACCAAACTTTTTGTTTTGCTGTATACGAGCACTGAGAATATTGCTACAGATACAAAGTTAAACAGAAGTACCATACTACATATGGGCAAGACCAACTGAATCCTACCTGCTGCAGACATCTGCCCAGGCAAGTAACAAATGGCCTGTCAAAGAGGCACCAACAATCCTGCAGTGCAACTGGCATTAACACCCTTCATACCATGTTTATTTACCCCACCCCCTGCAATACACCCCTTCTGAGACTCACCATTTCAGTCTCCTCCTAGAACTAGGGTACACAGGAGGCCTCTTTGCTGGTTCCATGTCCAATCCCAACAAGTTCTCTGATTAATGCTACTAATTAACCCTCTACCTACTGCTGTGTGCTAATGTGCCAATCAAATCAAGTAACTGGTTATTGTAATTGCAGTGAGAAGGTCAAGGAACAATTCACTACAAAGACAATGAATGCCAGCTGCAGTTTGTCATGTGCTCCTCTCAACTGGTCTACTCCGGAGTCATACTTCAAGCGTATCATTTCACTTCAACAGGCATGTCCGTGAATTACCAGAAATTAATATTAAAAACAACAATAACTTGATTATTATGTATATAACATAACTTATAACTTAAAAGTAAACATATGACTGCTTAGCTATGAGAGCTCAGGGCAAAGTGGACTACATATAAGCAGACTGTATTGTCTTGTAGACATTGTATCACGTACTAGCACACCCAGTTCTCCAGCTAGAGGCTGACAGCGACCAATTCAGTTAGAATACTCACCAAAGATGTTGGAATCAGTCAACAATGTGTTCCACAATTGGAATCAGTGCCTAACTACCACACTATATAGGCCCAGTAATCTTGTGCTACAGCTGATGTCCACTCGTTGTCCAGTTCAAGTTCACCTCCAGTGGCTACATCCAAACTCAACACACACCTGGTGAGGAACTTACAATCTCAGTCTGATAGGAGCTCAAGGAAGACAATTAGCACCACAATGAGAACCCCCCCCCTTCCCCACTCAGGGATCACCTCAAAACCACAGACAATGTCACCACATGCCCACATGACACTGATGGTAAATGAAGCGTGTCCAGGAGCCTCTACCTGCAGGAGACAATCAACAAACAACAAAGGCCATTGTGACAGTATCAGAGAAGGTACTGAGTGAGTACTACAGGACACACTGAGACTGGGGAGAACTTGATACAAGATCACAGTCACTGCTGCAGTCTGTGTTTGTACAGTGGCAGCAGGAAGCAGACTGTGCCTGTGACTGTACCCTGGCTATCACCACATCCATCAGCAGCACCAGGAATAGAACCAACTCTCCACTGTGCTGTGTTCACAGGTTGCTGTGTCAATACACCATACATTTACACAGTCCAGCTCTGTCTACATCCAACTACACACTTCCCCTTAGTTCAGTATCTCTTCCCACACACATAGTCAACCTGTAGAATGATGAAAACAATCACTGTAATATCTCTTCTTCCAAAGCAGTGCCTTTTGCATTTAGAAAATGCTCAAATTTTACAAATGATTCTGCCTTGCGATGGACTTTTCTTACAAGCTCATTGTCTAACTGAAGTCCCCAGATGTACCGTGATTGGCTCATTGTCTAACTGAAGTCCCCAGATGTACCGTGATTGGCTCATTGTCTAACTGAAGTCCACAGATGTACCATGATTGGCTCATTGTCTAACTGAAGTCCCCAGATGTACTGTGATTGGCTCATTGTCTAACTGAAGTCCCCAGATGTACCCTGTTTAGCTCATTGTCTAACTGAAGTCCCCAGATGTACCCTGATTGGCTCATTGTCTAATTGAAATCCACATATGTACCCTGATTTGCTCATATTGAGCCACTTGAGATTTCCCAACTGATGCGAAACAAAGTGTGGATAAAACAAGTTACTGCTTCCATCAGTCCAACAACAATGGTTGGTCACTAGGAATCTCATCTGAAAGAAACACACTTCCAACAAGTATACTGCATAAGTGGAGAATGAGGACACAATCCATGAAACAAATGGATCAGCTACTAATCAGGGACTATGGCCTAGAAAATTCAGGGCATGAGCAAAACAGAAATAAGTGTCTTACCTGTGGTCAGTCTGCCAACAGGTAAGCCAGAACTGACAGGTAAACAGCAAGAGATGTGTTATCAAATAAACAGTTTCCTCAATACATTTTGTTCACAAGAAAATGCACACAGAATCCTTGTCTAGCTGACATGGTCGTGGCATACACAACACAAAGAGAACTGTTATAATGCCAGGAATGGTAGATTGTGTTGCGACTCCAGGAAGTCCAATCATTGTGACTCCAGGGGTGTTAGTTAACAATAGGTAAACTCAAGGGTGTTAGATAGTGACATTATTCCAGGAGGTGTTAGATAACAGTGACATAACTCCAAAGATATTAGCGGACAGTGTCATGACTCCATGGACATTAGATACGTGTTGTGACTCCAGAGATGTTAGATAACAATAGCATGACTTCAACAGTGTCACATAACAGTTACTTGATTCTATGGAAGTTAAACAACAGTATCATGACTCCATGGATGTTAGACATGCATCATGACTCCAGGGATCTCTAACAACAGTGTCATGTCTTTTGAGGTATTAGACAATGTCTAGACTCAATGGATATTCAATATCAGGAGAACCAGATATCAGTGTCACCTGCATTTACTGCTACAAGATCCACAGTTAACGGCACAATGACTGTACGGCACTTCTCCTGACATTTACAGTTTGTTGCCTGGTCGAGTGTCAGGTAGATACTCAGCTACAGCTCCAGGAGGCAGTGGGACAACAAGAGTTAACACCCACCCCCATTGTCAAACTGTACCTTTATAAATGACCCACCTTTGTGTTGGCTGTGGCTGGCTACAGGTGCACAATAGACACAGGTAGACCTCTATGACAAGACGTTGCCAGGGCCACCTATGGCTGCCAATGTTTATGGCCGTCCACCACTATAAGCAGCAGCCTTGTGTGACAATGGCCACATGTGTCACATCACCTGTATGACAGTGACACAGGTAGCAGCCAGTGACACGGTCGCGTCACCACAATCCCAGCCTAGCAGTAATGAGAACCGGGCAGATCGTTCACAGTACTCCTACCTACAGCTTTGTTTCACCAACAACGCTGTGTAACTGTGTACAGGTGTACAGTCTACACCACCCACAGACCGGCCCACTGCGATATGACTAATAATTATATACCTGCAGACAATGCCCTGTCATGACAATGGACTGTACCTAGACAACGTTCAGCCAGACCCAGGACCTGCCATGTTCTATGGCCACAGGACATGTGTATTATAGGGTATTAGTCATAAAACATACACATGTACTTTTGAATGCAAGTCTTCATGCACTGTTTATTCTATGAGAATATATGCACTAAGATACGTTTTCAATTTATATCAATCCTACACCTCATACCATAAAGGGTATCTCACACTTTAACAAGGAAACCCGAGCTAACTTAAGTCCAAAATCCACAAGTGGCTATGATTAACTGAATTATTATGTATAAATTAAATCTGTAATTTACATCTATGTATCTGTCTACTCTGGTCTCTCTCTTGTTTCTCTCTCCTCTCTCTCATCGCTACACACCAGCTGCCTGTCACAATTTATAACCAGAACCTAATGTGTCTACTTTCACCTCAAGATTACGACAGACGCAAAGCTAAATCTAAAAAAACAAGTCTTTGAAGATCCTATACTTCTGTTTTTGTTTAACCCTTTTAAAATTTTACACGCCCGATTTTAGATGAACTGAATTAGTTGTTTGTTATATTCAGTTAGTAATAACTTTACCCAAGTTTATAGCATTATAGTTATTACCGCTAACAGTGTTATATACAGCCAACAGTAAACTGTTTATCAATCATGCTAAAACAATGAACAGTTTTTTATATTAAATAAGTTTTTAAACATCTTTTACACTGACAGGCAGCTGACACCTATTCAACGTGTTGCCCTTTCTCACATTGGATGACATGTGGTGTCTTAGCTGACTACACCTGTTTCCTAATGCTGCAGATGTTGTAGGCTTGTTATTGTTACTGTACCAATTATTGTTGTATGCCATGTTAAAACATTCTGCACCACAATATAAACGATTTGTATAATTCAGATTAAAAACTGTGACATCTCAGACTTAGAATAAAGTAGCCAGGCTTCTTGTTAATTACTGAACGGTTTATTTACCCCTCATCCGAGTTACTTATAAAAGGGGTAAACAAACCAACATGAAAGACAGCAAAGAGTGCTTATAGTGTGCAACATATGAATTACCCCATACCCTGCTAGATACTCTTTGGTGGACTTTTATAATGATGTACTACCAACTTTTAGAAACAGCTGCACACACTTTAACCTGGCATGGGGTATAGAGTGCTTAACTTTGGGGTAAGATCAAAGAACGTAGGTATAACACTTGATGAAGGGGTAATGATTGTCAGCCCATTTGGGAGCAGATGCTAATGTAGCCTCTAACATGTTCCTGCTGTCATAATCAAGCCATAATGAATTCAAATCCACTTTACATCATTATAGGACCTGTTTCTGGTATGAAAGAAGCAGTAATCATAAAGTGCAGAAACAGTTGTTGTATTGCGAGTTATAAGTGCCTCTGGCAGTGACCCAGGGCGCAGTGTTGCAATAAACAGACATCAATATTTTACATCATTAATCAGGTTTTTTTAACTACAATAATACACTGGACTCTGCCATTTGGTCCCTGAGCAGTTGGATTCTAGTATGTGGCCGATTCACATAACCAGAGCATTTGAAAACCAGTGTTAGGGAATGCTTCTATCCGAGCTAGTAAATATGATTCTAGTAAATGGCTAACTGTGATTATACTACTACAAAAAGACTACTGTATATGGTAATAACTACACTGATGATCCACAACGTCATACTTCTGCATGCTCAAAGTTCACACTGATGATCCACAACGTCATACTTCTACATGCTCAAAGTTCACACTGATGATCCACAATGTCATACTTCTGCATGCTCAAAGTTCACACTGATGATCCACAATGTCATACTTCTGCATGCTCAAAGTTCACACTGATGATCCACAATGTCATACTTCTGCATGCTCAAAGTTCACACTAATGATCCACAACGTCATACTTCTGCATGCTCAAAGTTCACACTGATGATCCACAATGTCATACTTCTGCATGCTCAAAGTTCACACTGATGATCCACAATGTCATACTTCTGCATGCTCAAAGTTCACACTGATGATCCACAATGTCATACTTCTGCATGCTCAAAGTTCACACTGATGATCCACAATGTCATACTTCTGCATGCTCAAAGTTCACACTAATGATCCACAACGTCATACTTCTGCATGCTCAAAGTTCACACTAATGATCCACAATGTCATACTTCTGCATGCTCAAAGTTCACACTGATGATCCACAATGTCATACTTCTGCATGCTCAAAGTTCACACTAATGATCCACAACGTCATACTTCTGCATGCTCAAAGTTCACACTAATGATCCACAATGTCATACTTCTGCATGCTCAAAGTTCACACTAATGATCCACAACGTCATACTTCTGCATGCTCAAAGTTCACACTGATGATCCACAATGTCATACTTCTGCATGCTCAAAGTTCACACTAATGATTCACAATGTCATGCTTCTGCATGCTCAAAGTTCTGATAACCCATTTCCAAAATACTACATTCGTGAGTAAATTAAAACCTTAATTTACCACTGGTGAGAAATGCATCTAACAGTGGTGAGAAATGCATCTAACAGTGGTGACAAAGGCATCTAATAGTGGTGACAGATGCATCTAACAGTGGTGAGAAATGCATCTAACAGTGGCGATAAAGGCATCTAACAGTGGCGACAAAGGCATCTAACAGTGCCGAGAAAGGCATCTAACAGTGGCGACAAAGGTATCTAACAGTGGCGACAAATGCATCTAACACTGGCGACAAAGGCATCTAACAGTGGCGACAAAGGCATCTAACAGTGGCGACAAAGGCATCTAACAGTGGCGACAAAGGCACCTAACAGTGGTGACAAAGGCACCTAACAGTGGTGACAAATGCATCTAACAGTGGCATCTAACAGTGGTGACAAAGGCATCTAACAGTGGTGACAAATGCGTCTAACAGTGGTGACAAATGCATCTAACAGTGGTGACAAATGCATCTAACAGTGGTGACAAAGGCATCTAACAGTGGTGACAAATGCATCTAACGGTGGCGACAAATGCATCTAACAGTGGCGACAAAGGCATCTAACAGTGGCAAGAAAGGCATCTAACAGTAACGAGAAAGGCATCTAACAGTGGCGACAAAGGCACCTAACAGTGGCGACAAAGGCATTTACAGTGGTGACAAAGGCATCTAACAGTGGCGACAAAGGCATATAACAGTGGCGACAAAGGCATCTAACAGTGGCGACAAAGGCATCTAACAGTGGCGACAAAGGCATATAACAGTGGCGACAAAGGTATCTAACAGTGGCGACAAAGGCATATAACAGTGGCGACAAAGGCATATAACAGTGGCGACAAAGGCATCTAACAGTGGCGACAAAGGCATCTAACAGTGGTGACAAAACAGTGGCAACAAACAGATCATATTGTGGTGAAATACACATCTGATAGTGGTTGCAAACACATAATGATGACAAACACATCTACTAGTGGTGATAAACACATGTGTCCCTGACATGGGTGACACATTTGATGGTGGTGACAAACACATCTGACAGTGGTCGCAAACACGTATGACAATACCTACACTGGTGACAAACACATGTGAAAGTGTTGAAAGGTGACACATACATATGAAAGATAATAATTATTATCAACCTAACAAAGGACATGGTTCCACTCACATTCCCCTAGAGTGACACACGACTGTTGTGACAAGCCACAGACAAACATAGTGAAACCTGACAATGGCAAGCATTTCTATATTTGATAAGAGCAATAATGTGTAGCTTTGATAAAGTATCTGATTGCTAGGTAATCGCACTGTGTGTTGATTCTGCACCAATATGGCTCTCTAAACTCAGCTGATCACCACAAAGCTATGGTCAACAACTTGAAGTCACCTTCACTGAGATCACTTTTACACCAATTGCCTGTCCTAACTATGTATGAGCTACGTTATTTGAACAACCCATACCGACATTGTCAAAGTAGCTTACAAGTTATGTCTAGACTTGTATAGTACATATTATTACTTGTGTACCGTTATAATAATTTTATGTTAACATAATAACGTTATTTTTTTATTTAAATTACGGTGTAGGAATCATTAAGTGTCAGGAGATATGATTGGGTGGGTGGCTGGAATGGCTTCTGCGATGTGGAACATGCAATAATTTTTTTTTGTAATGTGTACCCATTGAAGCAAGTAACAGTTCTCACATGTGGCAGTACTGCATTCAGGGATACCAAGAAGCAGGGGTTTTATTACTGGATGAGGAATGTTATTTATAGAAGGTTCTTCAGCCATCACTAGACGATAGCAATATCACAACTTTTATCATATTTATGTGGTCAGTAAATATTAATTACATTATATAATTGACACATCTCTCCCGTCAAACAGGCACAGAATTGATAAATCACATAGCCAAATCAACTTCCATTTTGCCGATGATGATTAACGAAAGAATCGAGCGAACCAAACACTAAGTTTAAACATACTTAAACTTAATAGACTGTTACCTGTTATTTGGTTACACCTAAATGCTGACCATGGTTAAGTTACTGACAAAGTGGAAGATCTTATCCCATATAGTGGAGTGTGAATGTGCAACGAGCCATAAACCCTGATCTTTAACTCCTACAATCAGAAAAGTTCTGCATGGCCGATTCAATAAGTAATGTTCGACATGGCTGAACCTGCTACAGTGCTCCATGTGTCACCAGTTTTGTCACTGACAGCGACAGCATCTGCAGAACTCAGTCAATGCAGTCAGCATAAGCATGACTGTCACCCATTGCAGTTGGGTATCTCACTTACATACATGGCTGACTGGTATAAATGAGGTCACATAACCCAAGACTGCCATCTACCTAATGGAAATGCATGGATATTGCATTGCAAGACATCTTTGCAGCCAGCACCCAGTGCCTATTTCAGGAGCATCATCTGTCAGGAGAGATTGCAATTCACAGGGACAAGCATGACATAAGGCTAACCAACCAGGAAGCAGCCGGAAATACTATCAGTCACAGCTTCCCGGCAAAAAACACCCAAGGCTATGGGAGAGCTTCCCATGTCTGGGAAGTGGAGGGTTGGGACACTTGTGACAGGGATTTGTTAGTGCTGATGTACACTCTAAGATTAAATCCAGCAGCAGTATGTGAGCTCCTTAGTGGGTGAGCTCTGTCCTACACTATCACCCCCCCCCCCACAGTGTACCCCAGTACATTGGCCTATTTTTATAATACACTGTATAAAATGGTATATATGTATATCTGTATCATAAACACAAAGGCAAAAACAATGCACACATATAGATAACTGGTTAATTATGAATGAATGAATAAATTAATGAGCTTCCAATACCTTATTAATTGGTTAATTAATGAGCTATCTTAGATGCACATGTCATATTCCCTAGGCGGTTCAAAATACAAATAAAACATTTCAATGTGGGGAAGCTCTTCTCTTTACAATATATACAAATCCTACACAAGACAACAACTAATAATCCAAACAACTTCCTAGTACTTAGCACACTGAATACACAGAAATAAACACACACTGGATGGGTCATGCCACCTACTGCTATCTCTGCCTTGTCAGCATGGCCCACCTGCCCATCAATATTTACTCTAGAACAGGTGAGAAATTGACTAGCACTGTATCGGGTGTATGCATTGTTACAACTGTGCCAACGTGGTTTCACTTCTTCATTTACTGTCACAGAAACACTGTCTACCAAGGTGATCTGCTGTCATAAGGTGACAAAGTTGTTTGTTTGTTCGGATGTATAACTATAGAGACTCAGTACCTGATATTTATGTACCACAGAATACGTGAAAGTAGCAAAGCAGCAATTTGCGATCAACAACATGAGGGGATTGAAAAGGAAAGACAAGCCATATCTGAAACCCTTTAAAAAACTTTTTGACACACCAAATTAGGTATATAAATCGAGACAAGCAAACAGGGGTGGAAAAAAGTAGCAAGAATCATTACATGTGATCAATCTTACCACACCGACCTAATCCATTACAAACAGATCCCAAACATCACAGACCACTTTTAACAACAACAATACAGAATGTTGCAATGACTGGCATACTATCTTGCAACAACAAGGGGGCAGTGTTAGCCTCACAAAAGGGGTACCACCCTAAAACAAACCTGCAGAAGCAAGGTGTATCCCGACAGCATATATCCATTCTGCCCGTGTAGGCGTCCACACAAATCTGCTACATCCTTGTCTTCTTTCCTTCCTAATCCACCCAGTAATCTGGTAATCCCACGTGTGTGAACAGAGGTGTGGCTGACTCTGTGGCAGTGACCAGACTAACAGGGAAGCTCAGCCAGTCACTATGCCAGCGGTGGTGACCTAGATAGGTCCTCATCACTCACAGGCCAGTCCCACAGGCAGGGGCTGGGGCTCACAGTGGGGTAAGGGGACACCTGCCCCTCAGGCCTCACTGCACCTGGGCAAGGGAGTCCTTCAAAGGGTCACAGGGCTTCTTTTAATAAAAACATAAATAACCCATCAAAGTGGAGTGACAGTAATTCATGGATGTATATTGATAGGCATCTTGTCCAATTGTAATATAATTGGACTCGGTTCAGCCACTTTGTTTCTATTTTGTACTATGGTATTCACAGACAGTGCCTGCTGATTCGTAAAGTGCAGAAGCATATCTCAATGCTATTCACCTGGTACCTATTATCATCAACGCCATGGTGATAGTTTCAGGTAGATCCAGGCCGTTTATTAAGACTAACCAGCCATTAAATCATATTAGCACCAAATCGGTGACCGCGGCAGCGTGTCAAGTCTGCACTACTTTCCCACACTTCTGATTGCTCTGATAGTAGTATCTATTTACATATGTCACTATTACACCGTCTCCACTTCAATTATCCCTGATACCAACACTGTTACTGAAATAGTATGACCACCAACAGGTGTGCTGGCTAAATAAACATTCGGTCCTACACTCCATTCAGATCCACCAACTTTGCCAGACAAAGCAACCAACACAAGCTGAAAGTTACAAAAACCGACAGCTCAGCCAGAGTTTGGGAGTGAGTGGCAGTGACTGTGATTTCAATTTCTTCAGTGGTAGATGCGTCATCCACATGCAGGTGTCAATGAAACTGACTCCCGGAACATTACCCTCAAAAGCTATGCCATAAACGACACCACCGTGAACATAAATGTCACATGCACCTCTAGGTGGCTGCATGTAACAGCAGGCAACATCGAAGACAACCAAAACATTGGGGGACAGTTCACTACGTTACTTTCAGGTTTTTGGTAATCAGTCTGCAGTTAAAGAGTAATTTCTAATCTAACCGTTTTATTGGAAACAGTTTTTGTTGTTGCTGATTATTCTTCTCTATGGTAGCTTGTATAATGATATCCAGGTGGGCTTGGAGTTCTTATTCTTATGGAATTTAAAAAGTGAGAAAATACAATGTGTTGTAACATAATCATAACAAATTCAGTTTTTTTCATATCTTCACAACAAGCCACATAATCATGAAAAATTTAGTTTTTGTCATATCTTCGCAACAAGAAAAAATACAAATATTATTTCAGTGTCGTTTTTAGATGTTTCAGCCTATGACAGAAGGTTAGAAAACAGTTCAAATATCGGGGACAGATCACCATTTTGTTCATGGAAGACGAATGAAGCATAACTGTACCAAGACCTAATCCCGTTGGTCTGGGGGCAATAAATGACACGAACCTTCTGTTGGAATCTGACCAAAAATACAATCCACCAGATGGCAGCCTTGAAACAACTCAGTGAATGAGATCAAAGGGACCAGTCGTTATCTAAACAATCTTTTAACAACAACAGAGAAACAGGTGCCTTTTAAGTGCGTCAAATCTGCAGTGTAAAATTTCAAAAGATTTTGCAGTTCATATATTCAAACTACAGCAAAGCAAGATAAAATCTACCAGTCTTCACTTGTCGTAGTATTTGCTATCTTTTATTTATTTATCAGATTTACAGTTTTCAAAATCATCAACTGTGAATAAAATGTAATTTATGTGTTAACGCTGACTTGGCATCTGTAATCAGCCGGGTATTACCAGATCTCCACACTAACTCCAAGCGTCAACATCAATTGTGTTTCTTAAAATGATGTGCCTGTTCCTACCATTTAATGAAAGTGTCAAAAAACATCTCAATGTTGAAAACTCCACAAGAAATCTCATCAGAATAATAACCTGGAGCCTGGAGGTGTTATACTGTGGGGAGGCTCCTGTGCTAGCAATATTATATATCTTAATGGGAGTCTCCCTACCTTACCTATTACTTCCTTTATTCATTGTAAATATATATAATATTATAATTATATGTATTGTACATAATTATACGTAAGATAAATTTATTCCCAGTTCTACATCATAAAATAAAACAGAAATACTGAGATTGACGTTTATATTTTTGAGTTGTACATATATAAAAATAGAGTATCGAGCATCACGTAACTGGCTACTAATTGCAGATTGTACTGTCTGAACCATAGTTTTGTGTACATATTTTGGCATAGTTTCCTGATGTGCCTTCTTGCACTAGTTTTTTTTAAAGCTTGTCTGCCACTAGGTGAGGCATGACTGAACTAGGTGAGGCATGACTGCACTAGGTGGGACTTGACTGCACTAGGTGGGGCGTGACTGCACTAGGTGGGGCGTGACTGCACTAGGTGGGGTGTGACTGAACTAGGTGGGGTGTGACTGCACTAGGTGAGGCATGACTGCACTAGGTGGGGCATGACTGAACTAGGTGGGACTTGACTGCACTAGGTGGGGCGTGACTGCACTAGGTGGGGTGTGACTGCACTAGGTGGGGTGTGGCTGCACTAGGTGGGGTGTGACTGCACTAGGTGAGGCATGACTGAACTAGGTGAGGCATGACTGCACTAGGTGGGACTTGACTGCACTAGGTGAGGCATGACTGCACTAGGTGGGGTGTGACTGCACTAGGTGGGGTGTGACTGCACTAGGTGGGGTGTGACTGCACTAGGTGAGGCATGACTGCACTAGGTGGGGCGTGACTGGGTAGGTTGTGACAGGGAGCTTATGGTGGCTTCACTTCACAGATGCTGCCTGACAGGATAACACTAAGTCTTAATTGTTGTTGTATCTCCAGCAATCTTCTGTGATGTACCTCACTCACTCACTACTCTATCTCCTGTGATGTATCTCACTCACTCACTACTCAATCTCCTGTCATGTACCTCACTCACTCACTACTCAATATCCTGTCATGTACCTCACTCACTCACTACTCTATCTCCTGTCATGTATCTCACTCACTCACTACTCAATCTCCTGTGATGTACCTCACTCACTCACTACTCAATCTCCTGTGATGTACCTCACTCACTCACTACTCAATCTCCTGTGATGTACCTCACTCACTCACTACTCAGTGTCTCTCAATGTCAACTGACATGTGACGTGGTGTCCCATTTCTTTCATGTCCACTTTTACATCACTGCACACATTAATAATCCATAGATAAAGTTTAAACAGTCTCCTAATCATTGTTCAATAGGATGATAATTGTCACAGTTCAAAATGTACATACAGTGCAACACGTTTATAGCGAACACGGATACAACGAATTGATGGATATAATGAAACAATTTCTTACGTACGGATTTTTTCTCTATCTTTTCCATTATAAGCGTTCACGCATATTACGAACACGGGTATAACTAATTCATGGTTATTACGAACACCTTTTCCCGAACAAATTTTGCCGTATAACAAATTTCTGTCCAACTGAAAATCGTCCGGTTGTTCGCAAATACTTCCCGGCATGACCTGGAAGCCATGCTGTGGCCGCGCAGAGTGCAAATGCCACAGAAATTAGGTCAATGAGCTAGGGAAACCATTCGTAACAGGGCTACGCAGTCAGATGCTGCAGCGCACTGCGACTGGATTGAGGATTTCCTGTTATCTGGTGCCCTAGCCAACAACAAACAAACAACAATGGAGGACTTCTTCGAAGCAGATTAGCTGGTGTCATTCTGTGTGTGTTATACAAGAAGTAGTAGTTATCGTGGCTCCATCCTGCCACAGTTCGTGTTTTTATGTGCTTTGACGCGACGTGCTCGCCATGGCATGTGTTTATGTCATACTGTATTTTGTTACTTTTTCACAGACAGTGGACTGCTATAACTACATTTAATAGTAACATTTGTAACCGTCTTATGTGTCATCTAAATAAATGTTACACAACAAAATATCTTTACATTTGATAGACACCTGGCGAATAGTTTAAAAACTCACACACAACACTGCCACCTAGCGGGTAAATGCGTACATGCATATAACGAATTCGTTAGCTACCCACAAAGTAGTTCGTTATAAGCGTGTTGCACTGTACAACAATGGTACATGATGTAATGTACCAACAGTCCAGCACTGTTAACTCGTTAAATTCATCAGACACATTAAAAACATCTAAAACAGTTCAAAATGTACATACAATAATGGTACATGATGTAGGGACACTGATTTTCCACAATTGCATAAAACGGAAAAACATTCGCGGAATTGGTGTTTTGAAACCGAATTAACCTTTTCAAACGGAAATTCCGCGATCGCAAAAAACGGACAAAATCTTGGTATTTGCGTTTTCAAAAAGATCTTCTGTGATCGTGAAAAAGAGCAGAAGCACCGCCTGTTTCATCGATAATGCCTTAACTGGAGATATTTTGAAACAAATGTTTAATATGCAACAATGTTAATTTATTTTTGTGGATTTAGACGCAGGATTTTAAAAACGCACAAGGCAAATTGTTGCGAAGTGTCATGGCGCCTGTGCTACCTCGACGTAAACAGGGACCCGTGCAGAAGGCGCTAACATAACCTGTTTTGCAATCGCTAAGCGCATGGAAGATATGTTGCTAATTAAATGTAGTTGTCACATCATTAGAACACGTATAAGTGTACATATTCTGGTTTTGAACACAAAACGCAAAGGAGTAACAACAGCCTAGGTTACACTGGCTCAAACTGAGATAATCCGCGTTTCGTAGTTTTAGCAAATTCCATTGTATGGCGTCATATATAGCACTAGCTAAAAATTTAATGGTTGAACAAAAGTATTAGTGAAACAGCAGTGATTTGAACTTGCATAATTGTTAATATGATTGCTTGTATAATTTACATTTGTTAACTTATGTATTAAGCACTGCTGCATTAGAAACAACCAATCATTTATATGTAATTGCATGACAGGAATTATTTTATAATCTAAATTGTTTTTGTACGGTTGTTACTGTGGTATTGATGTTGTTAGAAAAGTTAGCCGCACCGTAAAACGGTATTATTTAGATGCAGAGATCATAACATTATGATATTTTAGATATTTCACAGAATGTATTATTTTTCACGACGAAAAATGCATCAATTGACACAAAAAATGCATCATTTGAAACAGAATGTATTATTTTTCACGACGAAAAATGCATCAATTGACACAAAAAATGCATCATTTGAAACATAATTTGTTTTTTCTGAAACAGAAAATACATAATTTGAAACGGAATTTGCCTTTTTCTGAAACGGAAAATACGTTGATTAAAATGGAATTTGCCATTTTCTGAAATGGAATTTTGAAATGGAATTGAAACGGAATTTGCCTTTTTTTAAACAGAAAATCAGTGTCCTTAATGATGCATTGTACCAACAGTCCAGCACTGTTAACTCGTTAAATTCATCAGACACATTAAAATATGTAGCTACAAAAACAGGAATTGCACTTGTTTAAAAAGTGCATTTCCAACAAAAATTCTTGGAGGTCCCTTGCTGTGATGGTGATACCTTCTGCACATGTCTGATGATGACCTCATGATTAACTATTCTGATTTGTTGCACCAGTGAGCTCTGGTTAATGATGAATTATGTGCTGCACGGAATTATATTATCATAAAGAATCAATGATAACATCAAATTGTAAACATGTTTACAATTCTACTACGACATTCCAGTAAAATGACAATGTCCTCAACAGTGCAACTTTGCCCTATGTTTGAGTATAATGATTACGTGTGCGCTTTAAATGTACAGTAGTACTAGAATTATATGATAAACAGGATTACTGCATTTTGAATGCACATCATGTTTAGGCTGCATTGAGCAAAGACATCATTATTGCTCTTTGTTTAGAAAGTTCGGATTACAAGGCTACAGCGATTTGACACACATTTGTGTTAATTTAAATTTCTCCAAATCTGAATGTCAGACATGTTGTAATCGTGTAAATAATATGAGTGAAATATAATCAATCCCATGACAAATGTTCAAACTAGAATCGTATTCATGATTCCTAAAGTTCTTCATATCTGATTCTCAATTCCCATAACATACTGGTTTGAAGCCCTGGAGATGTTACATAATATCTGGCATCAAACCCGTCATGGCCTGCGTATATTTTGATTACTTCTTTCATCTACTTATTTTAGTGGAACGTGGCAGTGGAGAGGCTACAGCATTAGATTCTTAATCAAGAGATTCTGTGCTCCAGTCCTCTTGCTACTATTTCAGACTTTGGTCAAGTTTGTTCACTGCAGGTAGCTCTATCACTCAGCTGCATGAATGTGTATCTGGTTTTGTTCACGGCGTGTAGCTCTATATCACTCAGCTGCATGAATGTGTATCTGGCTTTGTTCACGGCGTGTAGCTCTATATCACTCAGCTGCATGAATGTGTATCTGGCTTTGTTCGCTGCGTGTAGTTCTATATCACTCAGCTGCATGAATGTGTATCTGGCTTTGTTCGCTGCGTGTAGCTCTATATCACTCAGCTGCATGAATGTGTATCTGGCTTTGTTCGCTGCGTGTAGTTCTATATCACTCAGCTGCATGAATGTGTATCTGGCTTTGTTCGCTGCGTGTAGTTCTATATCACTCAGCTGCATGAATGTGTATCTGGCTTTGTTCGCTGCGTGTAGCTCTATATCACTCAGCTGCATGAATGTGTATCTGGCTTTGTTCACTGCGTGTAGCTCTATATCACTCAGCTGCATGAATGTGTATCTGGCTTTGTTCACGGCGTGTAGCTCTATATCACTCAGCTGCATGAATGTGTATCTGGCTTTGTTCCCTGCGTGTAGCTCTATATCACTCAGCTGCATGAATGTGTATCTGGCTTTGTTCGCTGCGTGTAGTTCTATATCACTCAGCTGCATGAATGTGTATCTGGCTTTGTTCGCTGCGTGTAGCTCTATATCACTCAGCTGCATGAATGTGTATCTGGCTTTGTTCACTGCGTGTAGCTCTATATCACTCAGCTGCATGAATGTGTATCTGGTTTTGTTCACTGCGTGTAGCTCTATATCACTCAGCTGCATGAATGAGTATCTGGCTTTGTTCACTGCGTGTAGCTCTATATCACTCAGTTGCATGAATGTGTATCTGGCTTTGTTCACTGCGTGTAGCTCTATATCACTCAACTGCATCAATGTATATCTGGCTTTGTTCAATGCATGTAGCTCTATATCACTCAGCTGCATGAATGTGTATCTGGCAGTGACAATGGTGGATACATTTTGTAGAATGGCTGAATGCTTTCCACAGAAGTTGAGACGGTGTCGAATAAACACATCTGCCAGGGAGTGAGTGTAAAGTGCGTTGAGCAGTCCTAAGGACTGGACACCGCACTATATTTAAGAACTTACCTTATTTATAATTATTATTAATACTAGGATATAAAAAGAATGTGGACTAGAGATAGTTTGACAATAACCAGTCTCAATGCACAAAGAAAGTGGGAAAGCTGGACACAGGTGGTGGAGAGCACCCAACTTGTGGCTGAGAAACAGAATGATTATCCATGAGTCAGTCATGTGTACTACAAAAACTAAGTCTACAGATAAACACTGACTGACAGGAGAATCACACGACTTAGATAACGTGATGTAACCGAAGTCCAGTTTCGTACCATCTCATGTATTTGGGAGGACAAACCAGTTTTTATTCATTTGCCTTACACATAGGTGGAGGTATAGTAAACATTGGATTACATTTTGTGTTGTATTTTATAGCTACCACAATGTTGTACTATGACCAGTGCCATACCAACAGCTAACAGTGGCGATATAATTACCCTGTGGTGTAGCAGTGGATATTTTGCACAAAAACAGATGACATTTTATTTAATAATTTGTTAACTGCATGCTAGAACACACACCGTAGTACTGAAATCATGGATTCACAACATTGAAAGCAATATCATATCCGAGCAGCAATGAAAATGCTGATGACCACTGGAGCTTTAATTGTGGCCTGCCCCCATCTCTTAATCGAGCACTGACCTTTGGCGAGGAAGAAACATGGACCCCTCGATGAAGACACTACCAGAGAGAAGGATGTACCAGCAAGTCGCCTTGTCACCAGCACTGAAACAACACCAGCAGTCACACTGCGTCTCATTCAACCACTTCACAGGCAACGTGGAGGGCACGACACAGTTGTATGAAGGACTTACCTTAGGGTCACTGCATTACTGGTATGTCACACACTTGCCGGGCTAGATGTATGGCAGTTAGACATCTCACCATACCGGTTATTTATGAATGAGTGATGTGCAACTGCATTCAGTTCAGTTAGCAAGCAAATACTGGTTTTTGTTCCCGAATTCACAAGCGGCATGCATACACACACACACACACACACACACACACACACACACACACACACACACAGTGCATAATGCTTCAGTCTTAGAAATGTGTTCATTTAATTCATTGGTAATTAATATATTATTATAAAATAGCATATTTTTATTAATATTAAAACATGTTTGTAACTGTGATTAATAAACAAATATTACTTATGAATGAATATATAAATACTATAACCAAGTGCTCATGCATAATTATTAAGCATAATTTCGCATACCGGATACTTATTTGTATGAAGGGTAACAAGCACACAGACATCATGAAAGAATACAAAGGAGGGCAAATAAGCCGATTCCCACAAATATTAGTTACAAAAATGTCTAAAAGGATGTAGTTTACATTTAACTACATTTTAAGGTATTAAGGGGTATATCAATAATCCAACAGAAGTTATCAAATATCTTAAATGATCATGAAGGCAAGTTAAAACAGCTGGCTATAAAATAGATTGAATATAAAATGTTTCAATTCACACAAATAAAAGAAACAAAATATCTATTATGTGAATAACTAAACTGATGGGAACAGATTTACCAAACCCAATGCTCAGGCAATGGCAAGACAGTGGCACCACCTGGTGGATAAAAAAGTGACACCACCTGGTGGACAGTGCAGACACTACTGCACCAGTACACCTACCTATATAAGACATCATTGGCGGCGCTGTACTGGTAGCGGACAGAGCGACAGATCGACCTGAGGGCGGGCTCCCGCAGGCAAGACAACACCTCCATGGAGTGCAGGAACCAGTAGATGGTGTCCAGGGCCTGGCAACAACAAACACCAACCACTGTGACATTCTCATTAACAAGGTTTAACATTACTTCAACCCAGAGAATTAACTCTAGAGAGCAAGTGTACAAGGAAACCTTTGGTTTATTGGACACAAGTCCTACCCTTTCTATCTTACCCTTCTGAGATATGTGTCGATTTTGTTTTTAAACATATTCATGCTACTAGCACCCACACAATCAGCTGAGCAGATAATCTGTTCCATCCATTTATAGTCCTGTGAGAATGAATATTTTCTGATACAGGGTGTTTATTATCTACACTGTTCCTTCACTACAGTAACTTCATCTCCTGTAATCTTTTTATCTTTATTAAATGAGAAAAAATATTTCTATCAACATTTTCATAACCATTCAATATTTAAAAACTATACAATAACACTAGCTTACAGTTACAAGTAGCCATGGAGCCACAAACAATGGGCATCATTAGAGATTTGTAACAGCGGCGCCCTCTGAGATATGTCTCACCGTACAATTTGTCCACTAAAAAATAAATAATTCAAAATAACCATCTTTGTATTTTTTCAAATCGCCAATTGGTAGGTCAATGGTAAGCCGCCAATGGTCCAAGGAAACAAATGAACATAGCAATAGGTGAACCAATTGGTAGATCAATGGTAAGCCACCAATGGTTCAAGGAAACAAATGAACATAGCAATAGGTGAACCAATTGGTGGATCAATGGTAAGCCACCAATGTTCCAAGGAAACAAATGAACATAGCATTAGGTGAGCCAAATGGTAGATCAATGGTAAGCCACCAATGGTCCAAGGAAACATGAACATAGCAATAGGTGAACCAATTGGTAGATCAATGGTAAGCCACCAATGTTCCAAGGAAACAAATGAACATAGCAATAGGTGAGCCAAATGGTAGATCAATGGTAAGCCACCAATGGTCCAAGGAAACAAATGAACATAGCAATAGGTGAGCCAACTGATAGATCAATGGTAAGCCACCAATAATAATAATAATAAGATAATTTCTACTGCACCTAAATCCTTGGAAACCAAGCTCAGAGGTGCATCAAAACAAAAGGATTGGTCAATCTCAAAATCCATAAGCAGTATTCCAGTTGACAACAGATGGGTCAAGGTGCTAGGGAGCTATGGTGGATAAGCAAGGTTGTAAAGATAAGTTTTTAAATGACGACATAATTTTTTTTAATTTTCAACTGATCTAACACTAAGAGGGAACATATCCCAAAGAGTTGGTGCAGCAACAGAAAAAGCCCTAGTTCCAATGTTAGTGCTGACTCTAGGAACATAAAGTAGGTCAGAACTAGATATTCGAGGCTGGACAGGTTTTCTTACAGGAGTAAGCAATGAATGCAAATAAGACGGTTGCTTACTGGACAGTGCCTGGTATGTAATGGTACAGATCTTAAATATTATACAATATCGTACAGGAAGCCAATGCAGACTTCAAAAGTGGTACAGAGCGAGAAAAACGAGGAGATCTTGTAACTACTCTTGCTAGACAATTTTGGACACGCTGAAGTTTTGTGGTATCCTTGCTAGCGATATTATAAAGGAGGGAATTGTAATAGTCAAGTCTGCTGCTAACAAGCGTTGTTGCAATAGTTTTAGCAACAGAAAATGACAGATACCAGCGAATATGGCGAAGATCACGAATATGATAAAAACTTCTAGATTCCGTACCGAGGTTGCTGGCGTGATATACTGATTCAAAATACGCGTAGGGAAAAAACATCCAGTTTACAACGCTGCATTGGAGTACCAATAATGATTTCAACTTGCTGCCAGTCATCCAGTGGACGATATCTTGAAGGCAATCACAAAGTTGGTTAAGGGAGCGATTTGTATCCGGGATAACCAAAAAAATGTAGATCTAAGTATCATCAGCATAAAGATGATGATCCAAGTTGTCTGTATAACAGAGCTTAGTGGCGTAGTGTAAAGAGTAAAAAGCAAAGGCCCAAGAACAGAACCCTGGGGAACACCAAATAAAGCCGGCAGTGCAGCTGAAAAGCAGTTCCCAATCTTTATAGTTTTGTATCTATCAGTCAGATATGAAGAAAACCAGCTTAGAGCTGTGCCAGATATGCCGTACCACTTTAATAGGCGTTCAATGAGAATGCTGTGATCAATCGTGTCAAAAGCAGCAGAGAGATCTAGTAAGGTAAGTGCAGTCACTTTACCATTATTAATGTTCAAGTTAATGTCATTATGAACCTTTAAGAGGGCAGTCTCTGTTGAATGAAACTGTCTATATGCCGATTGTGACACATTAGTTAAGACATTTGTGCTAATGGGAGACCTTAGACAACTTGCTACAACCTTTTCTAGTATTTTGAAAATAAAGCTAAGGTTAGAAATAGGTCTATAACTGTTTAGGTCTTGTTTAGGAAGAGATGATTTTTTAAGAAGTGGTATGAAATGGGCGTATTTGAAATCATCAGGAAAACAGCCAGAGCAAAGTGATGCATTTATAATATTTGTTATAGGTCCAATTAGTGTATCGAGACATGCTTTTAGCAGTATTGTTGGAAATGGATTAAGTGCACAAGATTTATTTGGGGAGGACATAGTTATTTTCCTAACTTCATCAACTGTTGCAGGTTCAAATGATACAAGTAGAGAATTTACTTGTGGAAAGTCCACACTGGCATTACTTAAATTATGATGTGGGAAAGCAGAACGAATAATACTGATTTTATTCTTAAAGTGACTAGAGAACGAATCACATAGAGACTTAATTGACACATGATCAGGTAACGATGGAATAGGCTGTCTGTGTAGAATGTTATTGATGCAGTTCCATAACTGACGTGGGTTGTCAGACTTATTTATGACCATATTTGTATTATAATCTGATTTAGCTTTGGCCATTTGTCTGTTACAGAGGTAACATTGCTTAGAATAGCATGACCTATCTAATGGCGAGCACGATTTGCGCCATACACGCTCTAAATAACGATGACGCCTTTTAGATAGTATAATTTCGGAAGTCATCCATGGAGCAGGTGGTCTTTCTGACACACATTTGGATTTTATAGGTGCATGTTTGTTAAGTAATGCATTGAATACTTGACAGTACTGTTTATATAAGTCAGATAGATTTTTTTGATCTGTGATAAGGTCGGATATAAGGATATCAGCCATTAAAGCTTTAATGTCAATCCTATGAATGGCTCTGTAACTTGTAAGACACATTGTGTTTCAACTCCAATGGGGTTATAGAAATGTTAACATTAGCAATGACAGTATGGTGGTCTGATAACCCATCTGAAACAGTAGGTGCTTGGATATTATTACAAGTGTTATCAACGGGTTATCAACAGGTCAAGCCAATGGCCATGTATATGTGTCGAAAAGGTAACATGTTGTTTCAAATCAAATGATGCCAGAATATCAGTGGTCCAAGGAAACAAATGAACATAGCAATAGATGAACCACTTGGTAGATCAATGGTAAGCCACCATAGGTCCAAGGAAACAAATGAACATAACAATATGTGAGCCAATTGATAGATCAATGGTAAGCCACCAATGGTCAAAGGAAACAAATGAACATAGCAATAGGTAAGCCAATTGGTAGATCAATGGTAAGCCACCAATGGTTCAAGGAAACAAATGAACATAGCAATACATGAGCCAATTGGTAGATCAGTGGTAAGCCACCAATGGTCCAAGGAAACAAATGAACATAGCAATAGGTGAGCCGATCTCGGTGTCTGGGAAGAGATACTCTCATAATGCCCCAAAGCTAGCATGTTAAAGGGAATAAAAACATCTATGGCTTGAATTTATATTATATTACATCCTGCTATCTATTTCCATGTCCACCAAGCCACAACAAATCAAAAAATTCAATTAATTAGAAATTCCACATTTTATGCTGTGCATGACATTTTCGAATATGCATATTTTTGGCGTGCTTTTCGGGATGCAGAGATGTGACGTCACTTATGACTCGAACTAGCATCAGGCCGACCCTTTCCATGCATTCAGAGCATGTTTACAAGGATAGCTTTCGGATCGAAACGAACGTCAAAATTAGTTATTATGCGATATTCGATGTAATACAAACACTAGTCATCATAGAGGAACAAGCAGTTATCTTACGGTTCCACATGAATCCAATTTTATTTAAAACAATGACTGTGAATGGGCCTACAAGTCGACTAGGTTTCGCCGAGCTTGGGTTCGTTTTTAGAATAATTATATCGGATGCAACCAACGGGAGAAAATCTACACCAATAAACATACATAACAAACATATATTGTATCCAGCTACAGAAAGTAACGTGTATAAGTGTATAGTCTTATAATATCACTAGAATATCGATATATGAAGGTTATGATTTATCATAACAACTTAAATCAGTCAGCGAATTTCTGTCGGTCCTGCTAGCTCGTTTGTTCCTTGGCAATTATTTTGTAATCAGGTGATGCCGGTTCGATCCCGACATCAAACCATTGATTTTGTTAACACTTTTTTGTTTGTTTTCACCAAGTAATATAAACCAAATAATTTTTATACTATGATGCACTGTTTGTAAATATTTATTTTAATTTTTGTAGTAATTATATATTTGCCAAAAAAATAAAAATTTGGGAATTATATAACGATGTTTCTAAATTGTATTTATCCAAATAAATATAATGTAATGGATATAGAATGTATTAACTGTATATATATATATATATATATATATATATATATATATTGTACGATAATATATTGTAATTATATATGTGAAAACAAATGGTGATCTGTCTGGATAAATACAATTTAGAAACATTGTTATATATCATTACCATATTTTCATTTTTGTGGCGAATAAATAATTTCTACAAAAATATTTACACACAGTGCATCCTAATATAAAAATGATTTGGTTTATATTACTTGGTGAAAACATAAACAATTTTTTAAAAACAAAATCAATGGTTTGGTGTCGGGATCGAACCAGCGTCGCCCGATTACAAAATAAATGCCAAGGAACCAACGCCTTTACCAAATGAGTCAGGAGGATCGACAGAAATTCGCTGACTGATTTAAGTTGTTATGATAAATTGTACAACTCCTCCTTCATACATCGATATTCTTGTGATATTATAAGATTATACACTTATACACGTTACTTTCTGTAGCTGGATACGATATATGTTTGCTATGTATGTATATTGGTGTACATTATCTCCCGTTGGTTGCATTCGATATAATTATTCTGAAAACGAGCCCAAGCTCTGCGATACCTAGTCGACTTGTAGGCTCATTCGCATTCGTTGTTTTGAATAAAATTGAATTCATGTGGAACCGTAAGATAACTGCTTGTTCCTCTATGATGACTAGTGTTTGTATTACATCGGAATATTGCCCAATAACTCATTCTGACGCTCGTTTTGACCCCAAAACTATCCATGTAAACATGCGCTGAATGCATGGAAAGGGTCGGCCTGCTGCGAGTGTGAGTCATATGTGACGTTAAGATACCACGTGATCGCCTAGCTCATTAAATTTATATTTTCCGCTGGAATCACCACACAGACGGGTTTAAAATCGAATTTATGCTGCAAATGTATTTTTTTAATGTTCTCAAATGTTACATACAATGTTAAACTTTGTGTACACATGGAAAACGGATTTTAGCTAATGCCTTGTTTTTATTTCCTTTAATACAGATCACCAGACATGCCACATTTGTCATTGAAAACTTCCATTCCCTGGTAGTTTTGACTTGAAATTCCACACAAATCTGTGTAACACTTTGTATTGGTTGACAGACCATTGATTGGTTTATATCATTCCATGAATGGCAGCATTTATTAGGCTACAAAATATATGTGTATAGTTTTAATGTACAAAGACGTTTTCCCAATTTGGCCAATGAAAAATAAGTTGGCTAAGAAAAGGAAATCAAAGGCTGAACAAAAATTGTTTGGCTAAACAAAACAAAGACATTTTCCCAACTTGGCTGGGGAAAAAAGAAATTTGTAAAAAAAAAATTTTAAGTATGTCAATCAAAAATGTATATTGCATATTTGTGGGAAATCTGTACATGCCATGAGAACACAGGTCTGTAAAATAGTTCACACAACAGTCACAACATAACAGGATATGTCCAGCTAATTTTACACATTGTTTTACACAGATTATTATCTGGTACATGATCTGTGGATACACAACATGTAGAACATGCTGGATTGGTAAATGCCTCATACCACACAGGTAGTTTAGTCGCATGATTTGAGCCTGTAACATATTTTGCAACCAAGCAAACACAGTTAACATGGCAGTGATAGATAAGATTTGTTTCTGTCTCGCATAACTGAATGAACTAGGGTGAGGTGTGTAGATGATCCAGTCTACATGGTAACTGGAGTACCAAGACCAACATGGTTACACAATCTGTTATACCTGAATGAGCATTTAGGGAATAGTTGTTCACAGCATTGCAAATAATGACGAAATAACAGTGCCGACTGTGTACAGAAGTTGAATGATTTAGTTTCGAGATGATCACCAGGTGGCACCTCCAGCCCATACACCTGCTGCCACTGGCCTGATCTGGCTCAGTGGGCCTGGAATGAGGCCAGAATGTTTGGAATCTGTCTGCACTGACCATCTCAGGGCTGGTCAACAAGTATGAGGCAGGCAGCAGGGACTGTCTAGACAGCTCCACAGAAATAAACTGCTTACAGCTGTGGGAATAAAGAGTTCAGTGTTATTGGCTGTGACTGCACCTTGGTACAACTGTTTCAAAATACATTACCTAAATCCAGGATTTCAAATTGTAACCATATAGATGATGTTACAAACACTAAATAAAGTATAAAGCCTAATTTCTCAACAGAGTCTTTAATTAATACTATATTTTAATAAAATATTTACTGTTTCTGTAATTGTAAATCACGTCAGGTATTTTTTTTTACAATATTTGGAACTGTATAATTGTAATTTTATGTGTACCAATGATCTTCAGAATTAAAAAAATATGTGGATATCATTGCAAAATAAATGGAGCATTGTAGAAGCCAACTGAGGATTGGCAGATACTAGGAAGATGAAGTAACAAACAGCTGCCAAAAGGAGAGAACGGAAAGAACAACCGAGCAGTCCGAATACACTGCTTCCCAACTGTCGTAGCTTACTTCTAATACTTCCCAACTGTCGTAGCTTACTTCTAATACATGTAGTTCATATAACTTAGGAAAGGAAAATAAAATGTACATCTGTTGTGTGGCACATTCCCCACAACCAAAGTAGCATGCATGCAAATGATAGTAAGTCACAATGCTGGATAACAGTGTTTCCACCAACAAAACTGGACTCAGAAGGAAAGGATAACAAGCTCAAGGAAGCCTCACTTTTGAGTGTTTCCATGACCTTCTGGCACTACAGCCTGGCAGCAACACCAGTTACTAGCACTATACTAGCTACTGAACAGGGGATTACCAATTTATAACAGCCACTGTAATGCATGCAGTGAGGGGAGAACGTTTATCACATGAGAGTGGTCATTAAGGCATCTAAAAGCCATATACTGAGAGGGGAGCCAGGCATTCAACCCCTAGAGGTACCAGGGAGAGAAAGCCTAATGTTTACAACACAGTCACTGTGTCATTAATGTTGAAATGAAAAACAATGATCAAGGGAAAATATGCAATATACAGAAGGCACAAAATGAGAAGCATTACCATCTTCCATTGAAGTGTAACCAAAAATGGTCCCCTGGTGTTGGTGAATGCCACCTCAGTACACGATCGCTGTACAAATTCATATACTGTAGTTTGGTAACATTTAATAATTAATTATGAGCAGACTGTATAGCTCTAGAGACATTTAATTAAACACCATAACTATAAGAGGTACTTATGGACAATATGGCTTGAGTACCAAGCGCTGATAACATTTCCTTGCAGGGTCTCAATTGTAAACATTGATCACACCATTCCATACTCTGGCCAACAGTTACTTCTATGAGTATTCATAAACTAGTTTAACAAGCAGTATCAATGGAAAGCTCAATGACCCTTCGTTCTGTGTCATTTTTATTCATGAGCCAATTCAATGATGGCAAATGAAAATCTGTTTCTATCAGAGCCCAATAAAGGTAAGTTCATAGAACTGCTCAAAGCACTGCCCATCTTTCCCTTGTGCTGACCTGTCCATTCAAACACAAATTCTCTGGGTAGTATTCAGTAGAATTTCTGCACTAAAATATTCAGTAGATCACATATCAACAACTGTTTACAGCAATGTAAGTATCCAGTAAAACAACTGTATGACGGAGGAGTAGAAATAACTCCAAAAAATCAGATAGCCTGCAAAAACCCAAATTTTTTGCAAAATAATGCGCTGAACACAAAATATGAAAATCGGCAACCGTGGACAAAATTGGTAGTCAAAGTGAGTCCAACTGGTTCTGACCATACAACCACTAGACCATTGCTTGCTGGACAGTGTCTCCCAAAAAGATCTGCACAACCAAACAGACTGAACTGATACAACCAATATCAGCTGATGACAACTCAGTAGTTGGTAGAGCTTGCCTTCTATCAGATCATAACAACAAGTAACTTTTTTGACTCAAGAAACATGTGTTTCATTATCTATCTGTTGTTAACATATTTCCTTATAGAGCTATGCATGTTTCCTCTGCATTAAATACATACCACTTGTCACAAAACAACACGGAAAACATTGTACATGAACAGTAACAAATACATAAATGAATACATGTATGGACACAATACTTGATCTAAGATATACTCCATTTGGTGGTTATACAGACACTGTATGACACATGTATACGTGTACATGTAGATTGCATACATGTACAGACAGATTGCATGCACATATGCACAAAACAAGGGCATAGTTTAATTTTAAAATGCAAAGTGTAGTGAGGACGTACCTTTAATGCTAGTACAAAGTACACGTTGCAACCAGTGTAGTCTAAAGATTGGAGGTCAACAAAAGATCAAGTTTGAGTAACACCAGGAAGTGTGGCCTGTTGCTAGTAATCAATGGATGTATCCTAGGGAGCCTCGACCTATATACAGTGGAACCTTGCTGTATGGTCACCTCGGTAATACAGCCACCTCACAATTAATGTCACCTCGGTAATACAGCCACCTCACAATTAATGCCACCTCGGTAATACAGCCACCTCATAATTAATGTCACCTCGGTAATACAGCCACCTCACAATTAATGTCACCTTGGTAATACAGCCACCTCACAATTAATGTCACCTTGGTAATACAGACACCTCACAATTAATGTCACCTCGGTAATACAGCCACCTCACAATTAATGTCACATTAGGTCAGTCCCAAACTGTTTCTACAACAGTAAAGTGTTGTAAATTAGTTTCACAAATATTGTACGTCACTATTCAGGTAACTTTTGTCCTGTTCGGAGTGTGACCTTAATAGGGAGGTTCCAGTTCCACTATATAAGTGTGCTGTCTTACTTGTGATGAGACATTACTATACAGTATCTAAGATCAGTAATAATGTTATCATCATTATTAATGCAATATATATAGAAGTGAAGTTACAACTTTTAATTTTATATCTAAAGGAACAAATTGCTGACAGACAAACTGGATAAGACATTTGAAGAATGTTAAACCACTTTCATGTGTATTTAAAGTTAAATGAAGATAATTGCTAGTAGAGCAAACCAATTAGCCTACATACACCAGTCCCCACCAGAGTAGATAAGACCTGGTTGAAAGAACTGGTTAAGGAAGGACACAGGTGCTGGTGTAGGGTGAATGACATCAGCAGGCTCCCATGGCCCAGTCTGTGCTGTAGCACTCACATACATCTTGTGGATGTTGCACTAGATTTACATGAACATGTGATGAGCCAATGTGTCACCCATGGCCAGATTGCAGTGCAATTTAAATTGTGTTTTGGCAGACACTCATGGTGGTGAGGTTGCTTGAAATAGGACTGATCCTGTTTTGAAGTCGCACGTCATACGAAACACTTTTCCCAATGACTTAGCCCTTCGCCAGTGATCAGGGAAGGATGTTTATTTCTAGTGTAATGTTCTGACCAGTTAATTCATTACAATCTTGTGTGATCGGTGATCGTTTCAATTATATACAAATTGTTTTGTGTATGTACAATTACAAAATTTCCAAAACCCGTTTTAATACCGTAAAAAAGATGCCACTGACATCACTAAAAACTGTGACGCTTACGGTGTGTTCGGCAATGCCACCCATTAAACGTATAAACATTGCAGGGCTATTCGATAGTTTTCTCTGACGATGATTACTACAAACTGGTGCAGTCTTGTTATATATGTTGTATTTTAACATTTATTGCCATAAGCTAGGATGCAAGTAATACCCATTTCATTACTAGTCAATTATGCTTCTGGGCATTCAAGAGCATCACAGGTTGTCAAAACTCAATGTATCAAAGACCTGTGGATTTTGTGATTTCGATTGTTGTGTAGCTAACATGACAATGACATTGACAGTTTGTATGACACTGTTGACTTTAGTTGAGAGTCCAATGAAACATGTCTGTCTATTGTCTGATACTCCTAGAACAGGATGCCACACCTAACTGATCACCAGCCACACTTCCTGGTCTTACTCAACCTTTATCGTTTGTTCACCCACAATCTCTCTGCACCACATATAATACTCTGTAATCTACTCATAAGGTACATCCTTACTTCTTTTGTGTATGCATGCACATACCTGCATGCGGGCATTACTTCAACTATCACACATATTAAGCCCGGCTGAAATCTAGTTGACATTCCTAAGGCAAAGCACTACTTAATTATAAGTGGCACATACATAGCTGTGCCTGGTCATTAACTACATCTTTTTACCCATGAATGAATGAGAACCATTTAGTGATTCTAAGGGTCACACACAGCCTAAGGCCAAACATGTGGTCACCATGGTCAACCCCTACCTGGGGACATGTTTAGTCTGGCATCTAGTGACCTGCATACTTGGAGGACCAATGCACATGCAATGCATCAGAATGTGGGCCACAGGTTCCTGTCACCACCAGCAGAACAGCAAATCTTATCTGCACCTGATCAGTTAACTCCCCAAATCTCATTGAGGAACCTATCTCCTAATGGGGTGTTTGGGGAAAGGGTAAGCTGAGAGGGGGAATTTTGAATTTTCCTGAAATGAGACACTGATTTTTATCAGGACTATAGCCTGTGACTGAAAAAGTGAACTTATTCTTAGAAGAAACTTACTCGTGTGTCTTCTATACATTCATTATAGTTATACTAATACATGAAAGCTAATATTTTATAATTTAATAAAAAAATATTTCCCATAATGGAGTGCTGAATATAATATTTAATAATGCAAATAAACATATTAAAAAAATTAGTAGCCGACACAGTTCCAGTGACAACACTTATTTTCATAACAAAACATCTTTGCAAATATTCTCATTTGTAGAAAAATCATATCACATCCTAAATGGTTCAGACCTCAGCAAAGCCTAATAGAGCCAGACTGAACACCACAATGCATATATTTGCATAATCTGACTGTGAATTAGGCATACTGATTAGCCTCCTGATGATTTCAAGGTCTAGGGCTTGAGAAAGTTCCTGCATAATGCATGGTGCATCAAGTGTTCAGCATGAGCTACATGTTTCACCTGGAGGTCTCTCTGTGTGTCACCCTCTGCCCCACACTAAGGCTGTCAGCACCCCACTTGAGGGTGGTTAAGTCTCAATCCCAAACAATTATCCATTTGTATCTTCACCACTACTTACAACCCCCCACCACTCCCTCCACTTACAACCCCCACTTTCATGTCTACTGCCCTCTTTCAGCACTGCAAGTGCAGGATAAGAGGAGACTGGAGATGTCTGCTGATGGATCTGTTTATTTTCCCATATTAATGTTTTAATGCTGTTCACCAATTTATACTTAAAATTGCATCAACTGGCTGCAAACAATTTGTCAACTTCTATAATTTTCTTTTCCAGAATATCAACATTCAAGACCAACCAAATGGTGTCTAAAGCAATGACATGAGCCCATTTGTAGACAATGTTGTAATTGTTTACATACAACATTCAGTGGGGCAGGCACAAAGATTGACCTTACCAAGCAGGATGACGCTACACGCACACAGAAGTGGAAGATGGTTTCCTGGAGTATTCACACTGCAGGTTTGTTATATGATGTAAATGTGAGCATGTTTGCATTAATGCATGTTATGTAGAATATTCCCAATTGATCGGCGGATTATTTACATGGCTCGGAAGTCAGAACAATCGCAGAATTGAAGCCATATGTAGCGTTGCGAACAATCACTTTATGTCCACCTTGAATGTCCTGTATAAAGCTGTCCATGAGACAAGTGGGGGCCTAAGTACTGCAATGAAGGCTCACTTCCAAAGTTCCACAGACAGGCCCTCTTTGCAGTCCACAGAAAACCTTCCCTTGCTAAGAACACAGTTCAACAGAAAGCCCACCCTTTCAGTACACAGAATACCCAGTTTCATAGGATGTTCTCTCTTGTACACCGAGTATCCAGTTCCATAGAGGCCTCCCTTGTTGTACATTAAGTACATGTACACAGTTCCCTAGAAAGCCCACCCTTTCTGTACACAAAGTACACAGTTCCACAGAAAGCCCACCCTTGCATACACTATGTAAAAAAAGGTAAGTTCTTATATAGCGCAGTATCCAGTCCTCAGGACTGCTCAAAGCACTTTACACTTTACTCCCTGGAAAACCTGTTCAATCGAATACCAACTCGACTGCTCCGGGAAGCATTCAGCCATGCTGCAATTAATGCACAAAGACTATCTGTATACAAATATCCACCACTGTCTATAGCCAGGTACCCATACAGCAGAGTGAACCAAAGTCCCACTAGAACTTACAAGCCTTTACTGCAGACAATAAAGAAGCAAAGAATACCCAGCCTGATCAAGAATGTATCATTTAGTCAGGTGAAACCATGCTGTGATTTATAGGTTTACCCAAGACATGTATCACAGGTACTCTATGGAGTATATTTACTGCTAAAGCAACTTCACTGACAAGTCAAATAAGGTCACATCAGCAAGTCAGTCACCCACGGCTATCACAAAGGTTTCACGGGAGAGAATATGTGCACACATAAATAACATGAATTCCCTTGTGAACAATTCCACCGTCACACACGTTAGATTTATACTGTTTTCGGTCTTTCAACACATCATATCTGAAGTAAACATATTAATAATAAATCTAAGACATTTAAAGCACATAGTGACTTGTGGCTATGATCTACATCACTATGTAGGCAGTAATTCAAAATATTACATTTTCTACAACATACATACAATTTAGTGGCCGTCACTCACATTACAATCAATCCCACGTTTAGAACTTTCGTCAATCACAGAATTTCTAGCATTAACGTTTTGGCACGGGCTCATTCTTCACCATTAAAAACGTCATCAACTACGAGTTTCATTACACAGGATGTTAAAAAATCTGGATTTATTTTGGGTACGTATCTGTACCATAGAATTATTTTTGGGTACGTAATTTTACACTTTTATCCTGCTGGCAGAAATGCTGCTAATTTCAAGCTATCTATATATTCAGAATCCTCAGATCACCAGCCAGAACTGGTATGATTCTAAGGACGTCACTCACGTTACACACTGTCACTCATGTTACACACTGTCACTCACGTTACACATTGTCACTTATGTTACAGATTTAAACTTCATAAATTCTATAAGGCCTAGATGTGAATTTATTTTACATAAAACTAAGCTAGTAGGAGGAGAAACAACAGTTTCTGTGAATACCCTTACTGCTTTCAAATATTAGATTAAAATATTCACATATTCGTCACTCATGTTACGTGACGGCCACCAGTAGCCCATCTAACAATATGAACTAATGTGGATAACACACAAATGAATATTAAAGGGAATAAAAACATCTATTGCTTGAATTCATGTTAAATTACATCCTGCTATCTATTTCCACGTCCACCAAGCCAAAAAATCAAAAAAATTCTATGAATTAGAAATTCCAAATTTTATGCTGTGCATCCGGACATTTTCGAATATGCATATTTTTGGCACGCTTTTCGGGATGCCGAGATGTGACGTCACTTATGACTCCAACTCGTATCAGGCCGACCCTTTCCATGCATTCAGAGCATGTTTACAAGTACAGCTTTTGGGTCGAAACGAGCGTCAGAACGAGTTATTGTGCAACATTCCAACGTAATACAAACACTAGTGATCATAGAGGAACAAGCAGTTATCTTACGGTTCCACATAAATCGAATTTTTTTCAAAACAACGAATGCGAATGGGCCTACAAGTCGACTAGGTTTCGCCGAGCTTGAGCTTGTTTTCAGAATAATTATATCGAATGCAACCAACGGGAGATAATCTACACCAATAAACATACATAGCAAACATGTATTGTATCCAGCTACATAAAGTAACATGTATAATCTCATAATATCACTAGAATATCGATATATGAAGGAGTTGTACAATTTAGTCAGTGAATTTCCGTTGGCGCCGCTAGCTCAGTTGGTAGACACGTTGGTTTCTAGCCATTTATTTTACAATCGGGCGACGCCGGTTCCATCCTGACAGCATGCAAACTATTGATTTTCTTTACACTTTTTTGTTTATGTTTTCACGAAGTAATATAAACCAAATCATTTAGTATACTATGATGTACTGTTTGTAAATATTTTAAAAATTGTTGTAGTAATTATTTATTCGCCACAAAAATGAAAATATGATCATTATATATAACGATGTTTCTAAATTGTATTTATCCAGACAGATCACAATCTGTTTTCACATATATAATTACAATATATTACCGTACAATATATTTACAATTAATAAATTATATATCCATTACATTATATTTGTTTGGATAAATAAAATTTAGAAACATCGTTATGTAATGACCATATTTTCATTTTTGTGGCGAATAAATAATTACTACAAAAATAAGAATTATTTACAAACAGTGCATTATAGTATAACATAATTTTTTTTATATTACTTCGTGAAAACATAAACAAAAAAGTGTAAAGAAAATCAATAGTTTGCATGCTATCAGGATTGAACCGGCGTCGCCCGATTGTAAGATAACGCGCCTACCCACTGAGCTAGTGGGACCAGCGGAAACTGTTTGACTGATTTAAGTTGTTATGATAAATTGTACAGCTTCTGCTTCATATATCGATATTTTAGTGATATTTTAGTGATATTATGCACGTTACTTTCTGTAGCTGAATACAATGTATGTTTGCTATGTATGCTTATTTGTGTAGATTATCTCCCGTTGGTTGCATTCGATATAATTATTCTGAAAACGAGCCCAAGCTCGGCGAAACCTTGTAGGCCCATTCACATTCATTGTTTTGAATAAAATTTGATTCATGTGGAACCGTAAGATAAACATTTGTTCCTCTGTGATGACTAGTGTTTGTATTACGTCGGAATATTGCACAATAACTCATTCTGACACTCGTTTCGACCCAAAAGCTATCTTTGTAAACATGCTCTGAATGCATGGAAAGGATCGGCCTGATGCGAGTGTGTCATCAGTGACGTCACGATACCACGTGATCGCCTAGCTCATTAAAATTTAATTTTCCACGGGAATCGCTTCACAGACGGGCTTAAAATCTAATTTATGCTACAAATGTATTTTTTTGTATTTGTTTAATGTTGTCAAATGTTACATACAATGTTAAACTTTGTGTACACATGGAAAAACGATTTTAGCTAATGCCTTATTTTTATTTCCTTTAACTGTGCACAACTAACTGCCAGTATCCACGTCATCAAAATATACAGTGTATATTACGTAACTTGGTTCACTGTACTGCTAAAATGAAAATGGGCCTAGTGTTTGTGGCAAGTTTCAGAGATAAATTAAAAAATAAAAGCTTGATGATTCCAAATGCTCGTATTCGTAATTACCAAGTAGCATTTGTGTATAACTGTCATGTTATTACACCCAACATGTGTACAATACAATGCAAGTAATACATTGTCAATACGGGAAGATTTATTTTTCAGTGTCATGTCCAAAATTACAAGTTACGAATTTTATCCCATATGTGGGTTAATTATATTTTAATGTAAATAATCTTGTGCTTAAGTTAAGGGTAAACACAATCTACATTAACAAATTTAGATAAAAAACAAACCATCAATGATTTGTCATGCAGACAACGTTCTTTATGCATTATAAATTTGTTTACCGGGTAGTCTAGCTTTAGAGATTTCTTATTATAAATGATAATCCTCTGGTTTATACGTACCTGTAGTAAGCCAGCTGCTACCACAGGTCAACTACAGGTAGATTCCTCAATCTCACCAGACAATGAGCTCACATAACATGTAGCGGCTGCTTTACCTTTTTAATAAAATGGTTTCCATGGAGACGCACACCTGCCTGCAGACTGTGCACAACATCTCGACTGAAACCAGATTACTGTCTGACGAGAATTAATACTGTTTTGTTTGGATAGATGCTCAATACTGGCAACAAGGAAGTGTATCCTTATGTTTACAGCATGCTAACCAAGCCCTACAGATATGTCCACGATAATGTCCCTGTAACCTGTAATAAATCATTCTAATAAATCTTTATCATGGCATGGCCGCATCTATCAAATAATGACTACCGTTGTTAATTTTAATTATAGCCAAGTATCTCTAACTGTAATTATCAACATAGATCATTCAGGCCTTAAATTTGGCAATGGTCACACAGACATTTGCAATAATGCTATGGCACTTGGCCATCATGCCTCGAAAAATTAAATAAATAAATTTGCTGCCAAATAGACTGTACCTTATAAGGGTACTCAACAAAATCTATATAAAAGTCACAACCAATTGGCCTTGCCCTTAATTTTGGCAAATATGAGGTATGAGAGTGAGACTCTAGATAGAGCTAAACTAACATTTTAACACATGCTTTACTGACAGAACATGTTATGAGTAGAATCTGGTCATGCCAAAATTGTCATCACACAGCACTGTTATAACACATTTCTGTTGCCAACTAACTACTAGGACAGCCTCAGGTGAGTCACTGTGTCTCCATAGTATGTCTGCATACAAGGGTTCCTTGTCTCTATTCATTAATGTATTCACTGTCACTCTGTTACTGCCTGAGTGGTCACTGCTTGTGGTCAAACCCAGTGGACAGTAGTGGTCACTGAGCTACTACTACTCTACAAGACTGGTGGTCCTATCAGTTCAGACTGATACTAGTGATAGTGATAATGCATGTAGCTGGCTAGAAACACTAACCCCCTGTTATGCTACATTCAATTACTTAATCCCCACAACCAGAAGGGTGGCTTCTGTTGTTGTATTCTTGTCTTTGTACATCAGGATTATTATATCAAACAAATGGCATGAAATTACAATCACTCAAATGGACGGCTAACAAACTGAAATAGAGTTAAATCAGTCCATGCAGACACAACCTGGGACAATGTTTACATCAATTGGTGACGAGACATCAATCGTTCAATGAAGGTTGACAATACATGCATAAGATGTTTCAAAAAGACATCCAAACTGTTATTGTTCCAATGCTTCATCAGCCACAATTATATATTTTTTTAAAGCATTAGTCGCTTGAAATGGTGTCTTTCATGATACATAACTTGCCACAAAGACTACAAAACAGGTGTTGAATATGTCAGTTAATTTCCCACAGTTCTTGTAACAATATTTTAGTTACTTGGTCACTGGCAAGATACTGAAATGTCCTAGATATTATTAATAAACTGGGGTATTTATAAATAGGTAAATTGTAGCCATGTTTTTCTTACTTCTGTACATGTATATATCTGTAACTAATCTTACAAGTTACATGCAAAGTGTTAAAATGTTGAAAAGAAGTAATTCACCAATCACCATGAAACAAAATGATCAAGCTACAAAAACCCTGGAGAAATTGATCCGCATTCATGCATTAATCTAGAAGATTTTGTACAATTACACGCTGGATGCAGCCAGTCGCACAGTACCAATGATTTAGCCATCTGACATTTTCATACTCATAAATGATCATGATTTGCATTTGCGCACTGGTAAACACGCAGGATGTCAACAGCTGCCACAGAGACAGTCAACAATGGCAACTTGTTACTATTACAACCCACTCAATTAGGAATTTAAAGTGTAATTTTCAATTCATTTACCCCATATACAGTATATATATATGTGTGTGTGTGCAATAATGTGTGTACTTTTGTTAAAATTATTAAACAAGTTTGACTTTAGTAAAGTTCTAGATGTGCATGTTTATATTGTCCTTTTTCACAGATTCCACCAAGGCCCGTTTAGAAATAATTCATTACTTTGTCTGATGAATGTGTGATGATTTTATAAAAACTTGCACAAATGATCTAGTATTTCATAAAGGATACTGCATAGAGCTGTAGGAACACAGTTTAGACTTTGTAACATTAAAAAACAGGAGAGAACTTAATTGATCTTAAGAGAATTTACATACTGTGGAGTGAAGTATCGCAGCGGTAAGAGCTTCGGACTCTCGACTGAGAGAACCCAGGTTCGAATACTGTGCGGCGGTGTCGAATCTTGGGCAAGTTCGTTTATTCTACATTGCTTCAGTTCACTCAGCTGTATGAATGAGTACATAGCTATAGACAGTGGTGGATATTTGTGTATGAAGTCTTTGCGCATTAATTGCAGCGTGATTGAATTCTTCTCAGAGAAGTAGAGATGGTGTCTTCGATTGAACAGGTCTGCCAGGAAGTAAAGTGTAAAGTGCTTTGAGGAGTCCTGAGGACTCGCTTCTGTGCTATATAAGAACTTACCTTGACCTTTTTCAAGTTTCTGTTACACATACGTTACCACACAGTGGCATGATTGTTATTAACTGATCATATAAAAACAAAATGTGTGCATAAGAAGCATGCAATTATGCAACAATCCTATCAAGACAGCCGACAAATAATGGAAGGGACACCAGGATGCTCCAAGTGCTACTGAGTGGCCCATCAATTATTACTAACTCTAAACAATGGTAGTGTCTACAGCACCACAAAGAATGCAATCCAGTCGGTGACAAATTCTGTGTCATAGAGTGGATTTTTTGCCATCTTGCCCTGCCAGTGGTAAGTGATCGTGGCAACCAATAATGGCCTGTTGTTTGAACCACCTCGTCACTGCTGCCATTGCTAATCATTTCCCGAAGCTTTTCGTTCTACGATTCACTGATAAAGTAGGAGTACTGCTTAATGCTTATGTCTGGCAGAACAGGTTATGTCAGGTTTTACACACACTGTGTATGTATGTGCACAAGTGTGTATGTGCACACATGCATGCATGTCTAGAGTGTGTGTATGCACTGCTTTTTTGATGCATTCCCTGTTTCCTAAAACATTATAATTATATATGCATATTAGAGTATTTTAATTTTGAATTACAAGTAATCAAGCATTCAGTTGTTATTTAATTTGCATCATTTCTGCAGGTTTAACGACCATCCAGATTTTAAAACGAAAATGTTTGGCTTTGAAAAATTGGGCCAAGAGGCCCTGATGTCCTTTAGACTATATTGTGAGTTTGTAATTATTAATGAAATGGTTTTTGGTGAATCATCAATTGACATGTTTAGTGGAGACTATATTCATGCCAGTGAAGCTGCACCTGGAAATAAAACATTCGAGTAAACCGTTTCGTGAAGATTGCATATATTAGTTTGGGTTATTAAAAATACTGTTGAATTTTATCCCAATACTCTGCTAATTTCCAGTGGTTGTAGAAACCTTGTGGGAGAGTTGGCCAGCTGCAATCTCGCATGTAGCATAGTTAATGGTTGTTTAAGAAAACTGAAGCAAATACAGATTTCCTGTGTATATAGTGTCACTACCACTACTGAAATGTCAATACCAAATTAGACAAAAAGTTACTGCAGATTACTGCTGAGTTTTTATGAAAATAGGCAAAATGTGAAAATTTTGCATTTTTGGGAGCCTTTGGGGACAGTTAGAATGATCCAATCAAATACAGATGTCTTGTGCATAGTGGCACTACCACATGAATTGTCTATGCAAAATCAGAGAAAAAGTTATTGACGAGTTTTTTTTTAAATAGGCAAAATGTAAATTTTACCAGTTCTGGGGGTCCTGAGGGGGTTACAATGATTCAATCAAATACAGATTTCTTGTGCATAGTGACAGTACCCTAAGACATGTCTATGCAAAATTTGAGAAAAAGTTGCTAAACAGTTTCTGAGATATGGTAGCTAACGGTAGACGCAGAGTGATGGCATTTCGTTGCACCTTGGCCAGTAATTTTCCACAACATATTGGTACATATAAAATTTTAATACTAACATAGTAGTAAAACTTCACACAAAATATTATGTGGACAATGCGAGTTTCAACATGATAGGCAAACAATTTAGGGAAATGACACATGTCCATCTATAAGAAGTACAGGTATATATTACCTAGAGAAAGTAAAATACCACAGTATCCTGCAAGTGTAATGTTAGCCTAACAGCCTGATTATTATCACTACACCATAAAATTGTAGCCTACCTCCTTGTCCCGACTTTGTTCTGGTTTTTTGAGCGCCCGCACAAAGTTTGCCTCCATGGCTAATGCCATCTTCAGAACGTGGAAGGCCGGCTAAGATCTGTAGTATTCCTTTCCCTGCGCCACATGCCTGCCAAGTCTCACAAGACGACAAATGATCCCAGTGTGTCTGTGATTCCGATGCTACTCCATCACTGGCAACAACAACCAAGATGAAGCAGGATCAATACGACTAATGCGTATAAAACACAGCCACTTGTAGCGTTGGATTTCTGATGTTACATTGTAGATCCACTTAGAACATAATTCCGGCTTTCAAGGATCCAAATTTTTAGTCTTCCTACTCCTCCACCACGCCCACACAGGAATGCTGCTCCAGCAACAGGATCTGAAACAAACAATTTACAGAATGTTTTGGGTGTGTTGAATGTCATACTTGTGGAGGATGAAGGTTACACATCAGCTGGGTTAAAAACAATCAAAACAAATATCCCATCAGTAAATCATGGCACACTATAAAACAGATGTTACTTGACTTCATTACTCATGTTAGTCATGTACACATATCTAAGTATTATAAACTAGACTATAGATATACTGTTGTGTAACTATGCATATTTCACTTAATGACCTTTTAGGATGTCCTGTTCTACAATTTTCCCAACTACCAAAATCTGCATAATTTGCTAATGTAACCTTCGTATTTATAAACTACTGTAATGACTATGTTTTCAGACACCTATTATCTTTACATGTCCAAATACACTGTGTAACTATTCAATGCATATTTCACTTAATGACCTTTTAGGATGTCCAATTCTACAATGTTCCCAACTACTAAAATCTGCATAATTTGCTAATGTAACCTTCGTATTTATAAACTACTGTAATGACTATGTTTTCAGACACCTATTATCTTTACATGTCCAAATACACGGTGTAACTATTCAATGCATATTTCACTTAATGACCTTTTAGGATGTCCAGTTCTACAATTTTCTCAACTACTAAAATCTGCATAATTTGCTAATGTAACTTTCGTATTTATAAACTACTGTAACGACTATGTTTTCAGACACCTATTATCTGTACATGTCCAAATACACACTGTACGCAATAAAAATATTTTTTTAGTTTAGTGCATATTTTCGGACAGCTGCCAATTATATTATTTTACGTGGCCGAATACAAAAAGTCACCACAGTAGTCTATAATTTTAATTATTTACCTGATAGGAGAAATTGGCCAAAGAATTTTTTTTAACATTTAACTGAACTTGACAGAATCATGTTTCACTTGCCCTGATAACTGATGACATTGACTGTATTCTTCAAGCTGTTCAGATCACTGGGGCTGTTTACCACCAAACTCTTCCAGTAAACAAAACCAGAGGGTGCAAAGAAATTCATGAATGGTGAAATGTGAGAAGATGGGCCACATCAACAGTATTATTCAGCCGTTAGTGCACTGGAGCGTGAACCTACTCACACACTGATTCAAACAGGTGCAACCTATTTTAAATATTGCTGTCAATTAACAGTTGTCATTTTTACTTAGTAGGTCCGAGTTGACCAGTTTTTATACACTGGCAGTGTGGTTCCTTTCTTCTGACAGGTTATGCAGCTGTCAACAACATTCATAGTGTAGTTAAAACAAGGTAACTTTTTCAATATTACATCAACATTTAACCTATTTTAATAAAAAAAGTACCGTAATGACTGTGTGTACTGGGACTCTATATGTTTTGGGACACCCTAAAAATGTAGAAAAATATTTATTTTATGTACCGTATGTTTTAACAAATATAATTGTTTTTGCTAATATGTATTTGGAGACACGGAATATAGGGTCATTGAGACACTCAAAAATAGTTAGGGGTAGTAGCAGGGTAATAGACAAGGACGAAATGACGTCAGCACTTATTCGCATCTGTAAGTATTGGGACAGATAATCTGAGAATAATTTTTGTGCACCATATGTTTTGGGACAGCCGATTAATTTAATTATTTTTAAGAGACCCAATACATATGGTTATTACGGTACAAGTTCAACAAAACTGAACTGTCATAGAGAAACAGAGATGGGTAAACTATACAATGGTGACAAAAACTGTCTACATGTTCATTGGTTTAATAATAAAAATGCAGAATTCACCAGAAAAATATATGTAAAACACTAACAAAATATAAGCTAGATACTAACAATAATTATATATCAACAAATTTATTACTGAAATCAGTTTCATACGGATGAGCAAAATCACACGAAATCATTCCCATAAGGATGGGTAAAATTGCATCTTGACTAGATATCATTCTAGTACCCTACCCTCAAGTTCTGCTGATATCACTTGTATAATTTGGGTAAATATATTATAATTGACATTATTCTATAAATACATTGCCACTAGTCTATAACTAGGCAGAGAAGAAAGGAGACGCATCCATTGAGTGTATAACAGGAAAGTATGGAGCCAGCTGCTACCACTAGGGAGACAGAACATAAAACAGATGTGACTTTTGTCCTGGGAACTCTAGTACACCCCCCCCCCCCCTAGGCTACTGTAGTGACTTTGTGAACTTGTTGCAGCGAATGCCACTATGAAATATATATTAATCTATATCCTGGGGGGCAGTGAAGTCATGCTTCTTTCTCAGTCACTTGGGTATTTGCTCATCCACTTGCTGCACCACTACCGCCACTGACATATAGAGGTCATAGGTCACAGAGGCCATAGGTCAACCGAGTTGTGTGTCGTACTTCAGCATGGCCCAAATCAGTCTCACGTATTGATACAGAGCTTTACACTTACAGACCCACTGAAGTTGTTAGCCTGAATATTTATGAAATATTTATTGATTTTGAACTAAAATGCTGGTTACAAAATTGCAATGACAGCTTGTAACTAATAAACCAGTTTTATATAAACTGCCATGTTGTACCAGTAGGTATTTTTATACTCATATATTTACAAACAGATTTTAAAATCATAAAACATCGCAAAAGAAAAACAAAGTGTTGTTAACCTGGCGTATTTAGTACCCCAACCACAGCTTGTGAATAAATAATTAGTTTATCACAACAATTTCTACTTAAATTACCCACTTTAAGTTTAAAGCAACCATAGTATAGTCACTCCCTTTCAAAATCAAACAAAAATTACACAAAAGTACCAACATCAGCAGATCATGAGAAGGCAACAGGTGACAGCACTGTAGTGCGTCAAACAGAATTACTTTACATCATTGTGAGGTTGTCAACCTTGTGGAGTCATCAACCTATTACATTCTATTTAAATTTACTACGATTCATCACAAAAACATTCATAATTATATTACAAACAATACAATACACATCAATTATTATTTATTTTGCGAGAGACATTTGAGTGCAACTGGGAATTCAATGACAATGTTTTCATTATGTGTGATAAATCTGCAGGACGGATATGTCTGTCATGTTGAACCTGTAGCTTGGGGTAATTACGCCCTGGCTTGGGGTGATTACATGTACTTACTGAATCCCACTGTCAGGGACGCAACTATGCAATTGACTTAGTCAACTTCACTGTTCTGTCATCTGGTAAATATTATCTATACAAAAATTATCAGTAAAACATGGTGATTACAAACAAACCATCAACTATCAGGATTATGTGTTCTGTTATTCAGCTCCTCTAAACATCCCAAGACCCTTAATAAACAAACCACACTAGTCTGACATATTCTTAAATAAACACTGGCTAGTATCAGGTTCTTGAGAGAGATCTTGAATACCATGCCAAATGTTATCTGTCTCACGTTAGAAATTGCTAAACGTTCTTCACTATACCCACATAATTCAAGCATTTTATTACAACTTGCTTATATAAATACTAAGTATATCTTTATTGGCAAAACTGACCTTTACTTCAAGAATGTCACAGGTTTAAAATAATGATAACACATCATACATGCATTGAAGACATTAGATACAGTAAGAGGGGTTTGACCACAACAGGATGTTTTTGTATAACTCTGGACAGGCATGAATGTGACAGACTTTGCATCTAGTAAGTTTAATCAGTGCCTCAGGTTCCATGGTAGATTGAATATCATTGAAAATAACTGCAATAACATAGATTGGACTACTGTCAACAAACTTACTTATTACTAATACTGAAGTGGAAACCAGGGATTCAGACTGGATAGAAAAACTGTACGTGTAGTGCCCGAGATTTGAAGACAGAAAGCAGTTGTCTAGCAATCTTAGGAGTCCATTTACAAAATTACTAATTACAGAATCGTGTGCTCCACTGCAGATTCAGCCTGCAAAATAAATTATATAATGATCCACAGATACCATAATTTAAGTCAATGATTGGAACACCATAGAATAGTAGAAATTGTTATATTTACACACATTTATGTAAATTCAAAACACTAAAAACTGTAACACCCACTGTCTTTCGTAATTACATTTACATGTTTAATACGTACAGTGTATAATAGATAAAACAGGATATATACCGATTTATCCAGTCTTCAACTTTTACGAGACGTTCAAACCGAGCCTTCCTCCTGACCGTCATAACAAGGGCACCAAGTATACATTTCACTGAGAATGTCAACCGATTAAAGGGCCCATTGTTACAGTAATTGTGATAAATTGACATGAAAGTAGCCTGGAAACAATTAAATCAAGCCAACACAGTAGTGTGCTGACAGCCATTTGGAATGAGCCCCCACACCCTCTAGTGCTTGGACTACCACTGACGAAAGCTGTTAAGGGTCTGTCACATGCAGAAGTTGGCACTTAACACAAGTTTTACTCATATCAACAACTGTGTCAAGTCAAAAACTAACACAATCTGAAAGCGTCCTTAATGCACAGTTTGACACCAGTACACAGGGTGACGCTGTGATTGGTTTACCATCGATCTGCGCTGTACATAAACAATAAACATGTGGTTTTTGTGTACAAGTGCCTGTTGAGAAAATATTAGTTTGACATGTGAATCAGTTTTTCTACGCACTGAATGACTCCATGGGCTACTTTCATGATGTGCTTGAACCACATGAAGCACCCTCTGCACAGACACAAGATCAATTAATTGAAGATTACATAACTTAGAAGAATCATTGAAAACATTAGCATAAAGTCCGTTCTCCAGTTGGCGCTAAGTATACACAAAAGCAGAAGATGATTTACCGAAGTATTCTTATCAGGTGTTTAATTAACATGATGAGTAGTTTTATGTTGCACTGTACATGTTTTTGTGATTGCTACAAATCACATCAAATGTCCCCAGCTGACTGGTAGATGTGATTTTGCATAGCTCAGACCAATCGCAGAAACCATTCACAACACAACGAACGATTGATTAACATACGTCTAACATCCGGTTTGAACCCATTATTGGTAAGAATCCTTAAGAATTCCATAAAAAGCATTGCTTTTCTTTCCAGCAGTCGTAGATTAATTCCTGACAGTTTGGTGCTCCAGATACAAACTGTTAATATACCAATAAACAGCAGCTCGAAAATAATCATTTGACAGCACTTCGCTCCACCACGATAAATCTGACAAAAATAGCTATTCAGAGGTGCATATTGGGTGCAGCACAGCGAACAATCCCAGAATTTACTGAATCTGCCATATCTCCCAAGAATTGAACTAGTACGAATGCAACATACAACATATTTAATTAGTTCAAAGGTCTACTTGATGTCCACGTTAAAAATAGCCTGCTTCTTGGAATACCACCATCCACACTTAGCGCTGGGCTACATTTATGTATAACTAATATTCCTCAGCTGTTCCGACTTCCACAACAAAGCCAAGAAGCAACCAGCAGTGATCATTTTAGTTTTGCAGGCTGCGAAGTGATCATCTATCTAACACTTTGTACCATTTCCTGGTCAACAACTAGATGACAGAGCTGTGACTGTATCATAGCACCAGTGGGAGAAAGTGTATTTTGAGAGCTTCATTGGTGGTGAACATTAATGGACTGAAATGCTCTTATGAGATGCAACTAATATGGCCAGACATAATTTAACCTTTGCTTTATTCATGCATATAGTTTTAATACATTTTTAGTCTTATTTATCTCAGGGTCACATTTTAGTATCTAATCAAATTATTTAATGTAAATTAGGCTTTTATTTTATTTATTTTGTATTTATTTATATATATATTTTTATTATATATATATTTTTTCCAGTAGGTTCAGCTGTTCAGCACTTTTGCTAATCGTTTATTTTATCATTGCATTTACCCGTAATTTTACTATACTTAGGCTTATATATATATGCATACACTATATACTAGGATATTGTTTGCTAATTTAATTTATTTTCTTATTTGTTCTCTTAAAAGTGTTTTTATGCTTCTTATATGATTGGCAATTTGTAAACACCCGTGAACGGGGGTCATTAGTCCCGGATTTGATGGTGTATAAATAAAGTTTATTATTATTATTATTATGTGGCTTGAAGTTGCAACTACCTATTTGCACTTGCCCGTTTAGGCCCTTCTGTTGATATATTAAAAGGGATTAGACATCAGACAAACTGTGTGATGACATTTTAAGTTTTTAACCCCCTTATCTGCACCCTGCTTACCCCCTACAGCTACACATATTGACAAATTGTAACAAGTCACTGATGACCTGTTTGCCTAAGGCTATAGGTTCAGTCCAGTACTGTCCAACCCTGTATTACTTGACCAGTGATTTGAACAACCAGCAGAAAGGGGAACCTCCAACTAGTTGTTTTTGTTTGTCTGAAGTTTAAACTGTGAAATAATGTGTGACTATGCAAAATTCAACATAATGCCTTGTATATATCCTAGAGGATCATTGTCCTTGTGTTAATACTGTATGGATTTACATACAGTCAAGATAAATGTGTATAATGTAAAAGCATTCAATTACTTATCAAGTAATGTTATGGTTGTAAATATAAATATATAAAAAATACGAGGTAGCATGCATGGGTAGATCCAATTACAAATTGTATCTAGAATTTGTTACAAACAAAATGTTATATATAGTAGCAAAGATGATAATTCAGAACTACATAGTGTTGATTGTTTGGTAAAAAAAGTTTTTTGAACAATAAAATTACATGACATGATTAGTTTTGCATTTTAATTAGTCAACACATGTGTGCTCCTAAAAAATTATTTTGCTCCTAAATATTTCACTTTAGGAGCACAGTGCTCCTAGCTCAGAATGATAACTTTGAGGCCTGGACCGTGTGCACACAGTAAAAAGAACAAACATATTCTTTTAAAAATACATTACATATGATTAAGAAGTGATTAACAATACAGATATGACTTGCTAGAAAATCTACTGAATGATTTTGTAGAACAAGCAGAACACTAGAATAAGATACACCACGACCAAGAGTTTTTTGTATACTCAGTAAACCGGAGAAAACAGAGAATAGTAAACGTGATGAACTGGCCAAGGAATGAACAAAATGATAACAAAAGTTCACCAAATGGCATCAAATGATGTGTTCATGCTGACATACCAGTTGCCCAGTCCATGACAAATGACAAGTTTGCTGGGAGCTGCCTACATGTCACTGACTTTGCCAGGTGGTTAGAGCTAACTAACAATCTAGCAGGCTGATATCTGGACAATGTTTGTGAATCACACTGGTTGTTATGACTTATAAGGGAAATACACTGACAGTTTGATACATCTGTGTGGTTGATCCAGGATGTTTCGGCTCCAACTGCAAGTCTGATGTGTCAACCAGATCCATTTATAAATACCCTGGCAGAAAGTATTGGTTTTCAAAACTATTAACACCATATCAATTACAGTTAATCAGTGCAACAGAAAACACATGTTTATCATCTTTGCTACTATATATAACATTTTGTTTGTAACAAATTCTAGATACAATTTGTAATTGGATCTACCCATTTAACATATACAACAAAAATAAAACAGTAACAATACATTATTTTATGCCACCAATGCTTTTTATTTTACGTACAGGTATAACTATTTACTTCATAAATATGTTGTTCTAATGTATCATTTTCTGCCAATTCATGCTTATTACAATTATAGTTTCACTGTTTCCCTAGAATGTACATACACAGTAATTGAAAATACAGACACTGTCTAATTCTCAAAACATCACATTTTAGCACACAAACCTGCCCATCTCCTTCACCTGGTCTGACTGAATAGGTGATACTGCCACAACTTTACTAGCAATGATATTAGATCTAAGATGACACCTACACCAGGCTGTAACCTTATGATTTGTTATATATATGCAACTTTTATTTCCTATTTATGTCATCTTTCATTACATTTTGATGAGGTCCAAATTATTAGGACCTTATCAAAATGTAGTTAATGATGGCTTGAATTAGTGTAGCTAAATGAATGTTATGAAATATTAGTATTACTCATTTATAATTTATTAGTATCCTAGAACTTTCTAAGAGACTTATGTTTGGTGTGATCACCCAGAGGTTGAACATTTTAAAGTGTTTATTAACTGTTCTGCTTCCCAAAGAAGTGTCAAGAGACAGTAATGGAAAGTTTGCCAGATTAAAATCTATAAAGCATTTTGGGTGATTCTAAGGATTGGAGAAAAAAAACTACCAGTTAGGGTTGACACAAATAAAACAATGACAATACATTATTTTAAGCCACTTTTTTTTTTAATTTTATGTACAGTTTCCTAGTTGTTTCCAGCACTTGGCAACGTTTTATTAACTGACTAGTCTGTATATATTGTGGTTCCAATGTTATGATCTTATGAGGTCTCATTCAACTAGCCAGCCTTTTCAGAACATTATCTCCAAGCCGACCTTCCTATGCTGGCACTGAGGGTGGTCACTGCCAGGGTGCTTGTCGTCCTCAGTGGTTCTTTTACGTCCCAAATTGAGAATTATAATTATTTATATAATTATGTTGTTTTAATATATAATTTATGCCAACTCATGTTTATTACAATTATACAGTTTGCCCTAGGCCTAGAGTGTACATAACAACTACACATACACACAAGATTGTGCTATTGCAATGTGACAGTGTCATAACTAGTATTACTGCGATAAAATTATGGACTCACATACATACCTAGGAAAAGCTCTCAAACTATGATATACAAGTGTGGCATCATTGAGTGGCATTGCTTGGAGGTAGTACTTAGATTCCCAAAATCGTGAAACAGTCACAGTGGCATACCAATATATTATCACTGAATTATCAGTATTCACATTACTGGCATTGGTCAATCGTTGGCATCTGCTGATGATTCACCTTTCAATTAACAATTTGCGTACCTCGCTACCTACCCTGGCTAAACTAAAAGTTGATGGTCTAGTCTAGACTAAAGTTCTTAGACTTATACTTTATAGTCTTAGCTTTGCCTTTGGCCTTTGCCTGGGGCTGGGGATAAAACGATGTTCGCCAACCAGGTAAACTGGAGGTTGTCCGTAACGATAATGGTTTTATATGAAGTAAACAATCGCAGATGCGGTAGCCATAAGACGGGGCTATCGGATCTTGCGCGACTCCATTGCAGGCATTAGCCGAAGCCTTCGGCGAAGGTAGCGCGCCAAGCCCACGGCTAAGACGATTACTACCTACCTACCGCGTTTTCCACAAACTTCGCCCGTCGAATTGATCTTCTACCTCACAAGGCAATTAGGCACCGTTTCATCATATTCAGACCAGAAATCTACTCACCTGAATGGGTACGAATACTCCGTTCACTGTGTCCAGCGAAATGTTCACTAGAACTTACAGCGATTTCCGCTAAAAATAAACATTGCCGAAATTCCAGAAGACTTGGCTCACGAAACAGCGGAACTACCTCCAGGCTGCTTTCTACCACTCGACTTGTTTACCCTGAAAGCGAGGCTCAGCTGCACCTCTTGTGCTGACACCTGCCGCATTACATAGGCTTCGAGGCCCCTGATGCACCTATGAGTTTGGCTTTGAAAGAGTTAGGTGCAAAAGAAGTTACCTTATTATTTGAATGAATGAATGAACTTTATTTCGGTTACAAGTACAAATTAGTGAACACATGTACAATGGATTATAAAGAAAATCCGGTTCCGGTACAACTACAAGGCGCGTACGTAGCAACACCAGTGCCAGTGGCACTAAATCTCATCATAAACGAACAAATTCAAAGCTCTTTCAGTAAATACTTAAACCCACAGCACAATTCAAACCCCATACTGTTATTAATAACAGAAATAGAAAACTTCTACCCTTAGGATCGTAAATATAACGCAACTCATATTCAAAATTTTCCCGCCACAACTAAAAGTAAACATAAGAAAGCACCCTAAGCAACGCTTAACATACAATCTTTGTTAAAGCCACTACAATTATGTAGACAAACATTATAAATTATGTAGGCATAATCATTATTAATTAGTTAGACATAAACACATTTCTTCAACCATCCTGCACAAATCTTCACTTTATACTAATCTGGCTTGTTCATCAAGGCAACTCATTAAACCCAGAGTCGCCCTGGGCATCATTCTATAACAACTCAACTTCTTCTCCCAGCACTGCCTTGATCCCTTGCACAACTCTAAAATACTAAATAAATATTATAATAAGGGAAATAAAACTAAAGTAGGTCATGGCAACCTGCAAAAAAAAACAAGGACAAAAAGTAAAACTGATTTTCAGTGGAAAACTGTTGATGATGAAGTTTGGACATGCACAGGGTGTAAACAAAACTTCAAAGGACCAAACCATAAACTGCTAGAGTGCAAATTCTGCGAGAAACATTTTTGTATTGAATGTGTGGACATAAACGATAAAGAATATAAACTAATGACAGACAAACAGCAAATACATTGGTTTTGTCCACCCTGTGACTCAAAAGTAATGAAAAATCTCAAAAATGAAAAGAGCTGTGAGGAGAGGTGCGAGCAATTCCTAAAGAAAGTGGAAAACAGAATAAACGAAATAGAAAAAGAACTTGGATCCAAAGTCGACGAGAAAAGAGTGAGAGAAATTATCTCAGAATCCAAGGTAGAAGAAAACAGCCCAACACAAGCCCAAACAAAGCCAACCATTAACCCAAATGAAGTGAAAAAAGTAGTACAACTACAAGTAAAGGAGCAAAACATTGAAACAAAAGAAAGAGAAAAAAGATTAAACAATGTAATCATTTTCAATCTGCCAGAAACAACATCACAACTAAAAACCACAAGACAACAACATGACAAAGAACAAATCCTAGAAATCTGCACAGAAATAGACAATAACTTTACAGACACTGACATCACAGAAATCCGACGGCTCGGGGAAGCCAAAGAAAATGCAAACAGCCCCAGACCAGTACTGATTACAGTAACGCACATTGACAAAAAACGCACCCTTCTTCGAAAGTTCCATCACATCAAGGAAAATGATAAGTTCAAAAATATAAAAATTGACCACGACAAAACCAAACAAGAAAGAGAAGAATCTAAAAAGCTCTATGAAGAAGCAAAGAGACAGGAAGCAGCAGATGAGTCGGGGGAATACCTGTACAGAGTGAGGGGTCCACCATGGGAAAGAAGAATAAAAAAGATAAGGAAAAGCCAATAAAAAGTACATATCCACCTAGAACAACAGATGGGAAAACGAATGTAAACAAACATAATCTTAATGAGATAGGCAGCATTCAGTGTTTTTACACCAATGCTGACCAATTAAGAAACAAACAAAATGAATTTGAACAAAGAATCAAAGAACTAAAACCCCACATAATAGCAATTAATGAAGTAAAACCCCAAAACCCCAAATGTTCTGTAACAACACCAGAATTTTTGTTAGAAGGTTACATGTTATTCTCAAAAAATATAGAAAATACCGAAGGAAGAGGTATTATAATATATGTGCTAAATTCCCTGCATGCAGAGTACATAAACCTAGCCACAACTTTCAAAGAATGCTTATTTATAGAAATCAAATTAAAGAATAAAAATAAACTTTTTGGATGCATATACAGAAGCGATGGGGGATCTGAAGAAAATAATGTAGAACTTCTAAATATGATCAGATCAATATCACAACAACAATACTCTCACATCGTAATTACTGGAGATTTCAACCTCCCTGAAATAAATTGGAATCATTGGACGACCAAATCAAATAACCCCAACAATTTAAATTTCAAATTTGTGGAATGCCTTAGAGACACCTACATGGTTCAACACGTGTCAAACCCCACCAGAGGACGAGGCACAACTAACACAAACCTGTTAGATCTGATTCTATCTAATGATGAAGATAATGTATGAGAATTAGAGTACCTTAGCCCTCTGGGCAAAAGTGACCATTGTGTACTCAAATTCAGTATAGTGTGCAACTTTATAACAAGTAATTACACTAAAAAAAGGAAGCTGTATAATGTCACAAACTATGATGCAATGAGAATAGAATGTTCAAATATTAACTGGGAAGACAAATTTAAAGACTGTAAGGATAATGTTAACGGTCAATGGGAAATCTTCAAAACAGTACTAAACTCATTAGAAGATAAGTATGTACCTCAAAAAATAGTTCCAAATAATAGAAAGGGGAACTTCCCCCTGGATGCTAATACAAGGAAACTAATTAGACGTAAAAACAGATTATGGACAAGATACATGGAAACAAGGGATGGAACAAAATATCTAGAGTATTGTAAAAGCAGAAATAAAATCCGAGCTCTAACCAGAAAGCTCCGAAAGGAATTTGAACAAAATCTAGCATCCCAGACCAAGAAAAACCCCAAAGTCTTTTGGAAATATTATAAATCAAAAACTACAATCAAACAAGGAATTGGGGAACTGAACATAGACCCCACCAACCTAAAATCTCAAACAACAAATGAAGATGAAGAAAAAGCAAATATACTTGCCGACTATTTCTCCAGTGTATTCACAAAAGAACAGTCAGGGCCTATACCAACCATACCTAAAGTAAACAATAAACATGCGATGGACAAATTAAAACTAACTGAAAATATAATACTACTGACGTTAAAACAACTTAATATAAGCAAATCGCCTGGCCCAGATGGACTAGGCGCCAGGCTACTAAATGAGTTGTCAGCAAGTATTTGTCAACCCTTAAAACAAATTTTTGAAACGTCGATTAAAACTTCCTGCATTCCCAATGACTGGAAAGAGGCTCAAATATCAGCAATTTATAAAAATGGAAACAAGAAACTAGCTAGTAACTACCGCCCAATAAGTTTAACAAGCATAGTATGTAAATGTATGGAAAAAATTATTAGAAATCACATTACAAACTACATGAAAGTAAATAATCTATTTAGTCAAAAACAATATGGATTTATATCTGGCCGATCAACAGTTCTACAACTAATCAAAATAATAGATGACTGGACTAAAGAAATGGATAAGGGCAACCATACTGATGTTATATATATGGATTTCAAAAAAGCCTTTGACACCGTGCCACACAAAAGATTAATTAGCAAATTAAAAAGCTTCAACATTTCAGAAGAACTGATTAACTGGATAGAATCATTCATCACAGATAGAAAACAAAAAGTTTCAGTAAATGGAGATGAGTCTAGCTGGAAAGAGGTAATATCAGGGATACCCCAGGGTTCCGTTCTAGGACCCCTACTTTTTGTTCTATATGTTAATGACCTCCCAGATCTAACAAATTCAAATACATTTCTATTTGCTGATGACATAAAGATATTTAGAACAATAACACATATAGATGATCAGGATGTACTTCAACATGATTTAAGCATACTAGAACAATGGAGCGACAAGTGGTTGTTAAAATTCCATCCTGATAAATGTGTACACATGGAAATTGGGAAAAATAATATTGGTGAAAGTAAATATTTTATGGCAACAAATAATGTCAAACATGCTCTTGTCACCACAGACAAACAAAAAGATTTAGGAGTAATTATTGACTCAAAACTTTCTTTTGATGATCACATCAACCAAGTGGTTAATAAAGCAACCAGAATGACAAAAGTAATCAGAAGAACTTTTCAATTCTTAGATACATACACTTTCTTGCCACTATACAAGACTATGGTTAGATCCCACCTAGATTATGCAATAGCAATATGGTATCCATTTAAGACGAAACATAAAATAGCCATAGAAAATATCCAGAGAAGAGCCACAAAAGAACTACCTGGTATGAGGGACTTATCATATACTGAGACTAAAATTACTTAAGTTACCCACATTAACATATCGTAGGTTAAGAGGAGACATGATTGAAGTGTATAAAATAATGCATTACATATACGACAACAAATCTGCACCAAACCTTCCTAAGTGGGAGGATGTGGCATCACGATCCAGTAACAGAGGACACTCCCTTAAACTGTTCAACCAAAGAGCAAAACTAAACATAAGAAAAAATGCATTCCCGCTTAGAGTGGTTGAACCATGGAACAGTTTACCTGATTCAGTAATACAAGCAAATTCAATAAATTAATTTAAAAACCGCCTTGATAAATTCTGGTCAACCCAGGAGATATTATACGACTATGAAGCCCCACTAACATTAAACACTGGAACCGGAAAACACAAACGTTTAATACTAGACCCCGAAGAAGAAGATCTGATCATTGAGGAACCGAGAGGATCCTGCGATCAGAACAGTCCTAAGGTATCCTAAGGTAAAACAGAAGAAAAAAAACTAATATTGCAACCGTGGAGATCTTCTAGAAACCCTAGGGGCTTATAGCGAGGACCACCAGAAATAATAATTTAACAATAGTTTCCTTATTCCATAAAATTAAAGCATAAAAGTAGGACAGTAAGTTCTTCTGGAACTTTTTTCTAAGTGAATAAATCTTCTCATAGATGTAGTTAATGTATACACATACATTACTAACAATACATAAATGGAACAGGTTGATAACTAATTAAATTGCATTCATTATAACATAATATATAAAGAATAAATTAACTAATTTTCAAGTAAAACATGAATACAAACTTAATCATTTATACCATAATAAAATTATGGTATGCTTTTGGTTAATTTAAAAGATATTAAAAAAAGTATACGAAGAATTAATGATATTTTGACAATAACAGCTCTTGGAGTTTCTTCTTAAATTGATTGATGGATACAATTAGTTGTAAGTTTTGAGGTAGTGTATTCCAGAATATTGGTCCTGAATAATTTGTTGTGAATTTCCTTGTGTTTGTTCTTATTTGTTGGATGTAATATGCATTATGGTTTTTCAGCTTGTGTTTATGTACATTATCAGATCGCAATAACATTGATGACATATTATCTGGGAGTTGTTTATTTGTTGCTTTATACATAAAAATACCTAACTGATGTATATATCATCCAATTTTAATAGTTTTAACTTCGCGAACAGTAGATTTGAGTGTGCAATATATCGGGATAATGTGATTATCCGAATAGCTTTCTTCTGTAGTATTTTTAGTTTGCTTAGGTTTGTGCTATATGAATTTGCCCATAGTAAAGTACAATATTGTAAATGTGGTGAAATTAATGCAGTGTAAATAGTTTTCATAATGGAGATAGAAAGAAAGTGTTTTAGTTTGTTTAGCATTCCTACATTACATGCTATTTTATTTGATATACTGTCAATATGATTCTTCCAATTTAAGTGTTCATCTATAATTATACCGAGAAATTGAGTGAATTGGACATGTTTTATTTTGATTCCATCTATTTTATTTCAGCTTTGTCAATACTGTATTTCTTCCTGTTTGTTGTGAATATAATAAATTAGTCTTTTTTGTGTTTAACGAAAGCTTATTGGTATGAAACCACATGGAGATTTTGTTTAATTGCACATTTACTTCTTCAATAAGTGTGTCAAAGCAAAGTATAGGATTTAAAACATCCGATACATATTCAATATCATTTATATATAGGATGAAAAGTAATGGACCTAATATTGATCCTTGCGGAACTCCGCATGAGATTTCCTTATATTCTGATTCAGTCTTATTGTACGATACATACTGTTTTTTAAGATAGCTTTTAAGCCAGTTGCAGGTAGTACCTCTTACACCATAGCATTTAAGTTTTGTTATTAATATATCATGATCTATTGTGTCAAAAGCCTTAGAGAGGTGAAGGTGTATTTTTTATTATCAATGTTACTAGATATTTCATCAACCAAATCAATTAGTGCCATGTATGTAGAATATTTTTTTCTGAATCCATATTGCTTTTCAGACAATATATTTTGATTTGTTAAAAAACTGTAAAGCCTATTGTACATTATGCGTTCTAGTATTTTTGAGAAGCATGGAAGGATAGAAATTGGTCTGTAATTTTTGAATAGTTCAGGGTTTTTATTTTTATACAGTGGTATGACTTTTGCTATCTTAAGTTTGTTTGGAACAATGCCAGTCTGTATTGATGAATTGAATATGTACACAAGTTGGTTTGCAATTTGTGGTATAATTTGTTGCACAACGTATGGATCTATATTATCATATCCACTTGACTTGTTTGAATTTAATGATCTTACTATATTTATTATTTCATTACGGTTAGTGGGTCGACAGAAGAAACTTGCAGTGTTGTTTTTTACATGTTGTGTGGTGTCGCTTCCTGTTTTAGTTAGCTTTACATTCAGGCTATGACCAATGTTAGTAAAGTAATTGTTGAACTGATCTACAATTTCTTTTTTGTTTGTACAATGGGTACCATCAGAAGTAATACATTTTTCATAGTCTTTTTGTCCTTTGATTTTAAAACTTAATTTATGGTACTCCATGTTTTCCTACCATCTTTCTTATGTAGGTCAAATGTATCTTTGAAATAGTTTTCTTTGACTGTCTGATTACATGAGTCAGTTTGTTTTTAAAATTTTTATAGATACACTGTAGTCTCGTTTTCTGTGGTAGGGTTTTTCTTAAACTTTTTGAATAAGTTATTTTTTTGTCTGCATGATTTCAGTATTCCTTTAGTGAGCCACTCAGCTTTATAGGTCTTTACTTTAATTTTCCTTTTTGGTAAACATTAATTAATTTTTGTGTTAAGTATTTCTAGGAAAGTGTCATATGCAGTGCAAGGATCTGGGTCCTTGTACACCTCTTCCCAGTTTGTATTTTGCAACTCTGAATTTAGCTTATTAATATTTTCTGAATTTGTCATACGTTTGTAAATAGTCGTGTATTCTTCCTGTTTTTGTATGCCAATATTATAAAAATTAAATACTGGATAGTGGTCTGATATGTCATTATATAGAATTCCAGATATTATGGAATATTCATGAATGTTAGTTATAATATTGTCAATCAGTGTTGCTGTTTGTTGCGTGACTCTTGTAGGTTTACTAATTGTTGGGTAGAATGCACTAGCAAACATAGTATGCACAAAGTCTGTTATTTGACTGTTTGTATCTGTCTTTAGTAAGTCGACATTGAAGTCTGCCATTAATATGCATTGTTTCCGCTCATTTGAGATTTTTCATAATAGGTCTGTGAACTGTTCATTAAAGGTATTAATGTTGGTATCAGGGGGTTGATACAATGTGCCAATCACAATTTTTATATTGTCGACTTCTATCTCTATAAATAATGTTTCGCAAGGACACTCCTCAGAGTTTGTGCATAAGTCATCTCTTATTCTGAAGTTGAACCTGTCAGAAATATACAGGCCTACTCCACCACCTCTTTTTCCTATTCTTGTTTTTGACAAGAAGGTATATCCTGTTATATTATAAATGTTAGTGTTTTCCATTGGCTTTAACCACGTTTCGGTTAGTCCAATACAGTCAAAATTAAAATTGAGTGATTTCAAACTATATTCCAGTTTATCAAAGTTTTTTGATATGCTTCTACAATTAACTGTTATTGTAGACAGGGTATTATTTCTATTTAGTTTACTTTGCAAGTTATGGAGCTCAGAATCGGTATAGTACCTGCATTCATTTAAACAATGTTGTACATTGACTAGTTGGTCATCAGTGTCAAGTATGATGTCATCTGTGCTATAGCATAAGTCCCTTTCGTAGGACATTTCAAATCCGAGTGACTAATGTTTTCCTCTAGTTCCTTTATCGTCTGCACTGATCACGGAGGTTCGGTAGGTCACGCTCGTTCACGATTGTTACTTTTCTCCCGTTGCTAAGGAGGCACACGATTCTTCCATCAAGTGTCCATGTAGCCACAATAACTTCAACAGTGCGTGCCTTCTGCAACAGTTCCATGCGTCTTTTCGTAAGATTCTCGGTAATGACAAGTCTCGTACCTTTCAACTTTCTTTTTGCACCGAATATCGCTCGTCTTGTGTCGTAGGACGTTAGCTTCACGATAATCGGCCGGGGCTTCGTGCTCATGCTGTTGGTGTTCGCGCTGTGACCGAGGCGGTGACTGCGGTCAATCCAATCCTTAGTCAGTTTCAGGCCCAACTTGTCGTTGCATACCGACAAAACCGTCTTGTCAGTGTCATCCTGTCCTTCGGGTACTCCGTGCAGTAGACATTTAACATTATTGAGAGAAAATTGAGCACACTGTACTAGGCAAAGAATAAAAAATACATTGATAGTCAATCTAAACAAACAGCCAATGATATTAAACCGTTGACAACTACAAAAGACAGAATTGTACGAAGACCTATAAACGGTCTAATTACCTAAATAGTAACACAGGCTCTCTGACAGAAGGCATGATCTCAAAATACAACACAAATAATATAAAGTTAAAAACACAAACAGTTTTAATATCAACAAATAACATTTAGACGTGCTAGTGCCCAACAATGAACAATATGGTTGTGGATTGAAAAACCACTTATGAATTTTTTAAGAACTACCAAGTACCAAATGTGTTTTTTATGTGACTGTTTGTCATACGTTATACACAAAGCACAATCATTTGAGAAAACAAAGAAAATATCAGCCGTCCAGACCAGGGGTCAGTTAGATCAGACAGCAGATATGTCAGGCTTGGTGGGCCAGGCTTGACACACATCTTGCTGAACACGATTTCCTAAGACAAAGGCAACAAGGTTGTTGATGCATTGCCAGTAAGTCTGTTTAGTTCCAGGACTTGTCTTGTACGCGATTAGGTCTCCATTAAAAATCATCCACAGTTGTGACAGCAGCATGCCACAACACCAGCCCAGACTTACAGAGTTTCCAAGTAACATTGTCCACACGAAGATGTAGTAGTTGAATATAGCTAGCATTATATCTTTTGCATCTACAATGAAGATGCTGAACTCGTAGTACAAGTGCCATATACTGAACCACATGAAGACCGACATGGTGATGATACACATGAAGAGGAAGAGAACAAAGAGACCGTGATTGCCACGGCCAATGCACTTGTTCATCATCAGGCAGTGGTGGTCCATTTCATAGATGCAACAGTCACACAGACGACAATGGTGCACGTTCTTGGGCTTGATAATCTACAACAACACCAAATAGACGATCTGTATCGACTTGGGCATAACGATCTACAACAGCAAATAGAAGACTTGTATTGACATGGGCATGATGATCTACAACAGCAGCAAACAGACGACCTGTATCGATCTGGGCATGATGATCTACGACAGCAAACAGATGACCTGTATTGACTTTGGCATGATGATCTACAACAACAGCAAATAGACGTCCTGTATCGAGTTGGGCATGATGATCTACAACAACAGCAAATAGATGACCTCTATCAACTTGGGCATGATGATCTACAACACCAGCAAACAGAAGACTTGTATCGATTTGGGCATGATGATCTATGACAGCAAACAGACGACCTGTATTGACTTTGGCATGATGATCTACAACAGCAGCATACAGACGACCTTTATTGACTTGGGCATGATGATCTACAACAGCAGCAAACAGACGACCTTTATTGACTTTGGCATGATGATCTACAACAGCAGCATACAGACGACCTGTATCGACTTGGGTGTGTTTTGCGTAAATTCTTATGTTTGTTTACATAAAAAAAATTGTGACATTTACTATCTTAGTGTTAAGAACGTTCTTAGCCACTTCATGAAACCAATCCCTGGACAGTAAGTCATGTGGAGAAGGTCCCTTATTCACACACTGGACAGTAAGTCATGTGGAGAAGGTCCCTGAGTCATTCACATACTGGATAGTAAGTCATTGGGAGATGGTCCCTTAGTCACACACCTTGGACACTAAGTTATGAGGAGAAGGTCCCTTAGTCACTCACCTCACACACTGGACAGTAATTGATGATGGATACGTGTCCTTTGGCCACATCCAAGATGTCCTGCACTTGGCCAGTGTGATCATCCACAGCAGAACTGGTACATAACCCTGTCAAACATCAACACATTGTGTCAATCCACAATTATTTACGAACATGTAACATTGATTATACCTTATAGCTATACTGTTTCATATTGTGTAACAGGCCAAAAGTATCCCTCGCCTGGAGTAGGCCTTTGCCTACTGTGCATGCATGCACAAATGCAGTGAACGACTTCAACTAACCTTTTGGCCATCCGTTGTGATGTACCAGGAGTATGCTCCAAGTTTTACTTTCTGTCTTTTCTGAACTTATTTAACAAAACGTCACTTTTAAAGTTTGCTTAAAATTTTAGATATTTCAACAAGTGTGGCGTAATTTTAAAACTCATGATCCTATCCAAAAAGGTAAAACAATCCATTTCGCAATTTTGCAACTTAATACTTACTTTGCTTTGGCAGGACACACATATTTAATTAGACTGCTACACCTTATTAGAATGTTTTCAATGTTGTTGTACACATAGTTGTCAACAAATGCTCATGGCAAAATCTAGAAAGTGCTCGTAAAAAGAGGAAAACACCCCCCTCCACTTAACTAGTCTTTTTTGTACTTTTTCTTTGATGGTATTTAATTTTAATAGTTGTTATTATGACTTGTCTTTCTCATTTGTGGGAAATGCACGTACGAGAAAAATGTGAAATCACCAGAGTGCAAAGAAATAACAGGTCTCTACAATAAATATGAAGTATACAAAATACATCAATTTTTGTGTGAACATTGCTTTTTTAATTACAAGAAAAATGGGACATTTCATCTAAACCTGGGAGCAAGGGGAAAGATGATAATGTTGACATCTATGTGTATATTTATTTGTTCACACTGTAGAGTTGCTGGCTGATAACAAGAAAGAGGGAGTGACAGGAAAAGCTCACCTGGGCATGATGTTATCAACTTGTAGTAGACTGTTACCATAGCAATGAGTTGACATGTGTACATGACAAGAAACAGTGGGAACCTCATGTACACATCTGACTGCGGTTATGGAATGGAATCTAATACATAGTGCGTAAGTGGCCATCCGTATAGTACCATGCCCACAAACACGATTGCTGTCTACTCAACTTAATTTTTCATTACTTGCCAATTTGAATTTGTTACGTCTGTAATGTTTTATCTGTACTAAAAATGATATAACGTATATGGATAAGTTTTGCATAACAAATTAGTAATACTCATTAAATTGATCTGTGACCAACAATAACAACTGACTTACATCTGTTTGTAGAGCAACAGACCAAGTGCAGTAGTTATCACCATTTCTTCGTGTTAAACTCGTTCCTGCTGACCATGTAGTTTCTGTCGTTGCTAACGACAGCATGCTAACTGACATTTCAGTGTAAAGCCAAAGTAAAGCCACAGTGGCATCCCTTGGAGAGACAGTGGTTCACCACTAAATGTATCTACTGTTTCCATCTTTCTCCGACAGATAACAAGATTATTTGATGAGTAGCAAACATGCAGTAAGTCCACAACTCTAAATAACTGACTTTGTCGGGTTTTTAATGCTTCACCAATGGTAGATGACTGTGATCAGAGGACAGTGATCCAAGGCAGTGAATAAACAAAGAAGAGGTGAGAGAAGCCTTGGAGGAGATGCCGTCTGACTGCCTCCCAAAGTCAGCGCATTAATATCCTAATGCCAACAACCAAGATATATCATTGGGAATAGTGGCAGAATAGTGTAGGTAAAGATGAACTAGCAGCTGTTGTGGCTACTACATCATAAGTTGACATTTCTGCTGTTACTATTTTACAATCCTACACCATACAGTTACGCAAAGAAAGAACAGTTCCATAACAATGCACACACAGAGTTTCTAATCATTTGTGACATGTAGTTGCTAAACTAAATGTTAACCATACAACTGTATGTGTGCAGCACATCTGAGAGTATGGATGTTTGTGTATTCTTCAAAAACAACTGAACACAGAAAAGATACTGGCAAACAACTCGTGGTATAGGCAGACTACAGTGTAGAAGAGTCCTGCTGCAAACATGCCAACATAAACTGGATCCGGCCACCTGTAATCAATAAGACAACATTGTATTGTTTAAATATATACTGCATACTCGTTTTAGGTAAATTATAAAGGGTACAATGGTGGGTGGTATAAATGGACCCATCCAAACATTAATTTCAATTACTAGAATATTTTTAGTTTTCATACTGCAATGTATTGTAAATGACAGGGTACCACTAACAAATGATAAACATTTTCCAAACAATGTGTTCACATTACTGTTAAATTAACCTTTTAAAACTAATATTCTAAACAAAAGGGTATGTATATCAAGAACACAAGATTATTTTGAGATGTACACAAGTTTTTGTTTGCATAAGAAAACGTCTACAGAAATACATCTTTATAATTGTGCATTAGTTTCAAAGTGCATTGTGCTGGAATTAGTAGGATATTAGTTAAAAGAATCCAAAATCAAGATTTATAACAGGTAAGTGTTTGATTTCATCATACTAGCATGTTGAATTTGTAACAACACGACCTGGTCAATCTACCACATTATTGGGCCATGACTCAGGTCAATATACTACGCCACAGAAAATTGTAAATTTTAACAGTTTAATTATCAAGTTCAAAATTCATTATAAATGTTGTGCCATATATATATATGTATATATATATAGCATGTGATCAATAACTAAAATATAAATAAAAAATGCATTAACTAAAAAACAAAACGGGGCATCACTTTACATTATACCATTAGAGTATATCAACTCATGGGTTGTTTTAGTATGTTGGTCATAATACCACCTGACACCGGTACTCTACCGCCGAGCTACTGATACACCACAGAAAACAACATAAACAAATGGCACGTTGTTATTCCCATTCGCAAGACATACCTGCAGTACGAAAGCATCCGTGGCTGGTGACACTGTATACTCTTCAGTAGGCCAAGCAAGAGAACCGTGGCGATGAGACCTCGATAGTTGGTGAACTGTATGACCATAAAGATAGCAAGGTAACCAGCAAAGGGCATCAACAGGTGGCAGTACCAGCTGAGTAGGGGTCCTGTCACATGACCAGTGTGTGTGCCAAGTGAGCTGTAGTGTCGTAGCATTTTTACTGCTTGAGAATTCCTGTCAAAACGTGGCATCATTCCATTAGTAAATACGTGTTTTTAAAACTGGTTATTTGGTGTGTATATATATATATATATATAAAACATATCCTGGTATTACATGTTCTTGAATATAATATTTACATACTTAGTGTCACTGTTTTAATATTACCTGCATAGAAGATAACTTTTTAATGTTATGCACCTAAGAGTTAATATAACCTAACCATTTGCAACCACAATCGACATTTGGATAACTCGGAATATAGTATCAAAGTGACATCTTGCCTGCGGCACAGTAAATTGACCAATAAGCGCCAAGCTGTGACACCAGTTATCATGTGCCAGATTCCTAGTTTTTTAGGCTCATTTACTTTTTTTCTATTCCCTTTGAATCAGAAGCTGAGTTATAGTTTTATATACATGAACGAATATTATAATCAAAATGTTACGTCCGCATGTTTCACAGTATTTCATTATAATATGATGAAATACTGTGAAACATGCGGACGTAACATTTTTTAATTGCAACAAGGCAAATTTGGTGATTATGTACATCGTAAACTGTTCGAAAGCCAAAGAGGTATACAATACAATGCCAAAGTTGCCTCGTTCTAGGAAAGCATACTGTGAAAATGAACTCTGTCAGTCATACTTAAATGTTGCATTTTTGATGGCGACGTCGAGAGGTATCAGACTGTCCTTGTCCATCTTGTGCAGCAGTCCAAGTCCGCCCTTCTCCAGGAGGCGCCAGCAGGTCCAACTGTGAGATTTCTTGGCGGCAATGTGCAGCGCCGTGTTCCCGACTGCATCCTCCACCGTTATTTCACTGCGCTGTAACACTCACAATTCAGGATACAAGTACGTATAATTGCCACAAATATGTTAGCCAGTGTTAGAAACATGAACACCATTACCAGACACATAACGTTTTCTTGGTTGAAATCCGTATTTTTGACTTGAAATTCGGATTAATTTTCATTACGTCATTCATTGGTTAACTAATGTACAGCATCCCTATTCAGCTTGATTAATGTCATCTACCAGGCTACCAATTACACATCCACAAAACAAAATCAAAACTATTTGTAACCAGGCAGACAATCAGTATAATTTACTTGTAATAGAGGTGGGTTTTGAAGCAATCGACCACTATATAATGACATACATTGACAACTTTCCAGTGGATGCTTGCTATACATTTCCTACTGTAATCCACTGTTTTATGAATCTACTCATACAATGATGGTCTAGTATAAGGTGCATCCACTGTGTTATGAATCTACTCATACAATGATGGTCTAGTATAAGGTGCATCCACTGTGTTATGAATCTACTCATACAATGATGGTCTAGTATAAGGTGCATCCACTGTGTTATGAATCTATTGATACAGTGATAGTCTCATAATATTACAAAATAAAAAAACATTACATTACAAAATCCACCCCCACACTGTGTGGAATTTGCAATTTTTACAAGCTATTGTTGTCACTTTGTATTAATACATGTCTCACACTTTCCCTGCTATAAATGGTGACTACCAAACCACCCCCCACATACATATTTTGGGATTTGTGAGCTTATGCGACCACCTCTAAGGAACGTCAGATTTAAGTTTCACCAAGCACCAACATGTTGTTCATACTGTATGTACACTGTATGTACACTGTATGTACACAGTATGTACACAGTATGTACACTGTATGTACACTGTACATACATATATATGCGTGTTAATAACATTTTTATATGAACATGCTCCCTTTAGTGAGAAACCTACCTCTTTTCGTAAGAGATAGTTGAGCATGTCGATGTGTCCCATGCTGCACGCCTTGAAAAGTGGAGTCTGCAGTTGATGGTCCCGCACATGTGTGGACAGACCACACACCTCAGTGAGGTAATGAACAGCTGCGCTACAACAAAAATGACCAACACTTACACACCTAATGATTGGCAATGTGTACACCACTGTAAGATCATAAGGTTTGCCCTGGCAGACATTACAAATACCCTGTGTATTACTGCCACAAGGTGAGGGGATGTAACGAAAGTGATCCTTGTCTGATCCATTACCCAAGATCCTCCTCTCAAACCTAGGGTGGTTCTACCTAGGTAATATTAACAGGCAGTTCACTGAACCAGTTGCCTTGTGTTTTGGGTTAGTCCCGCTTGCCTTCAATACAGCTGGTCTTTACTATTTGAATGTTTTGTATACAATGTAAACTTTTTAAGGACTAAATATAAACATTCAAATTGCAAACAATGCTTTGAGTTATTAAATGCAATTTGGCCGGCCTTATAGATATACCTGCAACATTGTCATTCTAGTATTAGAACATGATGTTAATAAACATTAATAAACATGAAACAGACAAGGTCATTTTAAGATTTAACCAAATTGAACAAGGTAGCCATCCAGAGCGGAAACTGGGTGGCAAAAGTGGACAAGGAAGCCTTTGGCACATCAAGAACCTAATATTTGCTGTATCTAGCCTGGGTGTGTGTAACCTGCACTTCTGGGATATTTTTGTCGATTTTGTAAACATGTTTATACTACAGCAGTTACACAATTACTATATAATATGTTCCATTCATATATATATAGTCCTCTATAAAAAGCATTACTTTCTTATATCTAATCTACACAGTTCCTTCACTGATATTACTTTGAGTTCTCTAGCTCTTCCATCTTTCTTCAGCGAAAAAAAATTCTTCTACATCAGTATTTTCATAACCGTTGACTATTTAAAAAACTGTCTCTAAGATTGTTATTTCATGTCCATTTTGGTTATCTTTGTTCTGGATTCACTTTGGTTGTTCTATTATCATCATCACCATAGAGCACTAGCTTACACCCACCAGTGGAGCAACAAACCTGTCCAACTGTTATCATCATTACAGTACGCCGGTATATCAACCTTAACGATCGCTTCCTGATAAATCAAACATAATGCCACTGTGGTGCCCTCTGGAGAATGTCTCACCATTCAATTTGTCCACTGAAAAGTAAATAATACTAAACATGTTTCGTGTTTTTTAAATACATCACCAATGGTCCAAGGAAGCAGTGAACTATATTACTACACAGATTAGACTACTGGGTACTTACACCTGTCCTCCATTGACGGCGTAGTGGATCAGCCCACAGCCTGCGTTGTCGACTGTGGCTGTGTTAGCGCCCGTCTGTATCAACAAGTGCATGATGTCCAGATAGGCGTAGTAGCAGGCAAGCATCAGTGGGGTCTGACCAGTATTGGACGTGGCATCCAGGTCAGCATGATGATTCAACAAGATCTGTATGCTGGCGATGTTCCGCTGCTGCACTGCTTTGTGTATCACATGCATGCCGTCACTGTCTGCAGGTGGAATTGTACCGAATTAAACACCTATTTATTGATATCACACTCACCAAATGAAATAACTAAATCAATGAGATTATAGTATATGTGCTGTTGTTTTACCATAAACAGGTGCACAGAATTCAAAAAGGCCAGTTCACAAGTCTTGGATGTTTCTATGCTTTTGGTCCAAGACCAGCCAGGTTTTATTAGCTCTTGTGCCTGCTTATTGGTCAGAATTAGCAATCAGTCCGCAACGCTGTTTGTCTTCTACGATTCTACCGAGTTATGTAAATCTACATCAAATATCCCTGTATGAGCAGGTAGGCAGCGTGTGTCTTCTATGCACGTTACGGTAACCATTGTATGCTGTATCATTAAAGCTGCTGACTAGCACCTATTCAAAGTTCTTTTTATGCACTAAAAAGCTATTTTTTTAATAAAAACGATTTATCATAATATATATACACCTGCATATATATATTATATATATAATGCTTAGTGGTTCATTTTTGTCATTGTTTCATTGACATTTCTATTTTTGTGTAATGGTTTCTTTGGCATGGGAGGTTTGTGAATATATATATATATATATATGTCAGTGGACTGTTCTGTGACAATAGACGTGTATAGCAATGACTGGCTGGAGTCTTACCTTCTATGTCGATAGCATTGGGATATTGATTCAAGAATTTATCCATCTGTGTAGCATCCATCATTGTTAAGGCTATGTCAAGTACGACTGTGCTGTCGTCTGATCATGTTATCTGAAATAAAACCTTGCACGGCTAAACACCACTAGCCACAAGCACAACACAAACACACCATTTATATTTAGTAAAGTGGATATTAAATTAAATTAAAATTATGAAATAGAGTTTTATATAGTTTTTTGATTCCACATAGTATAAGCTTTGAAAGACCTCATTTGTTGAAATATCTTTTTTATTTATTTCTAAACGCAAACTTTAAAAAAACAAAGCTTGGAGAAAAATGGGTTTAAAAATACTGGTATTGGGGTACGTGAAAAACCAATGTCCACAGCAATCATACATCTAGTATTTCATTAGTTTTGGATTATGTGTCGAAGACAAGGAACCAGACATTGAAAGTCAAGATTATAATCATTGCATTTTTGCCAAAATCACAAAATTTACGGGAAATGAGCTGGACAGCTATTTTTGGCTCACATGCAGTATAGGCCTGTGCAACCTGTTCACTGTGGCATGTCAATTTTGGTAGCAACATGGAAGACAATGGTCAAACAGACAATGTCACAAGGCAGATCTTTTTCTTCCTAGCATCGAGCATAATCCTACTTTGAGATATTTTACCCTGTCATTTAGTGGGTTTGGTTTATGGGGCACTTTAAGGATAGCCTTATCGGTTTGAAAAGTCCAAAAAGTTTAGCAATGGTTCAAACCCTCCCCACTACCCCCCACCAACAATTGAATACATGGCCTAGCTGGGACTTGAAGATTTTACAATCCAAAATGAACTTTTGTTCTAGCATCAATTTGCATGAACATATTATGTTTCAATCACTAGATGACGCCACTGTATCTAACAAATTCCCGAGATATGTAGTGACAACCCAATCCCTCTCCCCCACATAATACTTTTAAACACACTCAGACTTTACGGACATATGTGACCACCTTTAACAAACAATGCTGTGATAAGTCTGTTCAAGTTTTTAATAAAACAATATCTTCTCTGACATACAAAAGAATTTATTCCCACATGTATAGTTATGTCTGTCATTTCTGCTCCATATCACTGAAATATAACTCAATCTTGCATTAGAGATGCCCTTTCACTATTTCAATACACTGTGTGTTGACACATGACATGAACTGGTCACTTGATAAACTGTTGCCATTTAATCATGCCAAGATAGATTACTGCAGTTTATGACTATGGCATGTTTTCACAAGATGGATTTTGGGCGATTTGGCTAGTATCAATTACAATTGTAAATAGGGCCTACTTCAATTGTTTGCACAACATTTGATTAAATATATTACATTTGTAATATAGATATCTTATGGAAGAGTTTGTCCAGATTTTTTTTGTTTTTAAATGATTTTTTATATTACAGTAAACTTCGCCTAAGTCGGATTCTATCTCGTGATTTAATCCGAGTTATGCAAAAATCCGACATAACCGAAGATGATATATCCCAGTGCTAACAACAAAGGCAGCTTAGGTACCGGTGAATAACATTTGAACATGACATGATACTGCGGTCATTCTACACAGGTTGATGCATGCAACACACAACATAATATTAGAATAACACAGTATTTGAATAATAGCTTAATAATTATTATTGATTGTAAATGTCAGTCATCTTGCTCTGCATAAGTCTTTGTTGTAATTGTCTCATGAGAATGGCCTCGTACTTGTTGGTCAACTCTTCGATCTCACTGTGCCGAGCGTCAAACCATAGTGTCTTAGAGTCCGTAAAGCCGCATGTGCGTCACTGAGTTTTGTTATCATATCTTCAGACACTGAGACTTTGTCGCCCTCATCATCACTCAGTAAACCATCTGCATCTAGATGTCGTACGGCTTCAATGATCTGCTTGTTATTTAGAGTCTTGTCTACACCAACAGTTATATCCTTCATACATATAGCATCTCCATACAGCTGCTTCATCATCGCCATCGTCTTGACATTCAACACCTTAGACGAATCCTGTTTTTTTGTAGCAGTTTAGAAGTGTTTCTGGTTTCACTTTGTTCCATGCTGATTTCAGGGCAATGACGGCATCCAAAATTGTCCAACCTCTTGAGAAAATGGTGAGATTCCTTCTGATGCCTCTAGAGTCTAGACTCCTGGTGGCCAGGATGTACTGTGATGCTAATTGTAAATTGTATTAGAGTGAAGACGTGATGCCTGCGTAAGTTGTTGTAGCTGTCTGAATCATTTTCCTGGAATAGGCGTTATACGTTTTAGTTCACCGTGTGATCCAGTATACTGCAGAATAGGATTAGCATTATGATTAGGGAACCACCGGCACCAGTACTGTAGCAGTAGGTGTGTTGGTAATTTCAGACCATGGTGAATTCGGCTGGGTGCTTTTTGTGAGTCACAAAAGATTGTGGGCCGAAATCACCGGGCCGAATATACCATGGGTGATAGGCCGAAATCACCGAACCATTTTGGCGAATGTCAGCCTGTATCAGTGTATGTATCCCATTCCATTGGCATTGGCATTTGTAGTGCCTTAAATTAAATATCGCCCAAACCATGGCGCCTGCAGGGCCTATTAATTATAAACGTATTTAAAATAGGATATGTGACATTCAGAGAAATTACCATGTATTAAGCATAAAATGCATGAAACCTGCAATCATTAACTGTATACGGCTCTTTGCGAGATTGAAACTGATGAACGCCCACGAGTAAGGCGTCCATCGCTGCAAACAAATGTTTGCATTTATTACGATGGATCCGATTGGTTCGCAAAAAAACGTTAGCCAATGAAACCAGTGTTTACATAAGTTACGTTAGACATGCGCTTTTCTTTCGCTCGCGCCAGAATCGTCGCGCAGTCGGTGAAATCTGTACAGAATTGGAAGCTTCCGAAAGAATCTCACATTTGCTAATTGTTGGTACAGTTACCTTGTTTTATTTTGTGTCATCCGTCGCATTAGATGGTGTCCAGTTGCGTCTGACGTGGCTTGCTGCTTGGCCTGACCCTGGGCTGGAGCATTTGATAATTTAGTTGACTTGTCTTCTACTTTCCTAGTTATTTCCAGCACTCGGCAACTTTCTATTAACTGACTAGTCTGCATGTATTGTGGTTACAATGTTATGATCTTATGAGGTCTCATTCAACTAGCCAGCCTTTTTCAGAACATTATCGCCAAGCCGACCTTTCTATGCTGGCATTGTCATTGAGGGTGGTCACTGCCAGGGTGCTTGTCGTCCTCAGACTCTCACTCTCAATGGTTCTTTTAAGTCCCATATTGAGACGGGACCGACATTAAGTAACGTGATCTCCGAGTTACGAGGGATACACAGTCCCCAATGTTGAGAGCCAGGTTTTTATACCAAATATACCATACCTGCCCGGTCCGGGTATTGAATTCGGGGCGCCGGCATGTCAGGCGGATATGCTAACCACTACACTATCGCGAGCCCCAACTTCTACTAGTTTACTTGTCTTCAGTTGTGTGTTAGTGTTAGGCCCTTCTCAAGTCATTAAACTTCTCGGCTACTGCCGTACGGCCTCAATCAAATCAAAATACCTTTATTGTCCCTCATGGGGAAATTCTCTTGTGTTGTTCGCTATTTAAGAACGCAATAAATTAATAAATAAGTACACATGTGTAACTGAGAACACTGATTCAATGAATGAATGATTAAAATAGAATGGCACAGAACAATCAGCCAGTTGTTAGGAAACATAATTTACACTTACATATCACAGCCATCAGTACAGGAACAAGTTCATCATCACAGATGTTATTTAACTAGGTGGAATACAGTGCAATTACATATGATTAAAATAAAATAGCACAGAACAATCAGCCAGTTGTTAGGAAGCATCCTTTACACTTACATATCACAGCCATCAGTACAGGAACAAGTTCATCATCACCTATGTTATTTAACTAGGTGGAATACAGTGCAATTACCAGTATGATTACCAGTATAATCACACACGCACGTGCGCATACACACACACACACACATGAGCCCATATTCTCAAGCGGCCAGACAGGCATTGGAGAGAAGGGGAGGCAGATCATTCGTTTAGAAGACGAATGGTGGATGGGATGAAGGAATTTCGAGAGCGACCGAGTCTTAGTTGAGGCAGCTTAAAACGACGGCCAGATGGTAACAGATTGTAACAGTGATTTAGGGGATGGTGGGGGTCCAGAGAGATCTGCCTTCCCTAATCATGTCGGAGCGTAGCGCTATTGTCAGGATTGACATACCAATACCTGTCTCGTTCAGCAACAGCAGACCAGAGGCAGAGGGCATTTGTGTAGTCTATAGAGTATAGTGCACTGTTTGGTAAAGACTAAAGTGGGCTTACTTAAAGTTTAAGGCTCAGGTTATTTCTCGAGCTGCTCGGTAAATAACGTCGAATCTGATCGTTATATCTCGAGCAGCTCAAGAAATAACACGAACTCGGTCCGTTATTTCTCGAGCAGCTCGAGAAATAATGTGAAGCCTGTCTGTTATTTGTCGATCAGCTCGACAAATAACACCGATTTTGATCGTTATTTATCGAGCAGATCTGGACGTGCATGCATGTGTACTTAGATATATTTTGAAGGCATATACATAAATTAATACAGGTGTACGTGGACATACTAATTGTTTGAAGTAAATCCAAACGCTTGTGAATCGTTTCTTGCGTGTATTTATTTGTTTTTCGATGGGAAAATTAAAACTTCTAATTTGTCGAGCTGCTCGAGAAATGACGCTGACTTTGTTCTTTATTTATTGAGCAGATCTGGACATGCATGCCTGTGTACTTAGAAATATTTTCATGGAAATACGTGGACATACTAATCGTTGGAAGTAAATCCGATGCAGTCTAATCGTTTCATGCCTGTATTTGTCCATTCTGTTGGGAAATGAAGACTTCTTATTCGTCGAGCTGCTCGAGAAATAACATAGTTCACACTTTGAGTGGCATTTTCTCAGTTGTCACCATTTCTAATAAAAAATTTAATATGTTACAAAATTAAGTACATCATAGTTAAAATATAAGGAACATACAGAATTACGCACATATATAAATCAAAGACATTATAAAACAGACAACTAGGCTGAAACATATATGTCAGTTTACATTGAGAAAGTCAACTGAGAAAGTACTTGTAAAGATATTGGCATGTCTCTACATTTCTACATCCAATGTTATGTATTTGTGCATAAGTTCAATGACTGATCAAAACACATATTTTTATGTAACGCATTGTTCTATTCAGAGTACAAGTCATGATTAATATACAACCCCCCTTTTTTAAGAATGACTGATTTATGAATAACAGCACCATGAATATGAATAACAGGATCAGATCCATAATTTATTGTTATTAAATTCCTGTCAACCAGCGACAACATGAGAACGTTCAACCTATAACTGCATCATTTGCCGTGTTCCTTTGATCAAAAAATTACTGTCATATGGATGTATAAATTACTTCCACTCACGTTTTATAGGCGTTTGCAATCCTGGCTGAAGTAAACTTTAATTTATGCAGAGGATGTCATGGCATGCTGTTTGACTGTGTACATGTGTTAATATATATGTCATGCAGATCGTTTGTTTAGAAAAACAGTGCTAACTTATCTCCAATCGTATATAGTTGTACATATGACGTAATGACAAATAATTTAATTAATAATATCATACAGGTGTAACCTTGCTTTTAAGTGTACTGTACACATACGATAACAAAAAACAAGGTAATAAATCATTTTAAACAAATTTATAAACATCAGACATGGGGTCAAATACATTTGTATTTGAAAGTATTTAAATACTTTTTTAATGTATTTGTATTTGACATGAACGTATTTGACATGAAAGTATTTGTATTTAAATACTTTCCTAAAGTATTTGAAATGTTCAAATACATAGGACGTGATTATTAATAAATGACAACTTAAAATTATTCTTGTTTGAATTCTTAAGAGTTGAGCAATTTTACTGTCATTTGGCAATTCACCACTTTTCCGCTCAGAAATAATGACATGGTAATGCCATTATGTGAGAAGTCATTGAGATCACTGCGTGAGAAGCCAACATCACCTTACTTGTCAGTTGTCACTGTGGTGCAACTAGCAAAAAGGAGACCCTGTTGCATTGGTCTTTTGATCATAGTTTCCAAGCCCCAGCTAACCAAACAACCTACCTGGTACCTAACCAATGTGGCAGTGGCTGCTAAGGCCAGCTATTGTGTCTAATATTTGCTTGCCGTCTGTGGGTTAAGAAAAGGTTGTGGCTTCTCAAGTCAGGTGGTACCATCATCATAAAAGCCAGGTTCGTTGTAACTGCAAGTTAGTTGCCTATGAACCTACAAACCAGTCTGAAAGTAAAACGTATTTGAAATACTTTCCAATGTATTTGTATTTAAATACATTTCAATGTATTTGACCCCATGTCTGATAAACATCCACAATGAAAATGATTAAATAAAATGCATTTGTTTATACACTATAATTTTTTAATCAATTAAATTGTCATCACTTCAAAAAGCAATAACACCATTACAGTACATATCACACTGAAAAAATAATACATCTGTTCATGTCAAAATTGCATGTCATATTGGGCTTCAATTCATTGCACAATGCTGAAGCATTGGCGAAAGGGTCACCACGGGTCAAGCCCAAGCCACAGAATAAAGAAACTGCGTTTGGAGCCGGTTCGTGGGTGAAAGTGGAAAGGTGACTTGTGCAAGTCCGACCTATCATCCAACGAAAAGTGTATAGAATTGGGTTGAATGCGAGAACTGTATGGCCTGGTGGCACTGCAGCTGTGCAAGGGTTACAAAAAAGCCACATAATTTTTACTGCAGTGAATGCACAAGGCACTTGCAAAACAGATAATGTGTAGGGGTGTATGCTTGGGGTGATGCCAAGTGATGAAAGGTGTACAGGTGTAGGTTTGATGTGATGCCAAGCGATGAAAGGTATACAGGTGTAGGTTTGAGGTGATGACTAGCGATGAAAGGTGTACAGGTGTAGGCTTGATGTGATGCCAAGCGATGAAAGGTGTACAGGTGTAGACTTGATGTGATGCCAAGTGATGAAAGGTGTACAGGTGTAGGCTTGAGGTGATGCCAAGCGATGAAAGGTGTACAGGTGTAGGCTTGAGGTGATGCCAAGCGATGAAAGGTATACAGGTGTAGGTTTGAGGTGATGACTAGTGAAAGGTGTACAGGTGTAGGCTTGAGGTGATGCCAAGCGATGAAAGGTGTACAGGTGTAGGTTTGAGGTGATGACTAGTGATGAAAGGTGTACAGGTGTAGGTTTGAGGTGATGCCAAGCGATGAAAGGTGTACAGGTGTAGGCTAGAGGTGATGCCAAGCGATGAAAGGTATACAGGTGTAGGTTTGAGGTGATGACTAGCAATGAAAGGTGTACAGGTGTAGGCTTGAGGTGATGCCAAGTGATGAAAGGTGTACAGGTGAAGGCTTGATGTGATGCCAAGCGATGAAAGGTGTACAGGTGTAGGCTTGATGTGATGCCAAGCGATGAAAGGTATACAGGTGTAGGGTTGAGGTGATGACTAGCGATGAAAGGTGTACAGGTGTAGGCTTGAGGTGATGCCAAGCGATGAAAGGTGTACAGGTGTAGGCTTGAGGTGATGCCAAGCGATGAAAGGTATACAGGTGTAGGTTTGAGGTGATGACTAGTGATGAAAGGTGTACAGGTGTAGGCTTGAGGTGATGACTAGTGATGAAAGGTGTACAGGTGTAGGTTTGATGTGATGACTAGTGATGAAAGGTGTACAGGTGTAGGTTTGAGGTGATGACTAGTGATGAAAGATATACAGGTGTAGGTTTGAGGTGATGACTAGTGATGAAAGGTGTACAGGTTTAGGCTTGAGGTGATGACTAGTGATGAAAGGTGTACAGGTGTAGGTTTGAGGTGATGACTAGTGATGAAAGGTGTACAGGTGTAGGCTTGAGGTGATGCCAAGCGATGAAAGGTGTACAGGTGTAGGCTTGAGGTGATGCCAAGCGATGAAAGGTATACAGGTGTAGGTTTGAGGTGATGACTAGTGATGAAAGGTGTACAGGTGTAGGCTTGAGGTGATGACTAGTGATGAAAGGTGTACAGGTGTAGGCTTGAGGTGATGCCAAGCGATGAAAGGTGTACAGGTGTAGGCTTGAGGTGATGCCAAGCGATGAAAGGTATACAGGTGTAGGTTTGAGGTGATGACTAGCGATGAAAGGTGTACAGGTGTAGGCTTGAGGTGATGCCAAGGGATGAAAGGTGTACAGGTGTAGGCTTGATGTGATGACAAACGATGAAACATGTATGAATTGTAATTTGCTGCAATTAAATATAACATCTGTTGTTCAGAATAATCTTAAATATACATAGGAGGGTGCAAGCAGGAGCAGCAGCATGGAAGAGGGTAGAAGGCATTATGTGGGACAGAAAACTGAAGAAACAACTGAAAGGAAAAGTGTTAGAAGCTTGCGTTGTACCAGCCTGTATATATGGGTTGGGAACACTGCCACTGACAGAGAGACAGGAGAAGAAACTACAGGTGGCAGAAAACAACTGGCTCAGAAGAATATGTAGAGTAACACGAGAGGATAGAAGGAAGATGAAGGAATTGAGAGGAGATTGGAATGAAAAAACATCTAAAGAGGAAAGTAACCGGTAACAGAATGAGATGGGCGGGATATGTACATAGAATGGGTGAAGACAGACTGGCGAAAAGAGCGTGGAAAGTAGAAGAGGGTGGCAGACGAAGGAGAGGAAGACCAAGGCCGAGATGGAACGACAGCATAAAACGAGACCTGGGGAGGGCTGGCGTGAACAGCCATGAATGGATGGCAATTGCGGACGAGAGAGAGGTGGAAAGAACTGACAAGAAAAATAGAAGAAGCTACCAAGTGACGTGGACCCCACCCCACAAGGGAGCAAGGGGAAGAACAAGAAGTTCAGAATAGTCTTGAATTTCTTTTTCAAATAGCCTTGAAAAGTCTTCAATTCCACATCTCCGGTAGGATACGGACACTGGAATAAAAAACATTTTCATTTCCCATCAGAACGAACAAATACATTCACAAAACGATTCGACAGCGCCTAATTTACTTCAGACAATTAGTATGTCCACGTATATGCCATGTTTCTATTTCTAAGTGCACATGCATGCACGTCCAGATCTGCTCAATAAATAATGAACGAAGTCGGCGTTATATTTCTCGAGCAGCTCGACGAATAAGAAAAATCTTAATTTTCCCATCAAAACAAATAAATACACGCACGAAACGATTCAACAGCGTCAGATTTACTTCAAACAATTAGTATGTCCACGTTAGATGCCTTGAAAATATTTCTACTTGCACATGCATGCATCCAGATCTGCTTGATAAATAACGAACAAAGTCAGCGTTATTTGTCGAGCAGCTTGACAAATAAGCATTCTGATTGGTCATTACGACTTCTGGTCTGCTCGATAAATAAAAGATAAATGTGAAGTCTGACCGTTATTTCTCGAACTACTCGAGACGTAAAGTTAAACAGGACGTCTAAACACTGAAATGGAGCGTCATGTCATATATGTTGTAGTACTTGTACTAGTTAATTTATTTATTAAAGTCAAACTGTCTAAAGATTCTAAAAGACTAGTTGGACAGCTTGTTGACTTAGAATAGCTATATTATTTATTTTATTTTAAAAATTCACTTTCACGCACCCTCCGCAATGCGCACTGAACATCTCCTAGGTTAACAAGTTTAACAAGATTGCCACCCAGAGAATTAACTCTAGGTAGCAGGTGGACAAGGAAGCCCTTGGCTTATCGAGAGTCCGACCTTTTTATCTATGTGTATCCCGCCCGTCTGAGGTATGTGTTGATTTAATTGTTAAACATATTCACGCTACTAACACCCACACAATCAACAGGTAATCTGTTCCATTCATTTACAGTCCTTTGTGAAAATGAAAACTTTCTTATATCCAATCTACTCTGCTCCTTTGCTAATGCAAGATCATGTCCTCTAGTCCTTCTATCTTTCTTAACTGAGAAAAACATATTTCTATCAATATTTTCATAACCCTTCAATATTTTAAACACTTCTATCTGATCTCCTCTCAATCTCCTGGTCTCTAGTGTTGTTAAACCGCATTTTTTAGGCGTATTTCATAACTAAGATCCCTCAGATTTGGTATAATTTTAGTTGCTCTCCTCTGCACTCTTTCTAGCATAGCTATGTCCTTCCTGCGATATGGCCTCCACGCTTGAATACAATATTCTAAATGAGGCCTAACTATTGTTTTGTACAGCGGTATTATTAGCTCTTTTTCCTTATACGTTATGTTTCGCCTAATTAATCCAAGGATTTGATTTCCCTTTGAAGCTGCAATTCCGCACTGCTCTGAAATCTTCATATCAGCACTAACGGTTAACCCTAAGTCCTTTTCGTTTACAGTAGTACTTAGTACAGTACCCCCCATTGTATATTCTACCTCTTCGTTCCTATGTCCTATGTGGAGGCATTTACATTTCCCAAAATTGAACATCATTTGCCACTTTTCAGACCATTTGATCAACCTGTCAAGATCATCTTGTAAATGCTGTCTATCTCCATCACTTTTAAGGTTTCCATCAGGTTAGGGGCTGTATGGAGAAACAATACTTCAGACTTAAGCTGTTATGTTGACCTTAGAAAATATAGACAGCTATCTCAACTATGTACATTGCCTAAATCCTAAATGTGTGGAATGTAGTTACAGGTGTTTTATATCTACGTTGGATTCGGACAAATCTCATACAATTATTTTCTATAATATGTTTTGTATTATTATTCATTCCATTATATCCTCAGTCCACTGTCACACGGTCATCGTTATAATATAGTTATTGTACATGTGTATATGTGTGTGTCGTAGTTTAAATTTATGCTTGTGGAGTCGCAGGAAGACGCCATCTAACCAATTCAACACAACATTACTTTTTTTTAAATATTGTTTTGGGTATACGTTTATGTTGCTGTTTGCTGTTGTTGCAAAATAACATTTGATTTAAAAATTTCGCTTGAGAGTCATGTGGGATCGGGAGGATATAGATTAGAATGGCTGGATTAGAATGGCTAGAGCGAGTCCTTGAATACTGTGCCGCTCACTTCACCAGTGACTATATACATCTCACCAATGTCAAGACTTAGTAGATATTAAGATCTTGTCAATTACGTGTAAAATGTATAATAATTTACTAGTACCTGTCAATGTGCAGTGTTTGTTTACAAAACAAACTTCTTCACACTCTTTCCGAGTTCAATATCAATATGTTCGAACTAACTTTAAACTAAAGTGTAGCAATCTATAGTGTAAAACAGTGGAATTCATTACCTTCCAGTACTACAATGGTGTCAACATTTCATGCATATGTTTGCAAATTAAAAAGGAACATGATCGACAAATATAACTAAAAACAGGTCATTGGTCAAAAACTGTATATTTAATTCTAATTTGCACTACTACACTGTTTATCAATAAGTGAGCATATCACAACTAAAAATATGATTGCATTGTAATTTGCTGCAAGCCAATATAGATTATTAATTGTCAGATAAGTACTACTATCAATGTGTTATTTTGTGTATTTATATTGTAATAGCCAATAATAACTAACATTGTACTATTATGTAATATCTGCCATATTTCATGTGTTGTAAATAAATAATTCTTAGTGGTATACAAATACAAGAGTTTCTTTAGTATACCTCCTTTTTTGACATACTCATTCTGATATACCATAAACACTATGTATCTTTTGTTGGAAAAATAAACATTTACTTACTTAAAAACTATAAAACCTAAAACTTGAAACCCTTCAAAGCAGACAGTGAGACCTAAGACAACATGTCAGGAGAGTGGTTGAAAATGTATACTCACCATCAGTGAAACTATGTCATTGTCAACCGAATTATTTCAAAGGTTTCTCAATGTATGTAAAAATGACAAACAAACACAGTCGCGCACTGTTGCCATCACTGGCACTCCCCAAATTTATGTTGTTATGTGTACATGTATTTGTTACAGATTAACCATGGAGGAGCCAGTAAAAATTGCCAGTGTGGAAGAAAGGCATGTTGAGAAGAAGGCAAAGAGGAAACGACAGAAAAAGTTGTGTAGTCAGATCAGAGAACAGGTAAAGTTGGAAATTAGTCTAAATATCAGGCCAGGGGTCAATTACATTGCAATGTAATATATTACTATTACTTTGTTTCCTTCCTATTACCATTACATGCTGAATTCTTCCTATTACATTTAAAGCAATTACTATTACATTTTTCATTGGAACATTTTATGGTGTAGTGCACAGTATGCATGAATACAATAAGTACAATTGTTTGACTCAAGAAATTAAGCAAGACGGGTGAATAAAACAATCTAACTTGCCATGTATTGATACCCATGCTCAAAATATTTGAAATCATTTGAAAATGTCAAGTACTTTCATCATCATCATTAGGGAAGTATTATAAAGTATAAAAAATCATAAATCACTCACTCATGTCGGCCACTGGGGTCGAACATTAGAGGCTTCAATCATCCGTCTTCAGCTCCTCCCTCTCTAGACCCACAGCTTTCTTTATGCAGTCGATGTAAATTGCTGCTGGACTTCATGCCTTGGTTCTTCCATGTGTCAGTTGCTACAAGATGGTCTTAGATGCCATTTCATTCTTATGTCTGTAGCAGTGTCCGGCAAATCTCAATCATCTTCTTATTTTATCAGTGACTTTACACATTCCATTGTATAGTTTTATGTTTGTCAAATGCTGTTGCCAGTGAATGTTAAATGTGGCTCGAAGCATTCTTGTATAACATCCACCTAGTTGTTTGTCAAGTTTTTCGTCATTGTCCATGTTTCGCATTCATAGAGTAGCACAGACTCTACTGTTGCAATAAACAGTCGCTGCTTGATTTTGTGTGGGAGTGTAGATTTCCATATTAGGTTTACAACAAAATATATCTATATATTATATACCACATTTAGTACAATCTACTAACTGCATTGACTAAGGATAGAACATAATATATGTTCCATTTTATATTTAAATACCATACTGAAATGAAAGACAAGCACTAGTTAAAGGAAAACAAAAGGGAACGCTGTGGTGTTTAGCACCTAAAAGATTTAGCACAAACTAACCATTTGCATCTACAATAAAAAATTTCAGTTCAGTGGTTTACTCGGAATGTAGTCTTAAAGTGGAAGATTCTAACGAAATCTGCGATAACATGTAGACTGCCATCTTACTGATGACGCGTTCATTTGGCCGAAAGCAACCAATAAACGAGCAGCATTAGTTTTGCTGTGTACGACACACTGTCTTGTGTTGTTCGCGTAGTTGGTTCATGTTCATGGGATGCGGTTCGTTACATTAGTATAAGTTGAGCTTACAGTGAAAACGTGACTTGCAATATGCCACACTGCTCTACATACGGTTGTAACAATAGTACAGCGAAGGATAAGGAGCTGTCTTTTTTTTCCCTTTGAAACGAGGCAGAAGTGAAATAGTGGATTCACAACTGTGGACGGGCTGGTTGGAAGCCTTCGAAATACAACGCACTATGTTCAGATCATTTTGAAGAAACGTGCTTCGAAGAAAATATATATCGTCAGTTAATGACACCAAGATCCGACAAAACGTCGCCGACGTCGATGTTTGAAGCCAGGTGCAGTGCCTACGATATTTAGTCACGGACCTCGGCCGTCGAAGCGACGCATATTTTCGGTCAAACGCGCCACCGCTGCGAAATCGATCGCAAGAAGGTTAGTACCGAGTTACTTGGTATCCAATTAAAATCTGTTGACATTTGAGATGCAAGATATGCTGGAGCCAAGCCAGAACAGTACCAGAATGTACTATATTGCACCACAAAGAGTTTATACTTTAGAAGATGGCCGAATAGCAAAAGTTAACGGCAATCAAGTCGCGTGAGCGATATTACAGTAACGGATTAACATGGGCTGGAATGATTGTCGTTTATAATAACATTGCAAAACTTACTGTATTTTGTGTTAAATGAACAAAAATATAAGTTCTGCATTCAATAATATTGCTTTAGACATTGTCATATATCGAAATGTCTGGCCTATTATTTATGTCATGATGTTATATAATTGGACTTCGTATATAATTATGTGGGACTACTGTTTATGTGACGAAGAATACCACTATATACTCTATTGTAAAACGTTTAAAATGGCTTCATTTGTATTTAGTAAAATTCCATAATGTTACTCAATTTTAGTTAAGGGGATACAACCCAGGTGAAAGTGGGTTAAAAAAAAAAAAAAAAATTGTTTGTTTTATGCCAGATTATGATTATGTTTACTGTGAATAGATATAATTTTATAACAATTACATACCTTTAAACCACTGTTATCCATGGAATAAGGATGCCAATATCAAGTAATTTGTATCCATTATGCCACATTTTATGGCCATTTTCTATAAAAAAAACATTTAAATTCTGCATTTGGAAGGATATCTCGGGGAGTAATTATGTGATCCAAATATAGTTATCAATGAGCTCACCAGATACACCATGTTTGTATTATAAAAATACTGGCATCACTAAATAATCATATATTGTTGAAATATCTTTAATAATATACTATGTGCACACATCTTCACTAACTTGTTTTTTTTGGCACACTAACAGCAAAAACAGGTAACAGCTGTTGTGAAAATATCTTGAATTTGGATCAAAAATATAAATTATTGTAATTTGCATTTCAGCTCGATCACCAACATGATGTGGCACATGGGGAAAGGCATCAACCGCAAGTTTACTGTAAAGGTCCAAGGCAAGGGATGCGAGGACCTCCTTCATTGGATACACAATACCATCTGTGGTGGTGTTGTGCAACATGCAACAGTGATGCACAGTTGCTAGAGTAAGTACCAAACTTGATATGTATTCATTTTATACCTGAGGCATGTCCAAAGCAACAAGTAACCTTTAGATTTGCAATGAGTAGATGATGAGTAGGGACCACGACCCAAGTAGTGTAAGGTGAATTCCAGTCACCGACTTGAATCCCAAATACACTAAATTAGCTCCTATGCATAACTAACATTATAATAAGTTTTCGAAATTACTGCATTTCATAGGCATCCAACTCGTTTTTTTTCAGGATGGCTACTCAAAAGTACCAGCCAGCATGACTACTACCTTATCAGTAAATGTGTTTACATGTTATGTGTTAATATGTGGACCACCGACTTATGAATGGGACCAAAAATGTTACATAGTCAAAGTTCCTGATGACCAACTTTTCAGTAGTTTAGTTACTCAGATGTGAGGGGGCGAATAATCCACAGATGGATAGTGTCCATTCTGTATCACCCTACCTATTCCTTGTAATCAGCTGCTGTGTACATTTATGAGTACGGTTACTTGAGTGTAATAAATTACATCGCCGTGTAATAATTACATTCCAGAATGCAATTGTCTGTAATGAAATAAATAAGAGCACTTCTGTCATTATCACCAATTTTATTAAAGAAATATAAAATAAAAACATGATATCAAAATACAGTGACTGTATATACAGTAGATACAGAAATTAAGAAGAAAAAACAAGTTATAATAAATTATGTGAAGGAATGTGATGATGGAATGCCTTATTTGTAAGGATCAGTATCGGTTTACTAATGTACCAGTATGATTACCATGATTGGCCATTGTATTGTTACTAAAAACAACCTACTCTTTACACAGGAAAAGCACTTTAAAGTTCACTGAATGCTACAGTCATAAGGTAAATAACAGCTGCTTACTAACAACATATAGACTGGTGTGTTACATCAGTTGTTTGCAGACATTTTATTAGAATACTGCAAGCACTATTATTCACTGTAGGAATGAAAGCTAGATTGATGCTGTCTGCTCTGGCATGAAACTACCGACCACGTCCCAGCCCAGACAAACCTGTTGAGACTGTTGTCATGTGGTCCAAAAGACGCAAGCAATGGGTGCTGCATAACAGACCACAGCAGGTGAACCCACGTACCCACCTACAAATGCTCACGGATTGAGTGACAGATGTGTTTATAAAGATATATCACACTGCATGCGATCACAGTCACTGGGGCAGATGTCCCAAAACCAGAGAAGGAGGATCTGCTGGCAGCAAGAGTCAGTCAATTTGTAGAGAAACAGTAAATACTGCCACCACCAACCTACACCTTCATGGGTTACATGTACATTGTCTAGTTTAGTTTTCAAGTCCAGCGTGGTATCCCTCGTGTTGTGCCCCATCGGGGGCAGGGAACCTTGATCTTATTCCATGGCTGGCGCATGCTAGTAGAACTATCTGTACCCTACGTCCCAGCTTGCCATGGATCCACCAGGTAAACTGTATGTATGCAGCCCACCTGAGAGACTCAAATAAACATCTGACATTGTAAATAAATGACATAAAAATTGGTTCTATAACGACACCATTCCTTTATATAAATTGTTTACCATTAAACATGTGTTCTTCTGGAATAAGGCAAATACTGATAATTTTGCACTACAGAACAAATTATGACTGTGCAACAAACATTGTATCTATACATTATGATAACTTAAGTGGAACCATTATAATTTGTTCTGTAGTGAGAGAGTATCACTTTATTCTTACAGTAGAATACAATAAAGTGTGAAACGATAACCCAAGTACATGTGTGAATAGAGTAAAAAACTATGTATAGTAATATATTGTAGCAGGCTTAGGTAAATAATGACCAATGGTTAAGGTACGTCATATTGAAAATGAACACATTTATGTAGGATTACTTGCTGTTGAGGGGAATTTTATTTTGCAATTGTTGTCATATTAGGGTGATGGTCATCATATTTAAATTAGTCTTGGGTCAAACCATTGTGGTTCGTCTTTGCATTTAGAAAGGGTAAATGACGTTAGCCGGGCTAGTTTAAACAAGCATACGATTGAATTAGTTGTTTTGTTGGTGGTTTTATTCCAAGAGATTTTAAGGAGGTTGTCAGTCTTAGATTTGTTGGGTTCAGATACATAGCCTCTGCAACCTATTTCAATGCATGTTAATTCTGATTTTATTCTGTTATTGTTTACATTATGGATTAGTGCGACATACTTGTTAGTTTTGAATACATGATCTTTCTTGATGTTAGGTTCAAATGGTAGTCAGTTCAATGATGTGAATTTGCTTAGCATGTGGATGGTAGATGATGTATGGTAAGTCCACTAAGTAATTTCCCTGGAAGATTGTTAATAATTTGGGCATCAGGCATGAGATTGCTGATAACATTATCTATATATATATATTTGTATTGCTAGTGCTACTATGATGTTGTATTGTGTTCATTATTAATACATTTCAATAAATATTTAACAACACATTTCACTGGTCTTGTAACAATGCATGCACATATATACGTACTCGTTTGTTGGACGGCATAATTCCCATTCTGCAGCATCACCTGCTCCAAACAAAGAATTCTAAATCCCCTGCTCTTTGTAATGCACAGCAATCCACCTGTAACAAAGAATTAAGCTTTTAAATAATAGTTTTACACGAATATTAAGCAAACATGGATTATTATTCTGAACAAATTTCACAAAGAATGCATCACGATCCTCTAACTGTATTCATCCCAGTATTATACCTGGGTCCATAGAAATATTATGCAGATTACGGAAGGCCGTTTTGAAATGTGTCAATATTTGCACAAAACGGTGGTCATTTTCTTTGTCACCAAAACAAATGGGGGCTCTGGCTGAAAAATGTTCAAGGTACATTTTATTCATAGGAGCCAATGTAAACTTTTGGCAGAAAAATTGCAGTATGCATAGTTAAAAATAATCTATCTACCTGCCATGTGTTTAAAAAGTAGTACTGCCACATATTGTTCATACTCTATCATAGCTCTGACCTGTACAATTTTGGTTCACATACATGAATCATGGAACCATTCAACTACAGTTCTTATAAAAAGTGAAGGTAAAGCCATGGGTAGTATTAGAAAATGGACATGTCAAAGTTCAAACACTGAGTGCAGTGGCACTGAGAGCGAGATCTAACGTTAAACGTCAACCAATCCCAAATGTAAGACAAGTGACGTGTCCCGGCCCGAGCGATCATCTCTCGCTGTTCATACGCAGCCCGGAACTTAGGCTCATCGGTTATTTAAACAATAAACTAAACAGATTAATAATTACCTTCACCAACAGCGTTGCTGTCGAGTAGCAACCGCCTCCTGGCAGCAGACATATTCAGTTCTTGTTCCTGAACAAGGATATCGCTGCGGCATTTTCCACACCGACACCAGTCAATTTCATCTCGGCATGGTATGCGCCTCGACATTTCGACTGCCCGTTGGCCTTCCTGTTCGTGCCCACCGGCACCCGCCTCTGCCGTATCTTCCATTGTTTTTGTGGTTCAAACCGGTAACCAGCTGCTTTGAAATCGATTTGGTTTTCGTTGTCTTCCGAAGAATTGGAAAGCCATCTTATTTACAGTCACAGCGCATGCGCACATAGTTTAATTGGTAAACTTACCATAGCGCCACCTAACGGAGTTGGGAACAAATAGTACGCAGAAAAGTTACGACAGTGTGACGTCACTTTCTTCTAACAATGGCGTAGTCCATAGAAATTCGGTAGTTGCGTGTTCAAAAATGTTTTCCTGGTAAACCGCTGACGTTAACAATTTGATTGTAGTTGGAAACTGTTAGTTTGTATTAACTCTTTTAGATGCTTTACACCAAAACGTTGCCTTTTGTTTTCCTTTAATGCCACATAACTTGGTGGATTATATTACAGTCTAATGAAACCATATTGCTCTACTGCTGCTTGGTGGACAGTTAATTATTGGCTCAAGTACAAATACATCAGGATGTTTTTCACACTTGCTGTCTTTTAGGCTGAATTGTGTGCACCATGGAGGCAGTCACTAAACCCATAGGCTTACTTGAAAAGGGTAGTTGGCAACTTGGCAGAACTGGCTTCAAAGCAGTGGAAGCTCAGTTTAATCCCTTTAGTCAATGCAGCAGTCACACTGTACCAGTGTCTCTTGCTAGGTAAACACTGGTCAAACTCTAGGGTAAAACTTCATGAGGGCCATGCTCAAGTTGACAAGGGGGAGCAACCATAAAACCTGGAGAAACTACTGGAATCTACAACCTAAATTACCTAATCAAATGGAATTGTTATGTAGTTGAAATTCGATTGAAATGTTCAATAGTAATATAACAGTAATAGGTCAATTACTATTATATTGCTTACTATTACATTGAGTTTTTGCTCAACCTATTACTATTACTTCAATATTTGTAATCATTACTATTACATATGACCATTACTCCAGGCCTGCTAGATATCTACAGAAACTTATGGCTAGTGACAGTTTATGGTGTTCATCATGCCTGATCAGAGTGTATTTTAATATCGCTGAATACAAACATTTGTAATTATATGATCTTTGTGAATGTGAAACATGTTCGCAAGATACATCAGATCATTGGCTTAGCTAAGCAGTTGTTTTCAAATATGTTATTTATAAATGTTTGTGTTAGTTGATTTGAAAATACAGTCAGCAATGATCAATAATATAATGAATCAGTGAGTAATTGAAGTGTTTTCGGATGCCTGTTCTTGATAAAAGGGTATGATGAACAGTGCATGCAGGTCTTGAAAATGTTGTGACATCACACAGGGAGCCAGTGTAGTGATTTGTGTAACTTAGTTATGTGCTGTTGCAGATGGATTTCTACTTTGGTGATTCTAATCTACACAAGGACAGGTTTATTAAACAGAAGATAAACGAATCTCCAGATGGATGTGAGTTTTCAATAAGCTGTCTGGGACATGCAGCTCCACCCCCAAACCTTTTGTATGACTACTTTTAAATAGCATGAAACATCAGAGTTTGCGCATAGTGGGGCTGATGGCTGCGCTTGATGTACAACACAAACATAGACCTCAGCTATTTTAGTATAATTTTCAGTAGCATGCCGATTACACAATGCCTGAAATGGACAGCACTATAAAAGTGACCATTGTCAACAGATTATTTGAGAAGTTGTTTTTGAGTTAATTATGATAATCGAGTGGCACGAAAAGATGTCACTCCTGCAACGAAAGCATGCCATATAAATACGTTTTACAAATCTTTTTTCCCTAAAAAAGTTAAATATGTTTATGTTTTAATACCCAATCACCCTAGTAGTTATGTCTCTATTGGGAATCCAGCAATTGTGTGCAGTTTGTGAATTTAACTACAGTGTACTTTAAATGTGTAAACATCATTGGGCCGTTCAATAAGTTTCCTGTGGTGATTATTACAAACAGATGTGTATAATTTTGTCCAGTATATTGTATGTTTACGTCAACTGCCACCAATCAGTCACACTAGTCCTGCCGCCCAGCGATCAAAGCTTTCTTAGAAACCAATTATACAATCGATTGGTTTGGCCAAACCAATGATTAATTATAAAAATCCAAGCTAACACTAGCATACATTAGTATTGTACAGCTGCTGGTGCAAGAAACAGCTTGTGCTTTGGACAATAGTTCTGTGCATGTTCAGTTATTGTTTCCTTTCAGACATAGATCTGCAGATATTTGCTAAGTTCAACCGTCTTCGCCAACTGACAACAGACATGGGTCTGGTGGCCAAGGCTCTGTCTACCTCGGCCCTGCTAGAGGCAAGTTTCACATCACCGTCGTAAACTTACCAAAACATGTACATATTGGACCATTTGACATAACGTGTTGCTTTTTACTCGTTAAACATCGAATGGAAATCTACTTAAAAGTCTTCCCTGTATTTGTATACTAATATAATGTTCTTAAGACTAGAATTAATATGTTGAAGGTATACTGCCTGCCAAATAAAGTTTTTCTCAGCCCACCACATTGTTCGCTGAATTTGAAATTTTAATCTGCAAAAAATAAACAACACTTGGATAATAACTAAATTTGCTAGATAATGGATGCTGCCTTGTTTAACCACAGAGCTCTTTCATGTTCAGCGTTGTAGCAATATTCACATAATTCATTGAACTTCCTGTTAATGACCACCACCTAGGCTGATTGAGGGCCGTAAAAACAACCAAACTTGAAATGTATGTATTTTTTAGGAGTTAATCCAAACTAAAGACAGTGTTTTTGTGTGATATTTGCACCAGTTTCCACAAACCTACCACAGGAATAGTGTTGAAGAACAGGACGTGTGTGCCATCATGGAGAAAGTTTGATGTAGTTATTGTTTATAGGTTAGTGATGATGGAAAGAAAGTGCGACGAACAAAGCCAATTGAAGAGCCCAAGGATATTGACAACAGAACAGTATACGTTGTATGTATCTGTTCATTCTACTTCTGGTGTCAAAGACATTTACACCACTCACTGGCACTCGGTAGAAATATTTTGTTATCAAGAAATATGTAAGGACAAGTAACCAGCACAACAAAGGTTATACTTTAAGAAAGTTGCCATTTGAAGCTTATACTCCAGATGTCTTGTGGAAAAGGAAGCCTTTGGCTTATCGAGAGTCTAGCCTTTTTTAAGTGGCACCTGCCCTTCTGAACTACTTGTCGATTTTGTATCTAAACATATTCACACTGCTAACATTTACTTATGTTCCTGGACAGTTTTTCAGGTTATATATTATTATTATTATTAAGAATTGTGATTTTAATATCTTGATGCAAGGTTGTGGGCTAAATTAATTTAATAAAAGTACATTTAATCCATGTAATATGGTCACCAACATAATATCGTTATGTGTGAATGTTACTTTTAATTTCATATTAGACCAGTAATTATATTTGCATTTTTTTACATTCGAACAATGACTGTAATGTGTCAGGAGTACGTCCCTACGACTGCGGACCACGACTGGGTGCGTCGAGTGTTCACTCCCTTTGGCAACATGTCCTACATCAGTTTGCCCAGGTACCGCTCAACGGGAGACATGAAAGGATTTGCATTTGTCGAGTTTGAAACTGCGGACGGCGCTGCAAAAGCTTGTGAAGTAAGTTTAAATGGACGTTTCCAGGATGTAATGCCTCTTATACAGTAGCATTGGTTTTCATTAGCGCCATCTGTTGAACTGATCACCACTCGATTATAAAAGAAAGGTCCTCCAAAAATTGATGCATATCAAAACCATGTAAGTAAATAACTCTAAACAAGTATTGTTGTGTACAGTCACGCCTCGTTATAACGCGGTAGTCGGGGTCCACGAAATGAATCCGCGTTATAAACGAGGAGCGTTATAAACGTGGCGCGTTCCCATATCTGCCATCAGGGGCGCTACGACGGCGACCGACACCGCTGCTGCACGCAGAACGCCATCGAAGCCAACCAAAATGTGCACGTCGCGCAGTCTATACGCAGTTTATGAAGCTTATTAAACTGCCAGCCAATGTCAATGTGTATTCTGTTTAAATGTCGTACACTTTTGGACACTGTTGAACTGAATAAAATTCATGAATTGTGTACCGTTTTTAAATAAACAACGGACCAACAAGCCACAGTCAACTGAACGATAATATGGTACCGCTGACGTAAGATCTAAAATAATGACCTGGCACTCGGCAGCCGAATACGCAAATGATTTGAGAAACGCTGTGTTAGAGTTTATTAAGGATTTAAAGCTATAAGTACGCTCACAATTGGCTTAACTTCATCTTTCAATCAATATCAAAATACCAATTTAGAAAGCACATTTACCGTGCCGAACAATATTACGATTCACCAATTCATATGCGGTTGACGAATTAATATTTTGGCGCACCAGTACAGGCAGTAGCTTTGCGTTCATCGCAGCGAAAAGCTAATATTTGTTACGCAATGTTAGCTTACTGATCTTGCCTACTAAACTGTATTAAAACGTATTTAATCCATTCTTAAGCAAGGCGTATTTGTGAATTTCAATTGCATTTTACAAGCCGCCCGGCATCGAAACCAGGCGAACTGGCGATCCGCGGAAGCCATGAGCATGACTAGCAGATTGGAAACGATTTGTTTGATGTCGGCGCAAAACAAACAATACCTCGCTCCACATTTACTGTTCCTAAAGTTAAAACTGAACATAATTATAGTCAACGAAACTTTGATAGCATTGGCAGTGCAGAATAAACAACAGCAACGTAGTGACGCGCCTCGCACTTGATTCGTTGCAGTTGTACGTCAGCGTTAAATTTATTGTCCGCCAACTAGTCTTTCAATATACACATGCCGTGGACAAAGACGGGGATAACTTCACACAAAACAATTGACAGTTATTACCGTGTTAATATAGTTTGTCATAGCGCCCATGTTCCCCCTGGTGGCAGAAATTCGGGGTCTATGACCGACTGCGTCATAACTGAATCCGCGTTATAACGGGGCGCGTTATAACGAGGCGCAACTGTATTCTGAAATACATCACCAATTGGTAGATCAGACACAACTGAACAAAGAAAAAGGCGAGATGACCTGCATTTACAGTGATCAAACATTAGCAGATTAAAATGATGTCCGTATGTGTGTGTGTGTATATATATATATATATACATACATCTTTTCTATTTAATAATAGTAATCATTGTATAGATATATATACAGTGTACAATGATTATATATATATATAATAATGTATATATATATATACAATGATTACTATTATTCAATAAAAAAGAGAGCAACACTAATAATTCACAATTACTGGATTAGTAGTGGCCAAATTTTTATCTGCTGCAGTCACTTGTTATCACTAACAAAAAGGATAACTATGTTCAAATGCGGAGATTGTGTTCATAGTTAGGTCAGAAACCAAGCAATCCAGTTTATAATTTGATGTTGTGGCCACAGGGAGTTACATACACAAAAACATTGGGGATAGATTCACAAAATACTCATACTGGACATTTGACATAGATTATGTAACTCTCCGTGCTTTCTATGATTGTTCAAAGTTACATAAAGTTTTTTATGATTGCTCAAAGTTACGTAAAATTTTCTATGATTGTTCAGAGTTACATAAAACTTCTCCAACTGATGGATTACAATTGTAGAAAACACATAATGGTGCTAGCAGTTGTCAAGACAAACTCATAACCCATACAAACCCTTCACCAATGGGGAATTTCAAAAGCACGTAATTGTTACGTTTCCTTCATAGGATCATAGAGAAACCCCTGAAAGTTTGGCATCCGAGGTGTGAAGCATTTAGGAGGAATATCGTAACATACATACATGTGCTATGTCGTTAGCCTAATCATAATTGTGAGTATGTATTTGCTGAGCTGTGTGATGTTTGCTACACAGGCGTACAACAACGAAGCCATCAGTTCGTGTCGACCCGGCCGCTTCCCGCGAGCCAACAAACAGATGAAGCTACTGATGAGACAGGTTGAAGCAAAGCAGAGTGGTTCGTATCAGTTGGCCTGATAATGCTTCAGTGCAAGAGACAAGGAGACAGGAGGAGAGAAATGTGGAAGATATTGTTCATGGCTCCAAGATTAAATTTTAATAGCAAGAATTGAACGTACATTGGAGCTTTATTTGAAACTTGCCACGTTTCGGTCCGTCTACAGCAGATCTGGATCATGTACTGATGTCGTGTGATGCCGCTCAGATTTTAGCGGAATGATCTGATTGAAGATGACATACCTCGCCAGCATCCTTACACCCCTAGTGGGTAAGAATGGTCATAGTATCAAAATCATCAAGGAACTGGTTAACAAACTGAAAGGGTTGGAAATACCACCTGGACGGAAACTGGTGTCATATGATGTCACAGCGCTCTTCACCAGTGTCCCTGTAGATAAGGCAATTGCTGAACACACTTCTATACTAAGTTCGCCAACATCGTCATATGGTGGTAAATCGCTAGTTGAAGTAATGCCGTCCGCCATTATGGCCACTGCAGATTTTGATGAGTAAAAACTATTTGAATAGCAGATATCGTTAATGCCAAAAAACCAGCGTGTCGTACTGAAGTTTCACAGACAGATGCGGCCAGGAAATCCGGCCTGTCGTAATCACTAGAAAATTGCATGAAGATGATACCCTAGCCGGAAATAGCTATTCCACAAATAGTGGAGCTCCTAGACTAGACTTGGTGTATACTACCAACAGACACATGAGGCAGCCATGGGGTCACCCATATCCCCCCTAGTAGTTAACTGCTACATGGAACACTGAGAAACTAGCCATCTCTACAGCACCACAAGCCCCATCACTGAGGCTACGCTACGTGGATGACACATTCACCGTACTCCATGAATATGACGTGGAAGAGTTCACTGAACATATCAATTCACACATCAAGTTCACCATCGAACCAGAGAAAGACACCAAACTCCCTTTCCTGGACCTGTGCATGTGCATACAAGATGATGGATCCACCAAGTTAACCATGTGTAGGAAGCCTACACACGGAACAATACCTCAACTTCAAATCTCACCATCCCCTAAATAACAAGAGATCAATCGTACGCACCCTCACCAACAGGGTACAGCAATACATCACCACAGCAGAAGGCAGAAAAGCAGAACTTGCACATGTCCACAGTGCCCTGAGAACCAATGATTATCTGGAGTGGGCGCTTGAAGTCCAGCCGCCAAATGAGAACAGACCACCTACTAACAACAACAGTGCAAAAACTATGAACTCAAACCAGCCCTTGTTGGGACTACCAAACATAGCAGCGCTATCAGAACAACTCAGACGAGTTTACTAGTCGCACAGTGTGCACTTGTACCATAAACCCACCAACACCCTCCATTCAGTGGTAGTGCATCCGAAAGACAAAACCCCCAAAGAAACCTGTATCTATTATATCACCTGTGATAACAACAACAGCACACACTTGGTGAAACCAGCCAGATGTTTAACCATTTCAGTACTATAGCCCTGACCAGCTGTGACCACTGAATACTGCATTCCCAGTGAATATGCAAGACAATGGACTGTACACTTCAAGTCAAGATTTGAGCAACAAAAATGCATTTTATGAATAGGAAAGTATGATAATCAGCGAGTAAAATGAGCCATATCATTTTACATTCTGTTGTTATGGTAACCAACAATCCCAGATGGCCACCAAGATTTCAATGTTTTTGCAGTTGCTGAACACACTTGTGTACTAAGTTCGCCGACATCGTTATCGTGTCATTCATCAACATCCGACAGAGATTCTTCACTAAAACTATCAAATAATGTGTCCAAAACATACAGTGATAAATTGCTAGTTGAAGTAGCATTTTGGCCACCGCAGATTTTGATAATCCATCATTAAAAACAACGAAAATCTCCGTAAACTATTATCGAGCGATAATAAACGATGACCACTGCTGAATAGCTCATTTATTCACCTTGACAACCGTACACAACAAGTGGCTCCACATAGTGGATAATTATGAATAAAAACGATTTGAATAGCAGACATCGTCAGTGCCAAATAACCGGCCTGTCATATTGAAGCGTCACAGACAGTGCAGCCGGGAAATCCAGCCTGTCATACTGAAATGGTTAAAGAACATACAAACCTGGATAAGCCTACAGGAGTAGGAGATCATTGTCTGGCCACAGGACACTCGGTATCCATGGACAACATCAAGGTCTTGGCCCGAGAACAGAACTGGCACAAGAGAAAAGTAAAGGAGACCATCTACATCAGACAGAGAGTCCCTACAATGAACTGAGACCAGGGATACAACCTGCCCGCCATCTACAACCAGATCATTCCACCAAAATCTGAGCCGCGTCACATGACATCAGTGGGTGATCCAGATCTGCTGTAGACGGATTGAAACATTGCAAGTTTCAAATATAGCTCCAATGTATGTTCAATTCTTGCTATTAAAAAGAGAAGTTTCACAAACATTGTTGTATGTTACGAAGATATCGATGTCCTTCATACATAAAAGTGTAAAGTGCTTTGAGCAGTCCTGAGGACTGGATACTGCGCTAAATAAGAACTGACCTGTTTTAGTTCTAGTTGTTTCCAGCACTTGGCAACATTTTATTAACTGACTAGTCTGTATTATTGTGGTTACAATGTAATGGTCTTATGAGGTCTCATTCAACTAGTCAGCCTTTTTCAGAACATTGTCGCCAAACCGACCTTTATATGCTGGAACTGAGGGTGGTCACTGCAAGGGTGCTTGTCGTCCTCAGTTGTTCTTTTACGTCCCAAATTGAGACGGGACTGACATTAACGTGATCTCCGAGTCACACAGTGCTAAATGTTGAGAGCCAGGTTTTTACACCAAATATCATGCCTGCCCGGTCCGCGTTTCGAACTCAGAACGCTGGGATGCCTGGCGGATGTGCTGCCATTACACTAGCCATGCTCCCTTTCATACACTAGGAAGGGAGTAGAACTAGAATGGATGAAATAATGTTAGTAAAAGAACATTGCAGATTAGTTACGAGGTGTACAATAAAAAATTTAATCAATTATCAACTGATTGTGTAAATACCAGAAATCATTTTATGAAGAATCATTCATAAACAGCTAGTTTGTATCACCTATCCATTCAACTCTCAATCTCATGCTGCTAATTTGTATCATCTGTCCATTCAACTGTCAATCTCATGCTAGCTTGTATCACCTAACCATTCAACTGTCAATCTCATGCTAGTTTGTATCACCTAACCATTCAACTGTCAATCTCATGCTAGTTTGTATCACCTAACCATTCAACTGTCGATCTCATGCTGCTGCAGCTCATGACACGTCTCTTTTTCGTAGAAGTCTCCATACAAACTTCGGGTGAGGCTGAGGTGACACCTAGTGGCAAGAATAAACGACGCAAGATGGCGAGCAGTGACTCGAGTAGCATCGGTCATGACTCAGTCTCCGAAGCCAAAGATGCATCGGCAGGGGGCAAACCTTGTAAACGCAGCCGCACATGTAGTGAAGACAGTGAGGAGGACAGTGAGGTGCCTGCGAAGAAAGCTGCTGTGGCGGATGATGGGAAACACGACACAGACGCAAACAGTTCACACAAGGAGAAGATGGCAGAACCAGACCAGGCTAACGCAAACGATGTCAGTTCAAAGAAACAAAAAGAAAACACAACGGAAATGACTGTTACATTAACAGGGCAAGCTGACGAGGAGGATGGCGGTTCTAGCAAGCGAAAAGAGAAAACAATGGAAGTGAATGCAAAAGAAAAGGGCGAAGTAAGGTTTGCCGGTGGGGACAATGAAGTGAGCAAGGAGCCAGAGCCCGGGAGTGGGGGTCTGAAGAGGAAGGGGAGTGGGGTGGAAGCAGGGGAGGTGAAGAAGGTACGTATCAGTGAAGACGTCCAGGTCCACAGCGCGAGTCAGGTGACAAAAAACAGGCGGCGGCGGCAGAAGGTGAAGTCAACGGCGAAGGAACTGCCAGAGTTACGTGTCATACCAAAGTGAGTGGATCCACTGCAGAGTTGATGATGCCTTGTGGCCTATTGATTGTTGTCAGGTACAATGTCTTATGGTACACAGTCGTGGTCACGTACAATCTATTTGAATCACTAGCAAAAATACCCATCCTCTTCCGGAAGGGATAACTTGGTAGTTCAAAACTGGTTGTCAGTGAATGTATTCTTAGTTAAGTCCAACTTAAAACCAAACAGTCGTGTTCTTGGTTCAATGTAATGTGACAGAGGGCGCAACATCCACAAAGATGAAGGGGACAGTTTCACAAAATATTTGTACTCGATGTTTGATGTAGATTACAAATATGTAAGTTTCCTTGTTTTCTACAATTGTACATAAAACGTCCCCATCTGATCGTTAAATATGTCTTGTCGGTGCTGTAACTAGGTTTATATTTGACCATCAGTGGCTTGTCTGAAAAAATAATTTCCAGGCAAATTAATCAGCCAATGTCTGCCATATCTGTGTTATCATGTAGTCACAATCCAGCAGAAACAATATCAGAACAACAAAATTGTTTTATTTACACATGTCACATATTTTAGATTTAAAATATTCATCACTTGGTCTCACGTTCAGAAACACTATTACACTATTAATTTTTTGACAACGCTCAGTCAAAATTCGGCCGAAATAGGACAAAATTGGTCCGGATGTATTTACTATATTATAAGGCTAATTTCACACCTTTGCATGTTACTCATTCTAGCAATTCTGTTGTAAACCAACTGGGCATATTACTAACAACTCACACAATACTGTTCTGAACATTGACAAACTAGATTCGCAATGGGCAAAATCTGATGAGGAAGGAGTTTTAATTGCTCTGTAAATCCTCAGACTGTAATTTATAATCACTTTAATGTACTAATACTATGTCCTGATGAATACTGACTGTAAGATACTTGCAACAGGTCAGAATGGCTGCAACTAAAGAAGGAATATTTGGAGCTACAGCAGAGAAACATGCACGAGCTCAAAGAAACCCTGCAGCAGCTCAGAGCTGGTATGTTTATATGTGTAGATTGAAGAGTTATGTTTATCATGTATAGCATATTGAAAAATGTCATGTGGCATATTGAAAACTTATGCTTATTATATGGACCACCATTAATATGATATATTTACAGAAATCTGCAATCAATACATTTGTGTGCATGCGCGTGTGTGTATGTCAATCGTATGTGTAGCCAAGTGAGATCCTGTCATATATAGTGTTGTGGTTTTATGATGCTTGGTGTTTGATATGTGCAGAAGAACATCGTCAGATTGAGCTTGCTGCAGAAAAAGCAGCAAAGCCCAAGGTCGAATATGTCCCCGGGGTCATTCTCAAGGTCACCAGCAAAGACACAATGTCACGCAAGCAGTTGAAGGTTTGTTATGCTGATAGCGTGTAAATAATAATATATAATATATTTAATTTCTTATAGTGCCAGATCCACAATTGTTCGTGGCGCTTTACAATACATCCTGCATCATGATCATTAAACTAAAGTATTAGTACTAACACAGTCATTTAAACTAAAAATTGTGCCATACAATAGTAATAAAAATATTGATAAATAAAATATACTTATATGTAGTGAAGTGGTGTATGTATATCCACAACTTGCACCCATTACAGGAGTTGTTATTTTGTAATTTTAGCTGTGTGTAACTTCTAATAACAGTGAATGCAATGATACAGTCCCAGTCTGCATTTGACATCAATGCAGGCCCACTGGCCCGGGATCAGAAAAACTTCCCGGGCTTGAAACTGCCACAAGTCACAGGCGGTGTTGCATCATGTTTTTTAGATACATTTGCCAATATTTATTTAGCATTAAGTAATCAAGTAATTTAGTAAACTACCTATTTGTATATTGTATTATGATTTTGACGTATTTGAAAACATTTCAGAATCTATGCTCTACAATCATTTGGAACAACCCCATGAAACTGAATTTTTCTCTTTCTAAAAAAATTTGCGACATTTTTTCAAACGATAACTGCTCCAAGTCCGTACACAAAGTACAAATTTCATAAGCATAAGTTATTTGAGTACTACCCTAAATAAATGATGCTTCATGGAAACCATGTAATTTACGTGATCCAACTCTCCGAGAACAAAACACAGTTTAAAAAACGGTGATGACATTTCTTGGTGTTATTATCATTAAGTGGACACATGTCTAAGGCTAAATAGCTTGACCAGGAAACATCTTTTGGACATTTTCTTGCACTTTTATTGTGCGAGGCAAATGTCCTCAATTTATGGCCAAATATTGAAGACGTCCATGAAAGAATTTGGTTAGTTTTTTGTTGAAACTGCATAAAACTGTAGGAAGCATGGCTGTTGCTGCGACCACTGTGTGTAGACTTGTGATCCAGGCACATGTGGATGGTAAAGCGGAAGTAGCATACATTGACCTGTTAGACGGAAACACAGAGGGACACATCCGATGCCACAACTCAGACAGCGCACAGAAGATTGTCTCCTTGACCAACGACCAGTTCAACTTCTCCCTACTCACAGGTCAGTACAAGAGGTCACGCAGGTCAGTCCAATAGGTCAAGCAGGTCAGTGCAAGAGGTCACACTGGTCAGTCCTAGAGGTCACACAGGTCAGTGCAAGAGGTCACGCAGGTCAGTCCAATAAGTCACACAGGTCAGTGCAAGAGGTCATACTGGTCAGTCCAATACGTTGCACAGGTCAGTGCAAGAGGTCACACTGGTCAGTCCTATAGGTCACACTGGACAGTCCAACAGGTCAGTTCAACATGTCACACAGGTCTCACTGTTTGAGCCTTTGCAGTAGAAATGTGCAATGCTCTCCTGTGAGGTGACTCATTGGTAGTTGTCATTTCAAATAGTGATTCTTATTGTTGTTTTTTTAATCTTCACATGTTTTAGACATGTAACTAGATATTTGGCATATTTAATTCATTATTACGATTGATTATATTTACTGTTTTGGATTGTGTATTTTATTTTGTATAATCATGTATGTAAATGTGTGTGACGAGAACTATTGAAAACCACACAATAAATATGGTGTGGTCACTAACTTCAAGTAACACTTAAATTACTTCTTGCCTAGATGGATGTTTTAGCTGTACAAAGCCATTTGCAATGTTTTCTTTCCCTTGTCTTCCCGTAATCCATGGTTTTTTTCATGGCCTTTTAATAGCTGCTGGTCAATTTATCTTACAAGCCTATTTTACAAAATCCACAATTGGGTTTTAACTTCTATTGCATGACAAAGTGATGCCAACATTGGCAATGTGATGCTGACATTGACAATGTGATGCCAACATTGAGAATGGTGCTAATATTGACATTGTGGTTCAGACACTGACAATGTGGTACCAACATTGACAATGTGATGCCAACATTGATAATGTGATGCCAATTTTGACAATGTAATGCCAACATTGAGAGTGGTGCTAATATTGACATTGTGATTCAGACACTGACAACGTGATGCCAATACTGACAGTGTAATGCTACTATTGACAATGTGGTACCAACATCAACAATGTGGTGGCAATATTGACAATGCAGTGCTGACATAGACAATGTGGTTCAGACATTGACAATGTGGTGCCAATACTGACAGTGTAATGCTACTATTGACAATGTGGTACCAACGTCAACAATGTGGTGGCAATATTGACAATGCAGTGCTGACATTGAGAGTGGTGCCAATATTGACAATGTGGTTCAGACACTGACAATGTGGTGCCAACATTGACAATGTGGTGCCAATACTGACAGTGTAATGCTACTATTGACAATGTGGTACCAACATCGACAATGTGGTGGCAATATTCACAATGCAGTGCTGACATTGAGAATGGTGCCAGTATTGACAATGTGGTGCCAATACTGACAGTGTAATGCTACTATTGACAATGTGGTGCCAACATTGACAATGTGGTGCCAATACTGACAGTGTAATTCTACTATTGACAATGTGGTACCAACATCGACAATGTGGTGGCAATATTGACAATGCAGTGCTGACATTGACAATGTGGTTCAGACACTGACAATGTGGTGCCAACATTGACAATGTGGTGCCAATACTGACAGTGTAATGCTACTATTGACAATGTGGTACCAACATCGACAATGTGGTGGCAATATTCACAATGCAGTGCTGACATTGAGAGTAGTGCCAATATTGACAATGTGGTGCCAATACTGACAGTGTAATGCTACTATTGACAATGTGGTACCAACAACGACAATGTGGTGGCAATATTCACAATGCGATGCTGACATTGAGAGTGGTGCTAATATTGACAATGTGGTGCCAATATTGACAATGTGGTGCCAACATTGACAATGTGGTGCCAATATTGACAATGTGATGCTAACATTGACAGTGGTGCTAATATTGACATTGTGGTTCAGACACTGACAATGTGGTACCAACATTGACAATGTGATGCCAACATTGATAATGTGATGCCAATTTTTACAATGTAATGCCAACATTGAGAGTGGTGCTAATATTGACATTGTGATTCAGACACTGACAACGTGATGCCAATACTGACAGTGTAATGCTACTATTGACAATGTGGTACCAACATCAACAATGTGGTGGCAATATTGACAATGCAGTGCTGACATTGACAATGTGGTTCAGACATTGACAATGTGGTGCCAATACTGACAGTGTAATGCTACTATTGACAATGTGGTACCAACGTCAACAATGTGGTGGCAATATTGACAATGCAGTGCTGACATTGAGAGTGGTGCCAATATTGACAATGTGGTGCCAACATTGACAATGTGGTGCCAATACTGACAGTGTAATGCTACTATTGACAATGTGGTACCAACATCGACAATGTGGTGGCAATATTCACAATGCAGTGCTGACATTGAGAATGGTGCCAGTATTGACAATGTGGTGCCAATACTGACAGTGTAATGCTACTATTGACAATGTGGTGCCAACATTGACAATGTGGTGCCAATACTGACAGTGTAATTCTACTATTGACAATGTGGTACCAACATCGACAATGTGGTGGCAATATTGACAATGCAGTGCTGACATTGACAATGTGGTTCAGACACTGACAATGTGGTGCCAACATTGACAATGTGGTGCCAATACTGACAGTGTAATGCTACTATTGACAATGTGGTACCAACATCGACAATGTGGTGGCAATATTCACAATGCAGTGCTGACATTGAGAGTAGTGCCAATATTGACAATGTGGTGCCAATACTGACAGTGTAATGCTACTATTGACAATGTGGTACCAACAACGACAATGTGGTGGCAATATTCACAATGCGATGCTGACATTGAGAGTGGTGCTAATATTGACAATGTGGTGCCAATATTGACAATGTGGTGCCAACATTGACAATGTGGTGCCAATATTGACAATGTGATGCTAACATTGACAGTGGTGCTAATATTGATGTTGTGATTCAGACACTGACAGTGTGGTGCCATCATTCAGTGTGATGCATACATTGCCAATGTGGTGTCAATAGTCCATGTGATTTCATTGGATCGGGTGGTGTCGGTTGTACCAGTGGACAGTGTGGTACCAGTGGACCATGTGGCATTGACGGGTCATGTCATTTACTGTCTGTTGACAGGCGAGGAAGAAGAAAACTACTGGAATAAATTGGCAGCCGACAGAGAGAAGAAACTCAGTTCCAAGTCTAAACACAAGAAACGTGGTCGCAATAAGGTTAGGCCTACAGCTCACACGTAGATCTAAGTCCACAAACGCCCCCCTCCCCCACCCCACTTGCTATATACCTGTATCACAGCAACCCCTTAGTTGCTTCAGTTATTTCCCACGTGGCATCACTGGGGCGTTAAGTTACAATTATTATCTGCTGCACCCAGTTGTCGCCCGCAGAAATGAAACAGTCGTAGGAACAAGTTTGTTAGCAAAGTACTGGACCACTCAATATTAATAGATAAGTTAGAGTTTAAAAGGAGTAGCCTTAGACATATTCGAAAATTATTTAAACAACAGAAAACAATATGTAGACATTGAAGAAGCCCAATCAGAAATGCTTACTATCTCAACAGGCATCTCAAGGATTAATTCTAGGCCCTTTGTTGTTTATAATTTACATTAATAACTGCAATCTAGTCAAAAATTCAACTTTATTATGTATGCCGATGACTCTCTACTACACTAAACTCTTTTGTACAATCTCAAAATAATGAAACTGTAGAATTCTTAACTCAGAACTGGGTAAAATTAATTAATGGCTTAAACTAAATAAATTATCTCTAACTGTAAATAAATCAAAATATATGATTTTCAAAGCAGCTAGAAGAAGAATAAAATGTATACAGGCGGAATGGCCCTGCCTTTTTGTAATTGCATGTGTTTACTGGTGGTGGAATGTTTGTATTGTTTGCTTAGGTTTATATTCATAGTGGTTTATATCTCTATAGCGACAAATAATGTATGTCTGTATATTGTCGTCATGTTGTAGGAATGTGTGCCTGAGAAACTTTGATGGGGCTGTATAAGGGTTCAATTTCCCATCTGGTTTGCATGTTAGACATCACATTCCTACTATCTTTATGCCCAAAAGTGGCTGCATTAGAAGCAATCCACTTTCCAATAAAAAACGTCATCCTTTGGCCAATTTCAATTCTCAAACTACAATGGGCTTGTGTTGGTTATTGCATAAATAATAATAAAATTCAAACCCGCCTTCTCTCAGTCGAGAATCCGGAGCTCTTACCGCTGCGCTACTGCGCTCCACAAGAACAATGAACAATTAAACTGGCAAAGCCACATTGACATAATCTCAAATAGGTGCTCTAGGACTACAGAAAAAAACGATTGTTACCTTTGAATATAAAGATTATCTTTTGCAACTCTCTCATATTGTCACAAATTACTAAACTGATGTAATGGCCTGGGGCTGTAGATGTGACAGAAGAAAAAAACTTCAAAAGAAAGCCGTCCGTATCATAAGTTTAAGTAAACAGAATGCTCATATTGATCCACTGTTCAAAAGTCTTAAATTACTAAAAGTACAACATATTCTAAAATTGCACGAATTAAAACTACACCATAAATTTTCACACATTAAGCTACCTGCCTACCTGTAAAATTTACTATTTGTTCAAAACAACAGTAATTTTGCATAGACATATCTTAGGGCACTGCCACTATGCACGAGAAATCTGTATTTGATTGAATCATTTTAAGGGCTCCCTAGGGCCTCCAAGGACCCCAAAACTGGTAAAAAATTTAACATTTGGCCAATTTTTTCAAAAACTGTTCAGCAACTTTTTTTCTAATTTTGCATAGATGTATCTTAGGGTGCTGCCACTATATACAAGAAATCTGTATTTGATTGAATCATTCTAAGGGGCCCCCAAAGTGCAAAAGTTTTACATTTTCTAGTGATGTGGTTTTGAGAAGGGCCCTTGAGACCACCCCCCAACAGTAGATGTTGTGTATTGTGCCACAAAGTCAACAGCTGTGACTAATCTCTACAACCTAGTCCATTGAGACCTTGACTAATCTTTAATTGGTGACAGGGTCCAGGCAGAGTATACACACTTGACCCCTGTTAGACTGAACAGTTGCCTAAACTGTATCTTCAAAACTATTGATTTTCTATAATTGCAAGTTGTGTTTATTTTGATGTTCATTTAAAATGGTGTGACTGTGGTGTCTATTGGTTAAAGATGTATTGTCTGTAGAAACCAGTAGGTGACAAACATAGAAAATTTATATTCTGTCACCTGTAGGTGACAAACAGAAAATTTATATTCTGGACAAGTATAGAGTGAAATATCCTACACTTTATTTATATCAAACGCATTCTACTGTTCTGTTTACGCTTGCCATGCCTTGTGTAGACATGGTACTATGTAAATCAATTGTATCAATATAGACTAATAATTACAGATTCACAATATAGTTGACACCTGAAACAACCATTAGAAGAGTGGACATAGTTCCGCTATACACAAGCAAAAAATCTGTATTTGATTGAATCATTCTAGTGTCATCAGCATATAGTAGAACATACATTTTCTACATCATCATCACTAAGGTTGTTGTAAATTTCACCCGCTGCCATGTCAAGTCCGTTATAATTGTGACTAACAGTGTTCAAAATTATTCAGGTAAATAGCAAATAACAAAGGACACAAGTTTTCTCCTTGCCATACCTCTTCACATGAGAAGAAGGCTGACACAGGCTGGCCCTGATTTATACATGATTTTGCATTTTTTTACATGTTGTATACAACTTTCAACACAGTGCCATTAATACCGAATGAAATTATCTTAGACCACAGGGAGGACCGGTCTACTAAATCAAATACTTATAATCGATGAAGGCACAATAAAGCCTTTTGCATCTAGACAAATACAATTAAACCAATACCCCTATTTGAACAATGCCTGTTCTTCACCTATTACATTCGCTTTGTTTAGGTATGTGGTCAGTCTGGTGTTCTGAACAATCACTAAGGATTAATGAACACTTGTGCAGAATGTCACCCACTTGGCAGGTTTAATTGATTTATTCAGCAATGGGGACACTGCTTAGGCCTCACTCTGGACACTGTCACTCACAGTGTTGTGTATTGTCTTAGTTGGTGCATTGAGCTAATCTACTTAACCATGAATCAGTGGTGGCTCTGGTTGTGTATTACATCCAGCTGTGGAGCTAAGATTCTTTGCCTGCTATTGTTTGATGGAAACTGTGACTAATCTGTAATTGGTCACTGGCAGTAGCTTGTGTCAACAGACAGCATTAAGCCACTAGACTTAAATAAAAGGCTCGTTTGAACAGGTGAGTGTTTTGAAGTGGTGTAAAGAGTCACATTTGCGCATATTGTGGGGAAGATTGTTCCACAGGCGAGGAGCAGCGATGGAGAAGGCACGATCACCGTACTGGCGGAGGTGTGCACTGCGTATATATATAGTCAGTAGAGAATCTGATGATGATCGCAACGTTCTGTTGGGCTGGTAGAACCTGAGCAGGTATGTGATGTAGCTCGGCACAAGCAGACGAAGGGCTTTGAACATCATCAGTGCAACCTTGTACTCAATACGGTACCGGACGGGAAGACAATGGAGAGTTTCTAGGATAGGTGAAACATTATGTGATCATAGCGACAGGCTTTGATCACAGCCCGAGCTGCCACATTCTGGACTCTCTGCAGCTTGTCCAGTAGCTGATCAATGATTCCAGTGTATCATTGCAACATAACATACATATTACATACTGTGTGCCACATTTGAATGTTGTGCAAGGATGTAAGAAAACAATGTTACAATTTTTCCGACTTAATCATTCATTTGGTCAGCCGGGGTCACATATAGACATATTAGTCCAAAGGACTTCAGGGCCACTTGGCCCATTTTTTTACTCATGCCAATATGATTGCAATGCATTGTACGGTCTTTTGTTTTTTATAAAGATTATTTTGTTGTGTTATGTATTTGGAACAAATAAACATTTCCTGTAATGGTGACAGTTGCTGTCCTTGGTTAGTTTCTTGCTGTGTATACTTGTATAGATAGATAGTTGTGAATGGATTCATATCGACTGTCTTCTGCTGTGTTTACCAGGTGTCGGAGAAAGCTGAGAGAGCATCAAAGAACACAGAGAAGAAGCACACATTCTTTGATGACGATGGCAACGACGATGATTGAACGACATGTCGTATGAAGTTCTCTGAAAGCACCTCTATTGTTGAGTGAATGAGTTGACTGCAAAGCTAAGGCGCATATTGTATTTTGTAATAAAAACAAGATATGTATTTGCATGTCATTGGTGAATGGCAGCAAGACAGATATGTCACAAACAAAACTATTATTAGAAATGTAATTGTTCATTTGTTTAATAAAACCAAGGAACTGTTTGTTGAGCATTATCTTTATTAATTGTCAGCCATTTGTTCTGTTAACCAATGGTCACTCGTATTTCATGTCATGTTCTTTCATGATGTTGTTTTTTTCATTTATTTATTTCATTTACAGATTAGAAAATATCAGTTGGTCACATTATCATGTATTTCTCATAAACCACACATTGCATAATTAACAGTAGATGATGCAAATTTGTAAATTTCAAACGTTAAATACACTAGCATCGAATCTGGTTTAGTATGAGACAATATTTTAAAATAGATTGATTTATCTGTGCAAAGAAAGAAATGATATTCGCACTCGGTCACAAACATCGAGTCGATGGCTTGTTAGTTTGGATTAAAAATGTATTGACGGTCATTGTATCAGAACCAGCAGAAACCAGCCTAGTGGTTGTGGCCTGTGTGACCAACATCCATGTCACATGACAACTACATGATGACATTCTCAACGACAAGAATGGCGTCGCTGTCAGCGAGTTGGCGAAAGTTTGTCTTGGACTGTAGATCGATTGGCCAGCGTTGTCTTAGGAGAGAAAGCATGGACATTGGTAGTGAGAAGATGTCATCATTGTTCTGTAGGTCTGTCCAGCGCATGGTTGGCAGGTTGTCTGGGTTTCGCAGGAACTGTTTGTATAGAGACCAGTTATTGGGTCAATTCCATTTTGTCGATTCAGAACAAAATCAATTTCACCTTGCAAACAATCTATTCTAAATTATTAATTCCAATTGAAAAAGTCCAAAAAAATATTTAATTCCAATTCATTTTGACAGTAATATTACTTGTTCTTGAAAACATGCACAATCAGATATGATTAAAAATTATTGTTGTTCATAAAACATCACTCAAATAAGTTGAGTTCAAATTCAAAAAATGTATTCTAACTATCGAAAATCAATCCCAATTTTGGATTTGAATTGAGGGTCAGTTCCATTCCGGAATCTGATTCTGAGTAAAGCTACGATTGCATATGTACAGAATCAGCACATTGTACGTGACAAAACAATTACTATAGAGCCCAGTGGAAATCAACAGAAGTAGTACCATGTGTACATAGGTGGATGCATTTTTTTCATGCAGATACCAAACATTTTATTTTAGTGATTTGAAATGTCCCAGCACAGGAAATTCCCAGAATTCCTACAGACATTACTACTTGCCATTTCCATAAATTTGGAATCCTAACGTTATGGAACAGACAGTCTCTCTTTAATTTAGGCCTACCAAGCACATGAGGAGTGTTGTTAGTATGTATACATTGAAACATGCACCATTTTAATGTAGTTTTTGAATTGTGTATATGGAAGGAAAGCAGGGAAGAGATGGATGTGGAAAAGCCCAAATGGAGAAATGAAGAACAAAATTGACTACATCCTGACAAATAGGCCAGACGTAACTGTCATCAACCAAGTCAACATCAGAAGTGACAACAGACTGGTAATGAGCAACATCAAACTGGTTGTCAAGGCTGAAAGGAAGAAATTGATAAACAAGAGACCACCAAGTGTAGATACCACACACATAGGAACAGAGAAGATCGAATTCCAACTCGAACTGCGAAATCGATTTGAGACACTACAAGAACTAGACGACATCGACACATTGAGTGAAAACATCACTGAGATGATCCAACTAAGTGCAACAAGTGTAGCCAAAGCAATCAACAGGCATGTAGTGACGAGAATATCGTCACCGACACGAGCACTAATGAAGAAACGACGAGAAATGGTGGATAATGGCGAACGTAAAAAACAAATAAAGTATGCAGAAATATGCAACACCATCAAACAGAAAGCGAAGGAGGACATCAAGAAGTACAAACAAGAGATCATACGAGAAACGATTATGGCATCAAAGAGTCTGAAGAAAGACATAAGAACACAGGCACGACACTAGGCTGAGACAGACTGATTACACTTCTAGACAAACAGGGTAGAGAAGTACAAGACCAAGATATGATCATAGAACGAATAGAGGAATTCTACACCGAGGTATACGATAATATATTCACACCAACCCGAAAAAGGTACCAGAGATAACACCATGGGAGGTGGAAGCAGCGTTAAGAGATGAATAATGAGACGATATCAGGCAACGACCATGTCGCACACACACACACACGTTTATCAGAAAGACGAATACCGCACGGAAGAACGCAAATATGGTGATACTTTTCAAGAAGAGAAATAAGAAACACAAAGAATTACAGAACGATATGTCTGTTATCACACATGTACAAATTACTCAGCAACAACATTGTCTTTCCCTGTGATATACTCGACTGTGTAACAGTATCTCATCATGCGAAGTCGAAATATCTGAATTCGCACTGGTAGCTTATCTAAGCTAATGTCATTGAACAGTGGGACCAATGGCTTATGATCCGTTTGGATTCGGACATGGAGACCAACGATGTAGTTGCGAAACTTTTCGCATGCTCAAACAATCGCCAAAGCCTCTTGTTCGATTGTGGCATATCGTTGTTCTGTCTCCGTCAACGATCGTGATGCTGCGCACACCATTAGGAGAGTACCGTCTATCTGAATTTGAGATGACGTGGCTCCGATACCGTGTCGACTAGCATCTGACTGAATAACAGTCTCCTTCTCGGGATCATACACGGCAAGTTCAACGGACTTTGAAAGTTCGTTTTTTACGTCACGGAAAGCTCTCTCCTGTGCATCTCCCCAATACCACTCGGTATTGCTGCACAATAAGTCGCGCATCGGCTGACTGAGTTCACTGAGCTTTTGTGAGAACTTGCGTAACTGATTAGCCATTCCCAGAAAGCTACGCACGTCACTCACAGACGTTGGAGTTTTGAAGTCAATCAGGCCCTGTACAGCCTCTGGATTCGCGCGCACACCTGTGCTCGTTATCATGTGACCGAGGAATCTGATCTGACTCACACTTTGACGCATTCAGCGTCATGCCTGCGTTCCTTAGACGGGTCAAGACACGGCGAACGCGATCGTCATGTTCCTGGAGAGACGCTCCCCAGATGCAAATGTCATCCAAATTACACCCTCGACCCCGTCTAGGATTTTAGACACGATCTTCGAAAAGATCTCGGGACTCGACGAGAGCCCAAACGGCAGACGATTGAACGCGTACCGTCCGTGCGGCGTTAGGAATGTTGTAAGCAGTTTGGACTGTTCGGAGAGAGGGATCTGCCCGAACCCGGAATTAGCGTCAAGTTTCGTGAAAACTTTGCCTGCGCCTAGCTTAGCCAGACTGGCTTCCACATCGGCCATAGGATATACATTCCTACGAACTGACTTGTTCAATTCCGTGAAATCTACACAGATTCTCACCTTCTCGTCCTTGCCTCCCTTTGGCACGACCACCATCGGTGCGCACCACTCCGTGGGTTGGTCCACTGCAAATATCACTTTTTGGGCCAACATTTGATCTAGCTCATCCTTGACCTTGTCTACCAGTGGCTATGGGACGTTACGAGAAGTGTATATTGCGAATGGACGTGCGTCCGCTTGCAACTGGACATCGTACTCCTCGCTAATCTTACCTAACCCCTGAAACATCTGTTTAAACTCACTGTTAAACTTGCTCGAGCTAACATCGCTGACGTGACACGTATTCAACCCAAGTTTTACACACGCACCTCTACTCAGTAGTGCATTCGATTGGTCGACGACATACAATCGTTCACAGCATTCATGTGAATCTACTCTGAGTACACTGTCAAACTCGCCTAACACGGGTATACGGAAGTTACCAGGTCCTAGCAATCGCTTTACGGTAGGACGCCACTTCACGTGTTTATATAGTCTACTCGGCACAACTGACACATCTGCACCAGAGTATCTAACTTGAACTGCACTGGTAAATGTAACCCATCGACATAGACTTGTTGAGACCAACTACTAGACTTGCTATCGATCTCGCCCAGGAACGACACGTCGACTAGTTGATTAACCCTTGCCCTTCTCGGCACGCTCGTTTTAGACTTGCAGCAGAATGCAAAATGGCCTATTGTGAAACACACATTACATTTGCGATCTATGGCAGCACATTTACCATCTCTATGCGACAATCTACCACAGCGAGTACACGGAACACTGCGCTTATCTAAACTTAGTATTCGACTGTCCGCTGGATGGCGCCACTCTAGGCTTGCGTCGACGGCTCGACTTCACTTCATCCACGGACTTTGGTAGATTCAGGTCGCGCATCTGCTTCTCAACTTCTTCGGCTTGACGAGCCATGGACACCGCTTTCGACTCCGTCAGTAGGGATATGTCCATTCTCTGCATATCCCGGGATACCGTCTGATCCAGGATGCCGACGACTATGCGATCGCGAATTTGAGTAGAGCGATCTGGGAATTCGCATCGGTCGGCGGATTCGTTCAACGCACGTATAAACTGCTCGACTATTTCCCCCTCAGCTTGAACGCGCCGAAAGAATTTCGCCCTCTCGTAGATGACATACCGCCTGGGGCAGAAGTATTCATCAAAGGCTCGCTTCACCGCGTCGTAGCTACGCAGCTGTTCTTCGCTAAGGCCCAGACTAGAGAAAATCGAATCTGCCCTCGAGCCCATATTGTATATCAGGCTGTCTATCTGCAAGCTGTCGTCTTCATTGTCCAGTCTTGATACTGTACGAAACCTCGACCAGCGACTGATCCATTCAGACCAGTTTTCCGGCAGAAAATCGAATTCCTTTGGAGGATTGAACTTGGCTGCCATCTCGTCGTTTTAACTAGACCGTTATATGGCGCGCTCCTCGTTCAGTTCAGCCTTCTACGCTAGGTGTCACCTCCGCATAGCGTTAAACACCATCCCGGCTTGCTACATACAATGCCCGGCAGCCATTTTTCTCAAAGTTCCGCACGCAGCCACGTACAACTTCCATCTCTAACATGACATCGTAGCGTTATTGCCTTCCCCTCACACTCACACTCAATTCTTTAGCCGTCGTCGATTCTGATCCCCATATCGGCCACCAAGTTGTGTTATCAGTTCGGTTACAAGTATTGTTGTTATCGTGCTCATGATGTGAACGGAACTGTTTTATTGTGTTCATCCGCGTCGGCCCGTAGGGCATATCACAACAAAATGTTGTTAAATTGTAACAATGATGCCAACACACAAGTGGGAGTCGCACAGGTGCTTACAGTCACATGAAAACACGAATGGCCATTATGTAAGGAATAATAACCTTGTTACTTTATGGAAACAACTTGCTTCAGAATGCAATTGTCATACAGCACTCTACTGACAACCACTTTTACACTTTAACAAGAATGCCACCTTCTGTACGCGAGAGGATTAACTGCATATGGCAGATGGACAACGAGCCTTTGGCTTATGATGAGTCTTATCAAAGTGTGCTCTGCTCTTCTGAGGTATATATCGATCTTGTTTTTATAACCATTCATGCTGTTGGCACCCACACAGGCAGCGATTTCTTAACTGAGAAACAAATATTCCTATCACAACCATTAAATACCTAAAAACTTCTAATCGCTCTATAACTCTCCTGGTTTGTTGTGTTGTTAAATCACATTCTGTGAGGCGAATTTTGTATCTAAGGTCTCAGTTCTGGAATGATCTTAGTCCCTCTCTTCTACACTCTTTCTAGTACATCTATGTCCTTACGATATGGCCTTGCATAGGCCCTACATTATTCTAAATGAAGCCTTGCACACTTGCGTGTAGACTGTTTTCAGTGGCTTACTTGCATGAGAACGCTGATGATATTATTATCTAGTCTGTTACCACTCAGGCCCAAGTAATGCAACTCCTCTAGTTTTCCTATGGTAGGAAGAAGTTTCATCAGCTCCGTGTTGTCGAGTCCCGTATATCCTAACTCCAGGGACTTGAGTCTGCAAGCAAGAGAAAGGGACAATACTGGGACTGGGCGGATAGGGGACGTGACGTCTTTTCTGATTCAACGGTGACCCGCTAAAACTATATATTAAGAAGAAAACAGCCAGGTTCATTTCAATATGTATAGGTTCCAGTCTCAAGTGCGCAATGGCCATACAGGGAATGCTGCAACTACGTGGTTAATTTCCCACCGGGTGTATGTCTCTTTTATGTCAACTAAGTTGCACTGGTGCCGTTCACACGTACAACAATCCGATTGATACAGCATGCGCGCACGCACACATGCAGGCACCCAACCACCCACACACACATTTCCATGGCGCAAGCGGTGGTAATGGTTTTAATACACCCCTAATGCGTGGATCCCTGAGGAATTCTAACAAAGTACATACCTAAAATAACACAGAAAGGTATAAATGGAAATGGGATATTTGAAGTAAATTACTTATTACCACTGTAGTCATATTCCACCAAATACTACCAGACCTTGTACGAGTATGTTAAACAGTAGGAACAGGGGGATATATGATTGTAAAATAAATATCATTAGGTATTGTCAATTATACAAACGCGCACGCACGCACACATACACACTCACATTCTCCGCTGCCGTTGCACATTATGTTTACGTAGATGCTTTCACTTTGTAACGAACATAATCTAAGATCGGTCAGTACAGTTTAGGCCGGACGTGACGTCAACTCACTGCGGGTTTTCTTGCAGCACCATCTTCAGGCGGTTCAGCATCCTTCTCTTATTGTGAAGCACCACCTGGGTGAGGTTGACGTCATTCAGGTCCGTCACGTGCTTTATGGGCATTCTTCCTTCAACCAGCTGCGGACTGCCAACATATGACGGCATCACTGCCACCCTGTCCAGTAGATAGTCTGTATTTCCAGAACACCCGAGGATCACATAATAACTAGAGCATTTATAAAGGCGGTGAGACAAAAAGATAACAAAAATAGTCGAGATTGTATAAACAAAAAACCATAGCACTAAAACATCCAAGATCATAAGAACATGGCACAAAATGTCCAATCAAATTATCATTAAGTTATAAAAACGTTAAAAAACAGCACTAGAAATTTAAGATCATAAAACATAATATAGAATAAATAATCATTAAAAAGTCCAATCGAGCGACAGCATTAAACGACAGTGAACGTTCATGAATAAAAGGCTCGTTTGAACAGGTGAGTGTTTTGAAGTGGTGTAAAGAGTCACATTTACGCATATTGTGGGGAAGATTGTTCCACAGGCGAGGAGCAGCGATGGAGAAGGCACGATCACCGTACTGGCGGAGGTGTGCATTGCGTATATATATAGTCAGTAGAGAATCTGATGATGATCGCAACGTTCTGTTGGGCTGGTAGAACCTGAGCAGGTATGTGATGTAGCTCGGCGCAAGCAGACGAAGGGCTTTGAACATAATCAGTGCGACCTTGTACTCAATACGGTACCGGGCGGGAAGACAATGGAGAGTTTCTAGGATAGGTGAAACATTATGTGATCATAGCGACATGCTTTGATCACAGCCCGAGCTGCCACATTCTGGACTCTCTGCAGCTTATCCAGTAGCTGATCAGGTACACCGTAAAGGAGGCCATTTCCATAGTCCAGTCGCGATGTGACGAGGGAATGAACCAGGAGTTCAGTGGCATGTTGTGTCAAGTAATCTCTGATGGAACGAATTCGATGTAGATGAAAGTATGCTACCTGGCACAGTTTCAACACTTGCGATTCCATGCTGAGCTCACTGTCTAACATCACTCCAATGGTGCGAGCGACGGCAGAAGGCTTGAGGATGCTGTCACTGATAGCGACATCAGTCAGGCTGTGCTTGCTGGCCGAGCTTGGTGTGGTGATCACAGGTACTTCAGTCTTGTTGTAATTCAGCTGAAGACGATGATGATCGAGTCATCCATGTTTTCAGTTCTCCCACACATGCTTGGATGCGTGCCTGTGCAGCGGTATCATCGTTAGTGTCCTTGATCTTAAATGAGACATACAATTGAGAAGCATCGACAAAGAGATGGAAGTCAAGTCGGTGCCGCCTAACTATCTGCCCAATGGGTCTGGCCTAGACAGACAGTTTGAGTCATCTAAGTTAATTATGACTCAAACCACTGATGCGCGACGCCGATGACACCCGCGCTCTTCGTGCAAGCCAACATCCGCGTATGATCTACAGTGTCCAATGCTGCTGATAGATCAAGTAGGATCAACACGACACCCGTCTTGTTCTCCATGGTCATCAGGATATCATTCTGGATTCGCATCAGTGCAGTTTCAGTACTGTGATTCGGCTTGTAGTAGGCGGATTGGAATTTGTCTTGCAGATTGTTGCACGAGACATGGTTAATGGGCTTGTTCAGCAGAACCTTCTCTGACAACTTTGAGATAAAGGACAGATTAGAGATACGGCGGAAGTTGTTCATTACATCCCTGTCCAAGGAAGGCTTCTTGAGCAAGGGCGTCACGAGCGCAACTTTCATTTTTGTCGACACAATCCCTGTTGACATGGATTCGTTGACAATGTTTTTTTCAGAAGTCAGGTCGGCATTGGATCGAATGAACAGAATGAACTTTGGGGGACTCAGTTTTCTCACCTCGTCTTCCGTTGCTGGCAACAAAAATCTGAGTTTATCGTCCACAGTGCCTGAACTCTCATATGAAGGCACGTACTTGGGGTCTGCCTTGAGGATCAAGTTCTCCTGAATCAGTCTGACTTTGTCCTGGAAGCACTAAATCTGCTGGCCAGTTGTTCTAGTGAACCACCACCAGGCAGGCTAGGTTCAAGCTTAATCAAAGGGCGTTGACTACATTATACCACTGTTTGTGGTTAGATACAGGGGCCTAATTCCCTATAATGATCCACGCTGGGTGTAAACTCAAATTATGGTTTGGAGGTATCCCATCCGTACAAAATGGTAGACTATGTACCGAAGACAACCCTAGGAGGAATCCTTCGGACTTGACACTTGTGTAACGGTAATTTTGTCCTGAAGAAAACCCCGTTAAGAATCTGCTACGGACATGGCACTAGTATAATGGTAACTTTGTCCACCAAAACATCCCTTAGGACTCTTTGCATCTAGTGTGAGAATACTGTAATGATAACGCTGACGTAGAGGCCTAAACAGGAAACCGAAATAACAAGGTTGTCTGAGACGGCTGCTAGTAAATTGGAAACAGTACCATCCGTAGGGCCTAATATGATACATTTCAGAACGAAGTAACAGCGATCTAATGACATGGCGGGCGATTGGTATACGCGGGGCGAGCCTCACCTGATCTGTTTGATGAGCATCTGACAGGAGAGTTCGGCCGCCTTGGGCCACTCGCTCAGCTTATTCTCGATCAACACGAGCAGCTTCTGCACCTTCCAGCGCTTCTTCTCATTTAGCACGAACGAATCGACAACGTCGATGTCGCTTGCCGTCGTCAGACCGAACACCTGCAGTCAGCCACATGTGACGGGGCGGATCCAGACAGGGTAGTTTGGAGGGCGGCAAAACACTCCAGTTGCACCCCTTTGAAGCTCACTAAAATACAAACCTTGAGCCTCGCCAAAATAATAACACTTGATGCTCTCCAAAAAACTTTCGATTGCATCCCTTTGACCCTCACAAATACACTTGAAAGTCCAGGAGACACGTCATGCTAGCGTGAGCACATTCCAAAGGAAATTCCAAAAGTCTAGGGGCACGTGCCTATAGCCCCTACCCCCGGATCCGCCTATGATGTAGGCCTATGCCATACTTTAAATTACAGGTCACCAGGTCAGACAAGCGGAATAATAATTATCTAGTATGGCATGTGGACATACCGATTTTTGTCTTTTGCGCCGTTTTATCTTAAAATTGCATAATATGTGAAAAAAGTTGGTGTGGAGTTTAGGAAAATGATGCATGCATGGGCTTTTTGATTCACTGGACAATCTCAGCGTGTAACTTTAACTTAGCATTGTCTCCTGTTTGCTTCAATCGACCGAATCACCGTATTAACTCATTGCTGGGAGAATCCCTTTGACTTTATGTGACCCCTCGGAATTCGGACTGAGGCATCAGCCAATCAATCGCTAACAGCAAACCCAGCAACATAATCTACTTGTGAACATGCAGCGCTTGCCACAGCCTACCTTGTCCAATATGATAACTATATCCAATGAATGCACGGAGCTTACTTAATGCCCAGTATGAATACCATTTTTGTTGTTCACAGTAGGCCACGTTCCACGAGTCGTTGATTGAACTGCGTTACTGCGTAGGACCTGCGGTCGCCAGTAATGCTTCCGCAAAGCCTAGTTCATAAAATTATTGTATCCACGTTGGTGTCATTTCTAGCATTTTTAAATAGTCTAACCGACACAGTCGTTATTTATCAAATACGTTCCATTAGCCTAATCTCACTCGTGAATTTGTCCAGTAAATAAGCGTCTCTTCAAAATGACCAAAACCATCTCTCAAGTCGAGATGTGCCAAAAACGAAACAGGAAACGGGGCAGCTTGTTACCAGAAGTAATGACACGCAAGCGCCTTGACACGATTACCTGTGTTATAGATACCGTTACCACGAAAAGAATAATTTGTGTACAGTTTCCTCCGAGATGATCTTAATGTTAACCACATGCCAACGTATGGGAAGCTTCGAGGGAATGGAGAGCAGAGCAAGCCGCGTACTTTCCTGAGTTCCATGAGCGACTCCACCAGTTCCTCGTGGCTCCTCTTACGCTCGATCTGTCGTTTGACGCGTTCAACGAGCGCCCGTCTAGACACATACGGCCACACGTCCTTCCGTCGCCGCGTCTGCAGGACAACGGCACGGGTACTTCATAATGACAAGGATTCTACTCGTGGAACTGTAGTGACTTCATTATGTAATACACTGTGTATAAATACAATAACTGTATGCACTCAGCCTAACAGGGAGACTAGTGAGAAGCCGGATGAGATGGGCAGGCCACTTGACAAGGATAGATGCAGGCAAACTTGCAAAGGGAGCAGAGGCGGAACACCAAGGACGCAGGAGAAGGCCACGACTGAGATAAGAGGATTGTGTGAGGACGGACATAAGACGATCGGGTAATTTGTGATTTTTGGTTCATCATGAGACTTAATTATTTTTATAATATGTTTTATTACTATACGCACTTGGTGATGATGTGCCATTGTTTTCAAACGTACTTTTATCATTCAATAAGCGCAAAAAACGCATTAAACAAATCAGTTACGTTTGACGAACCTTGAACCATTTCCAGATGAATAAGTTGTCTTCGGACACCGAGCTTTCTTGGGACGTGATGTCCGAGACACGGTTTCCCATGGACTGGTTGCTAGAAGCTGCAGCGGAGAGACAACGATGGTTCTGAGTTGTGTGTGTTTCTGCCATATCTGTGTTGTGTTTGTATTAATTACCACTGACCTACCCGCTATAGATACAGCGGATATATGTTTACTCTTTACGTATATTTAAAAGGTGTGATCGAGCAGAAGAACATTAAAACACAGTGGACACTCCTTATATCATCGGAACGCGGGGAATATATTGGGAGGGGGCTGAGCGAAGCCGAAGCCTCAGCACCACGCTGCTTTTGGACATGACAACGAAAGACAGCTGAGGTGGTGTTGCAGATGTTTCGCGGATTCATAGAGCGTATATATTTTTACGGTGTCCAGGAGGGGTCGTGTTGAATATTTTTTCCGGGGGCATTGTTCCACATTTTTTATCGTTCGAGGTGGAGTAGTGTTGCAGATTCTTCGCGATTCGATTTCGGTGTAGTGTTCCAGATTTGTGGTGGAGATTTTGGGGATCAACCACGAGATGAAGCAGCTGCAGCTCGGATGACGGGACGGGGTGTTGTTTCAGATTCGTTGGGAGCCTTCGACTGCACAACATTGGACGCTCAGAAGCATAACGCAGAATTCACAAAATATTGGGGGGCTCAGCCCCTACTCTTAAATATTGGGGTTTCGGCCCCCGCCTAGCCCCACCTTCTGAAGCCAATGACTATAGATAAGATATAATAGACATATCAGGCTGGGACGAGAAAACTTAATTAATTATGCCGTATCCCTCGTTCACGCACTCATAACTTATTCGAATGTATATAACACGCTCCATTAATTTTAATAAACACATCTTTTCGCTAGTCGGTACAGAAGAACACTGCAAAAGCAGAATCTCAGCAAACTTGACTTCAAGGTTTTAGCAATGTACGTATTTATAAATACAAACCCTGCTAACACAGTCTTACCCGTGGCTCTATCGAAACACGCAAACTATGAGCGTGCGATATCCTTGATTTGAGAAAACACAATAATTATTTATAAGTAGATGAATAAAGACATGGAAGAATTTACCTAGACCTTTTCCAAATGTAGCTCGGTCGTAAAAAGTGTCCAAACAAGTGGTTTTCCACACAAGTGGAAAACAAAACGTTGCCATGGAGATTACGTTGTATAATATCATGTTTGGTTGTGACGAACATACAGCGCGTATTAAATTGGGGGAAATTCCCTTTTTAAATTCGGTACATTTATTTAAGAACATTTGTAATTGGCGTGTAATATGTAATAAATTATATTTGACATGTCAAATTTTTTTTTCTTTTAATGACTTTCTAAATAAGACGGTTCTCACGTGTTCGGCAGAAAATTATAGACAAAATTTGTGTAACACAACATTGTATTGACAACACTGTGCGTATGTTGTTAGCCTTAAGGTATTACATGCATCCGTTTGTATGCATGTACATTCCCAGCCGCAACATGTTGTTTTCGGTTTATCCTAATAGGTTTAGTATTTGGGGTCATCCATATTATATAGTACTTCACGCTCATGGAGTGGGGCATTTCGAATCAGCGTTACACGCGGGTGGTTTTTTTTAATGGGCAACTAATACGTAACGAATACAAAAGAAAACGTGTTTGTTCGTTTTGCTGTCAATATCAGATAATTACTACGTCAGTTACAATCAGAAATGTGTGTCTTTTTGTGTTTTGAGCGTACCAATACAACTAGAGCTCCAAGTGGCTTTAATAGAACAGTTATGAATTGCGGTCTTATAGATATAATATTGCGCTGATGCCGCCTCGACAAGACGCTTGTAGTGCTTAGGCCTATCCTATGATCAAACACAGGTTTTGGTAGCAGCCAAAGAAACGCTCGTAAAGAGTTTTCCATTTACCATTTAGGGCCTATAGAACAAATAAAACATTTTTAAAAGGCCATAACACTCCACTGCATGGTACGATTCCAGTGCGTGCTTTGATTCTCCCCGTGCTGTAATAGATCAAAATGTCTTCTACAGATTTTTGCATTTGATCGCTCAGTTCTTTTTTGCGAAACATGAAAAAGTTTTAACATAATTGCTGTTGGCTTCATATGTATGTTTACATTTTTATTTGAGATTTTATTGTTTATACAAAGGAAGGCATATTTGGGAAAGATTAAACTAACTATCACTTCGCCGGCCGATGGTTGGAAAACTCGATTAACCAAATGGACCGAATGCTACATTCGGCTTCGTATGTCTTATTAAATCACTACATTGTCGAGATGGAACACCGCTACGCACCCACACGACTAAATAATCATTATCTATTGCGTTGGTAATATTTATCGATTGGATGAAGGCTCGCTAAATGTACTGCATGTGATAATGTCTGGAAAATCGCCTACTGTCGTTTGAATATGGTACCGACCCGATTACCTAGAACTGGGTGATACATTGAACTTATTTGTTGGACTGCTTGGTAACTCAACCTGTGGCCAAACCATTAAGCAACCCAAAATGGCGCCGAAGACGCCGATCAGAAACCAATACGCAGAATTATTTTTTACACCCGATTATGCACGGTCGGCTCAATAGTTAGGTCAAACTTGGTCTACCCAATACCTAAAACTCACGATTTTAAAGAACGTTTTGAGCCAAGTTAACTAGCATTTTCATTGTAATTAGTTAGCGTGATAGCCATTGCATGTGCTTTCAAGTGTTTCTGGCAGCGTTCGAAATAGCACTTGTCCGTTTGTCCGGGACAAGTGATTTTTGGCCCGGACAAGTAAAATGACTCTACATGGTTATCCGGTGGACAAGTGAAAATTTACAGTAAATAGTGACGCATGCAACATTGGAAACTTTTTATTTGAGGACATTCAAACGTAAATGAAGTTCGCTAGCAATCGCTCACGTTGCAATCTTGTTAGTGTGTCGGCGTCTTGTTCCGCCGCCAGTGTGTTGTACTTCAGCGTTCGACCAAGTTTAGTGCCTGCGTTAACAGGGTCATCCGCTGAGCGCACCGACCTAGCTCTGTCACACGCGTAGGACAGACTCCGCATCGGCCATCGTTGATCGAGGCTGTATTTCATAAAATCGTAAATCGTTCAGTTTGGCCGACGTACAATTTGCTTCCACCCACGGATCACATTTGACGAACTTTGGAAATAATAGACTTTGTATCGCTACCTGTTATTTGAATAATTATATAGTTTTAACCATTATTACGCCTAACCCACGCGGACTCGGCAGTCTTCCAAGTCATCGAACGTCGTTAGCCGATCCAGTCCCAAATCGATAAAAATGTTCAAAACTTGTAACTGGCTCTCCAGTAAATCTATGGTGATGGTTAATAAACGGAATATTAATGAAATTTCAGAAGTGTTGTGTCTATGTAACATTTATTCTAACCATAAATTGCGAGTTTTCGAAGCCAAATTGTATGCAAGACGCGCGGCAGGGGTGCCAATCGCCGTTGACATGTCGGCTTCTGCCAACTATAAATTATATTCCGCCTGGTAGATGTAATTCGGGCAGCGTTTAAAACTGTTTATACATCATTGAAATGGTAATATAAAATTTAGTAAAAATATGCGTTTGTTTGCTCGTGATCAATTGAATATTATCTTCGTTTGTAAAATACAGAGTTTTGTTAATATTGAAGTTCATAGAGATTGAACAAAATAACATCAGATTATATTATAGTTTATTATGATTTTGTGACATTTCCTGGCTTTGCATTGGTGTTCCTGATGGTTGAGTGCCATCTTCAATGACACTGATGCCAAAATTGTACAGCAGTGTTATATGTGTATATACCATATTAAACAAAAACAGTTTTTGCAACATTATAACAAATAGCAAGGATAACAATTGTCTCATTCCTATCATCGTAATAATTATTTGTTATTAATAAAAGCGTTCATATCAGCATCACTAAAATATTGGTATACATCATGTAACGTGTCTACTTTTAATATTTGTGATGAATATATGTATATATATATATATATATACATATACATATATATATATATATATATATAATATATATATATATATAGTAATGATAATGGACCGAAAAAAATTGTTGCAAATATAATTTTGCAATTTCAAAATTGGCAGATTAAATCAAAATTGTGTCTTTGATCACAAGTCACTCAGATGTACATGCAACGAAACAGCAGGAACATTGTACTTGTTGTCATAAAAATAAGACAGACTTTTTTATGGTTTTTTCCTAAGCTTCGAATCCCCTTTACAACCACTCGGACAAGTGAACATTTTGGCGGACAAGTAGATTTCAAAACTTACTTGTCCGGCGGACAAGTAAATATTCTGCCTTATTTCTATCGCTGGTTTCTGGATAAAAGTATAACATTTATTATGTTGTACCTAAATATGAACTGGTTTAAAAAAATGAAAATTAATGCGTGTGCAGATGTGAACAGCGGAGGGACTCTAGCCTGGTACTGAGGCGTTTCCTTGCTCGTCTGCGTCTCTAGTGCCTAGTTTACATATCATACATGATACACCACATATTAAATTATCATTGTTGTAGGTAAGATGCATTACATGTTATAAGCTTAATGGTGTGCTTGTATGCGTGTGTGCGTGTTATATATTATTATTTAACGGCTTTGGTGATTAAAGAAAGCTCTTTCAGTGGAAAGTGATATATGTCCGTATGCATGTGCATGTGCATGTGCATGTGCATGTGCATGTGGTATTTGTGTACGAAACACATGAGAAAAATATTTACAATCAGTTATACAGCAATTCAATTTTCTCGGGGACGATAGATGATCATCACCAAATTGTTATGACGTTAACCAACTGGACGGCGAATATCTTGATCGGCGCCAGCGACGGACGTTTCGTACGCGTTTTGGTCCTACGATGAACGTAGTCCGCGTCCGCAGAAAAATAAACCGGAAGAACGCGCGCCTTTTTTGGCATCGACGAAGCATGCATTAAGTCGTTCGTATGTCACCGTTAAATGTTCGGTTGGTCGGCTGTAGGGCCTATTAGCCAGCACTACTATTGGCGTCAACAGCGGGCGTTGGGTAACGTTCACGCCCGTTCGATAGCGCTCATGCAATGGAGCGCTCATCGGCGTCCACCGCAGCTCGTTCCGGTGGCGCCACCGTTGAAGAACGATCACAGTGACTTGCAGGATGCTCGCCTGTACAAATTAAGAACACTTTTGGTCTGAATATTTAACCGTGTCAGCGTCAAGATTATTCCGCTTCAGCGAGTCGTGTTTCTGTTGACATCCGTCTCGCTCACTTTCGGATTCGTCTGTATTATACGAACTACGCAATAAACATGTATTCACCACCTAAATTGAAAGTAAAAAATAAATGTAATAGAAAAAAACGTAGGCTCTATAGGGTCTTTAAAAACAAAACAATAATGAAATGTCGTCACGTCCACTGCAGTCATCTTTCTGCGGAACTCGTAATCAAACGATACCGTAGCATACAAGTATACGTAAGTATTTCCGGACGTCCAGCTGTATCCGGGAAACTCATCGTCAGAATACTAAGGAGAATTAAAAATAAAATCGAACCTTGATACGAAGCGCTACCAGGTATGGTTCGGTATGAAAGGTAAGACCGCTATTAATTAGCCCAATTTACGTTTAGTAAAAATCCAGACGTATGGATCAACCGTATACGGACATCAGGTCTTCCTTTGTATTCCTGACTAGATCGTTGAGAATTCGTGACACTACCGACCGGATTTTGTTTTGTCCGGCTGTGGGAAGTCAAGGGGAGATACTAAGGAAGAGGTATTCACCTTTCAGTGCGTTGAGTGTTGGAAGGTGGAATGTCTTCAGAAAGAGGTAGTTAGGTTGACAGCTTGTGAAGGGGATGGGGATGAGAATAACAAGGAGACAGGTGGAATGGAGAGATACGACAGGGAGAGAGTTGGGAATATTGTGAGACTGGAGGAACAGAGTAGTGGCAATAAGACTGAGGAAAGGAGACCGAGAGGAGGGAAGGTGTTTGGAGGGGAAGAAATTGAAGAAGCGACGGCAGGAAACGTGACAGGCGTGAAGGTGACAGGGGAGAAATTGACCGTACAGAAGGAGTTAGGAGGGAAAATGAGACGGGAGAGGAGAAAAGAAAATGCGATGGGAGGAAAGTTGACGGAACGAAAGGAAGTGAGAGTAAATGTGACAGAAGAGAAGTCGGTAAAAGGGACGACGTCAGGAAAAAAGGTGACAAGAGAAAAAGCGACAGGAAAAATGGAACGGAAGAGAATGTGACAGGAGGAAAAGACAACAATCAGACAGATGCAAACCGGAGAAAGAGCTATTCTGAGGGAGGCAGTGATTGAGGAGACAATGAGAAAAGAGTGGGTGTTTATGGGCGACACTATTCTGAGAAAAACAGATAAGATACTAAGCGAGGGTGGACGTCGTTGTTTGTTCATTGGGGGGCTAGGATAGAATATGTGACTGAAAGGGTAGAGAAGGTTTTGAGGAATGTTGCCAGCAATTGGAGGAAGAGTGTCAACATATAGAAACTGTAAGAGGATGGCGATCAATGCACTAGTTGAGCAGATGTGTGAAGAAGAGGGGGTGGGATTCATATATTTATGGGGATATTTTCTTGGGAGGGAAGATATGTACACGAGAGATGGTCTCCATCTATGTGGAAAGGGGACAGCAGTTTGCTCAGAGAAACTGCTACGACATGTTGACAGTGGGACGGGTTGCATTTATTTAAACCAGATGCGCAGGGGAATTCACAGAGAAGCCTGAAACTGGAGGCATAGATAAAGGCAGTACAAATAAATCAGCAAAGAACAGCCTGGAAAACTGTTTTGAAGCTGGATATAAATGCGTTTGTTTAAATGCAAGGAGCATAGTAAACAAAAAAGTGAAGTAAACATTATGGTAGAAAATATTGACCTTCACATAATAGGTATAACCGAATCATGTACCACCACCAATATATCAGATGCCGAATTGGGACTGACAGGCTATGTAATGTTTAGGAAAGATAGAATAGGAAGAAGGGGAGATGGAGTTATTTTATATATTAAAGCATCTATCCAGGCTTATGGAATAACATTAGAAAGATAAGCAAATTGCGAAGAAGCTGTTTGGTGTAACATAGTTACAGGAAACTTAACGTTAACTGTTGGGTTAGTTTATCGAAGTCCAAGCATAAGCATAGAAGAGAATAAGAAAATTACAGAACGCTATAACGGAAGTGAGCAAACGTGACTCTTTTATTATGGGGAAATTTAACCACTCTACAGAGTACGGGGAGTGAGTTTTTAGTTAGGTAGGTAAGGTAGTTTCCTTTCTTAACATGTGGTAGAACCAACCAGGGGTGAGAATGTGTTAGACATAGTTTTGTCCTCACAGAATGAATTAGTTGACAATGTCAATATATGTGAGCCACTGTGGAGTAGTGATCACAACCAGATACACTTCACCATTAAAGTAAATTCAGAAAGGAATAATAAAAAACAGTGCAGAAGAAATTTCCACAAAGGAAGATATAAGGACATGAGGAAATATTGTTAACAAAGATAGACTGGAATAACACACTTAAGAATAAGACAGCAACAGAATACTGGAATATTTTAAAGAGTGAAATTGAATGCATCGTCGATAAATTTGTTCCCTTGAAAAAACAAGAGAAACGGTCCAGAAAGAAACACGAAAGAAACCATTACAAAATTAAGTACAAACAAAAGATGTGGAAGTCATATAGACGTATTGGAAATGATGAAGACTACAACGTTTATAAAGAAGCAGTTAACCAAGCTACAGCTGAAATTAGAAATTCAAAGAGAAATTCAAAGCTATGAACAACAACATAGCCTGTAATATAAAACATGGCAGTAAGAGTTTTCATGCATATGTTTGAAGCAAACAGAGATTTCAGTATAAGGTCGGTCCTCTAGAAGATAGTGCTGGAAATATAAGATCAGAGGGATTCTTAATGGCAGAAGACATGAATGAGTATTTTAGTTCGGTGTTTATTATGGAAGATATTAGTTCACTGCCACTACCAGAGGCTAAGTGCAAGGGGGCGGAATCAGATTATTTAGGATAGTATTGTAACCCCGGAATGGTAGCTAAGCAAATGAGGGATATGAAGGATAATAAATCACTTGGAGTGGATGAGATACCGCCCAAACTACTATTGGAAAATGTAGAACAAATTAGCATACCGCTTGCAACAGTTTTCAACTTGTCATTAGAAGGATAGGTCAGATAAGTACAGACCAGTGAGTTTAATATGATTAACGTGATTTGCAAATTATTAGAAAGACTAATTAAAGATCACATGGTGGATTTTCTTGTTTAACATAACTTGATCAACCCATGTCAACATGGGTTTCTAAAAACGACGTCATGCTTAAAATGTGTTATGTTTTTGGAAGATATCACTAAGTGGGTAGACGAGGAATCACCAGTAGATATCAGAAACCTCTCGACAAAGTGCCACATCAAAGATTACTGCTTAAACTGTGCGGAATTGCAGCTTCAAAGATAATTCAAATCCTTGGATTAATTAGGCGAAATATAGCGTATAACAAAAAAGAACTAATAATACCGCTGTACAAAACAATAGTTAGGCCTCATTTAGAATACTGTATACAAGCGTGGAGGCCATATCGCAAGAAGGACATAGAAAGAGTACAGAGCGACTAAATGATACCAAAACTGAGGGATCTTACTTACGAAATACGCCTACACGAATGTGGTTTAACAACACTAGAGACCAGGAGATTGAGAGGAGATCAGATAGAAGTGTTTAAAATATTGAATGGTTATGACAAAATTGATGGAAATATTTTTTTTCAGTTAAGAAAGATAGAAGGAGTAGATTACATGAAGTTACATTAGTAAAGGAGCAGGGTAGCTTATATATAAGAAAGTTCTCATTTTCACAAAGGACTGTAAATGAATGGAACAGATTATCTGCTGAATGTGTGGGTGCTAGTGGTGTGAATGTTTAAAAATAAAATCTACACATATCTCAGAAGGGCGGGATTCACGTAGATAAAAAGGATTGGGCTCTCGATAAGGCAAAAGGGTTCCTAGTCCACCTGCCATCTAGAGTTAATTCTCTGGGTGGCAATCTTGTTAAATTTTGTTAAATCAGTATACAATCTCATATCTGCCAAATCTAAATAATGTTTTTATTTAAAACAAATGCAATATAATATCCGGAAAGTCAAGTGTTTTTCTTCGATGGAAGATGACGTCAGCAACCCGTCAACAATAGTCTGAATACACTGTCTTTATTACAAATTGTGAACACCATTGTGCACGCGTGCGGACACTGAGAGACGGAATACAACCCGAGACCTCGATCCCGAACAACAGGAGTCACGCACTTCATTAGTGGGCGACGTAGTAGGTATTGTAGATCTACACAGTCACACGTACTTGTAGTGTCGCGTGTGTAATTGATTACGCGCCAATGAGCTGATCTAAATTGAAATGGTGGATGCATGCCTTGCCTGGAAACGATTCCGACAAACCCATCAGGTCACATTACGTTTATCGCTAAATGACACGGGCATAATCTTCCCATGACTTGATGTCAAATGAAATCAGCGCCCGAGGCGTGTGTGATTAGACTAAGCGATGGCGCTGTGCTTTGTGTGGCCGCTAGGTGTCGCCGCAGTCGCCGGCTGTAAACGACGTCGTTTTAGGGGCGAGAGGTTGCGAGACCATCACGATGCGCTGACGACGCGACCGCGCGCCGAAGATGACAAGCGAAGTCGAATTAACTTACGAACAACGATCGATCGACCGTCAGAGGCGAGTGTTCGCGAGAGCAGCGGCGGGCACTGACGTTGTCGCCGCCGACAGACCCGCGTCAGTGTGAACAATCGCTGAGTGGGTTCGCTTGGTTACGATGCGTCGTGCGGCGACGGGTGGCACGCGTGCACGTCTTAATTGTGTGTCGACACACGCCAGCAATCGTACAACGCCGGGTCTCCACCGACGAAGGATGCAAAACGCACAAAGTGGTACATGGCGCAGACACGATTCAGGTCAGTAGACGTTACGCAAGCAAATATGCGTGCGGACTATCCCCGGTGAATTAGACCAGCGGAGGTTTGATTGAAGTGTGTGCATTGACAGAGGAACGTGCAGCGAGAGCTGTTAACACAATCCGGCACACAGACAACCAGACAGACACCTCAACGGACGATCATTGGCGAAACAAAACCATCGACGTTTGAGCACCTAGACCGTTGGTGTTTCTGAAGGACCGTGCGAGGTTGGGGTGCCGGCCTACGGTGCTGGGTGTGTGTTCTGGGCGGTGACAACCACGACGGACCCACTCGTCCACGGTCAGCGCACCTGACCAGACCACAGACAGCAGTAGTCGGCAGAGACACGAGACCGAGCGGACAGCGACTCGTGGTGTACAGAACGAGAGTCTGTTTGATATGTGACCTCTCGATCCAGAGGTCGACATTGCCACAGGTGGGTCAGTTGTCGTGAGAATGGAGACGTTGTCCACCTGTGTGACACAGTGTGTGTGTGTGTGTGTGTGTGTGCGTGCGTGTGCGGGAGCGTGTGCGGGAGCGTGTGCGTGAGCGTATGCGTGTGTGTGTGTGCGCGTGCGCGTGCCAGTTGTAATATATATATGTGTGTGTGTGTGTGTGTGTGTGTGTGTGTGTGTGTGTGTGTGTGTGTGTGTGTGTGTGTGTGTGTGTGTGTGTGTGTGTAGTAGTAGTTATGTACACATTATTATTATAATACAACAATAATCAAATGTATACAATTATGGTCGTATTTGATCAATGCAGTTTAATCCTATAGGTGTATGCGAGATTTAGAAAGTGAGCGCAACATGTTGACACTTGACTGGTGTGACACCTGATTCGGTTGACAACCGAGTTGGAGACGCAGTAATGTGACGTATACCCATGGACGTTTGTATCATTTACCTTCGGATAAAATATGTTTAATAATATTCGTCAATGGTCGTAGGTCTACACGACTTTACTTTGATACCTGTCTACGTAACGTAATGCCGTCAAAATGATTCCATGTCCTCGCTCAAATTGCAAACATTTTACATGCTATGCAGTTACGCAAATTGTCCTACAGAACATTTATTCAATAGAGCTGATGATTTCTGTCTTAAGCTATGTGCTTTGTAAACTATCACGAATTGTTCGACATGAGCATATCGATGATATTCCTCTGCACTATCTGGCGTTTGTTTATTCCTGCGGATAAACACGAATGCGTTCTTGGGGCAATAAGAACGTGACTATATAGCATAAGAAGCTCTTCAACATTATTATTTCGTGGGTGCATGGACGCACAGTGCCAAATGGGGCCAACTTCACTTCACTTCATCCTGTCATTTGAGTTCACTATGAATCTGCGCTAGCCTGGATTGTTTTCTGCGGTGCTTAACAGGTTAACTTGGTAACCTAGAGTCTTAGAAGGGTGCACTCCGTGGTGTTGCCCAGCCAGATTTCGTCTGGCGTCCCCGTCTTCTCTTGCCCTCTATGGCGCCTAAATTATGGATTTAGAAATAGTGTTGTGACGGATGACGTGGCCAAACAGGAAAGATGACGTTGCTCCACTGTTGGCAGCAAGGCCACTTGTTCTTTAGGGAGGGAGTCAGTTTGTTGACTCACACAGTTGACCGTGTGTTTTGTGTATATACTGAAACACAAATACAATTGGATGCAAAGCATACGCCTGATTCTGGTTCTAGTGGCTGGCTCTATATATATCTCTCCCTGAAAGAGTTCCTTTTGTGGCATGGCTGGCAACGAATAGTTTTGCTGGTTGACCGCAGAATATAAGTTACATTTCACCATGTGCGGTGCATCAGGCGGACACCAGAAATGAGAAATAGGGCTGGAATACGTAACCGTAATATTTATAAACGCATTCAAAGTAACGCCGTAATGCCAACGTTATTTGTACCTTGAACCTCCATGCACGTCCGCTGTTTAGGGCAGTTGTGGAGTTGATGAGGGCGGGAGTATGCGCACTCGTGTAGTCCTCCGATACATTCTTTAGGTATTTGTCAGTATGTCATTTCAAACAATTTATACCGGTTGGCATGACGGCCGCCTGGGGTAATTTATTCAATTCATTGACAATTATTCTTGTGAATGAAAAACGTTAAAATATCTCATCTGAGTGTTGTTTAGTTATTTTATAATGATGCCCACTTGTTGAAGTATTCTCCCTGAAGAAAAAATCAGCGGGAGGTATATCATATACACTTTTAAAGTTTAGATGATATACCTCCAGCTGCTAGAGGTTTTCAGAATTTTCAGTGGTTTAGATTCTAAACCACTGAAAATTCTTAACAGGTCTAGCAGGTCTGCACTAGTCTCCTAGTCTTATATGAGTCGTTTCAGGAACCATCTGGTCGCTCTAAATACTGCACACATTCTATTATGTTGATGTATGTTTTTAACGCGACGCCAAGCCTGGATACAGTAATCTAAATGCGGTCTAATAAGGGATTTATATAATTCTAGTACGTCCTCCTTTTTCATATATTGTGTAGCTCTGTTTATACCTGGCATATAACATGTGTCTTCTTCTCGTGTGATGTTTGTATACGGTCACTGCCAATGAAGCAATGAAGTACTCAATTTGTTGTGGTCGTAGTGCACACATTTACATTTTTCTGTATTAAATAACATATGTCATTCGGCACCCTGTCTATACATTGCACTGCAGTTTTGTCGTCATGTAGCAGCGTCCTCGATTGGTGCAACTTGACTGAAGAATTTTGTATCATCCGTAAATTTAAGAATATTATTACAAATACCCTCGTCTGTGTTGTTTATATAAGAAAGTAAACATAATTAGTCCGAAGAATGAACCTTTGGAGACCCTCTCTTTGCTGCTGACCATTCCGTGTATGATCCATTTACGACGACTCGTTGTATCCTGCCGGATATCCATTACCATCTAGTTACATCGTCTCCTGTTCCATACACATGTAGTTTCATCGGAAGTGGGTAATGCGGGTCCCGAAAATAACCTTGCTAAAGTCTAAGTTGATAGTCTCTATCGGTAGACCTTCATCAACGTACGAAATGACCTTACTTAAATAAACCAAGAGATTCATTATACCTTCCCTTCGTAAATCGTGCAGCGATGTCCTAATCAAGTCATGAGTTATGATGTGTTCTACAATCACATCTGTAATAATGGACCCATAATTATAATATTTCGTCGTTGATTATAGTTAACTAATACGTTAATTGCAGTCGTTAGGTGCAGTCGGCGTGGAGACCAGGATAAAGTGACACGGCTGCGTCACGACACAAGTAGTAATTACGCGACATGACGCAAACACGCATCACATAAAACACGTCCTCCGTCAAACACACCTGCGCTTTGGATGTTGGTGCTATTAGTAGTACTTGGAGTTGTATATTTGTATGGATAAAGAGAGGAGGGAATGAGATAGAGAGAGGGGGGAGGGAGGGAGAGAGAGATAGAGAGATATGAATGAATTAACGTTTATTCAGAACATTGATAACAATAACAATATATATATATATATATACATATACAAGACAACCAAACAAGTTTAACTATAATACAAGTTTAACTATACTACAAGTGAGAATATACAATACAATGTTTGAAGGGGGAAAATATGAAGTCATTGACTTTTGTGTAAAATTTGCCACTGACATATATTTATCAAAGTCAAGGTGGAGGGAGGGAGGGAGGGAGGCACGTGCGTGCGTGCGTGCGTGCGTGCGTGCCGTGTGTATACACAGTGTGTTAGGGAGGGAGGGAGGGAGGGAGGGAGGAACGTGCGTGCGTGCGTGCGTGCGTGCGTGCGTGCCGTGTGTATACACAGTGTGTTATGTGAAGTGAAGCATACAGGCGGCAGTCAAAAGCAACTCTGGCTAGTTTAGAAGAAAGCGATGCACTCCTGGTGGGAACGGACGTAGGGCCTACGGTATGAAGACACACAGTCGTGGTCCGCTACAACAGGCACTCACGTATCATGTCCCGGGAACATTTTCCCAGCGTTTCACATAGCAGGAAATCAAAACGACACCAATAGTGTACGTTGGAGTCTGCTGGATCTCGCGGACGATTTCACGGTGACTACACAGCAAGGCAACCTTTAGTGGAGCGACAGGCACCGCGCGTAATGCATTCTAGTCAGAACCGCGGCGGGAACACTTCGACTCATATTGAATTGTCTGCAAAATCGATGCGATGACGTGACGAAATCAGTTCCGGCGGTCGCGCAAATGATCGGTAGCGGAGTAATTTATTTCAGAAATGCGTACAAACAACGAGCACACTGTGTCATAGTCGCCATATTGCACATCATCGTTTGTGAGTGTCGAGCGCCATTCATTAAACAAATGTGTCGCGCCACCCTGGTGCTTATGGTAGATGCTTGCTGCGTTGAAAGCGGGCACAGATAAAGACTCGTTGGCGTACTAACTGACGTTGCAGGCAGTGGCGGATTATGACATTCGTGGGCCTTAGGCACCATATACTTTCATGGGTCCTAAGTAGACCCGGGGGCGAATCCAGAGAGGGTACCGTAGTGGGGTTTGCCAAAAATCTCCACTGGCGCCGGAACGAACTTAATATTGGATGGGCTGGGCCGGATCTTCAGCACGACTTCGTCGGATCATGACATCGGAAGACGGAGGGGGGGGGGGGGGGGTGCCGTTGAAGCTTTGCCTTCTTTGTAGTAAGGGATGCGACGGCACCGTAATGATGTATGTTAAACATCCAAAGATATTATAGGGTCTAAGGAGATACTGACACTGCCATGTGGAAATTTTATTAAATATGCATCGATCTATAGCGTCTGGTCCATATGTAGCGTATGGTCCATATGCCACCTTTTGGGGGAAGTCTGGCAGAATCTCCTCTCCTGTGTTCTGTGTTCGTTCGCTTCCTCGAATCACTGGCTTCTGGTCTATCAACAGGCGATGCATTAAATAAAACACGGAGGTTTTTATAGTTACATTATGATGTGTTTGCAAACAGTAGACGAATTTAGTGCTGAACCACTCTCAAGATGGCGCTTATGTGACGTTGGGTTTGTCAAATGTCGTAAGTGGACGGCGACAACAGAAACTGAATGGTAAGTGGAAACGAGTCGAAGATCTAAAGTGTGTAATGACGATAAATTGCGGGATTGGATTGTCGCTCCACGAATAGGTGTAACTAGTATATTTAACAATTAATGAAAGGAGTGGATCTAACGCTACGAACCCATCAGAAGTCGAATCGGTAACGCGTACTCGTGCCCCTACTGTAATATAAACAGGATACGCCAAGCCACTCTCGCAGAACATTCAAGAGGATTACTGTCAAGTAACATGTTTGTTGCACAGCACCGAGTCGGCCACTGAATACGTTTGTTTGGTTGATGACAATAGCATGCTTCCACATGAGCCCATCGGTTTTTCGAATCCGCCCGAGGTGGCCACAAATTAAAAGGAACAAGACAAAAGACCCTGCATGCACACAAATGCCGAACGCCGCAGGGCTTACTCTCAAGTCCTATTGATTGGATGCGACATCATGTAGCTTGATGGAAGCAACGCACCGAAGTTGATATTAAATGGCATACGGTGTTTGAGGCTTCTAACTATGACATCATTACATCGCGGCATCAGAAAGCTTTCGGGCAGTGCACAAACAGAGTGTCTATGTTGGATCACAGCGAATTTTGGCGGATAACGAAAGTATCGTTCGGCGTTGCCAACCCACGCGGTGTGCCAACCGTGGCACCACAAACAGCTCGGTAGAGGAGGCTCGTGTTCGACTTCCGACTCAAGATGCCCTTATTGTACGGTGAGTGCAATAACGTCTTCTGGAGTTGGATGTCCGTGTTCTTTTGTGTGCCAGTAAGAATGCGAATGAACACATCGTCCATAGAGGTGCCAAGTTAATTAATTTGGAGATGAAATTAATAATATGGACATTGAAAAATCTCAAAGATGCTGTTTTATAGAAAATGTTAAATTGGTTCAAAAAGAAGATTTTTGGAAAAGAGAAAGCAGGATATATGACAAAATTAGCAATAAAAGAGGAGATCGCCTTCATAAAGTTGTTGTTGTTGCCGAGCCAGTGTCGGTTAATCTAGCTGGCAACTGCGGCTCAAGTGGCGTGTTGACGCCGACGAGAAACTCAATCGTATTTCATCGTATTTCATTTCAACGGTAAACTAGAGGCTGCATACACCTGCGACAGGTTTGTCAAAACTACCCGTTTTTAGGTATTTTAGTGTAGTTTTATATGTGCGGGGCGCGGCAGCTAGATTGTAGGCCTATAAAGCGCTGGTGTGCTGGTCGAGGGTCATCTGCTACCGTATTGAAACCAGCCGACGATTTCAATAAGCTCAAAACGAAATCCACCAGTTAACAGAATCAGTTAATTTAAAGGAGTCTTTTTGCTTAAAGCCGCCGCCGTATCACCAAGGACACTAGTCCAATGATACACCGGCGGCAGTGTCCCGGTGACACGTCCTGGTGTTGACAGTTTCTAAGTATATAGGATCACTACGAAGGAACAACATCGATTTTAAAGAAAACATGGGGCTTTTGAGCTCATTAGATGTTGGTGAAATGGTCTCCTGGGTATTTTCGTTCACACCATATGTGGGAAAAGACAGCATGTATACATGGTTGGTTCCGTCCCACCTGGTGTTTATATCAGGGGAAGTAAAATATCCTATGCAGGGGATAGCTGTGTAACCTATCGTGAACTCATATAATGATCGCCTCAAACTCGAACCTATACTGGTTAGACATTGAGACGGCGGCTGGAGCTGGTTCCCCGTTGGGCGTGTGACGGGCATCAAGCAGGTAGTATGTACGACACCATTGTCGTAGCTGAGCTGGGTCGTCGTTTCTGTGATTATTTTACAAGTGTTTGTACGAAGGCCTGTGTAGATCACGGCGCATATGTGCGCCACCGCATATAGGTATACTCCTCCGCAGCAGTTGGCTGCGGTCTATCAACCCCTTGTCGGCATTGATTCGATGAACCGATCCACTCCGGTGAGTACCATAATGAATGGTTGATATTCTATCTATCGTCTGATTCACAAAGACAGCAAGGTGACTCCTAGCACATATTAATATGGTTGTGAGCAGGTGTTTGCTTTCCACTGATTCCTTTCGTTTCCCGTCTCAATGGCTGCGTGCTGCCGAACAAGTCTGGTCTTAGGTTGAATAATAGCACGTTCGATAGCCATAAATGACCGTTTGAGGCATTTAACAACACAACGACGACGAATCCTAAACCAGGATACGATATGTGCATAGCAAACCATAATTATTTAAGCAGGTGGTGCGTAATTACAAGACAACTAATGACGTTTCCTCCACACAGCGTATCACAGCACACTGGGCTCCCGTACAGCACGCAATATGAAAGCGCGAGATGGCAGCATCATTAAAACCTGTTACTAGGCGCGGATCCAGAAATCGAGTCCTGGGGGGACACAAAAACCTCCACTGGCGGTCTCGGCTGGACTGGTGACATTGGACGACGGGGGTTGGGAATGGGAGGAGACGTAGCCTACTGTTGAAAAATTGTCGTCGCCGCGTCGCCATAGCGTCAGTTTACTATAACCTGAAAGGAGGTACATTTCAAACGGTCTAGGCGGGGGGCACAGTCGCGTGGGCCAATTGTAAAAGGTCTGCGGGCGCGCCTAATTCCTAAAGTCTAGGGGGCACGTGCCCCCTGGCCCCCATGGATCCGCCTATGGTTACACCGACGGGGTAGTAGCAGATGATGTTACCAGGTTGACTGCCGATATGAGAAACATATTTCTGATAAACTGTTGAATCATTGTGTGGTTTTTTGTGTGTCTGCGTGTGTGTGTGTGTTTGTGTGTGTGTGTGTCTGCGTGTGTGTGAGTGTGCGTATGTGCGTATGTGTGCGTCTGTGAGTGTTCGCGTGTGTGTTCTTATGTACGTGTGTACATGCGCCTGCGTGTGCGTGAGCGAGTGGGTCAGTACTCAGACTATGTTTATGACTAAAAAAGGATTCTTATAATCCAAAAAATATGGGATCTGTGTTAGACAATAATTATTGAAAGAAACGGTGCAAAACAATTACTAGACGTGTCGCTAGTTTATTTTTTGACAACATACCTGCCAACCCTCCAGACTTTTCCAGGAGTCTCGCTGACTTGATGTGACACGCCGGGTCTAACAGAAAAGAAGAAAACTCGGATTGTACAGGCTTTTAGGAACAGTTGTGGTTTTCTGATACGCCTCAAATGGGTGTAGTTGAAGCTCCCAAGGGGGGGGGGTGCTGTGGAGGTTTTTGGTGAGTGTCGGGGGACAGCAGGACATATCAAGGGTTATGTTGTTGGAGGTTTGTTTTGCTGAGCGTAAGATTCTCCTTGATTTCTAAACTGAAAAAAATTGGCAAGTATGTGATATCGGCGTAAAAATCAAATTCACGGATAGCAATGTAAAGGTTGCCTATTGTTGAATATCGATATGAAGTGTAACGTGTAGGTGTCAGTTGCAACAATCACTAGCTTCGGTGATAAAGATGTGTTAATGCAGGACAAACAATATGCTTAATCTCATAAGTAGGCCTCTACGCGGGTTGTCTGTGGATTCTTCGTCACCTATCGAAGGCCTCGTGAGGTGAAAGGGCCATCCCTATCTAAGGCCTCTTGTGGTGAAAGGGCAGACAATTAGAGCCCATCTACTCTATTTTCTCGCCGCCTGGCTCCTATTTATACTGACCTTTTCATTTAAGTGGCCGTGCTCGTGTCACAAACTAACGACCGCTTGACCCATGAGAGCAGTCAAAGGTCACTTCTTTGAAAAAGCCGCGTGAATCCAAATTGTGGTGTCGGCTGCTATCGTCCAGTACAGCTAAATCCCGGCATACACATAACGACGCGACTGAGTTTTAGTGTTTTTTATTTGCGACGTTTTTTGCGAAAATGCGTCGCGTCGTTACGTATATGATCACCTCCAAGGGCGCATACATGTTACGACGCGACCAACGACGCGACTGGCAGCTGCGACAGGTTGATGCATGCATACTCGCAAGTCAGGGCTGTTTGCCATGCAAAACTAGGCATGGCAGATTTCGTACGTGAAGTGCGGAAGTTAGCTGAGTCAATCTAGTAATTGACTTCGCCAGTCGCGACTGCGTCATCCGTGAGAACAGCGCAAATACCCGCCCCAATTTGAAGACGGATAAACGATTTCTGTGAAGCACAATATTGTGTATTCGAATAATTGCTTCTACTTCGTAAACACTGCATGTAACACGAACCACGAACCACGGTTGGTTGAAATGAGTTTTATTATGACCACCTGACATGCCGCCAAACACTGACATAGTGAGCGATTTCATAGGCTGAGCTTAAATCAGAGTTTCGCAAAGCAATCAGCCAGGAGGTACTGCTGGCTGGGGTTGTCTGCTCATCAATGGCGAGCTATATGACATTAAGCTGCACCTACCTGATCATCCGACGTCGTCGGCAGAGAAGAGTACGTCGTTCATGCTGGACTAAACAGCACGGCGAACAATGTGCTTTTAATAGCTCTGACTCCACGAATTATTTAAAATATCGATGCTTGCTCCAAAAGCTGTTCATAACATTATGCTGTTATGAACATTAATTTCGCCATACGCTAAAATTCGCCGCAATAATATCGCATATTAAGTTTGTAAATATAATAAATAATATAAATTTTAAAGTTGCAAAAATAAGTCATTAATAATACAACGTAGAACGTTTTCATGATAAGTTACAAAAATAAAAACAAAAGTTACGTTCTTTTCCAGATATCATTATTATGGTATTGTCAGGTCGATTTGTCCTATTGCGTACGGCGAAATTGAAGACTACCGGCAGTATATATATATATATATATATATATATATATATATATATATATATATATATATATATATATATATAAACTTATGTACAATTATAAATCTACAAACACATAAAATATTATATATTGCTCAACATATGGGCCACCGAGAGGTATAGCTAGAACCAGAGAGGTGATGTTCAAATTTCGATACACGGACGCTAACGAAGAACACCCAACACATCCAACGCAGGCACTCGGTGACCCAGACACGCCATGTCGCCACTTCATCCCTGGAGCTGGCGTTCAAATCCCTATTGCTGTATTCTTTTGTCGTGGAATCAAACAGGCCTCTCCTGCCAGAGATCTATGATTGTTTCTTCTAAATTGTTGTCCCAAACAATGGTTGCCGCCATTTTCTCTATTTCTGGGACAGTCCCATGACTTCTAGGAATCTTCTGATTGGCTAAGTGTCTCAAGCACGTTTGGAATGCAAAAAGCTGCGTCGCAGACGCGGTTGTCCGGCATACACGTAACGACGCGACTCGCCGACGGCGGTTTGTCTGCGACTACGTGTTTTTAATATCAAACATGTTTGATATTCTACGATGCGTTCAAAACGTTCAAAGGCAAGATGAAACATAAACCACCATATACTGACCGAATAAGAGCTTGACGGAGAAATAATATCTCATACCATGCTATAAATGGGTGTGCCTGCTAAATATTCTCCATAATTTCTCTCTTTAAAACAACCGACACTTGTGAAACAGCTGCTTGGTCGTCGAGTGATATTAATGAGCTCGGTGCGCCATCTGGGAAACAAAGTAATACGTAGTCGTTTCAAATATGATGTATAATATCGTAGCCGCAAGCAGCTTACTTAGACTTTGCGGCTCCCGCGTCTAGAGACGCATCAGACAGTCAAAGCACGCCATCCAGATATGTCGCTTGCTAGTGTTCTGACGTCGCTCCAACTGTTGTTGACCAGCTGTAGGTCGCGGTCAATTGTTTGGCGCCAGTTCATTCTTGGTCGTCCCCTCTTTCTCTTGCCAGCTGGTATCCATCATAGCGCTTGTTGGGCATCTCTAGTAGGTGGGAGCCTTGTGACATGGCCGAGCCAGCTCATTCGTCTTCTGCAGATAGTAGATGATGCCAGAGGTAGAGGATGCTAGCGCGCTTTTTAAATTCTAACGTGACTACAGCGCCGCTCACTGGTCGACTTGCAGCGGGAACATCCAGAGCGTGGATACACGGACGATGTAACATCTTGCCAAATGTTCTTCCATCCTCATTCCCCTTCCATCTTTCCTTCTATCACACTCCTTCTCGGTCTCTCCCATTCCCTCGGTTCTTCTCATCCATGCGATGCGTATCCTTCTTCTCTATCTCTACCCATTCTTCGCCATATTTGTATATACTAACCTCTCTATGTCTCCCTCCCTCCCTCCCTCCCTCCCTCCCTCCCTCCCTCCCTCCCTCCCTCCCTCCCTCCCTCCCTCCCTCCCTCCCTCCCTCCCTCCCTCCCTCCCTCCCTCCCTCCCTCCCTCCCTCCCTCCCTCCCTCCCTCCCTCCCCTCCCTGCCTCCCTCCCTCCCTCCCTCCCCCTCTCTCCCTCCCTCCCTCCCTCCCTCCCTCCCTCCCTTCCTCCCTCCCTACCTCCCTCCCTACCTCCCCCCTCTCTCCCTACCTCCCTACTCGCACTGACCTTTTCCTCTCCACGGTGTAGTTTTGGCATTTAAGTGGCTCTGCGCCTGCTGACGACGGCGTGCTTGTTGTACCTTCAGGCATTGTTTATACTACCGAGTCCAACTAAAGGTCACTTCTATAAAGAGCCATGTGTTAGGGCGTAAACGAGACAGGTAGGCACGCCTCATGCCTCCTGTCGTTCTGTATTATGATATAATTTTATGTTTTATGTCAAAAAGCAATGTGTGGCGTAGACCGCTGTTCCACTCGCAACATCGCCCAGCATTATGACATACGCAATCGATCGAACATGGCCTGTACACGTGGCCTACTAACTGCATCCGCGTAGATCATGCCAGTTTCGCTACACCGCCTTTAATTGTGGATTCTGATTATAATGTGTGAGTGGTGAAATGTCCAATGCGTTTGGCATACTGCCTGATTGCATTGCTGTTACGTGGAAACGGTGATTACGCCTACGCTTGAAAGGTACACAGGTACAAACGAGGACGACCAATAATTGCGCAGTCCATAGAAACACGTGAATTTGAACAATGAAGTTATACTATTAAGGTAGCTGGGCCGGGTATCATGTCAGTTGATTTCTTTATTGTTTTCTTCATAGAACATTAGTAGGTGTCAATATGAACATTTGGACTATTAAAAAAACAAGGCACTAGCGCCATATGTCACTAATCCGTCCTTTAAAAACTAGTATTTTTAGTGTGTCTGTGGAAAGTCCCTTTTCAGATTCTTGGAAACTGACGATGTTTCCATAGTGACGATCACGTGTGAGTCAGCCCAGTTCAAACATAAATTCGTTCACCATGAATGCATGTCATATAGTTTGGTTATTCTCATGTCAATACGCTGTTGTATTATAATTACCTAAATGCATCACACTGTCAAATCACCAAATACTTGCGGTAGTTTTGTTTATTCTCCGATAATGCCCGACCACAGCCGCCATTTGCAATGACACGTGACTGACCCCAGCAGGTGTAAATCAGTCGTGCCTACCACATCAAGTTCAACACATGGCCCTTCGTAACACAATGTCATGAGACAACTTGGCGGGAAAACCTAGGGGGAAAATCTCAGTAATAGAAGTGTCTGTCAAATCGTGTTGAAATAAGCCACATGCCAATAAAAAAAGTCACATTTCTAAGCACAAAACAAGTATCTGGTGACACTTGTATTATTGGCAACAACCAGGAAGTATTACTTAATGTAAATAAAATATAAAATAATACAATACTTACAAAGCCATAACTTGGCATATGAACTCGACGTGTGTTTACCCAAAATTGCACTGGATGGTTTTATGTTTTATGAAGGGGTCGTGCCAAAAATGCAGTACGGATTTGTGCTGTCTTTCAACATTGTAGCAAAATGTTTATGAAGCTCATCAAACTTAATATGCATTTGTTTACAAAAAAACCCGTGTGAACTTCAATAACATGTTTGTACTTACAACCATACAAATTTTTCTTTTGGGGAGTTTCTCAAAATGAAATCAAATGCCATTTTAGGGTGATTTTTGACATATTTTTTAATTGTCTTTAAACACATTTAAATATCTCTAAACAACATAAAAAATCAATTCTTTTTGG